>HG995254.1:4375000-5000000 GCA_905332985.1 Mimas tiliae
AAAACAAAATATTTATTGAATCCATAAAATCATTGTCCATACATCCGTGAAAACTCTACCGGCAGTTTGGAAGGCTATTTCACTAGAGAAGAACGTGCAAGAAACTCTAACGTTACTCTTTTCAATACTAGTTTAAATATCATTGAGAGCGTAAAGGCTTTACAATGTTTGATAGGAAATAGAACAGCTCAATTTATGTCATGAAACATTTTACAATCATAGAAATGATAGCTATGGTAGATTAGCATGCACGACCTCCATAGGTATGATGAATAAATTGAGACTATTATGAAAAGTACAGTGCAGTCAAAATATAATGTTTTGTGAGTGGTAGAGCCACGATGTAGACATACACAATTTAAAAAAAAAAAAACTAAAGTGCGATCAATTCAGCGAAATCATCTTCATGATGTTTTCCTTCACCACTGAATCGACCGATATTAATAATTAACTATGTCACACGTAATTTAAAAAAAAACGAAAGGTGTGTGCCCGGAGGGGATCAATAAAGCGACCTCTCTCTAGATAATTCTACTCCCTGGTGGACTATCGTCGCATTTTATTTAATTACTCTATCAAAAATATACATATCTGATAGTTTCGATTACCTCTGCGTAAAGTATATGTACATTCATATAGTATTAGGAGTAATTCCTTTTTATTAGCTAATTGATGGTGTCTAAGAAAAATAAAGATGGATACATTGAAATAATAATGGTGCGGTATAGTATTAGAAGGGTGGATGAATCTTATAAAAGAGGTCGTCACCATAGCTGGAGCCCCCAGTCGCCCAGTCTCGCTGTCACGACCCTCAGTCGCCCAGTCTATAGTCCAAGTGTTCATTACGCGGTAGCTCTGCTGGTTTGCTATTCAATTCTTAGTTCAGTCTTAGTTGTAATTAATTAGAGAGCGGTCTCTAGAGTATAATCCTGACATGTGGTTGTGTTCTGTAAAGCAGTAACATTGTAAAAGTGACCAATAAACGATGAGTCAAAGTGAATACCATCGTTTTGATTTATTTAATAATACTCGTCACACGTAACTCCTAACAATAGATATAACGTAAACAAGGCATTTTGAACAATATTGCACTGTTCATAATAATCTCAATTGAAAGTGTAATTGTGCATTGTGCAGCGACCGCGACCAGCATGGCACGTCGTCAATACTGGATTCGTTTAGCGTGGTTGTGTACTACACTCATTCACGATAATGGATATGACCGTACGCTAGATTCCACAGCAAATCGACTGATACCGAAACGTTTTGTCCTATATCACTTTTATATTTAGTTCATTCACGAGACTGGCTATAATATTTACTCACGCCTGTTTCCCATAGACAGAGATACATTGATTTTAACCACTGACAAAATAAGTTTGACTCCTTTGTCTGTCGCATCGTAGCGTGTAGGCAGAGGTGTAACCAGTACACCCACATTTCGCCGAGCGTATCTCAGTCCCACGATGTGATAGGGAGCGAGCATTTTGTAATAGAAAAACCCAATAACATTTTACCCGACCCGGGGATCGAACCCGAGACCTCAGCGTTGGCTTCAATCGAAACGCGTACACATTACAGCTGCGCCACCGAGGCAGTCATGATAGATTGTTGTATTTACATATTTAACGCAAACAATTTGAATCTGTCAGTCAATTAATTTCAATGGTAAATTCGTAAAAGCACGATGACTTATTTCAAAACGTTGTTCAGTTAGACATTTTAATACTGTACATTTTGTACAAAACGAACCCGTTTGTTGTTTAATTATAGTCGTTATCAAGTTTCTTGCTTATTGATGAATCATCGGCATCGTTTACAAAACATGTTAGCCTTCATTTGTATGCACACTTTAATTCGTGAAATTATTTTACTGTACGTTCTTCCCGCAGATCTCGAAACATTGACTATGGATGAAAATATTAAAACAATAGATATATCTACCATGTTTATAATATTATTATGTTCTTCTAAATTCGATCACGGTGGCCGCGCAACATATTTAAAAAAAAATGAACCAATGACATTAAATAATAGCGAAAGACAAAACAGCTAACTTCCAAAGTCTGAATGAATTAATCAAATGATTTATTCCAATCATTAATTTTAGTTTTCTTCAGAAATTATAATGAGAGAGTATCTCCTTAAATTATTAGTTTAAAACATTTTTTTCTATTAAGTGTTTGACTTTTTCGTACTCAAATTGTATATTAATCGGTGGTGTATGCGCTATGGAGCAAGATGCGCACAGCGCAATACACAGGTAATTGTTCGGATCGGGCGCGGCGTGGCGCGCCCCGGGACGCTCCAGTAACGAGGCATTGGTATCGGTGAATGGTTATTGTCAGCAATCACTGTTCATGGTCACTTCATTGCGTGTATGTGACTACTGACAATCAATACTGGACTTTAAAAATGCCATATAATCTAGATCTTGCGTTCATGAAATAAAACGGCGTGAATATGTGAATCTACAATATTATTGATTTACTTTGTTATTGCGGTTGTTTAAACATATTTGTGACCAAGATCACAAATCAAATTTGTGGCATTTACTTTCCTTACAAATCTTGTTAATTAAGCTACAATGCCATAGCTAAAAATAATTATTAGAGAGCATGTTTAATTATGGATAAGTTTGAACTATGATCCAATATCTTCCTAAAGGGTCAACAGTCTTCCAGCAAACCTGAGTGTATACTATAGTCTCCTTGGGGCTTAATACTGGAGATGTAGTTGCATAGTGCAATCTAACAGCTACTGAGAGAGATAGCCAAAGATTGCGTTAACTCAAGACGCTTCAGGTATCTGAAAGCACGTAAAGGGCTTATGTGGTTGTCGTAAGGAAAATTGTAGAACGGTAGGATTTAAAATGATGGCCGCTTTGACTAGCGAATAAGATATTGTAAAGCACGTTTACTTTGTACTCATTCCACATAAAATCTTTATCGCATCGTATTATTTTATCGTGTTTTTTAGTATTTGTATGTTGGAACAACCACACGCAGACCTATAACAAATATTTGAGTAGCTCTGGTGTTGAGTTTTGTACAGTCAGGGAGATAGCCGGAGATAGAAAAACAATCACTTATAGTACTTTCTCCTAATTCCCATTCCTTTATATGTCGGCAACGCTCACATGATACCTCTGTCAAATTCATCATTCATCATGTTTTGGAGTTCACCTTTAGTTGACCATTTTACCCTTAGCCAGACTACGCTATATCCATAAAAACGATGCAATACGAAGTCAAACATGTATTTCTAGCGGCTTTCATAAACCGCATCTCTCAAAAGTTTAGTTATAGTTATTCTAATAAATCTTTCTGTTTGTTTACAGCGAATGAGGGCGGCGCGTGGTGCGCTCGCGACATCTCTCTCCGTGCGCAGAAGAAGTTCCTCTCGCGGGTCGGAGGAGCCACCAGTGCTCGAGCGCTCATACTTGACGAGCATGCCGCTAAGCTGCTCGACCAGGTAATTTAGCATTTTATCCTATTTTAGCCTCCCCAAGTGAGCCCCAATCATCCCGGTCTTAACAGTCCGCATTCACCCGCTACCAATTAATTACTTAATTTCGCATAAACTAAGTTAAATCCTTATCTAAACGTGCAGAAGATGTTATTTGAACCGGCAATGTATTTTCATAGTAAATAGCAAAGTGATGAGTACCTAAATTATCCACGAAAGGGGCCTTCTTGCCCTTCAACCATGGCTTTATTGATTTCTATAAACGACAGTGACCACTTACTTATACAAACTTTATTATGAGTTTTAGAATAAGCAGTATAGTAATGAACCATTATAGTTAGCAAATCGATACTTGAACATAAAGAGCTGATGAAGTGAAGATATCCATATTCGTTCAAAGTCGGCATATTTCGCCTTGGTAGTTCCGCAACTCGTTCCATGAAATGTTAATACATTAAACCCACAGGTGAGTTAATGAACTTTGTGTAGTACATCACTATAGAGGTAATGTTACTCAGGTGCTGCTGGTTATGACTCTAGAGAGAACCTTAAACTCGAATACAGAAACTATGGCACTTCATGATTCAAAACACTGGCGACAAGTTTGCCGGTTATTTGGCCCACATAAATAAGCTTAGTAGACAAACAATGTTAATGGACGAAATTAGATGTAAAGTTTAGTGGTAAATCACTTGAAGCCAGTTAGATAGAGAAGTGATTATCAATGACTTGTGGCATTATCTTATTAATGACTTCAATATATCTATTAGTTCTATCTACTACCCTATCTTTCCGTCGCATGATGTGATAGGGGGGAGCCTATCGCTATACCGGGCACTCTACTACATATACACATACTAACGTATAACAGTACATAATAACTCCAAGGGTGTAACTGCCATAACTTGTTCCAGAAATGCAAACAAATAACTACCCACTATTCAATTATCTCTATAGTATTAAGTGTAATTTCTAGCAAAGTAATTATTAGAACTTTGGAAGGGTAGATACATATTTGTTTAGACTTCTGAAAAATGTCGTGGCGACTGTAGACACTGTCAAGTGGTATTAAAATGAAATTAAAAGCATAATTAGTCCTACTTATTCAATATATTTAACCAAATTAACGAAACGTTAGAATATCTAATGAGGATGTAGCGTGGTAATTCTTTTCGACGGTCTAGCGCTATTTAAAGACAGGAACAATAAATTTTACCGCCTTGAGTATCGTTTACATCCTCACAACCGCTTCCCGTTTCATCATGTTTATCTTTGGAACAATAAACACGTTAGCTGCTTCATTAGATAGCGAGCATTCCTGATTAATCAATTAGTTAATTTTACTTGAATTTTCTAACAATAATACGGTTGTTGGAGTGAGAAGGCAGGTATACTGTTTACATTGAATAACATGAAGATTTTTTACATCGAAAATACTAAATCTCAAGTTCTAAAATTTTATTTTATTTCTTATAAAATTAATTTTCATAATATTTTAAGTAGAAGAATTTCTTCCTTAGTACTGGGGATCTTAAGTATTCTTGCGGTTTCTTTAACGCATGTCTTGACATTAATAGTCTTGATTATCAAGACTTTGTAAAACTATTATCTTCTAGGCCTTTATTTACAACAAAATATAAGCCAGGTAGCTTGCCTGATTGTAAGCGCCTGCTCATAGACAATAGCAACGTTTTCTAAATAATTTGCTACTTGAATAATAAAATTGATTGAATGCTAATATTCTCCAGTTCCTGGTGGTTCTCCGCGAGCGCGTGGAAAAGCGTGAGGCGGAGAAGTTGGTGAAGCACGTGATAAAGTCCGCCGTGAAGCTAGGAGTACTCCGGCGGCACGGACAGCTCTCGGCTGCAGATGATCGCGCGCTCGCCTCATTCAGATCC
Organism: Mimas tiliae; assembly: GCA_905332985.1. Classification (NCBI taxonomy): domain Eukaryota; kingdom Metazoa; phylum Arthropoda; class Insecta; order Lepidoptera; family Sphingidae; genus Mimas; species Mimas tiliae. The sequence goes on from HG995254.1 coordinate 4,380,367, forward strand.
AAGTTCCAGGTATGCTTGTCACATTGCCCCTCTACGATAAATAATACATTATGTTGTTGACCTTTAAAAGCAAACTTTTGAACGAGCTCTGTATAGCAACGATTTACCTACTTGTGTATTTGTTTTGACATAAAAACTTAAAAATCGACTTCTAAAAATTAAAAATAATAATTTTATTCAAGTGCAATTTCTTAAAAGACATCTAGGTCTTTTTAGAAATTGCACCGACTCCAAAAAATACTTCTAGATATTTTTAATTTGACTTTTGAATGTTATTGATTTTGTTAAGGCATGCAAATTACAATTCAATAAGACGATCGCGACGAGTATGCTGTTATCCGTTGACGAGTTATTTTTTTTACTCCGTACCTACCCACTAATTCGTCATCAGATATGAACCAAATTTAGACCACATCTTACTAATATCTATCAAACATTTTTTTTAAATCGGTATACAATTGTCGGGGAAATCGATAAAAAACAACACGTCGAATTGAGTACTTCATCCTTTTTTAAGTCTATTTTAGAAACATTTTTCGGTTGGCCCGCTCACGGTCGATAGAAAAAGACCCAAATACTATATAAGTGACTCGTTTGGCTAATTTACCCATTAGCCAAGTAAAATGTGTATTATGTAAATTACAGACAGTGTTGATGGCGGTGGTATCGTTCTGCGAGGTGGAGTTCTCGTACGACCGCGGGTTCCTACAGGATGCACTTCGCGAGTCGCACCAATCGCTCAAGTAAGTGCTCATCATTATCAGTCTGAGTCCATTACTGGACATAAGTATTTCCTTAAAGCACGTCATTGAGTCTATACTCGGCTGTACTTATCCAACTCAGTAAGTGCTCATTTGCTTAATAAATAATAAATATACCCAACAGTCATACACATAGTTCTGACAGTAGTGGGGCCACTGGGTTAACCTGTATCGTGGGTATCAGGAACTACGAGAGACTTTCGGTCCGACAACACCCAGACCAGAAACAAATATTTATATAAAACCTGCAGATTTGAATTTTAAATCTACAGGTTTGTAAAAATATTTGTGTAAATTAGTTCACGTTAACCCATTTTTTAACATAATCATTAAATACACCCAACAGTCTCACAAATAGTCCTGACCCTACACTAGGTTAACCTGTATCGTTGGTATCAATCAGGACCTACGAGGGACTTGCGGTCCCACAACTCCCATTACACAAATACCTTGTACTTCCAGGTCGGTGGTCGAGAGGCATCTATCAGACAAATCCGTGTCCCGTCTAGCCGGAGTGTTCTCCCTCGCATCACGAGGGGAACTCCTCGACTCTCTGTTCTCCGGTCAAGTAGACGAAGATGTCCTCAAGTTGTCCAGAATGTTGCGCAAGGAGCTCGACCGAGGCCTGCTATAATCCAACCAGCTCGCGTCACAGGAACCGTCCTACATCTACCAAAGGTTTGCCTACCATCGTAACTCGGCCGCTTGTCATCTGTCCAGTCAATGGTCCTTCAGTGATAGCTTGAGTATTCGAATAGTTTGATACTCGATTTTTAATAATCGATTCTGACTGAATGATGATGAATTTTGTACGCTATATATCTAGTCTAAATATGGACTACGTTTGGCGAATAAATTTTAACTATCCCATTGTATCCATTCATTTACTCATACTCATCATAAATAACTTAATTTTAATATTGTTTGTCTTGAATTGCGTACTGAAGTCAAACATTTCGAATTTGAAATTTAAATTTGGACTGTTTGAGGAGTTCAATTTTATTTGAGTACAAGACTATTCGAATAGAGTAGGCCGACTACTAGTACTGCCAAAGATTCGGCATCGATGTTCGCGACGATCACGAAATCTTCGGGTTCGTACGTGGCAACACGCGCAACAGTATCGTTATCTCCACAAATGGAGATTTGATTTTTTATATATATAGATAGTTTTTGTAAATATACATTTTGCACTCGAGCGATTTGTGGGGACCGCTTTTGGACGATGTCTGGCACCAGTGCTACATCACCAAAGAAAGTTTCGACTTTCGATTGTGCTCTCAAATGTATTTCTTTTATATTTGGGATCTGCTTACCAAATAAAATATGACACGTTCAAATAGGGCACGTCACGAGTGCCCTCAACCGACGAAAATGTATGAGAAGATGTATGAATGTGGAAGAGGCGAAAGAGGTGTGTCAGGATCGTAGCTTGTGGTACTCAATAGTCTCTGCCTACCCCTATGGGACATAGGCGTGAGTGTGTATGTATGTATGTATGTACGTTCAAATACAAAAGTCTGTCACACTCTTACATATCTAATGAAAGAAAGACGTCTACTAGGTACGATAAAATATACATGTCTTAAACGTTAATTGGTGGCTAAATCTTACTCAAACAACAACTCAACAGTTTGAAGTTTGATCATACATGGATCTTACGATCAGCTAATACAACTTACTTTTCCTTGGAAATCTTTATAAAAATAGCTTTAATTTTTTGGATCTAAAACATTCTTTATAAAATAATGTATATTTAACACGTTAATACTCTAGTATTTGTTCTAAAGTGGATCCCCCGATCGTGATATTTCAATGTCGCTTACGGCCTTCTTTCACTAGAAACACGTTAATTTATATCAGTCCGTTTTACATTTCGCGCTTTGCTCTCTGGTTCACTATGGATCTGTGAAACGAATAGATTTATCGAATACTCAATTTGGCGAAAAATAAGGAAATAAGTTTTTGGTTTATAATTTATAAAACTATTTTTTTTTTAAGAATAATGCATCATTTAGATAGAAAGTTTATTAAACGACCGAGACAAGGAACAGAAATCTGTCATTCACGAGGCCGCGTCATCTAATGTGAAAATAAGAACCGTATGACGTACCATCGTAAGTGATAGCTTTCTGTGATATTGACGTTCTTCTAAATGGGGCTTAATGGTGTAAAAAGATCTCTGTATTGAATTTAAGTTTTATATTATTCTTTTTTCTTATTTGAAAAGCAAAGATCGCTCTCTTTCTACTACATACATCCATGAGAGGATTTATACTAACTTTAAAAAATATTAACTCAGATATTATTTAAAATATGAATAACTTGCCGTATATGCCAGTAATATATCAGTTTAATGTCGATGCGACGATCTTGCCTCGTTTGATTAACTATTATTTTATTAAACAATAATATTAATGCATTTAATAATTTGTAAATATATTTTTAAGTGATTGTACTCGAACGGTTTAGTTATAATTTATTGTGAGTCGAAGTTACCGTAATATTATACAACGTATATTCTCAATGAAGACAGTTCGGCTCATTTGTGCACGTGTTGCTATATGCGCGTGAGTTTATATACAACGTGTTACAGAAACATGTGGTAAAATTTAAGCAACGTATAACATATGATACAAATATTTCATACTACAAAGAAATAAAATTAGAGTGAAATATTAGGATATTTACATTTTGATAAGTTCCGGTACATAAACACTCACTATCAGGTGTATGTAACGACCCTTAAATATGACCACACCTTTCTGTAACACGTTGTATATGTAGTTTTGATTTGTATGACCGTCGTCGTGTACCTATTTACAGACACACATGCATTGTGTATATACATCACGCGTACATAGCACCAAACGGAAAAAATGTGTTGAATTATCTATACGTATTCTAGTTTGCATCACATAGTAATGCGCAGTATGACATCTTTCCAAATCATCATTAATCAAACAGTGCCGTTATAAGCAATGGGCCTGGATAGTGTGTAGTTTTCATTCAATCAAAAATATACTGTACAATATACGGCCCTGACATAATATAATAAATCTTAGCAATTAGCTCTTTGTTGGTTCAAAAACCTTCTACCGATCACGTGTCACTTTGTGTTATTTAGAAATATAGTAACTACATCTTGCACACCACTATGCATTGTCACTTTAATAACGCTACTGCTACAATTCATTCACGTAGTTTCCTCATATACATTCACTTTCAACATAAGTAGTTTAAGATTTTATAATATAAAAACACTGTACCAAAATGTTTTCCAATCGAACGGTAAATTGAACATATCCCAACACTACAAATATTGAAATATACTTCATAATCGATGTATACAAACGAACTAACAAAAGTATGTGATTTTGACAATAGAACACATCAATCGCAAGGATTTTTCATAGCATTATCATTAACTATTGCCTCAACTATCGGTTAATCTCAAAATTTTATATACCAATGTATATCAAAATTATACACAATTTCGGACCAAAAACTTTATTATGTAAACAGTTCGAACATATCTGAACTATAATTCATATCTTAATTTTGTATTAGCAATAAATGTCGGTATAATGGTAGTTATTAACTGATTGTTTTGTAAGATCTGTATTTAGTAGTGCGAGCAATTTCTCACTATTAGACTTACGCACATTTCTAACTCTTGCCTAATTGTGTCACTGTTTAGTGTTTGTGTTTGATGTTGGTGTTACCGGCTATGGACCAAGTAAGAGTATATTCGAAAACTCGCCGTCAAACGCCATGTAACATTAGCGTCAGTAACAATTGCAGTATTGACCACTTATCGTCTTGTGGTATTTTATAGATTTTAATGCGTTTTAAGAACGTTTTCTCAGGTGGAAGAATACTTCCACCTAGCCTTATCCCACTCGCAGTGGGGTCGGCGCATCATGCTTTAAACACATGTTACAGAAAGATTAGGCTTGTAGTTTTTACGACTGGTCATCTGCCTGACATCTACCGCTCCGGGGAGAACCCCTCTTAGTGCTTTTTACTAATGAATATTGTAATAATTTTCGAGGATAATCCTCAGAACGTTTTAATCCATCTTTTCTATCAACAAAACATCAATCGCCCCAGAATTCAGGGTTTAAAATGATTTTAATGCTCCTTCTATGCTATCGTGAACTTGAAATGATTCAATCATTGTTTTTATACTTGAAATATAATTAGATGTCGTTGAATGGCGAATATGATGTCCTTATAATTCTGTATACCTAAAACTAACGTGTCTATAGCCGGTACATACTACGTAGCTAGATGAAATCAAAGAAACGTCCAAGTAGGGAATGTATTAAAAAGACAATATGAATGTTAAATGTTAGTAAATGTTGATTTCTCGACGACTAGCGACTCTCTGAGAGATATTACTTTCTGGATGTTAAATGTATATTGATATTTTAAATTAATTAATGTTAAACGTTTAGCGAGGATTACGTCATTTACCGAGGCTGGATAATTAATGACGTCAGTTTTGTATCTATTTCATAACATACCTTATAATAAACTGTGTGTATTGTATACGATATTTAAAGAAAGTTTCTTTGTAATTAGTTTATTTTTAACAAAATAGGGTTTGTTTTAAAATCGAAGTAACGAGCGAAGTTCGAAATGATCTGAAGTAGTAGGAGCATAAAGGCTTTCGAATTTATAAACAAATCTATTTTATCAAGAATCATCGATTTACTATCCGCAAACGCAACGAGAGCGGATAAGAGATTCATTCGAACAATTACATGTGATATCCAGTGAAAAATAGGTACTGCACACAAACCTATATTATCTGGCCTCTACAACGTGATACAGAACGGTGTGGTCAAATTTAAACAACGATAGTGTTCGATATAAATATAAACCTCCCATAGTAGAACATCTGATTGCATTTATTAGACATAAATAACGCATTTTCGAACGAATCGAACGAGTAACATGTTCCACTTGCAACTTTGGACCACCCTAAATGATAAACACATGAGTTTTTATCTCACTCCATTATTGTTATACTCGCTCACGCTATCATTTCATTTCATTTATGAGATCGTTCTTATAGATCGTAATAAATAAGTAATTAAAATTAGCGTGAAGTTTTAGGATATCTAGATTTTGATAATATCCAGTACTTACACTTACTATTGTAACGACTCTTAAATATGACCACACCTGTCTGTAACACGTTGTATAATTAGACACGAAGCTCATAGTGTTCTTTAATGGCCGTTCCCAATATTCTTTCTATCGACAGATTTGCTTACGGGCAGTAAAATTTTGACACATTTTGTATGGAAGATCTGTCAAAACACTATTGACAGTAAGCAAATCTGTCGATAGATAGAATATAGGAAACGGCCATAAGTAGTCAAAAGTAAAGTCGCATTTAGACGGAGAGAGTTTATCGTATGACAGACGAGAATCTAACAGAAAACTCTCGCGTCACACAGTTTGATATGACGCAGCCTTGTTAATTACGGTTTTCTGATATATTCTTGCTTATGTCGTACGAGAATTTCTCCATTAAATAGGTATTAATCAACACTCAATGTAAAACTTATAAGATTTTTTTAAATTGTGAGATTTTGTTTTGTACTTTTAATATAGTGATGCAATACGGTATGTAGTCGATTGAATGAAATAATTTTAATGCGTGTAAAATTCACTTGCTTTCGGCAATTTGTAATTTTGTAATACATTTTTAAGAATGACAATGGATGAACTCTAAAACAAATGTTTTTATTAATTTATTTAATTTTTTTACTATCTTGACATAAGTTATATGGATTGGCAAATTGTCAGAAGTACGGTAATGCTCTCTATATATAAGTTTGAATGGTTTTTAAATTGTATTATATCAAAGTAATCAATGTTATAAGAGTAAGACAATATTCCATAACATCGTGTCACTCATCCCTGACAATCATTATAATCGTTTAAGTACTTGAATGTAAAGTCTTGGTTTGGGTGAAACAATTTTGATGATGGAATTAGCTTTACCTTTTAAAATAACAAATGTTGTACTATAATGTTCGTCAGGGATGCTAAACCATATTTTAGTCATACAACCAAAAAATGTGTACGGAATAGATAATCGCAGATTTTTTTACTGAATTCCTCATTGTCTCTCGATATGTTAGACCACCTTTGATATCCCATTTAGTAGAAACTTATCTGGAATAGTCCAGTTGTATGAGGTCGAATGATGAGTTATTTAAATGGTTGATAAGCCCTTACAGTACTGAGCACCATGCACCGACATGACTTTAGGTTGTAGAATGTTTGATCGAGTCTTGTATAAGATTTACTACACAATATTGTAAACTAAGCTGATATATGTATAATTTTTTGTTAAGCCGTGTTATGTGTAAGATTTGATATCAAATATACAATTGGTAAAGAGTTGTTGTGTTTCCTTTACAATTCGTCATAGTTCAATATTATTCATTGGACAATGCCCCAAACTAAACGTCTCTTAAGCTTCGACACGTAAAACTCCGCCTAACCGGTAAAAGACTCGAAGTTAGAAAATTATCTGGTAATTTCTAAACGCCTGAACATATTGTTTTCAAAAAGATAGAACGATAATTGAAACAGCTTTGAATAAAAAAAACATTCAAATCTCTCCACTCGTTTAGGCCCTATGATACCAAAGATGACAAAGGCGTGAAACGTTTAAACTCCTTTTCGTCGGGGGTTAAAAAGCACCTCAGTTGTTACGGAACCGTTCTTGCATCTTTTTACAAATACAATATATATTACAAAATATTCGACGTCTAAGAAGTCGACTCTGTGGCGGTGTGGCATGTTCAGGTGGCTGCCAAAGCTGCCCTCGCTCTCTCATTGCAAGAGTTCAACCAGTTACCCTCATAAGGCCTTATATTATTTGTAAATACCTTACATCCAGAAACATACTATCCTCTTAGATTTTATGTGAGCCTGGTACTTTTGTACGAAATGCAAGTGATTACCGACCGACACCTTTAATTTTATGCGACCTTGGTATATGAAATTTCGCCTCAATGGTCTATTGGCAGCGTACTTAGCCTGTGAAATCGGTGAATTGTGGATCAACTCCCAGGTCGAGTAATGACTATGAGTATTTCGAACCGAAAAATCAGACATGGTTTACCCGGGCCTGGAATTTGTGCCCCATAAAGCCATCAATCAATTCGCCACCTATCATGCTGCGGAAATAACCTCGGCGACCCGTAAGTGGACTTTTTTAATATTTTTTATAGCACAGGCCGGCAAACGAGCAAGTGGGTCACCTGATGGTAAGTGATCTCCGCCCATGTACGCCCAAAATACCAAAAGAAAGACCTTCAAAAGGCGTATTATGGAAATCTCGCCCTCTGCGCCTATGGCCCTAGCTATGACAGTCTCTGCCAACTCCTCTCTTCGGGGGATACAGGTACACCTGTCCTGTGTAAGCTATATATGAGCTGGTTAGGTAAAGATAGGTACAAAAACTCCCTAACGGCATACGATAAGATTGTCGACTTTTGGACTCATTAGCTTTATCATGAGCACTTTATAATGCATATTAATATGATGACAAGTCTGATGATGGTAGGCGATGGAACACTATAATGGCATAATATGTTAGCACAATCAAGTTTAGACTCTTTTTGTTTACATAAGCACTAAATAAGAGTGTAAGTGGCCCACCAACATTTTAATAATAATAATACACCCAACAGTCACACACATAGTCCTGACCCCACACTAGGTAAACCTGTGTCGTGGGTATCAGGAACTACGAGGGACTTGCGGTCCCACAACACCCAGACCCGAGACCAATATTTGTGGTTCATACAAACATTTGTCTCGGTATGGGAATCGAACCCATGGCCTCTCGCTTCGCAGCCGACTACTCGCCCGCTGCGCCACGGAGCTGTCATTTTATGTCCAAAGCCAACCTCATCTGCATGTGGTACATTGCTGATTAACGGACAATAGGGTAGTTGGCTAGATTCGTTTTATTATTTAAATCAATAAGTTACGTTACTCAAAATCTATTGCAGATAGAATTTTATAAATCGGACCAAAAATAAATAAGTTAGAAGCCATTCAAATCCTGTAGAAGGGGTAATTGTCAAATGAGAGACGGCGCAAACTTTGACGTCACTGTGTAAAATGTCCATTATGGTGCACTCGTGCAAGCGAGATAGTGAGATATCCCTACTACGCACCGACTTTTCCTCATACAAACATTTAAAGTCATAACTGCGGGCACATTTCTGAACCAATTTTGATTGTGTTTTAATAAAAGGGTTTCTTTTGCGATCATTTTCTGTTACTTATAAAATAATGTATAAAATTCAATATAGGAAACTACCCTATTTGTGTCTTGGTTTTTCGTTCCAGGTTGTGGGGTCAGATGACAGATGCCCCATATAATACCATATACACCATCGTCATGATGGGAAGGCGGACTCTGGCATTAAGCCGGGATAATGCCAGGCATAAAGAAGCACTAAATAAGTCCAAGTAAGAGACTAAGACTAATGTTGCTATCAAATATGGTATAATGAGGTAGATACAATTATATAGGAGGATGGAGTAGGATATAAAATAAAACGAACAATTATTGTGAAAGCACCAGTCAATAATTTATTCACTAATATCTCTTTAGTATACAAATCTGATTTATGCGATGTGGATGTTGGTTCTACAAGTGCCATGTCGGTTACATGTTGTATTTATACAACGTGTTATAGAAAGGTGTGGTCAAATTTAAGCAATCTATAGTATACGATGCAAATATTTCACCCCCGTAGTACCAAATCTGATTGCTTGCAAGGACATACATATTTTCTTTTTTATCGAATGAGTACCATGTCTATATTGGACTTGCAACTTTGGACAACACTAAATTATAAACTGCTGCACTTATGTGTCACTTCAGCATTGTTATTCTCGCCCACGCACTTTACTTAATTTATAGGGGTGTGATCAATCTTATCGTTCATAATAATCGAGTGATCAAACTTTAGGATGTCCAGTTTTGATTAGATCCGATAAAACTCACTGTAAGGTGATGTACTTACTATATGTAACAACCCTTAAATATGACCACACCTTTCTGTAACCCGTTGTATACGTTGTCTCTAAACTGCAACACATTGCAGACTTAATATTAAATTTTAATCATTAGACATTTTTAACATGAATAAAAATATAGAATTACCGCATATTCCTTACAATAATTTGACTTTTGCAATATCAAAGCAAATCTTATTGCGATTAGATAATATATCTAGAATGTCCAGTTTTTTTGTAAGTACGTATTAGTAAGTATTATAACGGTATACAAGAATTATTCCTGTCATTCATACAAAACAAATTAGCAAAGTTCAAAGTTCTTTCTCTGAAAATAATATCCACAATGTGACACAGTTTGAAACAATTCACTGTCGTAATGGTAATCTGGAGAGTTTTTATTGTGGTTGCTTCTACAACACTCATTAACATTAAATAAATACAAAAACACATGAGGATTTGAAATTAAACGGAAACATTTAGATACGATACGAGGTCCAAACGCACAAATTGACGTTGTATTTAGACGCCATTCTTTCCGTTACTTTTAAAAAATTGACATCAAAATACGTTGACAATGTATGCCGCTGGACCTAAAGGTACTTAATTTAAATCCTATATTAACATTAAGAATGAAAGCTTAATGGATTACTAAGCTACTAGTATTTACATTATCCGGGTTGGAATGTTAAAGTATGGAGGTCGGGCTCTTATACTATTATAATATAATTTTATAATATTTCCACGAATCAAGCTTAGAGTATGATGAAATAAACGCACTTAAACGTCTCCATCAAATTAAATAAATTCACAAACGACGAAAGGCGCTAGAAGTAATCACTTAATTAATAACTACAAAAGATAAACACAAAATATATTCTCTGAAATGACGATAAGCAAAAATATGAACTGAAAACACATACCTAGATCCTGTCTAATGAATGAGATCAACGTGAAAGCGTTATCTACGTGATACATGCGAGACTAGGAGGTACACGTGACTATAAGCTCAAAGCCTTTGTCATGAGCTTGTACATTTAAATCTAAATCCAAGGGTAACACCTATTGTTAGTATAAAATAGATTTGTTTTTCTAACCTATAAACTATACATATTACAATTAATGAGTATTACACTATGTCAATTTTGTTCACGCATAAATATGTCCGGGCAGGAACTCAAAATTCGATTCTTTTTCTTAAAATAAACTTTATTTTTATGGCGTGAACAAATTTGTTAACGCTACGTTAGATGAATGTTTAAATCTCAAGTTTCGATTATAGGTTAAGACTACATACATTTCGTTTTATTGTGCGTTTAACGCCAAATGATGTTAACATATTTTACTACACAACGTAGTTTGGTCTCCACCCTGATGTTGCCAAGCCGAAAAACTACCTTCAGGCGTTAAGCACTCATAAATTCATAATTTTCAAAGAAATGATTTAAGATTTTCTACTTTTATACGCAGTTACCGAAGTTTTGATTATTTAATACTTAGATAAGACATTACTTACATTATGTAAATCAAATTTTAATTTACTGCGGTTAGATTTCTGCCATGAATGATATATTATTCGTAAACTTGTAGAGTTTAGAAGTACCTACCTGTATGATCGATTTATTTTACAGTTACTTTAAATAATGGAGCGTAACATTTATATAGGTACTCAGAATAGATCATTTAATTCAAATATTACAGTTCACATGATGTAGAGACACTGTATGTTTTGCAACTTATATAAACTCATCGCATATGCATCAACAATTCATCTATGTAAGTTATCATATGTTCAGAACTATGCAGAGTATGTAGCAGTATGAAGTTTAAAACATGTAAATGTCGATCTCATTTTAACATTTAAAACTATACGGCAAAGTGATTACACCGGACCTGCTGTTAAGTACAGTGTAGTACAAGTGTAATGGCGACAAAGCACCTTAACAGTCGACAGAATTATGTCGGCCTGAAGTTACTGGATATACACTGGTTGACCCTGGAACGCGACTTGCCTGATCGAGACACTATGGTGGGTTTTTCACAAATTTTGTATGGTCGTTATCCAGTCTGGTACATAAATGATCAGGGTCCCTCCCACCAGCAAATGGTGTGTTTATTTAAATTATTATTAGGTACATATAACTTCTTTATGAACAATTATAAAGCTAGGATACAAGTTTCTGTTGCAGCATTGTCTTGCTTTGATACTGAATCGAACTTTTAAAACATAGGTGAAACATCCGAGTGTACAAGGGGATCGAACTGTGCGTATTCCATTAAATTATCTTAATTAAGATGAACGCATGAAATAACACCGAATTAATAAAACAACACGATAATTTCGACTATCTACAATAAAATATCATTATTTTTATTAATATAATTACAAATTAACGCTAAATCAACACTTTTCATACCTGTGTCTGGACTTTGGCTTTGCCACCCTACTCGTACCTATCCGCGTACCGTGCGATAGTAATCAGTGACATACAGTATACTTATAGAAACAATAAACTTAAAATAATAAAATGATTCTCTACGGAATGGAATGTGTACGTGATGTTTACGGAGAAGGATTATGATAAAAAAATTATAAATCAATAAACTTCGTTAGGTGCTTCAGAGAAAATTACTGGCAACACTGATTTTTCCCGCGAATTTAATTATTAAATTTACCTATATTTTTTCTTCAAGCTGTATATTTTTATAACATATTGGGCATTACAATTATGTCTACGGAATGTCTATAGGAATGTTACATTTATATTTATTTATTAATCGGGTACTACAGTAGCGGCACCGTACGTTGGCACTTGGGACGTTTGCACGCCCATGAAGTTCCGTAATTACAACTACGCGTGAAAGAACACTTCCTGTACTTCATTGTTGTAGTAACCGCAAAATTTACATATTGGAACTATAATATCTTCTCAGAATACTGAAAAATACTGACATAGATCTATAACATAACGCACCTTTAAAGACAAACCGTTACTAAACGACAATATAAAATTAAATAACAACTAGTATAAACACGATATTGCATTTAGCCAGCAAATCTTATTTAGTTTTGTAACGGTCAAAATTAACGCCATATACCTCTAAAAGTGGAATTTTTATGAAAGTGTAAAATTCATCGTATAGTTTACGTAATTTTAAAAAAACGGCATTAATAACTCAATTATTGAAAAATTTCGTTCAGTAACAGTTTGTCTTTAAAGGTGCTATAAGCTCGTAAGCTTCTGAATGATATTGAAACTGCATTATGTTACAACACTATTGTAAGTTGTGTGAAGTGTCACGGTACTACGGTACGGTGCCTGTACTGTATGAGTAGTGTGTAAGGTGATGTGATGTGATGTGATGTGGTGTAGTGGTGTAGTGTTGTATGTGTAGTGTTCACTCCTTCAGTTTGTGCCAGTCAGCGATCTGTCGCCTGGGCGCGGCCTGCACCTCGCGCCAGTGGTGACGCGCGCTGCCGGTGCCGCTAGCGCCGAGCTCCAGCCGACCGATCACCTGCGCGATACAACACAAACAAGCTTCACACAATGTCACACAATATTGACACTTATTTACCTATTATTTGATTTATGTTGCTTAAGTGTTTCAAGCGATCGCCTGCTAAAATTGACGACAACTATTGTCGGTAAAATCTTGCCAAGCTAAATAACATATATTATACAGCGAACACCAGCGTAAATGTCTTTTTCTGAAACAAACTTTCAAACAAAAGTACCCTATCTCCTTCCCCATGTCACTCACCGCTGCAGCGAGTCGCTATTTTACGTCGTTTTTCTGTGAGAAAGTAATAACCAACCGAATGGGCCGCGGCCCATTCATGTTGTAGAAAAAACTGTCTCACAGAAAACCGGCGTAAAGTAGCAGCTTGCACACGTCCATGATCCTTTTGGTATTGTGGGCGTAAACGGGCGGTGGAGATCACTTACCATTAGTGTCCCACTTGCTGGCGTTTACTGGCCTATGCTATATAAAAAGAGCCAGAATCTTGTTGTGCTTGTGTGATAATATTAGACCCAAAATAAAATAAACACTATCACTGCATACAAAGTACATAGCCATGCAGCCTTAATTCTGAAAGATTATTTATATAAGTAAATCAAAGTAACAAATGTATGAGACAGTAAGTAATTCAGTGAGTGGTGAGTGTATGAGACAGTAAGTAGTGCGTTAATAAGTAGTGAGTGAGTCATCTTCATCATCATCAGCGCACACTTGTCCACTGCTGGACATAGGCCTCTCCCAATGTACACCAATGTAATCCAATTATTGGCTGCTGGTCTCCATAGGTGATCGCTCCACCTGGCCGCAGGGCGTGCTACCTTACGTTTGTCTAGTGAGTGAGTGAGTGAGTGAGTGAGTGAGTACCTCGTTCTTGGTGACGCGGTCCCAGTCGAGCACGAGCAGCTCGAGCGAGACGTGGTCGAGCGCGGCGTTGGGCGCGGCGGGCACCTCGAACACGAACGACTCGTTGAACACCGGGTTCAGCGTGCGCTTCTTCACGTGAGTCTTCTTCTTGGCGATGCGCTGCCCGTTGTACAGCAGGTACATCTTCACGTATCTGCACACAACGACATACAACGTGGTAGCTCTCGCGTAGGCGAAAAGCCCTCTGAATTGGTATCATCGCTATGTCTCTTTTTGTCGCCAAGCAATAGTCTGTTGTGTTCCGGTTCGAAGGACATTGAAGCCAGTGAAATTACCGGGCATTATGTGACTTACCAACCTATGTCTTGGGGGGATGAGGGCAGTCCAATGACATGCTGTGCTTTGTAATTTAAAGTTCTGTGTGGAATGTCCTGTAATTTCACTGGCTTCAATGTCCTTCGAATTGGAACTCAACAGTGCTTACACACTGTTGCTTGGCGGCAGAAATCTCCCTTATGGGAAACAGACGTGAGTCTTGGCGGCAGAAATAGTCGACGCGGTGGCACCAACCCAGACGATCTTTCGCATACAAGGGACCTATCACCTAATAAAATTGAAAAGCTCCTTTTAGATGTGTTGTCGTTTAAAGACAGTATAATGTAACTAACGGGTCAGCGAGTCCGGTGACGTCCATCTTGGGCAGGTTGCGCGCCTTGAGCAGCACGACGGTGAGCCGCGCCGCCGCCGGCTGCCAGCACAGCGACACCAGCACCTCGCCGCGACCCACGCTACGCATCTGTACAACAACACAACACATTACACAACGCAATACATCCTGTATTATTGTATACACTGACAAACGAGCAAGTGGGTCACCTGATGGTAAGTGAACACCACCGCCCATATACGCCCACAATACCAAAAGAATCATGGGCGCGTTGCCGACCTTAAAGGAAAGGGATAATTAAGGAATTGGGAAGGGGAGGGGATTTGGGCCTCCGGATATCTCACTGACCGTACGAAACGCAGCAGCAAGCTGCTACTTTACGTCAGTTTTCTGTGAGACAGTGGTAACGACCCGGACGAGCCAGCCCATTCATGCTGTAGACAAAATTGTCTACAGCGTGGCTCTACCACTCGTAAATAATAATACATACGCACTCACGCCTGTAATCCCGTATCTCCGTCCCGCGATGTGATAGGTGGCGAGCCTATCACCATACCGGGCACAATTCCAAACTCTAGGCTGATCCTGAGCATTTCGTAATAGAAAATCCCAATATCACTTTGACCTGACCCGGGGATCGAACCCGAGGCCTCAACGTCAGCCTCAGTCGTAACGCGTACGCATTACAACTGCGCCACCGAGGCAGTCAATAATATATACACCCAACAGTCACACACATAGTCCTGACCGTACACTAGGTTAACCTGTATCGTGGGTATCAGGAACTACGAGGCACTTGCGGTCCCACAACACATGAAACAATTTTTTGTGAATGACACAAACATTTGTCTTGGTGCGGGAATCAAACCTACTGCCTCTCGCTTCGCAGCCGGCTACTCGCCCACTGCGCCACGGAGGCTGTCACTTAGGTTCATCGTTGTAGCAGTTTCACAAGGCATGGCGATTGGCTCGCCCCTTATCACATCATGGGACGGAGATACGCTTTGTGAAATGTGGGTATACTGGTTACACCTATTCCTACCCCTTCGGGGATTACAGGCGTGACTGAGTGAGTGCGAACAACAATATAAGTACCTACTCTTAAAAGAAGTTTAAATAATTTTCTAAAATTATTCAATAAAGGGCAATTCAGCAGTCGCTGCGGACTTTAGTTAATATTCATAAGAGGTTACCTTCAGACTGCGCGGTTGTACCTCGCGGCACAGCGCCATGGCCTCGCCACTGTGCAGCTGCAGGTTCGACAGAGGCGACACCACCTCACCGATTATCTCGTCACGGGAGTATCTGGTAACAATACAAATAATCAGATACACCTATTTGAATGTATAATAATTGCTATCAACTGTAGGTAATGATGGCGGGAATTCAGTTTCTTTGAACTTGACGAGCCAGCCGAACATCAGCGTCAAGGGACAGATAAAAAACCATCTTAGTATTTTTTTTAAGTTTTAAACTGGACCACAACTTTGCTTACATACTGATGCTTGGCGGCAGAAATAGACAAAGTGGTATCTATCCAGATGGATTCTCGCATACAAGGTTTTATGATTGTCGCATATTATGTTTAGGTATGCTGACCTATCAAAGCTGAGCACGACGAAGTGCAGCGTGATGCCGGCGAGCTGGTGCGGTGCCAACCCGTAGAACGTGAAGTCCTCGTCGTACACCGGGCATCGAGTCTTGCGCACCACTCTGCAAATATATCATCATACATAACCACTATAAATAGACCAGGAGGCCTAGTACAAGTTTTAATAGTTTTCTAAAACGATGAATGTTTTCGTTTTCTCTCCATACGCCGAGTATCAGTAGCCACTAGTGGGAACTATGACGAATTAAAATAATAATATGGTTAATTTTATTTCACATAAGTCGAATATGAAATTAGTTTTCAAGTGATTCTTTGCTTTATTACCATTTGAATTACTAATTGACACTTCGACAGTAGTAATTATATACGAATTCGAAATACTATGAACGTATTTGTAACTCGTACTAAGCCTACAGTTCGGAAAAGAGTAGAAGAGTTCGGAAGTCACAGTACTTTATTTTATGTTTCTCAGCCAACAATAAAATTGTCTCTTTCGGTTTACGACGATCTTAGTTTGAGTAACCGGATCGATCCCACAAATGAGCTAATAAGAATACAGTTTTAATGTCACACGTATAAATTACCAAGTTAGATTAGTTGATTTCAGGGATCGATGTGGAGATTCGGCTAGAAATCGTTTATCGAAGTCTGCCATTATTAATTATAGTCAATATACGTTCAGGATTGAGGAGAGATTATATCCAGCAAAAGTATACAAAAGACGGTAGGTACCTATTGTACTAACTGGCAACTATATTTGACTTTGTTTATAATTAAACCGACTTTTAAAATGTACATAAATTTCTCCGCCAATTGTAGACCGATGGAAAGAAATCATTCAATAGAGCTCAGCTGCGATGTGAGCCCGTACTGATGGCGGAGACCGGAGTAACAAAAAACAAAATCCTCAACGGATAACAGCACACTCATCGCAATTGTGTTGTAAAGTACCACTAAAAAAAAAAATAGTATAGAGAATGGAAATGTATGAATGTGGAGAGGCGAAAGAGTTATGTCAGGATCGTATCTTGTGGCACTTAATAGTCTCTGCCAACCCCCATGGGGCATAGGCGTGAGTGTGTGTGTGTGTGTGTATGTCGGTGCAATTTCAGTGGACCGGCCATGGCATCAGCCGGCACCGACTCCGAAAATACCTCTAGGAATTGTTATTTATGACTTTTCAGTATCATATTTTGAAGCCGGTTTGTAATCTCTCGCTTTGCAATTGGCTACTCACCCACTGCGCCACGGAAGTTGTCAATGTCTATTATTACAACGGATTGCTTTTATACGATGATTAAAAAAAATGTATTCTCACCTTGTCTTGACCTTATGCTGTTTGTCCGGCAGCAGTTGCAGCTTGACGTAAGGGTCCGGGCCGGCGGGCTCGCGCCCAGGCAGCCCCTGGCATGACACCACCGACACCACCAGAGCATTCTTCTCGTTTTCATAACTGGATAACATAAGATTTAGGTTTTTAATTTAAGTACCCTATAAGTTCACTTGTCTTGTAATTGCAGGTGTTTTGACAACGACTGGATAACTCTCTCTCAAAGTCAGGAACAAGCACCAGAGTTTATAGCAATGGTTATCAGAATGATAGAATATCCATACAACCATAGATATTCAGTATAGACTTAATTCTAATTGTTTTTGGCCTCACCCATCTTCATGAGCATTAATTTTCCCGCTCAAATACTTGCTCTGCATATTTTAACTATAAATTCATATATATTTAAGTTATATATAATATACATTATTTATGTATGTATTTTATGTATTAGCATCTTGCCTACTCCTTTCTTGTTAGTATTTTCTTATCCATGATTTCTATACACCCACATTGTCTCGTCTCTGCATCACCCACAGATAGACTGGTAGATAATGCCTTTGGCATTAAGTCCGCATAAGATATTGTGTATATGAAGTTTTAAATAAATAAATAAACCTGCAGAAAGCTGTTAGGATCTCTAAATCTGTGATGCCAATAATTACCCATTCGCTTTGATATTTACACGGCAACATGGATATCCATAGGCGAAATACATTAGCAACCAACTACATAGGAACTCACAATCTTTGCTTTCACAAGTTCAATCTAATTTGAGCCCCCCCTGGCAATTGTTTTATTCAGGTTTTTGTTTTACAAGGTATGCCAAGTTGTTGCTTGTTTTACAAGCGTTGGTGCCTGATTACTACATACTCTGCACCATTTCTCCGGTGTTTATTTGTATTTAGTTGAAAATCTTATGGAGTCGCGCACAAGAGCTCAACAAAACAGACGTTTTTTAAAGAATTTAATGATGGGCTATGCGGTATTTACATTTCGCCACGTGTCGTATCGTCCACATAAATAGAATTGACCTGACCCAATTGTTCGTTTGCCAGCATTTGTTATAGAAAAGGAGACTCCTCAAAAGAATATGGTGTGCAAGTGATAATGTACCTAAATTCTTAAATATACGGTGATAGGTGTGTAGTAACGCCTTCTATCTTACACTAGCTCTTAACTGCCTCGGTGGCGCAGTTGCAATGAATACGCAGTACAACTACTGTGCTGAGGTCTCGGGTTCCATCCCCGGGTGGGTTAATAGTGATATTTGGCTTTTCTATCAAGTAATGCTTAGTATTAGCCCGGAGTTTGGAATTGTGCCCGGAACGGCAATAGGCTCGCCCTTATTACATAATCGGGCAGAAATAGGCGAAATGTGCGTATACTGGTTACACTTCTGCCTACCCCTTCAGGTATTACGGACTTGAGTGCGTATGTATGTATGTTCTAGCTTTTGCTCGTGGCTACGCTCACGTGAAATAAATATTTGGATCAAATACATTAATTCCCATACAGACTTTCCAACCCGCTTTTCCCCCTTAGCGCTTGAATTTCGAGAAAACCTTTCTTATACGATGTCCATTTTTGATGTGATGATTTTAAAATCTACGTTCTCCTAAAATTACAATTTTTAAAAAGTACTACCGATTTGAACCGAACAATCCGTTGAGTTATTCAGAAGTTTGCTATAATATAGATATTTGCTATTACATTTTTTGTAGACTTTGTTATTGTTCAGTAGATATTTTCTCCAAGGCTTCTTGTTAAACTTCTCATAATTTCGTACTCCACTTTGTACATTACATTTAAAAATTTCTCGAACAAAAAGTTTCAGGAAAGAACATTTTTTACATTAAGCGAAGATGTACAAATTGTTGAAAAAGGAGCTCAGACGAAAAATTACCAAAAATGTATATTTAAAAGTTTTATCGCGTGATATAAGTACCTAAATGTAAAATATTATGTACTTTTAGACGTTATCAGGTCGCGATATCGGTTAAGTTAACATCAATGTTATGTATTGAGACACTTTTACGATGGTGTTTGGAGGGAGACACGGTCTGCCCTCCCGTCGCGTCGCTTCGGCTAGCAGCCGTTCAGCAAATAAACACAAATATGGACGACTGCTGTGCCAACAACCTAGGGCATTTTCCTCGTTATGAAATTTCACGTGATAAGATTCATGGTATGAAGCTGATTGTTTTAATATAAATATTAGCTATTAGGTATTTTTTAAACTCTAGTTCATGTTCAAGACATAAAAAACCAGAAGCAATATTTATGAATCAATTAATCTATAACAACAACTAATTATAATTATTATGACAATATCTTTATTATAATTAATATAATGTCAGTTTTATGATTGAGATGAGAAGATAAATTGAAAGGAATAGACTGCGGATGTCTGCGTCGCATCGCAGCACTTATGTGGTACACGCAAACAAGGTTGGTCTAATATGGCGTAAATGTATTACAGAACTTAAGCTGACTTTGTCAACAATTCATAATTGTATTTAGCCTCTAAATATGTTTACAAAACGTCTAATCGTATGAAATTAGTAACATTAGTAAATATGTTTACCGTCTAAATAGGATTAAGGATCGTTGAGAAAGCCGGCCTTATTTCACGAAACGGCCAGATTTATCCCGCCTTACCTATTACACCGCCCTAAACAGCTTAAATTAAAATAATAAATCTTACGGCCAACGAAATTAACTTCGTCACGTGAACACAATCTTTTTTTCAATGGACTATCCCGAACACTGCTGTGTAATTTAAAGACCACCTGTGAGTTGTGATGGGATATTTTAAAATTATCTCCCACAATACCGATACAATTTTAATTTTTAAATATTTAGTGCCTCAGTGGCGCAGTTTTAATGCGACGTGTTACGGCCGAGCCTGACGCTGAGGTCTCGGGTTAGACCCCCGGTCGGGTAAAAGTGATATTAGGGTTTTCTATTTCGTTTGTCGGCCTATACAATAATAAAAAAAAAAAAACTAAATGCTCAATATCAGCCCGGAGTCTGGAATTTGTGCCCGGTATGGTGATAAGTTCGCCCCCTGTCACATTATGGGACGGAGATATGCTCGGCGAAATGTGGGAAATGTGCGTGTACTAGTTACACCTCTGCCTACCTCTTCGGAGATTATTGGCGTCAGTGCGTATGTATGTAAATATTTATATATAATAATAATCATTGGTGCATATGTGTACAATCGTATAACTTCTGAACGACTTGACCGATTAAAGACATGTTTACAATATTAATTTGTTTAGTCAAGACGGTCGCTCAGAGGCTCATAGCTATGTAACATCACGCTACCACACACGGGGACAGAGTAGTTACATGTACTCGGGTGAAACCGCAACGGACAGCTAATTTTGTTTATAAAAGCCATAAAACGTGATTTGACTACAAGACGTAGTAGTAGACGGCTCTAAGTTAAAATGGTCCCAAAAAATAAAGATACAACTTTACAAACAACTTTACTTTACTTTAATACAAACATACGTTCATGACAGTATGAACTTTGTTTGACCTCTTTAAGTATTGAATAGTGTCGTGTGGAGAACTGTTCCAGAAAAATCCAGCGATATTTTTTGTTGTGGCGACAAACGCGTGGGTGTGTGAGACGCTATGTAGCTACGCAATAAATGAGGGCTCCAGCGGCAGAATAGAAAAGTGTAAGGACATTTTATGACCAATCTGACGGGCACCTTCAAATACTGTTACATTTAAAAATAAACTCATATATATTTGTTTATTTTTTAATTTAACATTGTATTTTAATTTTTTTGTAAATATTCATAGCATTTTATCTCGACATCTCTGTTTCATCTTAATTAGTTTTAAATGAAACCTCTGCGTATACCTATTCTTTTTCTGGCTAGAAAGTAATTTAAGAATTTGCATATTTCATTCGTAATTTTTCCTGCGTAGTCGTACAATGGAATAGGACTTAAAAAGTCTGGAATCTTAATCCTAGATTTCGGCGAGAACGAAATGCTTGAAAATATGTTTTCAATTTTCCAAAAGCTTAACTTCAAATTAGTCTCGTTTTAATTAGCTTGTTTTTAATCTGGATAGAATGCCTCGAGGCTCATCACGTCCGGTGACGTTGTTGAATACATCGAATCTAGGCTAATTACACTACGAGACTCAAATAAAATTTCACGACATTGAAATGACATTGTATTTTAATTTAAGTCTACTACGACAAAATGACGACCATCGAAAATGTTAGAACTGAGTTGGCACCCAAACAGCGTACTGGAAAGTTTAATGTGGCTTGAATGTTAAGTCGAGCCAAATTTTGGGCATACTCATAGGTTATATCATGAAACTATGTACCGAACAACTAGCCAGATATATAAACAATTGTAAATAGAACTTATTTTCTAAAACATTTCTGTATTGACTGTATTGTATTGTACTGCATCGGTGGCGCAGTTGTAATGCGTACGCATACGACGGAGGTTGACGCTGAGATCTCGGGTTCAATCCCCGGTCGGGTAAAAATGATCTCAATATCAGCCCGGAGTCTGGAATTTGTGCCCGGTATGGCGATAGGCTAGCCTCCTATCACATCAAGGGACGGAGATACGCTCGGCGAAATGTTAGTGTATTGGTTACACCCCTGCCTTCGGGGATTACAGGCGGGAGTGCGTATGTATGTATTTCTATATTGTTACTTATAACAACTTATTATAATAATTGCAGTGGTAACTAAAAAAAACTGCGTTTCTAGCGATTTAAAACATTAATCCCAACATAAAAAGTTATCAGAAGTTTAATCTAATTACAGTTCGGTCGACGTTAAAACATTTTTATGAACAGCCGGCGGATGCTTGTTTTACGACTGTTTCAATGTCGACGTAAACAGTTTACGTCAGCAGTGTATCGGGACTTACACAAAACCTTTATGTGATACATGATCATACTGAATTGTTTCATTTTCACGGCTGACAGTAATATTTTATGGAAATTGAAAGAGATAATTGTTTAGTTTGCACAAGTTGTATACTTTCAAGTTCTGTTCAGTCTTGACAAAAATCTCGTAAATATCATCGTCAATCTAATCACTAATTCCCAATAGTAGGTACATACTACTATTATAAATGTAAAAGTTTGGATGTTTGTTAGTCAATCACGTCTTAGCATCTGAATAATTTTGGATGGAATTTGGCACACAGGTAGACCATGACTTGGATTAGGACATACGCTACTTTACGCGCTTATTTATACACGCGCTTTTATATCGGAAAAGGTCATTCATTCACGCGGGCGAAGCCTTAAAAAAGCTAGTCCGAAATAATTCTAAATAATAATTCCACGTGTCGATTTGCGCAAATCTGAAATCATCAATTTACTTGTCTACAAACCAAAAATGTATTAGAAAGCAACCCTATTTACTAAACTAACTCGAAAATATTACGTCTGACGGTCTGATTAAAGCCGATAATAAAAATATACAGTGGATATAAAACCTTGCCGCTAGACGTTCTTGTTGGGTTGTTATCAAATAACAGTAAAGAGGCTTAGGCGACATTACATACCTTCCGGCGGTAACGTAACACCCCACTGTTACTACCCTACGGGCTGTATAAGATTACTTTTTTAGAATTGTTATAAAGCTTTTTATTTATTAATCCTGACTGTACGATATAGAAGGAGTTTTGTTAATTTATGTAAATGTATTTATTATTTTAAATTGTATGTTTAGTTGGCGCTAAAACGCCATAAAAATAAAAGCTACTTTTGGGTGAACGCTGCTGAGTCCTTCGAACATCATAATTTCGGATTCTTTATTTATGAGTTATTTTATTATAAACTAGCTTTTGCCCGCAGCTCCACTTTCGTGATTAGGTTTTACTCCAGAGGACTGTTGTTCCCTAGACTTTAAATAAATAAGTATACTTACACTTTTTTTCTTGTCAGATATTTTCGCGGTTCTGCGCACAACTCACCAAAGTTACATCGCAATCAAATGAATCGTATAGGAACACATTTCTATGCATTCAAACAACGAGAAATACATTAATTTTTATACATAGGATTAAGGCTGCAACTAAGGCTAAATCATAAAAAATAT
The DNA here is from genome assembly GCA_905332985.1 of Mimas tiliae. Classification (NCBI taxonomy): domain Eukaryota; kingdom Metazoa; phylum Arthropoda; class Insecta; order Lepidoptera; family Sphingidae; genus Mimas; species Mimas tiliae. The sequence goes on from HG995254.1 coordinate 4,404,292, forward strand.
TGTGATACAAGACAATTCTGAGAAACCTGCTGAACTAATCGCTGTACAAAAATATATGTAATATAAACTATAATGACTAATATGCGAAAAAAATAGTTTTAGGACATAAATTAACTCTAGTTTATAGTTTTCATTGTTATTGTTCAGTATATCCATTATGATTATTTGCGCAAAATCATTTTTACCCATATTTAATCGAAGGATCGAGATGCAATTTTCAAAAAACCAAAATTTAATTTAATTTCACGGGCTAGTGCTGACATTCGACCTTAAGTACATTTTTACTAAAATAATTTAGTTTCCAAAAATATTGTTACATTCTGATATAATTTTATTTCGTATAACATCGAGGATTACAGTAAATAAGATAATATTTTATATCAAAATGTACGTAAAAACAGCATCTAAATGATATTTATTGCTACGAGTGTCCCCAGACGGTTTTACAAAATGTGTGTTACATTTGCCACATCCCAACATGCTGTTAATAATGCAAGGGTTTTTTATACACGAGAATGAATTTGCTGATGTGAAAAGTGTATGAAAATGGACGGCAAATGTCAAGTAGGTACCTAAATTAAGAACATAAATTATTATTGCTTATTGTTTGAATAATAATTCCAAAAGTTTTGTTACGCATTATAGAGTTCGCTAAAAGTAACAGAGCTGAGAATCAATATTTAGCTGCCCAATATTAATTACTTTGTTCGGCTTCTCCCTGATTACTTATAAAGAGGTAAAGTTTGTGACTTTATATGTTTGTAGAAGTAAACTCTGGAACTACTAATCTTATTCTGAAAATTCTTTCACCAATAGGAATCTATAATAATATCCCTAAATGCTATATATACTATTATTATCATTGTGATTATTGACATTTGAGTATAAAAATCGGTTCCTAAAAATATATAAAAATAAAAGCTACTTTTGGGTGAACGCTGCTGAGTCCTTCGAACATAATAATTTCGGATTCTTTATTTATGAGTTATTTTATTATAAACTAGCTTGCGGGCCGAACTGCGAACAAAATCTAGTATATAGGATAATTCCAGTATAATTTTACATCCATGACTAACCATTGGACTTAGTACAGCGGCAGCGGCCGCACTTTTGTCATTAGTAGAATCCTGAGAAAATCAGGTAATTTTCTTCACTAATTATCATAGCATTTTCCAAAATTGCAAAGGCCGTTGAAAGATTTTGTAGTGAAAGCTGTTTATCAGTGCTATCAGAAGATATTTCTTGTAATTTAATTGCTTTCTTCTGTACCAGTGTCTAATTCAATGAGATCCTCATTAGTCAAATCTTGCGAGTGTGAGCTTAGCATATGGCCAATATAATTATCAGTAACTTCAATGTTGGGTAACTGGTTAGCAAACTGAACAATTTCATTTGTGATCTCATCCATATTTGGTTAATCTATGGATGAAGAACATCCAGACTGAAAGAACTGTGGGCATATTTTTCTCCAAACTCCTTTCAATGCGGAATGCATGTAGAGGATGTCTTGATCTCAGCCGCCTGGAGAATAGGATTCCCCCCGCACGCTTATGACTTGCAACAACGGGATTCCACTAAGACGTAAATCGAAACAATTGACGTATTTTTGAGAAATGGTGTCAAAAAATTGCATCTCGCAATGACTTAAGTCAAAATGACTTAACTCGAGCTAAGGCCTATACCTATATCAAATTAAGTGTTAATTTTGTATGACAGATTACACACGACCAACAGCTACCAACAAATTATACTCATTTATATTGACAGTATATCGCATGGCACATACGAGAATATAACCGAAATCGCTTGTTGACGAGGACGCGTTATACAGTTTGAAAAAGGAATTGTATTGAAATAAAACTAGTTTATACGAAGAGTCTCTCCCGTGACCACGAAGGCTGAAAAGCTTTCGAAACGTCGGAACTAAAATAAAATTAAACCGCTATAAAATCCGTATATACTAGTTTTATTTCAATGTGTAATATTCGCGTAAACATAAGAAATCATTAAAGAAATTGTATGATGCGACTTCTAGTTTGACAGATTTCAGTAATATCCTTGCCTGTGTGGTTCGAGCAACTTTTACCATCTACATGAGGCATATTCTTTTGTAGGGATCATTTAAATGGTATACAAACAAAGCCGAATAGACCGTATAACCGATAGTAATGATTATATAAACCCCATCGTCGAAATAAGTTGGTATCGATACAACCAGCGGAATTGTGTAATGAGGCCCTACAAAGGACAAAGCTCAAACACGGAACATATCGATTTTGTGTCGGGTTTCCCGACTATGACGTCAGACGGAAAAAGTACTATGAATTATTTCAAAAGTTTTGTATTAACTTTAATTGACACGTATCACCCAAGACATAATAATAACAAACCGGTCTATTTTTGAGTTGCCTCGTCCCACAGCTTTGATGTGATGATGAATGTCGGTGTTAGGTGTCAACTAAAGTTAAGCAGAGGTTGGTGAAACCGAACATTAATGTCAAAAAATAATAGTGCTAAATGTGTTGAACTGTTCAATGAATAAGTAAATCTTTTTCCTATGCTCTATGGGGTCGCGACTCGCGACTCTAGACAATCTGCGCCACATGGGGGTCGGCATAGTTATTTCGACAGATTCCTAATTAATTGCTTATGTTCTAAAGTATCTAAAAATAAGATCATATAAACAAAAAAATGCATACATTTTATCAACGTAGAGATGTATATTTTATCAAAGTAGAGATGACATAAAACGCTCTCTGGCGAGTCCCCATAGGATTTCGCTCATAAAATAATAAATTGGGCAAGAAAAAGGCAAAAACAAAGGTATATGGTCTCAAAACAGAAATGTGAAAACACTCAAATGGTCTATAGTTTCTTAAGCAGATTTAATAAGAATTAGGTACTTATATTCACTGTTGATTTTACAAATAAATAACAATAAATAGGTAATCACTATTACATCAACATTTAATCGACATAACCTAATATAGTTTCATACAAAATGTAATTTCCTCCCGTATTTCAATTTTATATTAAACGGCTAATCGTAACGGCTATCGTCGTAACGTGTACGCATTACAACTGCGCCACCGAGGCATTCAACAAATTACAGTAAACTGAGTAAAGTATATGTTGTGTTTTTAAGCCCCTCTTCTTCTTATTGTAGTTAATTAAACCGTACATAAGAAATTAATTGTAGATTAGGCGATAAGGTATAAAACGGTATTGAAAGACTTATTTTCTTGGTTGATTTGTATGGGCCCCGGTAGAGAAATATTCGATTTTAATACAGATAAGTTATGGAGTGTAAGTTGGCCACCAATATGTTAGGCCGAAAGCCAACCTCACCTGGACGTGGTACACCCGCTGGTTTAACGGACGAGGCAAGGGTGAAACTTGGTTTCAGTTGCAAGTGGGGGTCAGACAGCGAGTCATACTATAAAACACCAAATACCGTGAAATCTATAGCCCGAGAAAGCCGACCCTGGTATTACGTCAATGACGAATTGAATAACGCCATGGAGAAAGAAAGAAGGAATACAGTAAAGCATCCAGTTAGGTACCAAAAATATTTCAACCTGGCGCCAGTTGGCAAAAATCTATCAATAATATTTCACATCCGAACCATTAGGTTACGTTCAGATTCAATTCAATACCATGTTACTCGTATTTTTGCAGTACGATTTTATGAGAAGTCACTGTACCCGTTCGGTACGGTGAATCTAGATTTTATATGGATTTCCAATTTATTGCTACCTTTACAGTATTTTTCTATGACCTTTTCCGACGATGACTAAAGACGAACATACTATATGTATTCCTATGAAGAATAATAGTACCTACTATATAAACTACCTTCAAAAATATTAAACGTGTTGAAATATAAATACGTATATGTATATATTTCAGTTTAACTAGGTGGTCGATAGATAAAATATATCAACGATCCGAGAAGTGATGATCCAATCTTCTATAAATCTGTCCCTAAGCTATACCTACAGTAATGTTCTTTTTCTGTGAATTTGACAAATCATTCTTAGGAACTTTTCTTATTATACTGACGCGACATAGTGAAGTTTAATCTCGCGAAAAGTCCGTCGATTTAACCCACACATAAAATCTAGTGTCCCTTACGAATGAATGTACGGCATTAACCTAAGCCGTCGGTGGACAGTGTAATTCAGTAATTACCTCAACGTATTTATCGCGTAGGAACTAATCCGCTTACGCAATTATTGGTTACGTAAAGGGCGCGACACTAATAGTATCCTAGACACAACCTTTATTACACAGTTAATCAAATTATATAATGTTAATATTATATTATATCAAATTATATTATATAATTATATAATGTTAATTTTAGACAGCCTCCGTGGCGCAGCGGGCGAGTAGCCGGTTGCGAAACGGGAGGCCGTGGGTTCGATTCCCGCACCTCGACAAATGTTTGTCTGATCCACAAATATTTGTCTTGGGTCTGGGTGTTGTGGGACCGCAAGTCCCTCGTAGTTATTGATACCCACGATACAGGTTTAACCTAATGTGGGGTCAGGACTGTGTGTGTGACTGTTGGATGTATTTATTTAATGTTTTTCTCAAACGCTGTCTTAATATGTGAAATACTTCTAAATCGACTAGGGAATCAAACTCTGGCGCGGAAGCTTACTTGACGATCGACGTACTATGAATCCATGCAGTGATTGATATTTAAAACCTCTGGTTTGCAGTGAAACGCGAGCGAGCTTGAGCAAATTTCGTGATTATTCATAATGTTATTTTTAATTTAATTTTTAAATTGGCTTGAGTGACGAAACGAGCAGATGATGTTAAGACTGATACAAAGCATATAATTCTTAATGCACTTTTTCATCCCTGAAATTATCATCAGATTCCGTCACAGACCCTCCATCTAAATAATCTGTTTGAAACTACTCACCGCAGCTTAAAATGCAGGTCCCCGAGTCTTCCATCATTGTTCTCTGGCTCGGCGGGCTTGGGCTTCTCTGTGGCGTGCGCGTCGGCCAGCTCCTTGCTGAGCGGGGTCGGCTCGGTCGGCGCGGTCGGCGAGTTCGGGCTGTTGCTCGTCGACGACTACCAAATCAAATACATTATGAGAAAGTAATTCTTGTTTGCTCTTAATAAAGGATCATTGTCATCTTTGTGATTTTATGTGGACACGATTCGTTATTGTGGCGATTAGTCACAATGTTTTTTGTAATTTATAACTTGAAGTGTTTGTTTCAGTCTGCCCAGTAGGCGATAATATAAATTAAGGAATTACTGTTTCTAAGCACGTTGTACAAAGGTAGGTAAACATGTAAGAAAAACACAAATGTATTCCTACTTTCTAGGTGATAATTGAAGAGACGCGTATACTCACAGGGTTTTGCGGCGGTGCAGGCTGTGGCTGCGGCTGCGGTGGCGTGGTGGCTGCGGGCGGCGCGGGTGCAGGCGCGGGCGCGGTCGGCGATGGTGACTTGCGCAGGTAATGCGTGACCGAGCCAGGGGACCGCACTGCTGTCGCTCGCCGAGGCGGCTGGAACACCAGCGCCTTGTCCGGACCACGCTTACCACCTGATAATACATGTTATGATATTTAATGCACCATTGATACAATACGCCCAATATAGGGTATATTATGCCGAGCTGAAGTTAGCCACACCTCCCGTCAACCTTTAGCCACGACACAGCTCATTACTAACTTCAGACCGGCCAAACGCACGTACTGTACCTATGTAACTAGAGTGAAGATCACGCTTATGCAAAGGACGCCCTGCTTGAAGACCGACAACTTGAAGAGGAAGGCTTTATTTATTATAAGTTTATTCAATTTTTGCGTGGTAACATGCATCAGCCCCGAACAGTCCCGACTTTGTTGAAAGGTCTTTCCTGGACACAATTTGCGCAGAATAAAGATCAGGGGCACAAGGGAGAGAAGGTTTATACTCAATGGATCAATACAACCTGAGAATAATGATAATTGATACGTACCGAGTTTGTGAGCGAGCGAGTTTCTGCGGCGTGCGATCCAGCAGACGAGGGCGGCGAGCAGCGCCACAACCGCCGCCGTCGCGCACACCACCACCGCCCAAAATGTACGGCCGTGCCATTCGCCAGCTGTAACCACAGACACGGTTAGAGACATGTTTTTTTTTACCTGAATTCTAGCAGTTCGCTCGTCTGATAAGTGTCACGTCCAAAACCATTTGCAACAACACTCACAAAGAATTGATGACTGAAATAATGAATGAATTAAAAAGTAATAATAGCTGTTAATTTTTTGTTACGAGATATGGAGTCTTATAATTAATGCCAAGTAATTTTACTATCAACGTAATTCACTGTCCTTCAAAATTGTACAGTGCTCACACACTGTTCTTTGGTGGCAGAAATAGAGAAAAGACTTTTATGCGTAACGTAAAAAATATGGAGAAATACAGTGTGTAGTAAGAGCGTGCAGTGTAAATATGTGTCAACACTCTAAAAGTGCGTCCAAACTTCCGTGACATTTCGCCGCACTGAAAGTGTTATGAGGTGTTTGATCGGATCATTCACAATTGAGAGTTTGTTACAGTTACGCCTCTCCGTGCGAACAAAGAGAATAGGTGACAACTGTGGTACGCTCCTCGTATGCGAGAGGCCGTCTGGATTGGTATCACCGCTTTGTCTATTTCTGCCACCAAGCAGCGGTCTGTAAGCACTGTTGTGTTTCGGTTTGAAGGACATTGAAGCCAGTGAAATTACTGGATATTATGAGACTTAACATTTTATGTCTCGGGATGACGAGCGCAATTCAGTGCCATGCAGTACTCTGTAATCCAGAGTTCTGTGTGACGTTGCTTCTATCTATGGGCAGACGTGACGCTTAACATCAGAATCGAACGACCTGCTCGTCTCGTTATTCAAGCAAATAAAAAGGTACAAACACACACCTGTCACAAGTGGAGACGCACTATAACGTGCCACAACTCTGTATTAAATCTATATATATAAAATTCTCGTGTCACAATGTTCGTTCCCATACTCCTCCGAAACGGCTGGACCGATTTGTATGAAATTTTGTGTGCATATCGGGTAGGTCTGAGAATCGGCCAACATCTGTTTTTCATCCCCCTAAATGTTAAGGGTGGTGGTCCACCCCAATTTTTTTTTTATAGTTTTTTTTTTATAGACAAATTTTTTATTTTTTTATGATACAACATTAAAAAATACACACAACCCTAAATTTTCAACCCCTTACGATCAATGCTTATTTTTAAATACATTAGTATTTTTGTCAAGCGCGTTTCTCACCTGTACTCGCTTGATGCGCCCATTAAGCTACTTTAATCCTGGAAATAGGCATTCACGCGGGCGGAGCCGCGGGCAACAGCTAGTATTATATATATGTATGTATGTGTTTATTCAATAAGTACTTAGTCAAAATTCATAAATATTAGTTATTTCATAACTTATTTACATAACTTTATATGTATACGCAGTAACATTTCATTATATTATACAAACATATTTTGGTCTAATAATGGCTTTCATTCGATACATTCTGTAGAAATAAATGACATGTGGCTTGATTACTCGACATTCAGTGTCATACGCGCGAGTAATAAGATATCGTGCGAGATTGAATTTCTTACTGCAAAGGAAAATAAGAAAATATTTTTACAGAGAAAGCAGATCCGAGCAACGTGACCTACTTACATTCCACGGTAGTTACGTTTTGTATAAAAATACATTTGTCTAGGAGTCCAAGTTAAGTAATAAAATGTCCTTAGTACTGTGGAGATGTGGAGTGATTTGTCGGCTGAAGTAAAATCCAGAAATTTTATCATTTAAACCATTATTTTTTCTACACGCATACATACTTATAGCACAACAAAACAAGATTATTAAACATACATTTATAAAGCACAAATTTGCTACAATATATATGCAGTAGACGGGGTCCAGCTCAGTGCGAGCTGTTGAGACACAGCACTGATTTTCAGCAGCATTTTAATATAAAAATAATAGGTTAAGCTTTATATTAGTTGGATTTCCTTTCATTAGCTTGGCCTCGTTTTGAGGAAACCACAGGAGTATGGCGGTCTCAAATAGCTGAGCCAGTTCTTACCAGGATTGCGATCCCGCGGACGGGCTAGCGCTGGCTGGACGTACAATAGAGAGAAATGAGAGCCAATGGTCTTACTACGGAGGTTGCTCAAGATCGGGAGGGGTGGAGGCGTCTTAGTAGGAAGGCGGACCCTGGCATTAAGCCAGTTTAACGCGAGCCAGAAAAAAAAGAAAAACTTATGCAGGAAGTATGAGTTGAATGACATCCTTAGTTCGATTTCCAGGTCAAGTATTACTTTGTATAAGCTTTTGTATCATAACCTAAAGCCGCGAACATCAATTAAAATGAAGCTGAGTTTCTATGGCTGCTTTCCTACTCCACAAAACTTGAGCAAACTATTCATTGAAACCTATTAGATGAGCCTAAACACGATATATCTGTTAATCATTAATGAGGAGTTATACACTCTTAATTAAATTGGCTTTTAAATAAAAAAGCCGCATCCAATCAGTCAGATACGAGGACAGGCAGGCAGAGACAAAGGGGTCAAACTTATAGCACTTCTCTTTTCTTGTTGGATTTAACCATGAATTCGACGGCATGTGTTTGGAGAATGAGGAAGTTAGGGGCGCTAAATGTTTATTCCATAAGGATTATGGTTTACTTTAAAAAAACGCGATTTTAATAAGCCCGTGTAGAATATATTTTTAAATTGCTTACTTAATCCAGAAATCCAGCATAATATAATGTTACTTACATCACAATTTAAGTTCCAAGAAAATAGCAAATATAATTCTCATACTTTTTCTGTATTTTCTATATTCAGCATATCGCAAAGTTATTCGAAAAGTTTTAACCAGTGCCTTCGGTGGATTCCTGTTGAGGATAAAGTTACTAGATACAGAAAAGTTGTTCTGTGTCTTTTTATCTTATAAGAATATTTTATTTGTGGTGTATTTGTCAACCAATATTCGTCTTGGAGGATTTTAAAAGATTGAATTCTTTCTGTTCGCCTCCCTTGTTTAGCGACAGCGTCCGGTGAAATCCTGGATTTTAATTGCCGGTCGGATAATCACAATCTGTGTTTGACTTTTTTGATTACAAAATTTCACGTATATGTTGCCGACATTAGAGTTTTCTGCCTGATATATCTATAGGCTCGCAACATGGAACAGAAATAATTTCGGTAGATGCACTAGTTGCATCTCTGCCTACTCCTTTGATAATACAGACGTGAGGTGAGCTTACGTTTGATATTTTTCTTTTTGTATCTTGATATGCCCTATTTCAGATTACTACATAAGTACCTATTTCAGATAATGGTCATATTCTATGTATAAAAAATACTGAGAATTCTGTTCCACATTGTATACATCAGTTTCAGAACATAAACTACGTGAAAAGTTCATTAAATATAACGCAAACATTGGACGCGGTGTGAAATTGCATTTACTTATAACGTGTTATGTGACGTAGCCAAATATGGATAGCCTCTGGCTGCGCCAATGTCATGAGCACGGGGGTGGGAGGGGGTGAGGAGTGTGGGTGGGTTTGCAATAACCCGCGCTATCAAACAAAATCAAAGCGACCTGGAATATACCAGACAGAGCAAACTAGGCGAGACGGCTGGAAAACAACTGTATTTAGTTGGTCAAAAAAGTCTGGATAGATTAATTGGTGTAGATTATGGCCATGAGTTAAATACTGTAAATAATAATAAATAATAATACTAGCCCAGTATTATATAAGTCCCACTGCTGGGCACGGGCCTCCTCTACTGAATGAGAGGAGGGTTAGGCCTTAGTCCACATAGTCCACTTTGTAAATACTATACTAAGTACCTACTACGAATTAATTATCAGGTAATCTTCGTCTTTGTAAATACGTAAGAATGCAATGAGTGCCCAGCCATCTGGGTTCGGTCAGTCACTCATGATAAAAATAAGAACATAATCTCTTATGTTTTAGGCGAATATTACACAAGAAAATAAAACTAGTTTATACGGATTTTATCGCGGTTTAGTTTATTATTATTAGTTCAGTCTCTCCCGTGACCACGAAGGTTGAAAAGTATTCGACACGTCGGGACTAAAATAAAAATTAAACCGCGATAAAATCCGTATAAACTAGTTTTATTTCTAGAAGATAATTGTTGCCTTTACTTGGTCATTATTATCAGGCGTTTGTATTTCCGAGTTAGACGAAGATTGCCAAAAGACAACATTTTAATCATAGACCTGTTCCATCTGCCCTTATCCCATGTTTCAGAAAGATTTGGCTTGTAGTTTTTACGACCGGCCGCCTGCCTGACGTCAACCTCTTTGGGGATAAAAACACTTGTATGTTTTCACTGGTAGCCCCGATACTATTTTACCTGACCTTGCTCTTTCGAGACGAGACAGGTTCTAAACGATTTTCCCGCCAAAAAGGACAACATATGATTATTATGACAATAGCCTCCGTGGCGCAGCGGGCGAGTAGTCGGCGGCGAAGCGAGAGGCCGTGGGTTCGATTCCCGCACTGAGACAAATGTTTGTGTGATCCACAAAAATTTGTTTCGGGTCTGGGTGTTGTGGGACCGCAAGTCCTTCGTAGTTTCTGATACCCACGATACAAGTTTACCTAATGTGGAGTCAGGACTATGTGTGTGACTGTTAGAGGTATCTTTTTTTAATAAAGAAATTCTCAAATTATTTCCAAAACACTACATTTATAGCATGTAACTCTTGGATCCAGAATATCCATCATAAAAAGTTAATCGTCACGATCGTGACAGTCGTTTTGAATAACAATTTAATCACTGGGTGACCGAGTTTCATTCCAACAAGAAATCTATTATTTTTTATTCCACTGCGTTGAACTACATAAACGACTTCAGCAAGAATTAAGTTATTTACGAACAAAAAATTTAAAACGGTATAAATTTAGGATGCATAAAATCTTTATTTCTTAATTTTAAATGAGTTTTTAGTGGTAGAGCCACGCTGTAGTACGCAGTTTAGTATAGAATGAATAAGCCGGCACGACCGGGCTGGTATGTACCACTGTCTCATAGTAAATAAATAATAATAAATACGTGAAACGTGAAGTAGCAGCTTGCTGATGCATTCGTACGGCGATTGATATATCCGGAGGTCCAAATCCCCTTTCTCTTCCCAATTCCTTTGATTCCATGATTCTTCAGGTAATGTAATGGGCGGTGGAGATCAACTACTATTAGGTGACCCTCGTGCTCGTTTGTCAGTGTCTGCTATAAAAAAAAGTTTCTTGAAATCAGTTTAAACAAAATGATATTATAACTCCGTATTACTGATTAGTGACAAAGTACGCTCTAACATTACAAAAAAATACTTCAATGAAAGATAATAATTAATTTGATGACATTTAGTCGCATAGAACCATCATCATCATTGTCATTTTAACCGACTTCAAGAAAGGAGGATTACCAATTCGATACCAATTTTTTTTTAATGTATGGACATCGATTTCTTAGCACAGTATAGACCTATTTTGATAAAATAAATGGTACATTTAGAACAAATATTTTTTGTAACGTATAGCTCTTATTCATTCATTGGTTTTTATTCCTGGCTTATATGCATTATACTGCAGTATATAATACTCGATTCTGCATACAGATTTGATAGCTTCTTCTATAGGATTCTAGCTTAATAAAATGTCAAGGAGTATTAAGCTTAATGCCAATATTAAATCCCACGACACCGAGCACAAGGTTACCAACAGGGTTTTCGACCGAATTTAATATGATAACACGAGTCAATTGGAGGGCAACGACCACTACTGAACACCACGACGACCAGTGGCATGAATATAATTTGAGAATAAAATGATATTTTATTTTAATTAACTAAATTAGTTAAAGCATGTTGTGTCGACACCACTACGCGTGGGCTAAGGGCAGGTGGAAGAAGAAGAGAGTTAAATTGTTTGCGTCTGTGGGGATCAGAAGCTGGTCACCTCGTACAATACCAAATATATCGTCATTTTTTTTATTAGCTTGAATGACGAGACGAGCAGGTCGCTCGCCTGATGGTAAGCGCCACGCCTGCTCATAAACAGAAGCAACGCCACACAAACATTAAATAACAAAGCACTGCATGACACTTGACTGCGCTCATCACCCCGAGACATAATGTGTTAAATCTCATAATGCCCAGTAATTTCACTGGCTTCAATGTCCTTTAAAGCGGAACACACAGTGCTTACACACTGTTGCTTGGCGGCAGAAATAGACAAAGCGGTGGTACCAACCCAGCCGGCCTCTAGCAAACGAGGGACCTACCACCTTATAAATCTATGGTACGAGAAGGTGGACCCTGGCATTAAGCCGGGATCACGCCAGACAGATAAAAAATGTTTAATTGTGATGTGAATTCCGTTGAATCATTATGATATGGTTAATTCTAGGATACAGTAATTCCTAGCTACTTACTTTTTGGCAAATTTATAAAGGGAAGCTTAAGGAATCGTGTTGTATGAAGTTAGTGATGTATGGGTAAGTAATTTTCTTAAGTGATTGAGCCACGCTGTATACACTTTTGTCTGCAGCGTGAATGAGACGACTCGACCGGGTACCGGTCCGGTACCCGGTCGAGGACCGGGGACCGGGAAATAATAGTGGTAATACCACTATTATTTTTATTCTGGTATTGTGGGTGTTCATGATCGGTGCATTACCTTTAATAGCACTTACCATCAGGTGACCCACTTGTTCGTTTGTAGGCCTCTGCAATAAAAAGTTATGGATCCTTAGCTTCTGCTGTAGGATAAAAAATATTTTACGACCGCAATTTGATACAATAGTCTCATATATTCATGCTCGTAAACATATCATATAATATACTAACAATACTACAATACAGCATTTTCCTCGCGTGTTAATAATATATGTCCCAACAAATTGAATACATGCCTCTGTAACACCGTGAAGTATTTCACATACCTCACAAAACATACATAATATATAGGGAAGTTCAATTTCCCGCCTCTGACTGTGATAAAACGCCTATTGCGATGTAAGCATTTACAAGCTAACATGCTGTACATGCTATGTAACAAAATTAAATCTATATATTAATACGTGAAGAGAAAACTTTGTATCCCTTTTTAAGCATATTGCGCGCACGGAGGATTGTGAGATTTGGGATTGTTAAAGTTTATATAGAGAATATGTGCAGAATGTTATTTATATATAATACCTTTGACAAATACATTTAATGAATTATAAAAATCCAGTCTTTGATTACGTTTATACTGTCAATGTCTAAATATCATGGACATACAGCTGACGTTATAGAACAAAAAGTATATGATTATAAAGGTTAAATCGACTTATTACTTTATAATATCTATAGTCTGGTTTGTCTGTTTGTAAAATATATACGACAAATTTAGCTAAAGCCTTTTTATATAATAAAAGTAGCCGGCTGCGAAGCGTGAGGCCGTGGGTTCGATTCCCGCACTGAGACAAATGTTTGTGTGATCCACAAAAATTTGTTTCGGGTCTGGGTGTTGTGGGACCGCAAGTCCCTCGTAATTCCTGATACCCACGATACAGGTTTACCTAGTGTGGGGTCAGGACTATGTGTGTGACTGTTGGGTGTATTATGTGTATTATACAAACGAGCTAAGTTTATGAAAAACTCTATATTTTATTCTGGTAGCTGGTTAGTTAACTTTCTCGCGCCTATTTTATGGAATTATTTTATATTACACTTAATGATGAAATGAGCAAATCAATCGCCTGATGGTAAGCGCCGCGTCTGCCCATAAACAGCTGCAACACCGCAATAAACGATAACTTCGAATAAATTTAAATCAGTCGTTAATGTCAGATCTCGATAAATCTGAAGGAGTAGTTAAAAGCGCCCCTGGCCTTATCGAGAGACTCGCCCACGCACACTAGTGAAGCTATAAACAATGGTGTCTGGACACTTTCCACATAATAACACAATAGGAACAGAGTCAGTGTTCAAGATGACGGGAGGTTATATTTTTATCTTGCACATATCTCGGATGACGACGATAGAATAAAATCATAATACCTAATAATTGTTCATTTTTAACAGACTTCAAAAAGGAGGAGATACTAAATTCGGCGCATGTTTTTTATTTCATTTTTTATATTATGTATGTGCATCGATTTCAAGTGTGGACCGATTTTGTTGGCAAAATTTCATTCGATAGAGTTTAGCTGCGATGTCGTCCCATATTAATTAAATGTCAAAAAACTACTTTTTTCTCAGATTAGTCATTTTAGATTGGATATTAAATAACTCTAGAAGCAATTCCATATATCCGTTGTGATTATTTGCACACAATCATTTTTATCCATATTTAATCGATAGTTCGAGCTTTTCACTTACCTAAATTTAATTGATTTTCGCAGACTAATGCTGAAAGACGACCTTAAACTGTCCACTTAAAAAAAGTGGAAGCATTATTGGAAAATAGGTGTCGTCTCGGGGACGATAAAATTAATATCAACTAGTGAACGATGTCGGCCACGTAATTGAACGGTAGGGGCTGCTCGAATTGAATTCTAATAATACAGGATTTACGCAATGAAATATTTCTAGAAGAGAATAAATTACATAAACAAATGAGTCGATACCACGTTACAAGTTTACCTACAAGTATTTGGTACTAGGTACATTTATAAATCGGAAAGCTCTTGAACAACTAAACAACATCACTAACAAACTTGTGCATAAAATATTGATTTACTATGAAAACATCGTGCATATTTATGATCATAAAAGAGCTGACGGTAGCGATGGCGAAAAGGTACGTTATTATAAGGTCTGCATTTGTGGATAATCTCCCGGGAAGACGAGGGTGAGCTGTCTGGGTATGTATAAGTATAAAGACATCATATGGAACATCAGGGAACAGTCTAGAGTGCGTCTAAATATTCTACATGTAATATTTTTACCAGTGTGTTTACCGATTAAAGGAATTTTAAGTATGAATTGCAAATTACTATATTAGTTTTCTAGTTTCACATCTTTAAACTGTATCACTACAAAACAAGATGTCTTGTTTATTTTTATTCACCGAATTCTTTTGTCTGACTTCTCTTTTTCACAACAAACTGCGTGATGAACTGCGGTCATCTATACCCACGGGACCGCCGCTGAAATATATTTAGCACTAAGCTCCATTTAGAACTTTTATCACAGAAGCCATAAAGGCCATCCTAAAAATACTTCCTGACGACGAGAACCTTAATAAATCCGAACATATTATCCCAAGTCTGTACTTTTTGTATTAAAGTTCGATGTGACATGTGCGTGCGTGTGGATGGATAGTTTCGAAGTCACGTGCGCGATCCGACCCTGCCTGGGACAAGCCAGCTCGTACTGTACGTGAGTTCATTTGACAGGACAGACACTACATAGACTATAGTTGAATTAAATGGTACAGCTACTGTAGGTAAACAGTTTGTACTCGTAGCTGAAGTTGCTTTCACAGGCGAGGGAATCGAATCATTAAAATATGTAATTTTAAAACTCCATTGAAATATTTCGTTTTAAAATACGTCTAACATATTACATGAATGAGATGTTAAATTTGAAATTCAAAGATTATTTAGGGCAGGAAATAGACGGATATATGGGCGGATGAGGATTTTTATCACCAAAGTACTAAGGGGAGGACCCTTGGTCAGTCGGAGATGTTATGTCCCACGGACTGAAACTCAACGGTGTTCCTCCGGGTGCGCTTGTTCGGTCTGGGCTGCGGGAACGCTATTGTACTCTTCCGCGGCCCCGACGGCGCCGGCCCTTGTACAGGGCCTCTCCGGTCGGTGGGTGTTTGGGGGAGTTATCCACCCACCTTTTTGCTCCGCTCGAGAGGTTCGCGCGGGAACGCCGCGCGCGTCACCTCGAGGCCTTAACTGTCGGACGACGGACTTCCACGAGTCCGCCGCCCAGGCCTCTGTCAGGGGGCGTAGGAGTGCCTCCCGCATCCTCCTGCGCGTGACCCTTCGGCGGCGGATCGCTATCCGCTATAGCTGGGATGTTATTTCCCGCTCACGCTCCGCCACCTCCTTCCGCGACATGAAAAAAGTATCCTCCCCTAACCACATTCATGTAACATAATGATATTGAAGTAGGTACGCCGGCCGGCCGGCCTTGGCACATCGCTTCAGTGTTATGATCAGTTTAAAAGAAATGACGTGACGACGCAATTGTTATCGTCAGCCAATTTAGCTAATGGAATATCCACTATCTAGCGTATGTGAGGGATACTAAAAACCAAGTTAAATGGAAAATATATAATAAGAAAAAATAATAGAATATGGTTCACTGAGAAGCAGATATGCAAGTAACGTTTGATCGTCAGTATATCAAAATTATAGAGTATAGGGTCCTACACTAATGAGGTGAATAATCATAAAGAAACAGTAAACTACAACAAAATTAACATACAGATACTCTCAGCATGTTATAAAGTGGCGGCTGCACCTCAAGTACGCAGACAACTTCAGCTTCGCTTTTAAAAGAAGGAACAATATCAAAAAAAGAATAATGAACTCAGAGTTCACATCTGTATTGAGCATTGATTTGTAATTTATTGTTCATTTGCGCTGGTTTGATGTATTGGAAGGGGACATGTGAGCCAATGGTATCACTACGGAGAACCTCAAGATCGGGCAGCACTAAGCTGGGATAACTCTAGACAGAACATAGTCTTCTGACAAAAAATAAAACCGACTCAAAAAAACTTATCTACGGCCTATTTCTATAAGGAATCTCAATCCGTATCTGTAGATCGATCCCGTAAATAAACCAATGTAATTTAAGGCGTGGAATTCAAACTTTATTGTCATTGGCTCATTTGTAGGATCAATCTATAAATGCGAATTGAGTTTGTTTATTAAAACTGGGTACAACATTTTGCAGTACATAGTGATTCAGTTTTCTTTGCCCAAGTTAATAACGCTAAATATTAATGGGTCTCTTCCATACATGTAAGCCAAGCCAACCAGCTACTTTTTTATATTTTTGTTGATAACAAATTAGTAAAAGCAATCGTAACAAATAAGCAATGTTGTGTTCCGGTTTGAAGGACATTGGAGCCCGTCAAATTACTGGGCATTATGAGACTTAATACCTTACGTCTCGGGGTGACGAGCGCAGTCCAATGCCATGCGGTGCTTTGTAATTCAAAGTTTTTATGTAGTGTTGCTTCTGTTTATGGGCAGGCGTGACGCTTACCATCAGACGAGCGACCTGCTCGGTTCGTCACTCAAGCTCAAAAAATCTCTCGACACAGTACGTCATATAGTAGGTAATATAGAAACAACGCAACTTCAAGGCAGTAACAGTTGGATGACTCGTTTCGAAAGCCAAGACACATTTTGAATCCCTGAGTCTGCAGAGTTAGTATGTTAATCTATAAACAAAATCGGGCTTACGATATTCTTAGCCCTAGAGCCGCTATTAAAATGTATATAATATTTTGTATCTTTTCAAGCTTCCTTGGTGGAAGGAAATAAAAGACTTAAAATAACTCAGCTGGGATACAAATCACAATACCAATATTGTTTATTTTTACTTTGTTTTCTCGAACATCTATTAAAGAACATTTTCCGTTTATTCAAACAACATAACAGGTCTAATCCGTTATGTTGAGCTTGGTTTATAATTCCCCTTTTATGTGATTTAGCGTAAACAAGAAGCTACTGTTTAATAAATACTGGGATTTATGTAAATAGTTGTACTTTAACAATTCTGAAACAAACAATTTATGCTCGTATACGAACCACAAAAGGAATTCAGAGAAACGAGTATGACCTTTGACTTATGAGAATTAATTGGTTCTGTGTTGTCGATTAAGGCTTCGTCTGCTTATTACTCAGAAGAGGTGAGGTGTTTAGGCTATTTCTAGAATTTCCCCGAAAAGTAGAAAATATTAACTGAGGATTACCAATTAGATTGAGCTTACAACTTAGATTAGGAAAATAAAAATAATTTGGAAGAGATTACGTAATTATTGGATATCCGTTGATATAAGTATTTCCAGCCTTTACTTAACTAGCTACTCGTCAAAAACGTCATCATAATATTTGAGTATTAAGTATATAAGCTGCAAATGTTTAAACCAAAAAAAATTAGTTGACGAAAGCGTAAATAAGAAACTTTAGTATATTTTTTTTCAAATTGCTGTACAATATCAATATTCCAAAACCGATTATTAAATATATTTTGGAACAAGTTATGACAACAATCAAAAATCATTCGAAGAACCTACGCACTGCGTAGTACGCAGATATTAATTTAACGAGGCACTCGTAGCAAAGTACTACGCCGTGGCAGCTATATTCATACGTAGCAGTCCCCATAATGAATCCGGTCTGTGTTTACAATGTTCTACGAATAATGGTTACATACAATGTAGGCGAGTCATAAAAGTATATTTTTTCTTAGAACCTTTTAATGCGTCATCTGATGAGACAACTTTTTCGATGACATAGCTTTCGAGAAAATTAAATACGGACCGCTTTCGGTGAATTTGAACGATCATTTTACAGATAAGGTATTCAATATTTTATATTTCATAGCCTCATCGGCGTAGTGGCAGCGTACTTAGACAAAGAAATCTGTGAAGTGCGGGGTTCCATTCCTAGGTCGGTCAAACATGTTTTAGTTTTTCAATTCGATAAAATCACTAAGATAATAAGACAAGATTTGCGTGGTATTAGAATATACATCCGCTCGCTACCTTTCACATCAGGGCGCGGAAGGAAGCTCGGGTAGGAAATATTGTGTTGAGTATACAGGTGTGAGGTCATATTCAAAAGATATGATATACACTAACTCAGAATAATACATTGAGCACCTATCATATAGAACCAAAATGGATCCCAAGAATGATTGACATTAATTTATCAGCTGACAAAAGAAAATGTAGGTTGAAAGCTGTATTAATTCAATAGGTTTGTTGTGGGTGTTATCCATTAACAACAAAAAACGCCAAAATCCACCTACTTAAACACTAATGGCTGAAAAGATTTTTCTTTTTTTTTATATATGAGATTGATTATGAAACAGCTTAGGTCAAAACCGTCCTTTTTTCCAAATGGCCACCCACTCCACGAGAACGACTAACATTTACTGACCCCTTAATAAAGCCTTATAAATCTGTAAAAGCTCTCGGCTGGTATTAATTTAACCCCCCGACAAAAAGAGTAGGTGGTGTTATAAGTTTGATCCTTTTGTCTATGTGTGTGTGTTAACGTAACATCTAAACAAACTTATTTGAATGTGTTTTGTTATAAATCTGGTTTAATCGAGATGGTTCTTGGCTAAAACTTTCGCGGATTGTATATTACATTGAACTGCGCTCGTCACCCCGAGACAGATGTTAAGTCTCATAATACCTAGAAATGTTCACTGGCTTCTATGTCCTTCAAACCGGAACACAATAGTGCAGCGCTTCCATATCGATGCTTAGCAGGAATAGACAAAGTAGTGGTGGACCCTAGCCAGCCTCTCGCATACGAGGGACCTACCATTGTTTATTGTACCAATACTTTTCCACCCCAGACGTCAACATAAGTCAACCAGATAATTGTAGAAGCCCTAAACTATACTGTTGCACTATTGGGCCTCCTCTTCGAATGAGAATGGTTAGGCCTTAGACCAACACGCTGTCCTAATGCGTGTTAACGGACTTCAAATACCTTCGAAAAAGGTATGAAGAATTATCTGAAGTATGTATAAACCACATAGAAATAAAATAAATATACATTTGCGATCCTGCGACTGAATTCGATTACGCACGTATTAAGCTATAGTTGGGCATAAAGAGTAATTGAATTACTTACTGTGAGACGAGCTCAGTAGTCAGTACTCACCGTTGCCGTCGTTGGCCTAACTTCATTAACTGATTTAATTGCGAGCTGACCAAATACGGTTCTTTTTCATCTGGGGATTTTTTATCGACTTTTATTTTAAATGCAATTAATGTCGGTAAAGTTTGAGAGTATGAGATATGGAACCAAAACGCATTCGGTATATTTTAAAGCTTTTTTGTAAATAAACCAGCTTCCCCTCGTGGGTTTATAGCGTGATATACATATAAAGCTTTGTCAAGAATCTTTCGAAATGATAGTGAATTTTATTTTTATACTATTTATTAAGATTTACCAAAATAAATAAAATAAATATACCCAACAGCCACACACATAGTCTTGACGCCACACTAGGTAAACCTGTATCGCGGGTATCAAGAACTACGAGGGACTTGCGGTCCCACAACACCCACACCCGAGACAAATATTTGTGAATCAGACAAACATTTATCTAGGTGCGGGAATCGAACCCACGGCCTCACGCTTCGCAACCGGCTACTCGCCCGCTGCGCCACGAAGGCTGTCAAGGTGATGAAAAACAGATGTTACACATTTCAAACGTAACGTTACTTTTATTAACTTAAGTCAATAACGTGTTTCATTTATTTTGATCACAGTATTTGATGGCTTTAAAAAACAACAGCATCAGATAATATTAATAAATAATTATCCAGTTAAATTATTTATATTATTGTCTATAAGTTTTATTTAAATCGCTGAAATTTTCTAATATAAGGTCGTCACTCGACCAGGCTGTTTAAAATTAACTTGAATCGATTATCGAGATCGTATCAATTCAAGGTGAGGGCAACCGCCCACTTAATAGAAGGCGAGAGAGGAGAACTCTGTCACGTTATACATAGGTAGTATAGCAGACCACAATTAGTATGCACTACTTGCATCTCTGTTTACCCTTTCAGTTACATAGGCGTTATAATATGTATTATTAGTATCAATTGTGCTAAATGTTCTTGGTTTAAGATTAATATGGGACGGAGTAGGCAGATTTATGTTTATATTTATATTGGCTTTTGCTCGCGGCTCCGCCCGCGTGAATGTATTTTTCCGGGGCAATTACGAAACATTACTGCCCTGCTCCTATGAATCATAGCGCGAGATACATAAAAAAAATCTTAACTATAGTAAACACCGCATCACAATCCGTTGGTTTAGGAGGAGTTAGCGGATAAACAGACAGACGCGGAAAGCGACTTTGCTTATACTACGCATAGATACTAGATATCCATCGTGGTTTCATCCGTGTGCATGTTACTCCTGCAGGAACCTGAAATATTTCCTAGATAGAAGGTAGTCTAAAATAATTTCTGAATGTCCTAAATCTACCAATGGAATTCGCGTCAAGCTTGATTCAGCCGTTTTGGAGATTAACTCGGGCAAACAGATAACATTTTTGAAAAAGTGCGTTTGAGTTTTGGAAATAACCATACAGAATTTTGGTAATTACAAGCAGACACTTCAATTTTATGTGTATGTATCAGATTACTTGTCAGTGCCGGCGGTCAAGAGAAGCTTAGCAATATAATTTGTAAAACAAAAAACTGCGTAAAACTTTTAAATAAGACGAACAATGGAAATGTAAAAGTTGTCACAGATGAAAATAGTGTTATCATTTATCAGCGATCTCTGGGGAATATTTCAAGTGGCGTCCGAGTAATGAGGTGATTTTCACCCTGTTCCAAATCGTTATCACCTCCCACTGTTTTATCTGCCACAGTTAACAACAGACGATTTGTTTTTCGAGCCCTTTTTAATCTATGGTTTGGTGATGTTATGTTTGACCTTTTTTATCTTTCCTATCTTGCTTTCTTTTGTTTATTTAATAATCTTGTTTTTCAATAGATTCTTGAAGTTATAGCTAGTTTTTGTTGCTTACTAGGTTTCTTTTTATGGCTCAGTGTAATTTTTGCGTTTAAATTAAATTGTTCAAAAGCTTTTTTTTGTTTCGAAAAAAAATCGCTATACAAAGAATGTGAAAAGTGATACCTGCTCTTTGTTATACGAGTACCTATGCAAACTTTTAACTTATTTCTGCCCCTCTTTAAATTTTTCCCAATTCTAGGCAGAAAACGATGATACAATCTGATAAAAAAATATAAAATGATGTTATTTATGTTGTTTTGTTTCTTTTTGGAGTAATAAAATTGATTTATATCGGTATTTAAATATATAAATATTTATAATATTATGATGTAACATAAAAATTATTAGGTACAAATAAAAATTAAAACTGGTTCGTTTAGCAACTAACACAAGTTTTCATTCTCTATAACTACATTTCGAAACAAAGAAAATTGTCATCGTATATATCGGTATGGTGAAATTATTTCACGCAATATTTAAAACGTGATGCAATTTTTACATCTCTATCCTAAGATAAGAAAAATATGAAGGTATAAAAATCTACTTGGAAACAAAGGGAGTTCAGGATAAAAATATCATAAAGATCGCCACCTTTAATACGTATAAATAACTTGACCCTTTCACAACACGCGTAGCTGATGCGCGACAATCGACAACAATTTCCGATAAATAAATTCGGACATATTACCTAATAATAAGAAAGCATATAATTAAGATGTGATATGTTATTTGTGATTATCGTGCAAGTGATTTTTTTTTACTCACATGATTCGACAGGGACTATGTCGGGACCGTCACGAGGCGCCAACATCTTCATCGTGATAGCTCCGGGCAGGACGCTACTTGACACCGACACCGTGAATTTGTTTCTTCACAATTATCACGCAAAAGTCTAAATTATTCGGAAATAAACGGAGAAAACAACGCGAGCCCAACAGGCTGTCTCTACATTGCACTATCGATTAGGCTATGAGGGTAGTCGCGCATGCGTGCTGGGGGTTATTCCGCGCATGCTTGACGCGCGCGGTCGCCATCTTGCGCCGGAAAAACGTCATTTGACAACTGTCAGTTTTCAATGGGAACCGTTTCCGGATTTAACGACGTCATAGTCTTTTAATTCCCTTGTCAACAACTACACTTAAAAATTGACGGTGCATTAATTCATTAATTTAGCATTTTGCATATTTTGTTTAATTTATTACAATAAGTTTCATTTTTGAAAATTCCATCTCATATAAGACCATCGTATAAGACACCGAATGTCACAATATTTTAATCTGCTCATAGGTAAAAAATAAAGTAGGTTATTTTGTTATAAATTAACTTTTATTTCAAAATCGTAAATAAATTTACATAATATATTAATAAATATCATTACATCACGTGTACAGACGAATTAAATTTGCAATGTATAGTGTAACTGTTGGTTGGGCAGCTGTGCTGCGTGTGTGTGCGTGTATGTACGAGTATGTCTGCGTGTGTGTGTGGAGTGCGTTGTACATGGTGTTTAGTAACCAGCCAACTCAGCGAAGGTGGAGTCCATCTCATCAGCCAAGCTCTTGTATCTGTCCTTGTTGATGCCGAGCTCATCTGTAGGCACACACCAAACAATATATGATAAGATTGAAAAATACGGAACTTGCAACATCTACGTCAATACCAAAGATCTCTACAGAACTAAATCGTTCAAAACTATTTATATTTCTACCAATATTTGTACCAGTATTGAAAGATTTGATCTCACGTCTCCAGAATTAAAGTATGATATATGATTCTTCCAAGATATGTGATATGGTTAGATTTGAAGGATTTTAAAGTTATTCTTGTTATACTCGTGATTAACTGTAATTTTACTGAAACTTTTAAGGCTGAAGCGGATAGCTTTACAGAAATGTTTAAAAATTAAAATTAAGAGTTTATATAGTAAAAAGTACCTTCGAAGCATTGGTCCACGACGGTAGGCGTAAAGCGAAAGACATGTTAACCACAACACAAAAAGCAGGGCCTAAAACTACGATTTCTAAAGGATCGTCAACGAGTGTTGCTATAGAAGCGTTTGCAGCACTAAAGTCAATGACAATCCTCTAAACACCGGAGAAAAGGTTAGGGAGCATTAAAAATAAACAGATTTATGATACAGAAAAGATGTGGATGAGTTTAAATTGCACTGAACTCGTATCAGATCAAATGTCACTGGAGATATGGATTCGTGGCGACCGGAACAGGATAATTCCAATGCCGACAAACTGGGTATTGATATAAACAGATGGACGTAGTGGATGGTACGAAACGGACGGTATAATTAAACTAAGCGCTATAAGGGTAAGTTAGTATCCTGTGAGCTCGGCGAATGTGCCATCCAAGTCATCGCATATCGCCTTGTATTTCTCCTTCTCGTTGAATAATGCGTCTGGAACATGTTGTCATTTGATAATATCGCGTGGTGGCCGGCCCGTCAATTAACTTATTAGAAAGTATTTAAAGCTTCGCAACTTTCAAAGCGGATATTATTATCTGTTAGATTCATTATTCCAAATTATTTGAATAGAATATAGTAGTTTAATTTAGAATCGTAGTTAGATTAAATTTTAAATAGTTATGATAAAGTATGAATGGAAGCGACATGGTACCTTCGAGCCTGTCGACCTCCTTCTGCAGTTTCTTGACGGTCTTCTCGGCAAACTCTGCGCGCGCTTCCGCCTCCTTCAGCTTGCCAGTAAGGGTCTTCAGCTGCTTCTTGAATTCTTCGACGCGCTGGTTCGCCTTCTCTTCCGATACTTCCAGTGATTTAAGGGAGTTACCTACGACCTGGATTCGTAAACAAAGTTATTAGATTTCAAAACTCAATTTTAGATTGTGAAAACACAAGTCTACCTTCTTAGTTCTGACGTTACTAGTTCATGTACCTAATAATCGGTACATACAGAAAGTACAACATTATTTATGATACTCGTATTCAGCACTTCTTTCAAATCGCTATTATCCATATACTGTAATTTTTAATACATTTTACATCTTTGTCAATGTTATAATATAACATTCAGTATTTACCTTCAATTCCTCCTCAAGTTCTGAGATCTTGGCATCTCCAGATTTGACACGGTCTTCAGCAACTTCAAGCTCGTCTTCAACGAACGCCAGTTTACGGGATACCTGAACATCACCAGCACAATATAGGTAAATACTACATCCAGGTGTAATATGAACTTAAGACATGACTTTTTGATGGTCTGCCTTCAACACGCGTATTATCTAATTGAAACTTTTCCATAGGTATATAAGCACTATAATGCATTATATTTCATATAATGTCTACATACTTTGTCTTTTGCGATTTAAAGGCGCTTAATAAGAATTTTATGTTTGAAATTTACTTCGTCGGATTTGCCGTCAGCATCTTCAGCAAGGAGACGAGCCTCCTTCAGCTGGTTGGTCAGTTGGTCCATGCGCTCCTCGTCTTGTTGTGCCCTGTTCTCCAATACTTTGCACATACTGGAACAAACAATTTTCACATTATTTCAGTTCGTGATCTACTAGAGTTTGATAACTTTTGTAGAGTCACTGCAGCCTATGTTTAGATATTGCACTGTGTGGCTACATTTAGGTTTGTTATAACGAAGCCATCTGCCCGACGTCGCTTCGTCAGATATCAGAATACACGGCCGTGCATCTCTGTATTTTACATGTATGAAATATATCCCTTATTTACACTAAGGTATATATAGGTACTATGAACGACCTAAGAATAATGATAAATATACAATATGAATGTCAATGTAGAGTCTCACCGGTTGTTCTCGTCAGCAGACTGCTGGGCCTCAAGCAGCTTCTGCTGGGCAGTGCCGGACCTTTCCTCAGACTTCTCAAGGTCCTCTTCAATTTGCTGCACCTTCCTGTTGAGAGAGGCGACGTCCGCCTCGGTGGCGGTCAGCTGCTTCTCCTTCTCCTCAAGGTCCTTGTTGGCCTGCTCTAACTTGTTCTTGTTTAGAATGAGGTCCTCCTCCACCTGGGCGAGCTTCTTCTGGAGCTCACGGACTTCCTCGTTTACCTGCAAGCGAAGCAATATTTTTTGTCAATTATGAGTCGTATATACATATACTATAGTTACAATAACTTGATAAACTGAAAGTGTATGTACTAATTTACTATTCATTATTACAGGATCAGCTGGCTATCTCAATACATATTTAACCATGAGTATATTTATCAGCAAGTAAAAAAATACGTTTTTACAATTTGTAGTAACAAAATACGTTTAGATTTTTATACTTAACAAAGGGTGAAAAGGCTATTGACTACTACGGAAACCAAGACATAGTAATCTTTAGGGTAAAAAGAAGTGTATACCTTCTCGGCGCGGAGGTTGGCGTCCCTGGCCTGCTGTTCGCAGGTGTCTGCCTTGTCCATGGCATTGTCCTTCTCCAGCTTCATCGCCTGCATCTTCTTCTTGATCGCGTCCATGGTGGCGGCTTTGTGTTGTTACGTTCCGGTCGAAAAAATACGCCAGTTACTGGCCTATAACAAAATATAATTTTTAAACATTTTGCTACAAGTATATTGTTAGTGAAGAGAAAATAAGAATTAAGTATGCAATGATATCACGTGTGCATAAATTATAATAATATGATTAAATATGTAGCAATATTTAAAAACATTATGTGCCCGTAATACAAGAGTTTGCGAGTTATACAATAGCCGAAACGTCATCTGTATATAAGACAATCTTTATGCAAATCCGTACAGCGCCCCTAGCGGATCATATTAGAAGCGAGGTACTAAATTTATTTAAGAATGACGTGGCTGTTATTGAACAAACTCGCACCACGGCTACTGCTCGTAAATAAATAAATAAATAAATAAATACATGTAAAGTAAATGAATCGCGTAAAAAATCATTTAAATGTTCTTTCTACACAAAACACCTGTAGTTTTCTGATACCGCATCTACTAGTGTCGAGTACGACCTTTAAAGATCATGATGAATGTATTAATTCAAAACATCATTTAGGTAAAATAATAGATATCGTTAGCTGATTTCTTTAGTTGTTTAGTAATTACTCTGTTGTTTTATTTGACATTGTCATTTAATTAAACACCTATTGGACGCCAGTTATCACATAACCTTTACAGGGTGGTAGGTCCCTCGTATGCGAGAGGCCGTCTGGGTTGGTACCACCGCATTATCTATTTCTACCGCTGTGCAACAGTGTGTAAGCACTGTTGTGTTCCAGTTTGAAGGACATTGAAGCCAGTGAAATTACTGGGCATTATAGATTAACGTCTTATGTCTCGGGGTGACGAGCGCAGTGTTTTGTAATTCAAAGTTCGGTGTGGTGATGCTTCTGTTTATGGACAGGCGTGGCGCTTACCATAAGGCGAGCAACCTGCTCGTTTCATCACTCAAGCTAATAAAAAACGTATAAAATGAAGTGTCTGTGATCTCGAAGTAAAAGCTTTTTTCTTAATTAAGCTTCTCCGGTTATTTGCACGATACCAAAATACAAAAATGATTTGTAATATATTTTGTATGTCTGTTGTGGCTACTTTACGTCCATTTTCTTTGAGGCACTGGTAACGACCTAGTCAAGCCGGCCACCTCTTGCTGTAGACAGTTATGTCTACAACGTGGCTCTCACACATATCTGGTATTTAACAAACACAGACTGTCTCGGTGCAGTAGTTATAATACGTACGCGATACGACTGCGCTGTGCTGTGGTTTCAAGTTCGATCTCGGGTCGAGTAAACAATATTGAAATTTTCTATCATGAAATGCCCGGAGTCTGGAATTGTGCCCGGTACGACAATAAGCTCGCTCCCATCACATCTAGTTTGGAAATAAGGTCGGAGAAACTGGTTACACAGTACTTGTATGTATTTGTATTTATGGTGGGGACGTCTGCGAGTAGCACAGACGGGTGATCAGCTCACTTAAGTTGAACCATTTCACCCTTAATCCCAGTTACACCGTACTTACTACCGTACGAACTACTAACTGTGTACTTGTTACACCTCTGTCTACCCCTTCAGGGATTACAAACTTGAGTGTGTATGTAAATACAGACTAACCGAGAACCTCCTCCTTTTTGAAGTCGGGTAATAAACCTTTTTTTTTATATAAGATGAAGGTAGACTAATGAGATGGAAAGAGCGTTATTTCAATTTTGAATATTTTATCTATTAAAATGATGTAAACACCGCCTAAACTAGTCCAGCTATATTTGTTTAGACCAACTGTGAAATGTTCCAGGGAATAATAAAAAAGCTATGAATGAAACAGGCCAGTGGAATAAGCATATGAAATAATAGATTTTCCATTCTTTTTTGTAAAGTGCGACCGAATTAAATTACTACTGTGACATTATGATGTATACAATGCAGTTAAATATGATATTGAGAGACATGGCTTCACTTTGGCTAATGAGTAACCTAATATAAATTTTATTAAAATATTAAACTGTGATATGTATGTTATTTTTCGTATCCGCTCTGTATTATACTCTCCCACTCGGTACGGGCCTCCTCTACGGAATCAGAGGGGTTAGCCCTTAGTCAACCACGCTCGCCTAATTCGGGTTGGCAGATTTCACATATCTTTGAATTCTCATGAGGAATTCTCAGATATGTAGGTTTCCTCCAAAGACTTTAATGTATACTATACTAGACGGGCTGTTCTGAAGAAAAATTGCGTCACATAATTTGACAGCTTACAGACAGGGAGCGCGATATGGGTTTTAGTTGAGAGTAAGCGAGATGGTAATATTTAGTTACGGTCAATTGACCGCAACTTAGTGGTACAATTTCTATATATCGCGCAGCTTGTCTAGTAGTATACATACATAAAAGCCTTTGGTTTACTCACGATGTTTCATTCACCGTTATTAAAATGAGCGGTAGTTAATAATGAATACACGTGAGATAACAAAGGAAAGACAAAGGTGGATGCTTTTGGGGCTGGTTTCGCCTGCAACTTTCCTCCTGACAGTTCGTACAACCACCCGCTGAGCTAGCGCTGCTTTTTACAACTAAAAGATTCCTAATAAATACTCAATTCAATATTAAATGTTTTGCACGATGAATGGCTGTTGTAGACGATATATTCATTTTTTAAAGTACTTAGGTATCAGTTGACGATTATATTTCATTTATAATGAGGTGAAATGTTTCATTTATTATATAGAAATGTATATTCATAATAATATACTTAATAAAATGTTAAACATATTTCTTGTCTGTTTATCCGTGAGTTTGTGCACATTAATTTAATTTAACAGTAATAAAAAATATAAGTGTACATACATAAATACACAACGCAGCAGCAAGCTGCTACTTTACGTCGGTTTTCTGTGAGACAGCGTGGCTCTACCACTCAAAAATTATAATAATAGTATAAATATTTATTTATGGATAATGATCCAAATAAAAGTAATACAGTACCAGCCATAAATAAATTAGTCAGTATTATTACCGACCCTTATTTCCTTAAAATTTTTACTTGAATTAAAAGATAATATTGTAGCAACGCGAACTCCAGTTTTCATTCAAAGCAAAATAGAAAATGGCGTCATTAAACTACATATTTAATCGTTCTGACCTACTAATTATTATTAAGGTAACTGATATCTTATGGCGATCACTCTGAAGTGCTCTTCATTTGCTTCAAATGCATTTCATGTTGTTATCTAGCTTGCTATTTATTTTGCAGTAAAATGGAATTAAGCTTTGCAGAATAATTACTATAAAATAGCTATGTATACTTTGAAGTTAATCATTATACAAAACATTTTGAAAAAATAATAATATAAGTTTGAAATATCTTCCTAGATATCTAGAATTTACTTCATTATTCTTCTTTCTACCTGGCGTTATCTCGGCTAGTGCCAGAATCCGCCTTCACTTCACCCGATCTTGAGAAACCTCTGTAGTGAGACCCTTGGCCCTCATGTCTCCCTCTTATAGTAATAATATTTACTTGATAATTAAAAAAACTAAGTGTCAATTGATGGCCATATGCAATGTATTTATTTTGTGTTCCAACCATGTATATACATATAGTTAAATTTAAAGCTTTAACAAGAAATATTATGGTGTCAATTCGTGGTGGTAAGTTCATATATCTATAGGATAAAACTCTGATATTCTACAGATTGAAACCAGACACCAATTTGAAACGGAATATGACATTAAACATTCACTAAAACATGTATGGGAACTTTATAATGAAAGCAAAGCTGAAAACCGAACGAGCGTGTGAAACCGTTGCGAAAATAACGCGCGGTGTGACGTTGTGATATTTCTGGCGAGCTTTCAACTGTTACCGAGATATTGTTAGCAGAAATAACTGCTTTACTGCTATCTCCAACAGCTGGTCCGAGATTTACATTCCACAGTTTGAATTAATTCAATACTCTACATAATTATATCCGTGTCGCTGGTGTTACTGCTATATATATTAAAAGCTAGTTAAAAGCTATTTAGACGACCAGTAAAATTCTGAAATGTATGGAAAAGAACAGAATGAAACAAACGAAAGCCAATATTGATACTAATAACATAAATTATGGAATCTCTGGTTGTAACATTTCAATCATGATTCGAATAAACTAATAATGTCAGACTTTTGACAAGTTTCGAAATCAAGAAAAACGAAAGAAGAAGAGAAAGGAAAAGAAGAAAAAGTTTTTTCCTGCAAATATAAAACTCTCAACAAAGCGTATCGTTCGGAGTACTGAGGGAAGTGTAGATGGCCAAACATAGCTTAAGTCGTGAAACTGTTACATCGTAGCAAACATTTATAAATAACCCGGTGTCCTTGACGTCATTTGCCTATTTGCAACTAACCGAACCGGCCGCTAAGCAATCGCAACCGACATCGCAACTTGCCGGCCGATGACAGAAGCCAACCCTCAAACCAATGTCGCATTCCTTTGTAACTGATGAATACATTGACTAATAGATTTAAATGTTAATAGATATACAACTAGGAGATTAAAAATATTGGAAAAATCAAAGAGTTTCATTACAGCGTAAAAGATTATCGACTTGTATCAACGAACGTATCTAGAGCTATGATTTAACCTCAGAATTATTTCCAATAGGGAGGATTCAGTGAGTTGAAGATGATGATGTTGAACTGAAGAGTCTGAGTTGGTATATTTAATAAAGTCTTGGCATAACATTTATGCGTATTTGCACTTAGACTAGCATCATGAATATTTTAAATCAGTTACTATATAGATTTGTTCTGTTATTGCATTAATTGACTTTAGATAGTTAAAATGAACAAATGTATGTACCTACTAATCAGTGGAACCTATTTTCTAAAGTCAAATTAATGAATTATTCGACTATCACATAATTTATTAAAAATATTCGCATTAGCTAAGTTGAAAGTTTCGAAGTTTACGTCTGATCCAATTTCAAAACCATTGATATAAAATTATTGGGTCAATGGATTAACAAAATCGTGGAAAACGGCGCCGATTTTTTAATAGAAAAGAAAAATGTTTGAATTGTAATTGTAAGCGATAAGTACCTACGAATTAATTCAATTCAAGTGTGAAAAAAAAATCGAAAGCTTGAACAATCCTGGCATATGACGTCACAAGTTACGTATTCAGTAACCACCCACATTCCAAGGTTACTCGAGTGAAAAAATTTCATAAATCACAAAAATATTTCCAAAGTATTAATTTTAATATTAGTGACATGACTTTGAACATGACATTTCAGTTAAAAAAAAATGTAGATTTAAGGACATAGACTTCATAAAATATGTGTCTGCCGTTCTTTGTAATCATTGAGAGACAGGTGAGTGACACCTCCAAAGTACACGTGGATTAAAGTATATAATGTATGAAAATGTTTTCTTTGACAGGACAAGTTTAACGAAAATTAATTATAATATAATTTATTT
Organism: Mimas tiliae; assembly: GCA_905332985.1. Classification (NCBI taxonomy): domain Eukaryota; kingdom Metazoa; phylum Arthropoda; class Insecta; order Lepidoptera; family Sphingidae; genus Mimas; species Mimas tiliae. The sequence goes on from HG995254.1 coordinate 4,436,019, forward strand.
ATAAATTATTATTTATTAGTTTATAATCCTCAATTATCCAAGCAAAATCTGTGCATAAATGCGTAATGATAATGAACAAAGTGCATTGAAGTTAAATATTGTGTGCACACTGCCAATCTCATGCATGGAGCCATGGTGTCCTAATTACAAGACATATAGGGCACGTCTGGATCTAAAATAAAAATTGAGACGAGTTTCCTCATCTCGCTAAATAAATACTGATGTTCGGGCATGCCGCAAATAGGTAACAAGCTACTGGTCGGCGCGGGCGCAAGCGACAGCGTGGGCGGCGGGCGGGGAACACTATTTTCAGCGAGGACGCGCGAGCGATGAAACCCGAGTCATATCCGTGGAAAACGAGTGCCGCGCGATTCATATTTCTAATTATTTTAGATACTCTTTCATAATCACTCTCTGCTCCACGTACCACTGTCCCATCTCAATTTTCAATACAGAACTCTTAGATCGTCGATTAACGCGTTTGATTTGCGAAAACATTTTCGTAGCGATATCACCGAATATGTGGCTGGAGGACAACATCCAGGAGCTTGGATACTCCACACGTCACGTGTCACACGCGTCACTGTCACTGTCGCGAGCTGGGTCGTCGCTCCTGGGTCCTGTGAGTCCTGTGGAGCGGCGGTGGCAGCGCGGTGGTGCGGTGGAGTATCCAAGCGAGCCGGCACAGGGTGTGCGCGCGCTGCACTCACCTCACTCACGGGCTATTCACACGGCGGAGCGACACGCACTGCGCCGCGCCCGCCCTCGAGGCGATACCGCGCGCCCGCCCGACTATTTTCGGTGCCAAAAATTCAGGATACCGATCCACCATTGCGATCGCAGCGCACGCGGCGATCGCCATCCGTCACGCTCTCACGCGTCGCTTTAGCCGTACTAGCGATAGCTATTACTAGCACATATAGCTTTGTGAGGACAAGTATACGACGTGAACATGTGCTGTCGATGGACGGGAGGTATCAAAACATGTCGTCGTCAATCACCTGTGAAGTTAAATCGCCGTCCCTTTCTCGCGACAAAACGACTCAAGTTGCAGATTTTCCAAATTCTTCATAACGATCAGCCGGTAAAAGTGGTTCGTGTCTAAATTTAGTCCATTGCCGAACTTCATTGAGCCCGATGCGCGGTTTTCAACGTGTAAACATAATTCAAATATTACAATAAAAACGACTGCCGATGTGATGCACATTTACATATAGTTCATATTCTATTCCTACCAGCTCTACATACATTTTGGCGCTTCTCTAGACCAAATAATACCACAATAAAAGATTATTACTTAAATATATATAGAGAAAAATTATAAAATAAATAAAGATTAAGATCATGTGTAGAACACGTGTTCGGATTCGATTCTTGAGTAGATCTTGAAAATTAAAATATTGAAATTAATTACCGTGGTTGAGAACCATGGTTGAGTTGCGGTGCGGGAATCGAACCCACCACGGCTTCATGCTTCGCAGGCGGCTACTCGTCCACTGTGCCACGGAGGCTGGCAACAATTTATCTACCTACTTCCTTAAAATAGGTATATAGACCTGGTTGGAGTCCAAGTTTATAACATAAATCAACTTAGTTGATAGTAGGTACTTATGTACTGTAGAATAAATTCACATCTCACTCTGTGATCACGTATTTAAATTACTTGAATACTACCAAGAAGCAAAATCATCATCATCCGAGAAGGCTTTAATAACAGATGAGAACTATTGGACATAATATTGTCGATCGAAGTCATTATTACCTACTCTAAGGGCAAAGGGAGTGCATAGACGAAGACCACGTAATATCCCGTTATCTTATTTCGATGGATATCCCCCGTCAATTATTCACGATTTAATCGTTGTGTTAGTTCGCAAAGGTAATTAGGTTGGTCCCTCGCATGCAAGGCCGTCTGGGTAGGTACAACAGCTTTGTCTACCGCCAAGCAGCAGTGTATAAGCACTTTGTGTTTCAGTTTGAACGACCCTGAAGCCAATGAAATTACTGGGCATTAGATCCATCCATAAGACAACATCTTATGGATCGCGATGAGGAGCGCAGCCCAACCACATGGAGTGCTTCTAAATTCAAAGTTATATGTGGTATTGCTTCTATTCATGGGCAGTCGTGACGCTTAAGTATCAGGCAAGCGAAATTTATATAGTATATCGGCGGTTCTGTTTTGTATTAGTTTTCATTCACAGTAAATGCCATTTTCGAAGAAAACCAAGAAATAATATATATTCTTACCGGAAATAACTTAAAATCAAATGAATAATATATGCACGTAAATAATGGACAATGGTTTATGGCTCCTAAAATCACAATAAACAAATTCGTACTATTTTATTGAATTCAACGTTCGCAGCTATTCAAACGCAAACAGCTCTTGTCGCTCTCTCGCTAGAGACTAAATAAGTTGTGGCCAATTGACCGTAACTTACTGCGCCATTTCTTTGTACCACACAATCAGTCTAGTAGTATACATTAAAGTCTTTAGGATTAGCAAAATAAAACACGTTTTCGTTTACAATATAAATTTATTCAATCAGAGTAAACGGTTTTCGAAGCGCTGACACGTTCGGTGGAAGCTACAACTTATAAATAAAGCAGTCACGTCTCAGATAATTACGGGAATAGAGCTTACGTATGAATTAAACTTATCAAATGTCGTAGGCGTATTACGAAACTTGTTATAAAAAATGTGTAGGTAGTTTGTAAATTCTAAATTTTATGACTTTTTTCTTCTGTCTTTATGCTATCGACTACACACATATCTATCTATAGTCGCTACCCGTGATTTAAAATTGTCGTAACAAACATTTGGTCGTGTAAGCCTTACGAAAATTGAAATTACAGGTATCGATATATAAAAAGAAATCGACCCCCGTGGCGTAATGGGCTAATAACCGGCTATGAAGCGCGAGGCCGCGGGTTCGATTCCCACACCGAGACAAATGTTTGTGTGATCCACGAGTATTTCTTTCGTGTCTGGCTGTTTTCTCCCCCGAGGGGTTGATGTCAGTCAGGTGGCCGGTCGTAAAAACTACAAGCCAAATAATTCTGTAACATGTGTTAAAAAGCAAGTTGCGCCGACCCTGATGCGAGTGAGATAGGGGTAGGTGGAAGGAGAAAGGATATATAAAAAGTAAGTAAGTTTTACAAGGTGGTAGGTCCCTCGTTTGCGAGAGGTCTGCTGGGTTGGTATCACCGCTTTGTCTATTTCTGCCGCCAAACAACATTGTGTAAGCACTGTTGTGTTCCGGTTTGAAGGACATTGAAGCCAGTGAATTTACTGGGCATTATGAGACTTAACACCTTATGTTTCGGGGTGACGAGTGCAGTTCAGTGGCATGCAGTGCTTTGTTATTTAAAGTTCTGTGTGGCGTTGCTTCTGTTTATGAGCAGGCGTGGCGCTTACCATCAGGCGAGCGACCTGCTCGTCTCGTTATTCAAGCTAATAAAAAAAAACACAAAAGTAGGTATAAGGGGTTTGGAAGTAAAGGTGGGATTTGGGCCCCTGGATATCTCCCTTATCGTTCGAAACGCAGAAAGCTGTTACTTCACATCGGTTTTCTGTAAAGCAACGTAACAACCCGTCCGAGTCGGCCCATTCATGCTCTAAACAAAACTGTCTACAGCGTGGTACAGGGTTTCTCTTGGCATAACTTTGCATAAAGACTAGAAATCTCCATTAAGAACCGGTGATTTGATGTACTTTCTCTTACATCCTAACCTTCAAATCGTAGGTAATATCCACGAAATAGAACACTTATTAAAATGCTCGATCCAATTAGGTACATACCTACTGTGATGTTTTTTATTTTGTGGTGTATCTATCTAGCCTCCAACCGCCCATAATAACTAGACCCAGATCGCACACTGGTCGCGGGCACTCTATATACACACGGTTAACACTCGATTATTAGTATATTAATACTTTGTCGGTCGACAGAGAACTGGCCTTTCTTTAATGGCGAGTGTATTTATAAGGTGTTATTTGTCGTACATGTTATACGTATCTACCTCCACTACACCTACTTGATATTTCGTTAGTAGTTAGTAACACCCAATAGCTGTATACCACACCTATATTATTGACATCTTACGGATGTCAAGCTGAGGTGTTTCAAAACGGGTTTAAATACTATGGAAGTAAATTAAAAATATATAATTACTTGGCATTGTATAAAAACGATATACCTACCTAGCCAAACTCGTAATTACACCTACGATATTTATAAATAGTATTAGAATAAAAACAACGAGTCTTGTAAAAAATCTACCGCTAATTAAATACAAAAGTTTATAAATCTGTTACAATAGTGTTACATCGTCTTAAAACAAATTAAATGTCGATACATGTTATTCGTAAGAAAAGTTCTGGCATTTACAACATTATTGTAAAAAAAACAATGTTTTATTTACACCGGCAGTGCTTGTTTAGGCGTTTGCGTTCATTATCATCATAAATATTAATAAGCATTTTAAAATTGGATATATAATGTAATACCAACTTTTGCATCAATAATATAAATATCAACGAGAGATTGTATTTTACTCGTCTCCATCAGTGAATTAATTTCTTTACTAAAATATTTTTAAATCATTCATGATTTTGTCTTTTTTCTTTCTGTTAGTAGGCACTTCATCATTTTAATTGCCCTAATAATTTTCTACAAGTTCTATTCTCTAGAAAAACTGAGCAAATAATTACCAATCTCTTTTTTATATCTATTGACCATTTCGTAATAGATTTGTTAAATATCTAGCTCGTGCTTTCAAAAAACTCAAACCTGGTTGCTGCTAAATAAGTGTAATAAGTATAAAAAATTAGCAGAAAGAGAGCACATGTGAGACCATTTGATGCATGGAACTAGCTTAAATAAATCAATATATTGATTACATTTAATACACAGTATTCTTGTTTAAAGGGCAAGGGCATAAGAGTAGGTTCCTGCGGTAGTGGAGCGGTGCGGGAGGAGTGACATACGATTATGACGTAACAGCAATGTCACGCTACACATGTGACACTAAACACACGGCAACACGCCGCGCTCCTTCTCCCGCAACTACTCAGGTATGCACTACACATTTCAAAAATATCCATATCTTGCTATGACTTTAAAATTTTCATAAACAACAATGTATTCTGTGTTTTATTATATTATTATTCATATACTTTATATTTTTAGTTATGCCTCTGATATGATTTTAAATATTGCATAGGCGTAATAAATCTGTTAATTTACAGCATCTTCTATATTTACAAATGACTTTTCATTCGTAATAAGATTTTTTCTCAGGCTTTTTTCTGCTTAAACATCATCGCGATTCTTAAAACCATTAAAGCTAATTGTGGAAACGTAACCAGCATTAAGTCATAAACAGCCGCGTTTTTATAAAATGAACCCTGGTGTAGGTCTAAATATTTTTATATACTACCTTGAGAATAAGGGTGGTCGCAGACGCTCCTTTTCATATGTTTACACATTCGATTAACAGTGACTCTATTACGTTTTTTTAACTTTAACATGATTGTTAAGTAAATGAGAGGTAATGGGTACCCATGTTTTATTTCTCTTCGGCTTAAACACTGTTGAAAACGTTAAAAAGAACGATAGTCACAACTTCGGCATCATTTGAATTACTGCATTATTCAATTAATCTATTTGTCAATTCTATCTACCGGCTAAGAAAGCTAAAAGATAGCTTTCCGATAGAGTTCTGTGTACTAGGTATATCTTTGTATTCCAAAATAAATTTTATTTTACGATTAGAAATGTGAATTACGAAAATACTTACATATTTGAAGTCTGCCAACCCACAATAATCCAGCGTGGTCGAGACAAGCCCTAAACCCTCTTCAACGTAGAGTTCTTTCTGAGAGTGAAAATTGCTATGAAAGTAGTCGAAACATTGAGTAAGGACGTAAACTACATTTAATCCCTAAAAAGGTTTTAATGCGGGCAGGGTCGCGAGCATCAACTAGTATACAAGAATTTCACTTTTAGAGTTTAGACTAGTTTAGAGGCAGCTTACTCTGCGTGTTGCGATTCAGTCGCGTCAAATGAATCCATTATTCCAATAACTTGAATAAGTTTTTCGTTTTCAAAACCTGCATGATCCTAGAGCTTGGATAATGTGGCGACTATTGACGATAGGGTTTCTTCTTTATCAATTAGGTCGGAATTACATATTGTGTAGGAACACTTGTTGCACCGCTGTTGAGTTATGTAGTAGGTACCAACCTAAAACTATCGACAGGAGTAGTGAACGCAGATAGTCAGTAGTAGGGGAATTGGAGTCCAATACACGATAAGCATCGACTTATGAACCAATCGCCCCGCGCTTGTATATATCCGCCTATCAGAGATCTAACTAAACTACTACGCAAGTGAAGTTTGGGCTCTCGACTCGTACCGGTACCTGTAGTATTAAGTATTCTGGATCCAACCATGCGAGGCAAGAAGCATGTATAAATTAGAATATTAAACATGGAAGACGAGCGTCTGCAACCGTTAAAGTCCCCTATTTTCCATAAGTTTTGTTTCCTTTATCTATCGACATACATAGAGTTGGTACTCTTATATTTGTATTTGGAATGTGTAATTAAAATGTTTAAAAGTAAACCGAGTATTATAGGCATACCACGATCCCAGTTCACAGTAGACTTATAAGCAACGAACTCTCACACGCGCCATTCTGACAGCAAAGTGCACGCATCGCCGCCATTTTAAACACGGCGGTGTCCAAAACATGGCCATTTTAATAACCCGACAAATCTGCAAAAGTCTGGTCCACTTCCTCTGCGATCGCCTTGTACTTACTGCGTTCTTCCACCACCTCATCTGCCAGGAACGTTAGTAGGTTAATATTTTAGTGCAGTTATCAACAATTATCGTACTTCTAAACGGTAAATACTTTAAATAAGATGTTGTCGTTCAAAAAATTACATCAGTTGCTTTATTGAAAGTACATATTTTAAATGAAACATGCCTAGATATTTGAATATAATACTAACCTACACTTATCTGTTTAATTTTTGTGTCAAGAAACTGAGCCAGTTAATAATACCTACATAGTATAAAAAGTTTCTTTTTGGAAGGAGTGGCATAAAAAGGCACTCAACAGAAGGGAATGGAAAGAGTGACGAGAGGCCTATGCTCAGCAGTGGGACAAAAACGGCTAGTATAGGATAAGTATAAAAAATAGTCATCTGCGTCGGTCTGTCTGTCCGCTTATTTCTCCTAAACTATGCAGCGGATTAAGATGCCTTTTTCAATATAATTTAGAGAATTTACTTTGGAAGGTTTATATGTAACATGTATGACGCTATGAACCATGGGAGTAAGGCAGTAACATGCCTGCGGTGAAACCGCGAGGGACAGCTAGCAAAGAATAACTAAACTTAAAAACAGACTTAAAAAATTAACACTGAAAAATCGAAAATAACAATATCTACAGATCTTTTTGGAGACGGTGCTCGTGCAGCTGTCGGTCAAATGAAATCGCACCAACTCTAAAAAGACCTATAAAAATAGTTATTTTTTACTTTTCAGTCTTATTTATTGAAATCAGGGCCGCGCCGAACCCCCACAGCGCCTGTGTGCGAAACCCATGAAGCGCCTCTTTTTTTCACGAATCTTCATGTTCAAACTTATTTTTTGAAGTGAAAACTTCTTTAGCCGCGTTGGGCACTTTTTGGTAGGGGAATCTTTATGTTGTTGTGTAAGTGTAACAAAAATAATTTCGATTGCGGCGCCCCTATTGCCTTGGCGCCTAGCCTGTGTGCGCCGCACACATCGCACACAAGGGCGGCTCGGCCCTGATTGAAGTCGGTTTTTTACTTTTGTTAATACTTTTTATTTTTAATTTTTTTGTGGTAGGTATTGCTCTTGCATGTAAATATCAATACAATAACAGAATCGGGATGACTATGCTTTTATCCGTTAAGGAGTTTACATCAGATTTTAACCAAATTTATATGGGACCACATCGCAGCTAAACTCTATGAAAGAAATCTTTTCCAACAAAAACACCATTGGCGGAGAAATCCATGACATACCTTAAAAAAAATCGTTAAGAACCTCCTCCTTTTTTATAGTCGGATAATAAAGAAGACACAATAAAATCATCTTTTATTAAATAATTGTTCTTTTACTGTCTACTTCAAGTTATTGTATCATTGATTCGAAACCTTTCTACTTTGAATTTTATCGCCCTTGTTAAAACCTAATCCCAAAGTAATGACGTCATCAGACCTTTTCTCAAAGCGGAAATCACTCAACTGTCAATTTGCGAATGTGTCATAAAAATAAATGTGATCTAAGCATGCAACTTAGGTGCTACACTACTACTTATTACGATATTATGTGGTGCTGCAAATATATTTATTTAAAAGCAAAGCGAAACTACTTTAAGGAAAGCAACTACATATCGCATAAATACTATTATACTCATTTATACTTTTATAGGTTATCGAAAAACAACTTAAGATTTATGTCTTGTCAAGGAGCTAAACTTAGTTGTTTAGCTTAAATCACGTAGCTATCGGTGTTTTACTAAGAATGGAACTTATATAGTTTATTGAAACATCATCATGTAAAATTCCCACAGCTATATGAGCTAAATTAGCTTCATCCTTGGCTTCCACAGGTTTAAAATTCAATATTAATGATGTTATAAAATTCATTTGTTTTGGTTCATACAATTTTATTTTGTTTTTTATATGCTATAAAAATAAATAATATGTAATAACAACATGGTCGTATTTTTTATAATGAGTAAAATTTATTAATAAAAAAATAATTTCCAGTGGTTCGTGTTTTTAATATAAAATAATAGGTATTGACTAATTAATTACTTCATTATATAATAATAATTAATTCATAACATTATTATACCATGAACTAATTATTAAACATTCTTCAACAATTGTCTGTGTCAATGTCATTTTTGTACTATAGAGTGGTGACGACATGACGGCATTAACTAAAACACGATAACTATTGCCTATTAGTTAATCCAAATAATTTAAATTTCTAGACTCTAGGACTAAAGGTCTAGACTCTAGGTGAATGACCTACTCAACGAGTATAAGGAAATCGTAATGCATTCACAGCACGTGGAAAAAAATTAAGTAAAAAAAATCCAGTGTCTATAATTTATATAATAATAAATATAATAAGGAACTTCGTTCCAATAATTTTTGGTATCGGTACGAACTACTGACACGACATTTGGTATGTGTGATTTAATTAATGTAGTCACGTCGTCAACACTCAATATTTATATCCATGGAATTTTCAATACTTATTGTAATTTCAGAATAGAAAAAAAAACGACAAATAAGTAATAAATTATTTATATTCGAAAATAAATACCGCCCATAAAGCTATGGATTTGTAACCTTAAATCAGGAGTATAAAATATAAATTAAAAATACATCTATTCGAATTAGTGAATCGCTGGCAGGTGTGATTGCCGTGGCGTATCGCTGGAGTAATCCCACAGCGCAGGCGCTTATTCCTTGAGGATGAGCTCCACGAAGGCGGTGTCCAGGTCGTCTCCGATGTCCTTGTACTTCTCCTTCTCGGCGACAAGTTCGTCTGGATATCATAGATAGGTTATGTGCATGCCCAATATTTCCAAAACATATAATCATTATTGACCTACTAATAAATTTTGATCCTCCAAGTCAAGTTTTCTAAATTAGTGTGCGTAAGCGGTCATTGACGCAGCGGTTGTCGCTTTACCGCTTTAAGCGCTGATCTTGCGTGGCGATGATAATTAAAAAGCACGATTTCGTGGTGTTACTTTTTGTTGTACGGCGCATGAATACGATTGATCCGTTATAACCGTTCAATCGGCGCCAACGCAGAATTCAAAATGGCATTGTAATTTTCTTGAAGGCAATGTTCGTTTATTATTTCCGCGTATATATATGAACTAACTTGTATTACAATAATGAAATGCTTACATGTCACGATCCATGTTATTCTGAAGCCATGCTCTGGTCTCGCTGTTACCTTAAGCTTGAGTAGTTTGTATTAGGATGCGTAAATTAACGAAAATATTCAACGCAATTTATCATGCGGTTCAGTTAGAAAGCGTTCGTTGTTTACTTTTGTACATTTATTTATAAAAAGGCTATTAAATTGAGCATAATGGTATAAAGCGGAACTGTTATCGCGTGTATGACGTTTGTGTCGCGTGTGGCGCGTGTGTCGCGTGTGGCGCGTGTGGCGCGTGCGGCGCGTGCGGCTAGTACGGCGCGTGCATGCGGTCAGTGGCAGCAGGTGCATCGCTCGCACGTGCGCATCAGCGGCTGCGACGGCGTCTGCAGCTCCATCTCCTCGAATGCGCAATCGAGCTCGCCGCCGATCTCGTGGAACAGCTCCTTGCTCGCGATCAACTCGTCTGCGGACACCGGAGCCGTCAGCACCGCGTTCTCATCTCACAGGGTTAGTCGGTCACACACGCATGCAAATGACCACGCATCTACTTCGGACTCGGGGATTTCCGTCACACGGCCTTTTTGGCCGAAATCATTCCATCAGCTATGTTGGTGCGTTTATTAAAGAACATAAATATTTTTTCAGCACACGAATATATTTTTCACCGTAATTGTCATAAAGCCAAATCGTAAGCGAAATGTCCAAGGACGAGGAGCACGACCGGTAGAGAAACGCGACGCGGATGCCTAGGCTTGCGGAGGCGCGGGCGCCGCTTCGGGTGCCGGCGCTGCCGCCGCGGGCTCCGCCGGGGCAGCCGCGGCGGGCGCGGGGTCGGCGGCCGGCGCCGGACCAGACTCTGTCGGGGCAGGAGTAGGGGCGGGGGCGGGAGCGGGAGTCGCCGCAGCGTCAGCGGCGGGCGCGGGCGCAGGCGCAGCCGCTCCCTCGGCCGGCGGGGCCGGAGCCGGGGCACCTTCCGCAGGAGGAGCGGCCGGAGCAGCCGGTGCGGGAGTGGCACCGTCAGCAGGAGGAGCGGCGCCCTCCGTCGTGGGAGTAGGAGCGGGCGCACCCTCGACGGGCGGGGCGGCAGGTGCCGCAACCTCTGCTGGGGGTGCGGCAGGTGCTGCTCCATCGGCTGGAGTAGCAGCCGGGGTTCCCTCAGCCGTAGGGGCGGCCGGCGGGGCGGCTCCTTCCGCTGGCGGCGCGGCACCTTCTGCCGGGGTGGCAGCCGGGGCTCCTTCGACAGGAGGTGCAGCACCTTCTGCGGGAGGAGCGGCTCCGGCGGCCGGGGCGGCGCCTTCAGTAGGGGGAACGGTGCCATCGGCAGGGGGAGCGGTGCCATCAGCAGGGGGAGCGGTGCCATCAGCAGGGGGAGCGGTGCCATCGGCAGGAGGAGCGGCGGTGCCATCGGCCGGTGGTACGGCGCCCTCGGCGGGAGGTGCAGGCGTTGCTCCGTCAGCGGGCGGCGCCGCTGCGGTTTCGGGCGCGGGCGGGGGAGTGGGCTCCTTGGGCGGCGGTGGGGGCGTGGGCTCCTTGGGTGGTGGCGGCGGCGTGGGCTGCTTGGGCGGGTGGAGACGCTCGTACTCTCTGCGCGCGGCCTCCACTTGTCGCGGCGTGGGGTCGACGCCCGGGATGAGCTCCACGAAGGAGTCGTCGATGTCGTCTCCGATGTCGTTATACTTCTCGATCTCGTTGATGAGGTCATCTGCACAGGCGGCGGCGGTGAGCCCGGTGAGCCCGGTGAGCCTCGGGTTGACTCGGATGGGTCATGCGTTAGCACCGGGCCACGCCATGCTGCGCTACACTACGGGAGGTCCCTCATGCGCGTGTACGATGCACGATATACGATATTCGATGGTACGAGATGTACTATGTACAGTGCGCGATATCTTCAGAGCGACACGTCGCGGTCCGCTCTTCATTCAATAACTCGCGTCGCTCCGATTGAGTACCGATGACGAGGGGAGGAAAACTCGGATCTTTCAGTCATGATGATAATGATGATGGTAAATTAACTAGATGTTCGATGATTTTTTATAGCTGATAGAATCCATGTTTAGTCAAACGGGAAAAGAGGGTCACACGGGTTAGTAAAAAAACAACGTTATAAAAATAATAATATATATTTATAAACGGTTAGAATACTCTTAAAAATCATTAATTTATTTCTCACGAACTTATCTATCAATTCATTAATCGATAACATTTAAAAGACGGATATTCCTCGGTCGGCCCGTGGCCGTTGCATAGTAATGGAATTGTTTTTAATTGTTCGATTGTTCTGCGATAAGCATAGAGCACAGACTTGTTGTACTCTATGACCGTACACTGCACCGGTCAACCGGTCACGACTCGCGATACACTGCCAGCTCTACTAACCGATATACTAACTGTTGCAAAACTTATGAGTACATTTACAGCAATGGAGTGGTCATAATTTATTCATCGATTAATTTAAATAAATAACAACAAACTCAAATTATGACACGAGAAAAAATCATACTCGAAACAAAATAGAATATCAAATACTTTATAGCAAGTATATTCTTATAAATATCATTTTACGTGTTACGATCACTCATTAAATAAAAATATCTAATCTCTTCGCTAATATTAAGTAAATAAAGAGTTCATAATAATTGCAAACAGTGCACTCCACGATACATTGCGTACTACATTCATTTACTCGTGTGCACTTATTACCCACATGTTACATATGATAAAAAAACATATTGAAATTAAACGTACCGGAGATAAATCGTTTAATAGACACGTTATATGAAAACCATATAATGTACAAAAATATGTGCATTTAAAAAAATAAATTTGCAAATTGTCTTTTAATATCAAGTGTAAAATGCATTAAATATTTTGGTCCCCGTTTTGGAATGTCGACAAATCTTACACTAAGAGCCGCGGAGCAGTCGGCTGCAACGCAACTAAATCGACAAACAGGCACGCTCGTAAAATAAATGACTATCATGACGAAATACACTTTCAACACGGACAAGTATTAGTAATTTGTGTAAAAAAAATTGCACATGGCAGTGGTGTCGTAGCGAACACTCGTTTTTGACGTTACAATAAAAAAGAAGCAGCTGGCAATTACTCTATAACTAATAACATCTAGACGCCCGCTCATCCCATTCACAATGAAAATACACCAATTACGAATTCCATACAAGACATCAAATATCGATTATTAAAAAAAAACGATATAATTCATTATTTAACCGCGGCATTTTTTTAGTTTTCTGTTAGTAAATGGGTGGAGCGGGGTGTTGCGGGAGTGTGGGGAGGCGGGAGTGGCGGGTGTGGGAGGCGGGGAGGGGGGGGGGGGCATGGCGGGAGTGTTCACATGTTCTGGATGTCGTGGAGCGTGGCCTCCATCTCCTCTTGCAGGAATTTGCTCTTTTCGCGCTCGGCCACCAGGTCGTCTGCAAGGTCGGACGCCCCACGGTCAGTCCACACAACGACAACATGCGCGCTCAATCCTATATTCTTGTCTTAACTCATATATTGTAGGTGTTTTTGTAGAAGGAACGAATTCGCCTCATTGAAATATAATTACAAATAAAACTGATATTTTTTATGAAAATTGCGCTTACGCCCTTTCTAGACAACGGCGACGATATGGCCCAATGACGTAGCCTTAATTGAATAATATATTGAAAATTGTTTGAAAATGAAAATTTTACTGCAACAAATAAAAGTTGCTTTTTTACTTTCTTGATGTAAAGGAATATTGAATCGATACGTTTGACAAGAATATTAAAACCGAGCAGCACAGGCAAAAACAACATTAAAATAAAAACCATGCCAAAATTATTAAAAAAATAACAAATAAAACATCATAGGATCGAGCAATCTAGTGGGACACATTTAAAAAATTACATGCTCACTATTTATTACAGAACTGACATTTGCATTTACATAAATTATTTAAGATTTTCAAATCTGATAGAAGTTTAAAAAATATATATGCAAATGGCAATTCCGTAGTTTTTAGAGTTGAATCAAATAAAATCTAAACATCAAAACAGTTACTATCAAAATAAGAAAAAATAAGCTTTGTTTATAGCAGAAACGAAAGATAGAAGCTAACACTATTTGTACAGCATAAAAAAAACTCAAAGCCAGATCTAATGACGGCTGATTGAACATCGAAGTGCGTTTTTAAACGTTCTAAGCTTTTTGTTATTCATCAAACATTGTTATTTAACTTGACTTTAAACTTCAAAATTTCAACTTAGCCAAACTGCTGTACGTTGGGAACACTGTAATATCTGGATAACCTTCAAAACTAGTATTAAAAGTTTTAATAATTGGACATTACAGTTCTAATCCAGACCCAGACGGTCTTAACTAACGGGACCACCATTTGAGGATTTTTTCAACTGATATGTTTTAAGAAAAACATTTATAATAAAAGATATAACTCAAGTCCACTTTTTCTAAAATATATAATTAAATATTTCATTATATATTGTATATAAATGAGAGCTATGTTACCTTCAAGCCTGTCGACCTCCTTCTGGAGTTTCTGCACAGAGCGCTCGGCAAACTCAGCGCGCGCTTCAGCCTGGAATTTACAAATCATTTTTTTAAAACACGATCATTTAGTAAACAGCCTACTTTCTGAATTTATATAGTAAACAAATTATTGTTTTATTTTTTGCAATTACATTAATAAAAATTCTGCTTCTTCCACCTGCTCCTATCCCACTCGTAGTGGGGTCGGCCAACATGTTTTTAACACATGTTACAGAAATATTTGGCTTGTAATTTTTACGACCGGCTGCCTGCCTGACGTCAACCCCTCTGGGGAGAATTACAACAATAAAAAATAAACATTAGAAAAAAGTTAAACTAAAAAAAATACACAACAGAAAGTAGACTGTTTTTAACGTATCCAATCATGCAATTTCCAAATGAGTTTTAATTTTATTTCATGTTAAAATCATACATTTTTTACTCAAAAATCCAAAATATATTTTTAAAATTATCAATCAAAAGTATTTAGTAATAAAAAAAAACATCAAACAGTTATAAACAGAGAAGCGACACGATTAACATGCATTTACCTTTACCATAAGCGGCTAAGTGCTGGTCTCAGACGCTACAAAACTAAAGTATACCGTTACCCAATACATATACATAAATATATTACCGTAATGGTGGTGAATGTACGTTATATTACATATACATAGGAGTACTGATCGCTCGAGGGGATACAAAAATACGGACACTAAAATATTGTGTTATAATCTTATTATAAATTATTTAATGAGATCTTACTGTTCCCAAGTTAAGTGACCTTCATTTGTGCGTACTGTAATTGACTTTGAAATGTCCGTAAATGTTTAAAATACTTTCAAGTAAATTATGTTTCATTGACGAAAATTTAAAAGGACTTTCACTTTTGCATATAACACTTGCAATAAAACTTTAATTGCACCAAAGTTTTGTATTAAAAAAGGCGGTCGTCGTCTTAAGTCGGTATTAGATAATTTCTTAGAAATGCTAAAGGACTTTACAGATGTCAAAATCAATATATTTATTTATCATGAAATCTTTGTGACTACTAAATTAGAACTTGGGATTTACAGTGCGACAACTTTAAGTTTGCGATAAGAGTGGCGTCGTGGTCAACCGCTTATAGGTTAATTTCCAATTATGTCAAATTATTTTATAAATTTTTAATGTTGGAAGCATTTGCCCCCGCTCACTTAAAGTTGTTGCATTCTACGTATGTTATCAGTTTCATAATGTCATTGTCATCACTTTAAAATGATGATGACATGAGTTCCAAAGGTCAAATTGCATGTGTAGAGCCATCTTAAGTTGGTACTACTGTAAAACTTTAGTAGAGTTGTGATACATGAGCGAACGATCAGTACCCCGCAGTGTGGCCAACTTACTTGCGACAGCTTCTGCGATAGGCTGTGGATCTTATCCTCGACGTGGTCGCGAGTCGCCATTGCCTGGCCACACAGGACTAATTACTCACGGCAAGCGACCGTCATGCCGGCACCGGTTTTGTGACCGTACGTTTATACTACCATACAATTATTCACACGTGTCTATGCATTGATAATGTATCCACAAAGATTAAATCAATTTATGAGAAAAACCTTTTTTAAGTATACAGAATATAGAAGTGTGCATTAAGCAGAAATGTTTGCTAAATGTAACGGGAAAGTAATTAGGCGAAAAGTAGCACAAGAAGGAAGTTTTACTGATAATTTGTCAAAGTCAAACTTTAAAAGGATTTTTGTCTAGAGTTATCCGAAAAAGTATAAAAAAACATCTATTAACACGAATGATAAATCATTAAAGATACAAGAAATTGCCAAAATTGATTTCTATAATAAGATATCAGCAGAGATAGGAAACACCCATATAAAACAGTCTAGTAATAATGTAATGGGTTGATAATGTGCTCGTAAAACAGGTTTGCAACGAACACTCGACTCTGACGATAAGCTTGATAAAGTGGAAACTAAATCAAAAACGCATTGACAACACTCGAACGAAGCGCGCGACTAGTGAGGCGTACAATCACAAAACAGGCGCACTGTACATACAGAAATAAATTAACACATAGTGGGAGAGACAGACGTCGTAAATAAATACATAGATGAAGCACCAACCGCCGCCGGCAGCCACACGGGACCTACACCAACGGATATAGCCTTACGAATACGAAGCCTAGACCGACCAACCCCGCGTGCTCCACTCAACGCATCGTCTAGACGCAAACCATACAGAAAAGATGTAAGACAAGGCGAGGACGTGATGCCTCTTCAAGGTATTTGTCATACAAAATTCAGTATACTAAGATCGCAAATCGTATCGTCGAATCAAAGAGTCATGCGTTCGCGCTCCTTTCTCTCTTTCTGGCTTGCATAGCGATTTGAGACCTTATACTGTATTTGGTATAAACATACTGAGAAGGGGCACCGCATCTTCCCCCCTTATATATTTTCTGTATGGATTGTGTCCTACTTGTATATACACACACGTTGAGAGAGAAGCACACGCGGCGTACCGACTACGTCCCAGACACAGATGGCAATGAACATTGATCGGCAACTACAACCGTAACCAGCTCTATCTACGTTCGCCGTCCGCTCCTGTACGTGTTACCTCTTTCAGTTGTGCATCCAGCAGTTTAACTTGACCCTCGTATGTCTCTTCCCTTTGCGTCGCCTGCGATTATTATATGTTAACGTAACACAAAACAGCGAAAACGGAAAATCAACATGCAGCATCACACAGAGCCGTCACTTTTGCACTCTGTGAGACACTATGTACATTTATAGAAAACACTAAAAACTATTATCATAACTGTTAGGGAAAGGACACATACACAACAGCTCAAAACGGTTATGTAGATCGATTATTGAAAAAAAAAACGGCCAGTTATAGACGCACTACGCTCTGTGCAATTTTTACCATTTTACCGTAATCAAAGACCTAGACATCGCAAGTGTACGCACTTCGGGTGCCGGGGCTAAGTATCTCATACTATCTGATTTAGTCTGCTCTCAATTTTATCGCAGTAAGACGTCAACTTAAGGTCGAACAATGCCTTCTTGAACCTCCCGAGTGTTTCCAAGGATGATTCTAGTAAGAGTACTAAATTTCTATTGTGACATTAAAGTATTTAAAAAATTACACGGTTTCATACAGATTGAAATATTAGCGATGTCTCATATATGGTCCATGGAAAATAATGCACAGAAGCTACACTAGAGGGTGTGTGCGGCAGAATGCAGTTAGGCAACACTGAACACTCGCGCGAATGATCGATATCGTTCGCATTCACACCTCCTTTAGGCGGGTGGTGAGGGTTTTGATCTGATTTTTGTACTCTTCTTCACGTTGGTTGGCCTGTGTGGAACGTTACACGCAAGGTTACTCCTCTGTCACAATATTACTAATAAACTACCTAACATATAAGATGAACAAGATTATCGTGACTAGAATTGAGAAAGGTATGTTGAGGTGTTTGGGGACACATGGAAGGAATGGATGATTGAAGACTGACGAAACAGATACAAAATGCGTGTGGATAAAAGAGTAGATAGAGGTCGACTGTATAGAAACTATGTCAGCCAAATCGACATCTTAAAGGACAGGTAAGGAGTACTCTAAAATGTCCAGGATGCATGAAGACATTAATGAAAGTAGTTGAAGCGAAAATGGTATATCAGAACCGTGTGAAGTGGAAATCGATAGGCTGCCTACCGGGAAGCAGGCGTTATGTATGTATCTAACTAATTACCAAATCGTTTCTCCTCATTATATTGCATCTTCGTAAGACAGCTTGAGACCTAGTTATATTAACTCCCTTTAAAACTCGTGTTACACTTGATAAAGGAGCTGTTACTTTGAAAAAGAGAAATTCAAAAACTGGTTGGTGCATCATACACGATAAAATTGAATGTTTCGAACGTATATCATCAGGGTTTATTCCTTATACTGGCATAAATAATTCTTGCTATTTGTTAGCAAGGCATTGTCAATTTACGCCATACTTTTGGACATAGACCTCCCTTCCAATTAAAATGCAATTAAAGAATTGCAAAATCCAATAAAAATCGTTAGTGTAATGAATCATTTTAAGTAGATAGCCAGTACGGCTTAACAATTTTCAATTTTTTCTAAAAAAAGATATAGAAATAAGGTGCAGATTTGAACATACCTTCTCCTCAGAGACCTCAAGGGACTTCAGGTTGTTACCAACGACGCGGAGCTCTTCTTCAAGCTCGACGATTTTGCTGAAAAAATACGAAGGGACCATCAATATTCTCCATACATTTAAATCGTTGCGGTGCTCTTACTCTATTTGATGCATAAAGGAAATATTTTTTTAACATTTACTGCACAGGTATATTAGAACTACTATTGCAATGTTTTACTAGATCTATTATACACTTTGTAACTACTCTAGTGCAGAGCTAACAGTTAACATATACTTAGATTATGTTTTGACATAAAAAAATAACAAAAGATTTTGAAAAAAATAATGGGAGCTGTTCGATTCAAGTTTTTATTTTTACATTAACAAGTGCTACTTACAGGCTACATACAAGTAATAAAAAATCAATGCAAATTTATAACATTGCATGCACATTGCACAAGTTGACAATGACGAAAGTATGACGATGTTGGACATTTGTCCTTTCGAATAAATATATCAAAATGACATAAGAAACGGCTTTCTTCGATAACGACAGATAATACATATAATAAGCAATAGCTGTGCAATAAATTCTAGAAAATTACACATAATTTTACATGACGCGATGATTCAAGCAACAAGATCAGGGACACGTCATTGACGTCACTTTCGTCATTGAACAACCAATATGTATATCGGCGTGTATCAGTGTAAATCGTTCGAGAGATAACAGTTTCATTTGCAATTTAATTTATTTGAAGCGTGGACTTTCTTGTTTTCACTGAGACACGCACTCACGAGTCGCGAGACTCGCGAGCAGCGGCATGATCGCATGCAGTAATGTATGCAACATTCATTGATCTTTGGACCAGATTGTATGCAAAGTATGTAGAGGTATATTGTACAATATAGCGATGGTTTCAAAATATGTTGTACTATTCAATTCGATTATATTCCGTGTTTAGGGTCAAGGGTACATTAGGACACTGTGTTCTACACAGCAAATAAGTACACACGAACAAAAGCCTACAATAAAAAATCCCTAGTGCGAGAATCGAATTCGGTACCAGGATAAAAAGTAGACTACGTTGTAATCCAAAACTCCAATATACAAAATGTTTATAAATGTCATCGTTTGTGCTAAATTTCATCCAAATCCGTTCAGCCGTTAAGGTGTGATTGATTGACAAACATCCAAATTTTTTATTTATATTAATAGTAGGATTATATCTGACAACGCTCTCCCGGTAAATGAAAAAGAATTTAACAATAAGCACATGTATTTTCAAAAAAATAAGCTGTTTTAAATTTTCGTATTATTTTGTTTATAATTCGTACTATTGATTTTAATAAATATCATGGAGTAAGTAGCCAGTGAAGGTTTTCGCGGTGACCTACATTAAATATTGTTCACTTTACGTCATCGGACAGCGGCAAAATCTCTTGATAAAAAGCGAATTCCTCAATTTGCACACGATTTGGTCTCAGATCGGTTTAGATATAATTGATCAGTCTGCGACGTGAATGTGTAATACCATGTGTAAACCCTATGACCTTATAAACAATATTTTTCACATCTTAGGTGAGCTAAGGCCATAGTTGTATGTTGATCAAATCAAATTAGGTGAGGAACACTCGTACAATATTTTTTTTAATCAAGTGAATTGCTAATTTATTTATTAAAACCAAGTATACTTTCTTATAAGGAATTTAGTTACGCTTGTGAATTTATTAAATTGTGTGAAATTTCCTATAAATATCATTGATTTTATCAACATATGTGTTCACATTTAAAGTCTAGACGATCCAATTACATTTTTCTATTATGGAAATTAAACTACGGCGCGTCAGATACTTGAGATTGGGGTGAATAGTTTGGCACTTATTCAAGTTCCCTCGATGGAATTTTATTATTTTATATGAAGTACGTATATAACTGCCTATATCGATACATAGTTTTGTCCACTATTATTTTTGTCATTTAAATGGTTCTAGTTACGCAAAAAGGATCCAACTAACATCTTGTTAAAATGGAGACACTGATCTTGTTTTGCTACATTCATTAATTTAAACTAACTTTATTGCGTAGTTTTTTGAATATATAATCGTATATGAAACATTTTTTGCACGACTTTGCAAAAATTACGGTATTAAAATCAATTTAAACTAATTTTATTTCATGCTTGTTTGAATAATCATAAATGAAACAATTTCCATGTACAAATTTGCAAACAAATACTGTAATAAAATCAATTAATTATTAAATTAATTAAGGAAATTAAATCAATAAATTCAGCGAAACAAAATCAGTATCTACATTTGATTATGAATTAAATGTTGGTTGGATACTTTTTGCATAAATACGTCCAATTTAGTAAATGAAAATAATTTTGCTATCTTAATATATTTTTTTGAAATCAACCCTGTCGTTAGGCACGTACTTTTTGTTAGTCATTTTGATATGACGTCGCGACCTCAATCTCGAGTAGTGTATGTACTCACCAGTCGCTCTGCTCAGCGCGCTCCTCGGCTCGCTCGAGGTCCTGCTCCATGAGAACAAGCTTGCGCGCCACCTACCGCGCCGGCCGAGCGTTAGTACACGCACGCACGCACACACACACACACACACACACACATACACACAACACACACTAACCTACCGAGCCGGACGCCGCTCTCCACTGTGCAGTGCCTTCTCTATTGCAGTGAGGATAATCTTACACAATACATGTGCACTGTGCACGGGACACGGGTGCAGGGAAGGGTTTGTTAGGGTTTATAGGTACATTTTACTAATTTTTTTTCATGAAAAAAAGTAGAAATGTTAAAGGAGTGGTTTAGGTTTATATTTGCGCACAAATAACTAATGTACTGTTTGTTGGTTACAATTAGCAATAATGTGCGATGTTCAATTCTAAATATATAGTCGAAGGCGCGTTCCTGTCAAAATACAATTCAAAAAGCAAAGCTATTTCAAGTCAAACAAAATAAAATTCAAAGGATCACACCAAGCAGGGAAGTCGAGAGCGGCGTCACAACTCAAATTAAATTTAAAAAAATATAAACGAGGGTTGTCCCAAAATCATTTAGATCTAAATTATTATCATTTTCAAAAACATTAATAATCTAAGTGCTATCTAGTGCATTATCATATTCGTTATGTGATGTGTGCGCTTGCATATGTGCGGCACGCATACGGCCAGTAATTCTGGTGTAATGCGGTGCATATCTGAAAACGAAAATTGCCCTATACCACACATATTTCCTGAGAACCTAAACCTACGGCCACGTTTAACTGTACACACACTGAGGACAGAAGTTTAGTCGACACATGGACATGATAGTTAACATAAGAAATATCCATGAGATGGGGCAACCCTTGTTTTAGTCTGGCGGGCACGGGTCAGCGTCGTTTATGGAAGCGAAACGTTTCGATAAACGATGCTGAACCCACATTCTTATAATTAAATGATGTCACCACTTCGCACGTCCAGCGCGGACCGCGAACTGGCAACACCGTGTCATGACAAATGCAAAAATAAAGAAACAAATCAGCTCCTCTCGCCGCAAGTAGCACGCCGCCGACCTACAAACGGACATGCACAAAAAAGAACAGTGAGAACCAATGTTAGAAACACCTATGTAGGTAAATCGGGTTACTGTGCAGCAATGTTAAGAATGCAAATGAACAACCATGCAGAACGGTGGCGAAATTTGCAAACAACGCCTAGGGACCACTGCGCTAACGACCATAATCGCGTGACACGCTTGCGGGCACATTGTGCCGGCCACGGACAGGCTTTCACGGCGCGGATCTGAGGTAATGTCATTCTCAGCCAGAGCGGGGTCAGTGTCGACAGTCGGCGGGCAGTGGTCCTTCAGCGGAAAGGAATTGAAACCTACGATTCACCAGTTTCGGCACGCTCCTCGGCGCGCTCCAAGTCAGCCTCAACCATGGCCAGCTTACGAGCAACCTGGACAGCGGACACACCATACCAAATTAGACAACCATCATTCACCATTCACATCGAACGATTGTATACAATTACAGTTACGACGTATTCGTGCGTTGAGCAACTACACCCTTCGTATATGGAAGTAATACTTATGTAACGACATCTGCGACTGTGGAGACTTGTATCTCCGTACAAGGCGCACGGCCCAAGATCAGGCGCGATACGACTCCTTGTTGGGACGCTGACTTTTATGACCGCGTTCACCGCGCAGGGTCATATGTCAGGGGAATTAGGACATATTATTGCAGCTTTAACCATCTGGCGTCCAGTATGCGCGGCCACAAGGCGCGACTCTATTAGCTCGCATCAAAAATGGATAAATATCGGTATCTTATCTCGACGCGATAGTGCGTCGAATTTCCAGAATAATCACTGAACGTAACATTATTAACTAGGTGACATAACTGTTGATTTTTCAAGCTCACACGAGTTATTTCAGTCAGATGTTAGTTTCAATCACACATTGAAATCCACATGGTGAATCATTTTAGTATAACAACAATAATTCATATGGTTTCGACAGATAATAAATTATGTTATATTTAGACAATTGACAGGAATAGAAATTGCGAACACGTTTGCGAGCGTATACACATAATGGATATGGAGACTGTAGATATGAAAGTACAACACACACTTTCGAGACTAAATGGTAAACCAAACTTAGACGCAATGTGTAGGCCTATTCAATTATTATCAAGTATGTGAGAGACGGAGTGGACTGTGGAGGCGCAGTAACGTGTGTATTGTACTCGCTCATGCGGGACAAGCCAAACCAAACGACATCAAACTCCCGTATAAAGACCTCATCGTATTTCTTGTCAGCTTCCTCGGCGAGGAACCTGGCCTCCTTCAGCTGGTTCTCCAATGCGTCCATGCGCTCCTCATCGGCCAACGACCTGTTCTCGAGGACCTTGCGGGCACTGGACCCCGAAACAATATGAGTGCAACTTGAGTATTATGATCAACTATTTACTAGTATATCAAGGGTAACCCAAGAGTTAGAAGACATGCATAGACAGACACGCTACAACTGCAAGGAACATATAAAGCGACAAACAACTCGTACAACTGGATACACCGCGCTGTGGAGAAAATTTCATTGAAACCAGCAACATTTGTCAATGAATCTGTGGCAATCGACAAATGGCGTTGATAGTCCCAATATATTAAATATTATCTACTTTAACATAGAAAGTAACAACATGGCACATATATGAAAATTTATTCAATATGCACGAGTCACATGATGTGAGCTGTGACCATACACATATTTGTGCAACATTGTTACCAAATTTGACATAAAAACCGCAAAGTTCCAGTTTTATGTAATTAATGCTCAATGTATTACGAGACACACGAATTTAATGTCAAAACTGGAATTTCACGTTTCTGAACGCCATTAATACTGCATTTCGTGTTATTACGTGAATTAATTTACTAAATTTCTCCGTCAAGTTTCGTGACGAGCGAGTCGCACGGCAACATTGTGTCCCAATTTTTTGAGCAAACATGATAACTGTAATAATAACAATTATCAGTTGGTGTCATCGCTGTCAAATGTGTCATATTGACATGTGACATCAATCCCACCACTAGCTAGTAGCCACATCCGTGCACGCGGTTTTTTATATTAGCAAAACGGACAACACTTTTTTCTTAATTCACATAACAACACCTTGCCGGAATAAGGCATGTCAGATTTCTGAAGGCACCCGACGCTCGACAACTCACGCTTCTGAGAGTCGGGGTGACATCAGAAACGTGACAAATGACATGTAAGGACATTTGTAACAAGCTATCACCTCTTCGTATTTCTTGTCGGACTCCTCAGCGATAAGCTTAGCCTGGGAGAGTTGAGCCTCCAAGATCGCGACGCGGTCATCCTCCATGTTGGTTCTGTTCTCCAGCGCCTTGCGTATTCTGGTTAGTGCGGGGCCAAACACATGCGTGTTATAACATCGATAAAAAAAACGTTAAAATCTCCAAGTCGGGAGAAGAATAACATGTAAGGACAAATATTTCTGTTGTCAAGTCAAGAACAATGGAAAGTTGTAGATTAATGTACATCCCTAAAAGCGAGAAAACTGTATATAGACATTTTGCGTTTAATGGAAATTTTTCGAAAAACAATAGGTAAATAGTGTGGTAGTTAAGGGCAAAAACATTAACACTCATGCACACATTAATATAAAGTAAATATAAAATAAACATAAAAAAACATAATACATATTTAATACAGACTATAACCAATCCAATTTTACAAATGAATTTGAAGAAGCCACACAACTTGATACGCTTACAGCATGAATGTTTGATTTTAAACGTCAGCTGCTTTCATGGATTATTATCCATAGATAATATCATTATTAATGTTGTGTTTGTGGATGCAATTAAAATATGTACTTGTAACACTTTACACTACATATTGATGATAATTTCAGCTTGCGTTAACGGAATCTTCAAATTCATTGCTTAGTGGTTTTTAAATCAATATTTGGATTTTCCTACTGACTCAAATAATTATAGAGGTGCAGAGGTTGATTTATATGATATCAAAATTCACTTATTATCAAATAACACTGCATCTCTACAATTTAATTATGATATCTATATCAGTCTTAGTAATGGTAAACCAGCTGTTAATTTGGAGAAATAAAGATATGTAAATACATTATTAACCAAATTATGTTTAATATTTGTCAGCAACACCGTTATTTGCAAACAGTGCAAAAGAATAAACACTCTATAATAAAGCTATCTTCACAAGGCAACAAATGCCGCGCAAAAGTTGCTTGTCATGTAGTCAAAATTATACCTAGCATCTAGATGCTAGCTTCTGCTTGCGGCTTCGCCCACATGAATGTCTTTTTCAGGGATAAAAAAAACTTTGTCCTAATCCAGGTTATAGTCTACCTGTGTGCCAAATTTCATCAAATACACGGCTCCGAACATTTAAACACTACTCTATTGGCAAAATGGACCTTAAGTACCATTTGGATAATAAGAATTATATTTAAAATATCACATGGTTTATATCCAAATTTAAATTCAACTTATTGTACTCGTGGACCAAAATTAAAATACAATCATCAACAGCTGGCTTATATCAATCAATACAATCGTTGAAATATAGAAGATAGTTTTGGACTCACCGCTCAGACTCATCGGCAGCCTGGCTGGCCTCGGCCAACTTGGCGGTGGCGGTGGCGAGACGCTCTTCAGACCTCTCGAGGTCCTCCTCCAGCAGTTGGATGCGTCGGTTCAGGGCAGCCACTTCGGACTCGGCCTGTGGAACAAATGATACATATTGAGCAAAATACATCGACGTGGTAAAGGACTAAAACTATAATAATACGATAGTATGATATAAGAATAAAACTTCTTTCATTGTCAACTTTTAAAATACCAAGCCCTAAATCGGTGAATTCCGAAAATCAGTATGTAAAGTTAGAAAGTAGTTTCCTCCTTTTTTTTGATTTCGATTAAACATTGTTTTAATATTTTCAAAGTCAAATGATGTTATTTAGTTATACCTTTTAAAACATGTTACTTATAAACTTGTTAGAAGTTCCATAAAGGATATCGGTTACAATATTTCGATGTTTCCTAAAACTGGAAACTCTTTTCTTGACCTCATTAAAATGCTATAAATTGTTAGTATGATAAATGTTTTACGTTTTAGAGAAAGGTCGCATTATACTCAGGGCCTAAGATAGAGGCGGTTATCTTACTGTGCCAAGACTGTATTGTGAGAATTAACTATTTTCCAGGTAATGAAAAGTTTGAAACTGTATTTTTATTGAGTTTAACTCGCTATCAAGGGTACCGTATTCATGCGGCGCCAATGGAACCTGTCCGTCCGTCCTGCCTTTAAAGAGCTCTAATTTTAAACCATAATAAGTATTTTGCTAAAATTTTGACATAAAGATTTTTCTATTAATAAAAAATAACAAATACATGACCGACTCGCACTATAGCAGTTTTTTATTTCAGTATACAAGACGTGTGCGCATTCCATTTATAATCTATTATACGCTTAAAGTAAGATTAGGTGTGAGAAATGTGGTACGCGGCTCGAATAAGTCGATGCCACAATATTTACTACGTGTCGTAAAATCGGCAACGTATCCGTAATGAGGTCCGGTAGTAACAAAACATGTTATATGAATGTCCAATGGACATTGTCCTGTATCAAAACATACGTATAGTGTACCAAGCTAACTGTGAATCGAAGAGCGTCGCTTCAAATCATTCATTATAAGGGGGTTCAGGTGTAAAACACAAATATTTATAACACACATATACACACATATTACACTTTAGGAAATTCGTTTATTTTCAGCCAAATTCGAGAAATTATAAAAGGGACTTTCAGTGTACCAAATAAAATATACCTTCAACGTCAGCAACGTTATTTCTTTAAAAAAAATCGTCTGGATATCTATGAACAGTTAAATTGTATACCCATGATGCAAAAACCTAGATATGTAGTTTGTTTGTTAAGTGGATGAAGACATTCCTTTCCACTAATTAAGTAGTTAACTAAACCACTAAAACATCCACTAGCCACTAGATAGCAAAATTTACACACTAGCGGCGGGTCCAACCCACCAAGTCTAGGGATAATTCCACTACGTTGGGAATACTGACTATATTTCCATTTTCTGCCATTTCACAGTTAGCTTGGTGCATCTATATTATAAAGAATGTGTCGACGCTTTATAATGTCAGCTATGTATTATACTGTCATATTGCTTGGCACGGGCCTTCTCTACAAATGAGGCGAATTAAGCCTTAGCCTATCACGCTGTCCTTATACACCTTGGCAGACTTCAAACACCTTCGAAGTTCTTAT
This sequence comes from Mimas tiliae, assembly GCA_905332985.1. Classification (NCBI taxonomy): domain Eukaryota; kingdom Metazoa; phylum Arthropoda; class Insecta; order Lepidoptera; family Sphingidae; genus Mimas; species Mimas tiliae. The sequence continues at coordinate 4,463,538 of HG995254.1, forward strand.
GGAGAATTCTCAGGTATGCAGGCATGTTCGTACACCGTTAAGCCAAACGATAATTAACAATGAATACACACGTAACTTAGAGAAGCCAGAGGTGCCTGCTCCTGGAGCTGGTTTTGAACTTTCGTCTCGGCAGTTCATACCTTTCCGTCTGAGCTATCGTTACTTTATTTATATTCACGATGTAGCACATGTTGGTGACATCACGCGACCTTGCTGCGAGGTAGCCGCGAGTCCCAGTTCACTCCTTTAATCCTGTGCCGTCACCGATGCGTGGATGTATGCTAATAATAATGCTGACGGGCCAGGCGGCGGCAATCACGTACATACATTGCATACTTTATTTACACCAAGCTCGGCGAGTTAGTCTAGTGGCAGAGAATACGCTATAAAACCGATGAAGTTGTGAGTTCAATTCACACGTCGGGCAATATTTCCTTTTTTGTAGAGTTTTGCAAAGTCATTAAGCCGGCCAAGTGCTACTCGTATCGTGCATAATTCGTACTTTTTACTTTTCTGTTTTTTTTTTATTATTTGTTAATATATTCAGCATAATAACAATTTATATTCTGTGAAAATTTCAATTCATGTACCTAGGACGGTTCAGATGATAGGAGTACTTTAATGGTACGACAGACAGATAGTGTAGGCTTAATAATAGGGTACAGAACCGTAAAACCTCACATGAGTTGCCCGTTCTTGGAGTTGGTACTAGGGCGATAAGATCACCCCCTAGCACATCATGGGACGGGATATAAGCATTACAACAGTAAATGCACTAGTTGTACCTCTGCCTACCTTATCGGGGATGCAAGCGCGAGCTTATAAATAAAAACAAGTTACGCGTTCAAATTTACATCAATAGTAACCATAAAAAACCAGGCGTACATTTTTTTCGAGACGTCGGCATTTAGCTCTATGTCTCGACCATTTTCCGTCACCTTGAACTCTACATAATTCAAATTGACGTTTTGGTAAAGCTTATTTGAAATCGGTGAATTAAACGTCTCGCGGGGTAAGGTCAAAGACCTTTTGTAAGTGATGAGCAATTCAAACATAGGTACAGTTTTACAGCACTAACCATCGACGTCTAATTAGGTATAATGTATTTATATACTTATATCCATGATAATAATAGCAGCAGTCGTGGTTTTTTATTTTCAAAGTAATACTAAAGAAAAACTTAGAGGTTTCCCTTTAGAGGGTGTACATTTCGGTCGCACCATTACGCTGACCGACATCATCGCACGTTTATAATCCAATAGGGCTTCTCAACTGTGAAGACAGACGCCAAAGGATTCAGGAACTTGCAAAGTTGATTTAGACTGTATTCGATGCACGTTATGATGCCCATATAATGAGAGCAGCGATAGTTCAGCGGAGAGTGGTACGGACGGTCGAGACGAAAGTCGCAGGTTCGAAACCAGCCCCAAGAGCATGCACCTCTGATTACGTGTGTATTAATTGTTAATTATCGCTTGCTTTAACGGTAAAGGAAACATCGTAAGGAAACTTGCATACCTGAGAAGTTCTTCATAAGAATATCGAAGGTATGTGAAGTCAACCAACCCGCATTAGGTGGTGGACTAAGGCCTCACCCCTCTCATTCAGTAGAGGAGGCCCGTGCCCAGCAGTAGGATATATATGATACAGGGCTAGTATTATGCTAGCATGTTGAGTAAAGGACACGGAGCTTTTGTTTAGCAAATAACAATGTATCTCTCGTAATGTATTTTCTAGTTGTTACTGTTAACCATCACTAGTGTCGCCTCAAGTGTTGGTGAATACCAGATCAACAAACAATTTATATCTAATTTAGGTCATACATACAATCCTTATCTTTTAAAAGTACATTTAATATCAATCTAACAAGGATGTAGAATGAACAATGCCAAGTGTACGGTATCCTTGATAGACAACGGTAGCTATTTTGTTGCCAGTTGACAAAACTAAAACCATATTAAGTAATTTCTACTCTGGTTCGGTTTTAGTTCAGTCAACCTATTTACACAACTACTAAATGAAGTATAATTTTAACCTATCAAACTGAAATAAATTAAGTCCATTTACTGCACCCTGATTTGACAGGACTAAACTGTTTTTAGTTTAGTTAGTGACAACAGAATAGGACAGTGACATGGATGAATTATTAATTAATTTAGACATTAGGGGATAATTGAATACCATGAAATAAACAAATACTTCCTCAAGGATACATTTTGTGCCCATTGTTGGTTGACACAAATGAAGCGAAATTTCACGGAAACTCGCACAGGTAGTTAAAATTTAGTGGGTTCGGCTTACACCGGACAATGTGTCTATTCAAATGAGCAAATGCAACAACCTGACCCTTTAAGTAAATTTTAGTACCGTTGTCACGCAAATGTACGAAGATACCCTAATTTTAGATGCCACACTCGATGACTTATATTGACTACAGATATTATTTATTCTCTTATGTTACGGTACAATAATTAATCGATATCGTTTAGAACATTTTATAATTAATTACAATTTTTATCAGCACTATTTTTACATTCAATTACCTAATTTAAAATCTAATAGTTACCATTTTTTTCGTTCTCGATTAGGTACTTATCTACTTCACCTATTAACGCAGGATCCTACACAGATTGACCTTAACGACAATAGTTTTTAAATTCACGTAATTTTCCAATGTTAGTACACGCCCACGACCTGTGAAGCAAATGCCTGTTGTATATTTTGCCTTTGACTCGCCTTCTTTGTATATTAGGTACTTCTGAATGAGTCATTAGGGTACTTCATATATGCTTAATGACTCTGACGTTAAAGAATTTGTTCAAAGATGAATAACAATTTCATGTTACTACTATCTACAGGTTAAAAAATCTTATCGTTGTTTTGTAATATGATAAACATGCTATTTTGTGTTAGGTTTCACAAGAAATTTGTGTTGAGTAATATACTTGTAATACAAAATTAATGTGTGAGTCAAATAAACCGAATTCTTAAGAGGAAAAATACCGATTTAATATTGAATTTACAGGTGTTTATATATAAGGCACGGCTCAGCACTACGTTTGCTGCCGTGTTACGTCATGTGGACGATAACGGCGAGTAGTTGGGACGGGACTGGGGACACGCCTTCACGGCGCCGGCGGTCCTTCGAGGACGTCAGAACAGGAATGCACAGGCGCTAAGCCTCACTATCCCAGCCGGCTCATTCTACATGTGCCACAAAAGACCGGTACTCGACCTCCAACGCAACCAAACCTGTTACGTGTAACAGAAACCGGCGCACAATGTACTACCTATAGATAAAATTATGTAAAAACCATGTTTCTAAAACGTTGGACACCCAAAACTATATTTTGTATTGGCAATACTGTTTTTGGGAACGAAACCAAATTTGATGAAAAAGAATATGTGCCCTATGAAAAGAATAATTATTCGCCCTCTCTTTCTACGAGATTCAGGCAAGATGAATCCGAAAGAGAGGTAAATATGCGTACGTTGCTTGCACACCTAAGTATGGCCGGACATTACTCACTATAGGTAGATATCACAAGACGACTGATAACTCTCATACTTTGATCTAAAATGAACTCAACACAAGTACACGTTAAAACCGATGGTCCACAAACACACGACACATATATAAAAGCACGTTTCTTACTTCTTCTCTCCGCATTATTTCCACTTGTAATCGTTTGTGATACTCCTCGCATTCGTCCTTATATTTTTCCATTTCCTCTTTTGTTTGTCGCATTTTCTTCTTCAAAACGTCCAGGATCGTGCCTTGCTGCATGTTTGTCGTCATTTTTATGCACTTTTATGTTTGTACTGATTGCCTAAATGCTAAAAACTAGAGACACCTTCGCCCTACTCGCGAAAATGCCAACTGACTGCTCCGCTCGTTATTGCCCCGTATCGTCGAGATGGGCTCGGCACGAATCAACACAGCCGGCGAATAAAATGGCCGCCACCGAACCTAGACGCTTAGCTGTGTTGCTAATGATCACTTCAATTTTACTTTTGTTAATGATAATGCACGACACAACACAACCAGTGTAATTGATAAATTAAAATATTACTAATATTTTAGACAATTGCACATTCTTAAAAAGATTTTGACAGCCAGACACGAGCAACGAAACGTCACACACGTATGATGATAATAAAATTGTACGATCGACCGCTCTCAATGTACTACTAGTGGCTCCACCTGTCAGCTACCATCGAATACTACTTCCGATACAACATCCTGTAGGGTCCAATAGCGAGGTTTGGAAAGAAAGCCCCAAAATATGGGATGGGCGAAACGGTAGAGTGACTTTACACAATAAAGATTTGAATCGGATGTAGAGTTCAAAATCAGTGAAGGGTTATTATCGTTTATTGTGTTACTATCATGGGAAATTAGCTTTGAAAAGCTTATCGAAATAAAAAAAGGAAAACGAATTAAATTGATGATCTCAGTGTATTAGCTCTACAATTTAATTATATAATACTTAAGAACAAAACTATTATTAAAATAAATTGTGTACAACGCCATCTATGAAACATTTTGGAAACTCAAGACTTTACAAGGAGACAAAGACAGAACACTGACACGATAAGAAACGAAACATGCACGACCGCAGCCGAAATTATATGACGTCATTTGGAAAGTATGCGCCTGTTTTAAATTCCGCTATGTAACCAGTAACCATTCGAAGCAAAAAAGACATCACTTTACTATGTCGGTAAAACAGAATTGACACGCGGCTGATACCGAATTTATACAATTTATGTACTCATCTATTCAAAACTTGATTAGAAATTACATTATTTTGTCCTTGTGGGCGTTCTTTCGCGACTTCATTCGCTTTTGTATTTATACATCGCATTCCTCCTAAAACTTTTTGCAACACTGTTCCTTTTAAGCTTCTACTGTTATTATTTTTTTCTATTGAAACGGCTCAATGGATGCATTGAACAGAAACCTCTGTATAGTTGATTTATTTTGCATTCGAAAACGTACCTAAGTAACATTATAATTTGTGTACTAATTTGAATGACCTTGCGTTTCGTTTACAGCAACGTTTATAAAATATGCTGATTTTGTTAATTCCGCTGCATTTAATATGCTATTGACCTGAGTGAACACGAAGTATACATCTAACACTAATTGTTTTATCTGGTTTTATCCCACTAACATTAAGGGCTTATAAAATGCAACATAAAGCAGTTTTGATATCAATGGACTTAAATTGAATCAATTGTTATGTATAACTTGAAGCCCTTTCAATTTAGGAACTAAATTGTATTATGACATTATGAAAGTTAAGTTATTGCCAAAATCGCAGAACAAGCAAAAGTAACATTAGCGAAATCGCTACTTTTCGGTAGAGTATTTCAAAGAGCTATTTTTTCACTTGATTATTGATATTAATTATTTTAATATATTCTAAAAATAGTTGTACATATATCAAAGTAACTAACAACATATGATAGTTATCAAAAATGTAAATCATTTAATTTATTTAATGGCTTACTAAAATGTAGAGTTGACAAATACTAGTTTGTACTATGGTAGCGTCGCATTGTTATGACATTTTGAGCTACTCAATATTGTATCCATGTTAACAACATTAATTCATATTAAAGAACCAACAAAATCTTCCATGATCAAGTTTGGTAAGTACCAAACTTATCAAATGGCCATTACAACTTTGTGGGTGTGTAAAATACTTTATAAATGATACGAGTACATAGGTATCTTATACTATCGAAATGCACCACACTAGATATAACTAAAAACCCGAATTAATTTGCCTTGCATGACTATAAAAATTCATCATTATGGAATGGTGACATTTTCCTGGTACCGTATCGTATGATTCACGAACCCGTATTAAGTACAATCGATTAAAGCCGGTAATTACTGCAACCTGTTAATGACATGCCAAATACGTAAAGAAGTTTCGAATTTCGACATACAATTCAAGATGGCTAAAGCACCGAAATTGATCATTCGATACACGACCTAGATCAAGATGATTCATCGACAGATATTTTACATGATCGAAATCCACGAGTCGATACATGACTGTAGATAAACCGTTATAATTACCTCGTAGTTATCGTACATTACCTGGCATAGTATTAAGAACAAAATATTTTACTTTACTCAATGAAAATGCGCACGTGTGATTAAGACCAGAGGCAATAAATTGAAATAGACAAAACACAAATCCGTATCTAATATACATAAATAATAAACAATAAAATAAATAAAATGTTTTCGGACAACAACAGAATATTGTACGTCGATACCAAAGTAAAATTTGGTAAATAAATTAGTATATGCCAAAATTAGCGTCAATGAATGTAAATAATGGATTTACCTTAACGCATCTGAACGTCCTACTAAATTAATATATGGCATGGAAAATCTGCCAGTGATTTCCTGGAAGACTGGGTGCTCTTGGTCCGACCCAATAACTGTAATTCAATTAAATATCAGAAATTACAGACAATTCAAAGTAGTAAGGACTTTCTGATATAGAGTGACGATTAATATGAGAGCAATTGCAACAACAAAGTTTAAGTGTCACTTGTTTTGAAACATCAAATTCGGTTTTAATCTTACTGTACCTATTCTATTGTCAGCGTGTTTCTTGACTGTCAATAATTGGTTCTTAATTGGTTTCTAATGTGCACATACCAAATATGAATAGATGATAACAAATTAACGACAGCTAGTTAATACAGTGGCGCACAGATACAGTAAATCTATGACATACTAATTCAATTATAAGTTATTACATATATATAAGCAACGCTCGTGGTGTCGGCGGGCAGCGCGTTTTGCCTCACATATAAATAATTCTGGTTTATTCAGGTTTTCTATGGGAATTATAATAACGTCATTATCCATACGAAGAATACAATACCAAAAAACGTTAATATTAATTTGATGATTCATGTGTAACCAACTATATAATGGAATGTGTTTGTGATACATTTTCAATTCTGCTGATTTATTTCTTACATGTCACAATTACGTGACATCGTTTTTATTATTTTGATATAATAATATTATAGTCATGTTGACTCTTATGATTATATTCTGGTGAAGATACGAAAAATCTTCAGTACTTTGTTATTTTTTATCAGAATTTCCAATGGGAATTAGAAGTATGCTTTGTATTTCCATGTCACATCCTTCGTCTTCAATCCTGTACATCGTGAAAATGTCGCGTCCTGTTCAAACTAAAATATCCAACCAGCTATTGTATTGCAAATCAATAGTCCAGCAAGGAAACTTGCGTTATGCGAACACAATCGGTACGCCAGTGCCAAATCCCATTAATATTTATAACGGGACGTTGTTTGTTAGCTATTTGTAGTTTTATTAACATCTTGTTCCTTCGTGACTCATTTTTAAACGAAGCTGGTGTAAATTTCCTCAGGTATACATGTTTATTTATAACATTAACTGTGGTGTTAAGAGTAACTTTTATGTTCATGATTTACCTACTCTTTATATGTTTTTTTCTACTAAGCCTATTTAGCCTAGCCTTTTTCCATTAGGTGTAATCAAAATACGTCTAACAGAGAATCATCAGGCAAAACTTGTTAGATAACTGAATTCCATTTTTTGAAATATCGAAAAAATATTCATACATTATTGTACGCGATACATTCCCCCGATGTGCTCCCGCGGCGCGTATAACAATCGCATGCGTATTCATCGTTTTCACCTAGGTATTACAATATCTGTTGCATCATAAAAACGGTTTCAGACCGTTGGGCAACCAATTTTATACTTTTCACGTTTAACTGTACAATTTAATCGTTTAGTTATTTTCAAACTATGTTTCTGTTCTTTATCAGTCGTAACATGTGCCATTCGAACTGACTGCACCATCAGTTAACACATCGAAGAGTCGCGTATTCTTAATTAACTCTTTCCTGTTCACAAATTGCATCAAATTATTTAAACTGACGATAAACTACAGCCATATGATAAATTTCGTTTCACGATTCAAATACTTATTTATGTTCTCTTTGAACAAGTTTAGAAAGTAATGTAAAGCAGCCAACAGTGGAAACTGTTCGGCCACTAGACTCAACGTTTACTTTTTATTGTTATGTAGATGTAAATCGTGTCGGCATACTTTATTACGATTTTATTTTATTATCTAATATCCTTGTATTTGGGTGGTTTGGTATTATCAGCAATCTAGTTAGATATAAACATTTATAAGATAATGACGAGATAATTTATCTCTATGAACTACTTAGACAAATTGTATTGTATACTGAAATTCTTTGTTCAAACATGTTGGAATTCGTCCTAATTAGAGTTAAGTGGATAGGGATAGGGCCGTATGTAAAGCACCACGTGTGCAGTCGTTGACGTCAACGACATCTAGTGGCGTCTCGTGCAGTCATCCGGGTAAACATGTCAAATTAAATGTCAGTGGCTCAGCTGATCGGCACGCGCGACGTGTGCTTCGCAGCTTGCTCCGCGCAAGCAATATTCACTTTTCCGACGGAACGAGATTAAAAATAGTACTCGCGCATTTGGCCCACGCTAACACACTCACACAACTCAACAAAAGCTTAAATAACTAAGGACATTACCCTTTTCAGTGCAGTGTTCTTGATGTTCTGCAATTCATTCTTTATAATGGAAAATTTCATCATCGTATCTGAAGAGAATATGGAACTACCGAAGGCCAGGCCCGGATAATCGGCGCATCTTCGTCTGCGTCTGTTTTCTCTCTCGGCCAAAACCTCCGTGCATTCACTGGGACACCTGAGTTTCGCGAGTTCTGCAGTCTCAGGGTCGTCATCGGAAATATCTAAAGGAGGCGCGGTAAACTCGGCGCCGTCAGCGGCCGACCGTTCCTCTCTAAATGAGAATTCATCGTCCAAACTGTCGAGGGAATCCGCGCTTTTTACTTTAGTTTCGAATTCAATTTCATCATCAGCTTTAGCACAGTTTTCGACTGCGTTTCGATTCGAAAGTGCATCGTCACTATTCGTCCTTGTCACTTGTTGAGATTCACTGACACTATTGACACAAGGCACAACATCGTCTGTTTGACTGTCTAAGGTCACTCGTGTGGACGGATCGGAGTTCGCGGTCGCGTTGGGGGCGGGCACCCGGTCTCCCCTCAGCCGCGGGTGGTGTTGATGCCCCCTGCGCCGCACGGGGGTGCGCCCGTGGGCGTGGGGCGCGGACGCGGACATCACTACTCTCGCCGCGATCCGTCCAGCCGCGCAGCGGCGGCCGCCATGTTGACTGACTCTTGTTCGCTTCAACAACACGGCGGCGCTGTAGTCGCATTTTGACAGCTGCCATCTTTTGTTTTCCGAGAACTGCTTTAGCGTTTACATGCCATAAAGCGCGCCAATTTTAAAATAGTTGTTGATTCATCAGTTCATAATAAATCACGATGGCATTTAACCAAACCCGGATAAAATTCTAAAACTGAAACTGATATGAAGTTAAAAATATTCTCCATAGTTTATAGTTAAACTTGTTATAATTAATTCCCAATATCTGTTTTATGGAAATCCCTATTCATTACAGCAGCTAAGTCCGTAGGTGAGGCAAGCTAGTCGGACGTCTATTTTTACCGAAACACCGGGCAACGGGCCCATATTAGGTGCCGAGCGCCGAAAATAACCTACGTGCGCGGAACGTAACCCCTCTGCTCGGGATTTCAGTGTACCTACTGGCTTACATGCATCAACGCATCGATTAATTGATTAAACATCGACATAACATGACGTCGCGTCGGAGACTAAAAAAGACAAATGACAGCATACCTATCACATCTGGCTTACATTACTCTGCAGGTTTAACGTAATATTTTTTAATGTTTTAGGTACGTAATAACCCTGTAAAGGAGGTATTTTTCTAAACCATAGCTGTCATAAAAATGTTAACATATTTCCATCGGTTCTTAATCTGAAAAGAAGGTAGATCCACGATCGGAAGTATTACAATGAAAAAAGTCAGTTAATAAAATATAAATATGTTGGGTGATTAGGGCCAATAGATTGGTTGGCCAAGGGCTTCTGGTCTCTAAATCGAGAGATTTAGATATTCGTTAGATTACATGAAATAATGATGGTATCCTTATTTATTTAGGATTGTATAATAGCAATATTATCCAAGGTCCCAGGTCATTATTTGAAATCTTACATTTACAAAAAAATGTTTACATAAAAAAATACCTGAATTGTAACTAAGATCCAGATTAATTGATTAATGATGAATAAAAATTTATCTTTAATAGTATTTTATATAGAAAACCTAAATTTGTTATTCTACTTCAAAAATGGCAGTAATGGTGCATATTTTATGTATCAACACTGTGGTTCCTTACTGCTGATCGATAGCAAATACGCACAAAAAAATGGCTTATTATTGATCGCCTTCAAATTGAAAAAACGTGTTGTTTATTAGCTAGACTAATCGCCTCACTGGTCTAGTATCCCCGAAGGCGTAGACAGAGATGCATCTTGTACACCCACGGTGTGTAGAGCTTATTTCCGTCCATTATATACAACATGTAACAAAAACACTGTTGGTCCTTTTAGCTGTGTTGTGAGAATCGATACTCAAACATAATATGGAAATTTTTCTAATGAGAAAAATCTCACATACAAATGGGACAGATATTGGGCCAGCAGCTCAATGAAAGTGGTATTTTAAATGAAATACTACTAAAAACTATAATTTTATGTGTTTTATGTGCGTATTAGTAAAGCGGCGACTTGCTGTAATAGTAAAAAGATGCCGTACCGAGTAACTCCACTTTTTATTTTGATGGTAGAATTTTCTTAATTGAGATATTTCTTTACATTTGCATAATGATTCTGATAACGTGGTTAAAAGGAACAACAGTGTTTTTGTTACATGTTGTATATAATAGGATACTTATCGCGGATCGCCATATCGGGCAATAATTCCAATTACGGACAACACGTGTGATTTTTTTGAATAAAAAAACTCTAATTATTGTGATTGTTTGGCCTGAGATTAGAACCCAGGACCTCACCGCTTTCTCACCCTAAGTATGCTAGCAATGATGCGTTTCTTCTAGTATTAAAACACGTTTATTAGAAATGTATCGTTGAAAAAAAACTATAATAAATCACCTATTGACTGTTCATGTTCAGCAAATATATTCAATAATTCTAATGGAGAATTAGCAAATGTTACAGTTATCGATAGCCATATATTTTATAGTTATTGGTATCCAATTTTTGATAATGCGAAAATTGGAAAGCTAGTATTTGGACCAATCAGAAATTATTTCCTTTCAAGGTTTCTATCACAATTAATCAATAGTTTTGCGTACGAAAATATTTTAATTTAAACTGCACTAATATTGAGAATATGCATACCCGAATTTAATATAAAGAAGTTAATTTTGTTTTAAGAATATTAAATAGCATGTAAAACAAATGAACTCCTATTTTGTAGACATGAAGAGAAATCACCGGGTTTTAAAAGCTCAAACTCATACATACATGTTAGCTCTGAAAGGGCACGTTGCGTCGCCGCCCCACAATCGACGAAAATGTTCGAATAGATGTATGAATGTGAAAGAGGCGAAAGAAGTGTATCAGGATCGTAGCTTGTGGCACTCAATAGTCTCTGCCTACCCGTATGGTAAATAGGCTAAATCTCACCCATATACAAAAGCTCATACGACGATCTATGTTTATGATTTTAATAAAAAAGAATCCCGGGTAAGTCACGTGTGTTTCAGTATCTAAAAACAAACAGAACCCAGGACATCCAATGAGACGATTGGACTCGGATTTCCGCGTACCATTACAAGGCTAAGGGCATGTTTCTGAGTAAAAAATAGTACTCACGTTCTGCAGAGCCTTCTCCTTCTCCTCGAGCTTGGCGTTGACCTGCATGAGGCCCTCCTGGGTCTGGTCGAGATCGTTCTCGATGGTCTGGATCTTCTTCTGGAGCTGTCTGGCCTCCTCTTCGGCCTACCGATACAAAAATATAATTAATAATGTGCTTTTGAATTACATCTACAATAAAATAGCAAACGTATAGTTCAGACTAGTAATATGTAATAATATTTATAACACCACGTAAAGCCGTATCTCTACCGAAAAAATGGTCAATTTCTGTCCTTGTAACTCATGTTGGAAACACAAATGTCGTCAACTTTTGCTTGGCGATGTAATCCACCGAAATAATCAAACATTTTCTGTGTTTGAAACCACAAATGTTATAAATTTTATAATATTTGTGAATTGTAATGTTGCGTTTCCACCAAGTCCAATATTTCTATTGTTAACGTAAATCGTAAACAAAAAATGACAACTTCTTCGGGGAAGATGTACTTAACAGTGTTCTCATTCTCGTGTTTTTATCTCATTCTAATTTGTGTTCGGCACATACATATAAACATGCAAAAAGGATTTGCTTATTTTTTACCACCGACTGACTGACTGATGTCAACCCCTCTATGGGCGTTGGTCTCCTAATTCCAGGTAAATTATATTAGAATTCGCATAATATATTGCCTGACTTAGGACTAGAAACGCGGGGACCCCAGACCTATAGTCCATAATATGCTACAACTTATAGAGCAAGGAATTGCTGATCATTGATATAATCACTTAAATTATAGTAAAACTTGTAATAATATAATCTTTTATGCTCTATTTATTACATTTACCTTACAAAAATATGTATTTTTATCTGTATTTGTACGCAACAAATTGTTCTCCAATGACAACATATCTACGTCTTACTTAACAATTTCATAATTAATCATTTAATAACTATTAACACAGAATACTTAATAGTACTCTATTAGGGCACGTACATATATATCGACATCTCATCAATTATTTCTACACATGAGCCACTATTTGTCTAAAGTGAGGGACAATCAACAATAAATACGTAATTTCGAAAAGTCTGAGGCGTGTGTCTGGGGAACTGGAATCGAATCCGCGATATTTGTCTCGGTGGTCCGTTCCACTCCCTGTTAGGACATCGCCACTTTTTACCTACATAAAATAAAATATTATGACATTACTTTAAGTTAAAATTAGAGTCCATGGAACCCATTCCAGCTTACGACCTCAATCAAATCTTATGACAATATGTATTTATGTATGTACATTATATTATATTGCCTCACTGATGTTTGTCTCATACCTCACCAAGTGATCTCAAACAATACTACTTTAATTAAGATTTATCCATTCTACGTGTGCTTATTATTTTGGATAGAAAAACGTAAAATCAAGGTAAAACGAAATAAGGAGTAGTGAGAGTGGCGTGGCGTCGTGTCGTGCTCAATGTAATATAACTAGACTATAAGTACACGAAGGTTGGCGTCCTTAGCCCTGACACGCACTCGCAGTTCTCAAGGCTTTGTTCCTTCATACGTTGCAAAACAGATAAATGCGAACATTTCAAGTTACAACATTATTCAAAACATTTATGGATAAAATTAATGTTACAAGTGCACAAAAATCAATAAAAATACCTCTCTAACTGTTTTAAGTTAATTAAATAATTAAATCAATTTTTAAAAAGCCTGTTAGATATGACTATAAACATTTAAGAATAATCATAAACTTGTGTTTTCTCTCAAATCAAATAAATAAACAAAGTAATATCACATTTAAAAAAAAACTGGATTAGTATTTTGACAGTCAAATATTATGCACAGTATCAGTAATTTAATCAGTTATTGACGAAAATGCAATAGCAAATGAGCTAATTTTATTTCCAGTTTTTGAGAGGGCTTTATTTTTATCCATAATGTTTTTTATATACACTAATGACTTCTGAATACGACAGTAGAGCCATCAATCTAATAAATCATTATCAATAGTTCCTACGAAAATGGAACAAATGGTAAGGAAACCTACATACCTAAGAATTTTCCATAAGATTTTCGAAGGTATGTGAACTCTACCAACCCGCATTAGGCCAACGTGAAAGGCTAAGGCCTAACCCCTCTCATAGGTAAAAACCCGTGTCCAACAACGGGATAGATACAGGGCTGATATAATTTATTATAGTTGAAAAGTTTTTTATAATAACTAGGTATAACGTTTAACAAAACTTAGAAACCGACTTCAATGTACAGCAATAGCATGTAAATTCCTCCGTAATTTCTCGTAATTTCTCCGTACTCTGTCATCAGATCTTAACCAAATTTATATGGGACCACATCGCAGCTAAACTCTATCGAGTGATTTTTTTTCCTAAAAAAACGTTCTACAATTGGCGGAGAAATCGATATACATAAATTTAAAAAAACCCGTGTCGAATTGAGAACCTCCTCCTTTCTTAAAGTCGGTTAAAAAGGTTATAAAGCAGTTACCTTCTCAGCACGAAGGTTCGCGTCCTTGGCCTGCTGCTCGCACATGGCAGCGCGGTCAAGCGCGTTGTCCTTCTCCAGCTTCATCGCCTGCATCTTCTTCTTGATCGCGTCCATTTTGGCGGTTTGTTTGTTCTTGCTTCCCTAATTTAAAGCTGCAACAAAATTCAATTTATGAGTTTTTGAAACTATAAGCGACGATGTTATATCAATGAGAAGCAATCGTTGAATTTATGGACGAAATAGATGTCCAGACTGAACACTTAATTGGACAGTCCAGTTAAGTGCACGTTTTTGTTTCTGATGAAATGAAATAGTTTTATTCATCATGTAGGCAATTAAAATAGCGCTTATGACAAGTCAGTACAAAATAAAGAAACATAAGTAAGTACAGAAATCATATCAGCTAATATATACATAACATACATAGTATCGTCAAAATACCCTGCGCAACTATAAATTTTACAATATTTTTATATTAGTCCAGAATTGTTAAGTATTATTATTATTGTTATTTTTTTCTCTGTTTTAAAGGTCGATATGGACCATAGGCATTACCGAAACGGCACGTGGTTTAAAACGTGATAAGTTTGAAGGTCTTATTATAGTGAGATATTGATGTTTAAAATTAAGCGTAAAGGTAGAGCTTATAAGAAAGACGATGTAGAGATGATCGAGTTCGAAAGAATACGCACGAGTAAGACGAATTATTTTATTTTATTTATTTTAACGCTTCTCTTCTGTATTATATTCAATTTTTGAGTGGTAGAACCACACTGTAGACAGTTTTGTCAGACATTCACCCTGAATGCAATAAGAAATATTTACTATGGTAAAAGTGAGTTTTCAACAAGAAAAAGATTTTCACGCGGGGCCGCGAGCAAAAAGCTATTCTTTTTTTCTGGCGTTATCCCAGATTAATGCTAGTCTTCTTGTATCATAGATTTGACGGTATTTGGTATTATATGGGATGACCCGCCGTCTGATCCCCACAACCCGCGACGGGAGCCAAGTTTCGCCATTGCCTCGTTCGTTTGTCAGCAAGGTGTGCACGTGCAGGTGAGGTTGGCCTTAGAGTACGCACTCAAGCCTGTAATCCCCGAAAGGGTCGGCAAAGATGTAACCAGTACACCCACATTTCGCCGATCCAACAGAACCCATGATATGATAGGGAGCGAGCTCCCGGCTAATATTGACTAGTTCGTAATAGAAATAACAGCGTTAGCCTCAGTCGTAACGCGTAGGTACGCATTACAACTGCGCCACCAAAGCATAGTGTATGATAAAGACCCTTTCAGATATTAAATCAGCAACAAGTCATGCTTGCATGCTAGTAATCACTGGCCAATACACTTCGAATAAAAACTAAATGGAACAAAAGGGAAATATCAACTGGATGTAGTATTTCCGATGAGTGGGTAAAGCGGGCGGCTATTTATGGAGAGCGTCGACTGCCAAGGGTGCATTGATCTTGGGCAGTGGAAGGGCTCGGTTGGATTCCCCGAGTACGGCGTTACATTTCCTATAGAAAGCTTTGTTATAAAGTATTTCTTATAATTATATTCTTTCATTACCGATTGAGAATTCATAATTTAATACTTAATGAACAAGACACAAAAACAAAGATTTACTTATTATTGAATCAATAAAAAAAAATGACTTGTATCAATTATTAGTTATAGCGTTGTTTATGTACATATAAAGTATATATGTAATAGTTTTGTAACAACAGGTTCTATTCTATTACTGATGAATGTTTTAACAACTAGATACCAAAAAATACTTAACGATGTACTTTACTAACTTACGCACTACGTCTATTACTTAAGTAGTAAGTATCGTTTCGGTTTAAGTATGTACATATTAAGTATTCGGTACTATAAGCTAAAAAGAATGAAAAGAAATGTCGTAACACGTGTTAAAAATAATGTTGCGCCAACCCCACTGCAAGTTGGATAAGTGCAGGTTAAAGAAGATTCAGTACTATAAGCTTTCAGTCATTTACATTCACAGTCATTTACAATTAAGAATGTACAATAAAGAAAAAGCTACAATTCGCAAGAAACCATAAAGTCGTCAGGAATGTAGTTGAGTGTTGTTTCTACATATTTTCTATTTTAATCATCCTTTATAGTTCTCGACAGGAAATTTGCAAGAGTATGGCATTTGTAAATACTCTCACTGGCTTACTCATTGCACTTGGACACAACTTTGTAGTAATTCTAAGAAAACATTACTTCTACTTTGTAACTTAAATTAGTTCTAATATTGAATATAGTACTTAAACTTAATATCAAACGTTATAATCTAATTTATAATTTAGGAAAGCCCGCGGTGATCAATCTGTCTGCCCAATAAAAGCTGCACCATAGATTTGTAAATATAGTAAGAAATTATGAGCACACGGAATTGAATATTTCATGCTAATTGGTTTACGTCATAACAGAGACTAGGTCTTAATTAGTTAAGCTGATAACAATCTTAACAAGTTAACAAGTTAACAAGCGATTTTTTTTTCTAACAGACATATAAGTTAAGGTATATGACCTCTTTGTTATGTCAGAAGCAAATTAACTTTACGTGGATTATCCTCATAGATCTTTACATAAGCGTAGAAATATGAAGTTAAAATTCCATCACACATAGTAAAGTTAACTACGTGTCTTTAAAGTACGTAATTTATTCTAACAAGGACAGCGACTTTAACGCGGATTTTTTACATGAATCAGCGCAATGACTAAACTTAACTAAAAACTAGTAAATTTTACCATAATTAACTACAAAAGCATATATCAACATGGTAACAACAGACTGAAGATATGCAAAAAATATGCACTTTTTCCATTTCGAGGTCGTTCACAAGGACGCGTCATCGAATTCCTTCCTTATGAATAATTATATCGAAATTAATGGCATGTAGATGTTACAAAACCTTGCGCATCGACCCGTGATTCAAAAGAAAAGCATTCAAACATGACTCACAGACCACAATTCGCGTAAATTTCAAAGGGTCCGGTCGACCAATGCGAGGCCCCGGTCATCGTTCCTATACATTCCATAAGGCATTTGTTTTTTTTTTATGCGCGTATAAAGGATATGTCAGTTTACATTCTAGCTGCGGCTACGGCTAGACGCTAGTAGGTCAATACTGTAAGTTGGCATTAAGAGCAGTTAACGGATCCAAAGTAATTTATTGTTGTACTTAATCCTTATTTTAACATGAAGTTCGTTAAATAAACAGATTTATGATTATCTTCATCGATACTAATATTACAGTTAAAAGCTATTTTGTCAATTCCGTCTACTAGAATGTGAATACCTTCGTCTCTATTCACCAGTCGCATAAATGTAGTGCCAAAATTTGATAACTTTTTTATTGATCTAAATAATTATTACTATGTGATGAACCAGCATATAAATTTATTTTAACCATACTTTACATAATAGCTTCAAATTATTTCTTTAGTTGAACATAATTAACATAATTATTTCAAAGGGTCTGCCCTCTGCATGGAGGTCAGTTACCTTCGCCTTTTGCTGACTGTAAATAAATGAGATATTTATTTATCCTATGCGATTTCATCGCCCATATTTATTAGGAAAATAATATATTTCAGACATGTAAATAAACTACCTATACCAGAACCTATACTTGGTAAAAATCAAGAATGTACATCTATCTCATCATGGATCATATACGAATCAGTTTTTACACATATGAACCAAGTCTCAAAGTTATTATTTCAACGCGCTTATACTATGATATAGCAATACAAAAACACGTCTATGAGACGTGTCCGCGAGCACACCCATGAGTGCAGCGGCGGCGTATGCGCAGAACAAACATGCATTCCAAACATATTTGCATTCTACATGCAGATAAACCTCCTGTCGCATCTAACAATTAAATTACACTGACATTTGCATTGATGATCAGTTGATTTCCTGATAAATAAGAATCCTCCGTTACCTTGGTGTTTATGTATCTTATAAATGATTATGACCTGGCAACATTTAATTGAAAGTAATAAGGTGAAGCCAGAAATGACAAACAAAAATATTTAAGTAAATGAAGACAGATTCTGCAAAGCTAATAAATTACTTCAGAATAGACGCGCTAAGATATAGAATGGTTAGATTAAACTCGAACATATTAATATCTTCCAAGCAGACTGTTACGTCCTGCTTCCTATTGTATCCTACTCCTATTAATTGTATAAATGTGTAAAGTTGGACGTTTGTGTATTTGGATCTTAGCTAATCAATCACGCCTTAACGGCTTTGAATGAAATTTGGCATACAGGTACCCTAACACATAGATTAGGAGATAAGCTTATATTGTCCTAGAAAAAGACTTTCCCGCGGGCGAAGCCGCAGTCAAAAGAAACTACTTACTTCATAAATCTTGACACTAAAAAACTCACATAAGATCACTCCCAAATCATCTGACATTATAAGGAAGTATGGAGAAGTTTCATTTGATCGAATTATTAAAGTATTAATAGAGTTTTTTTTATAATATACAGAAATATAGAACAAATTCCTGGATAAGTTTCTAAGTAAGAAATAACGACCAACACCATTCATAGAGGCGTCATGAATCGGATCAAGAATATTAAATGAAGCATTACCGGTATAGGTATATAGTAGTAAATATGTGATTATTATACAATGTTGAGAATTGACCAACATAATTACATTATAGGTGCTTCTTGCTTAGCATGACGTCACTGATTCAGTCCAGTTTTGGCACCAGCCCAAGCAAAAGATCAAAATTTGTGAATTCCTGTGTTTAGTGTGGCATTTTTTTAATTCTTGTCTTGACTCGTCGTGAATTAGAATCATCTTAGATTTCATGCCGGGAATATGATTTTTTAAGATTATTATTACATTTATCTTTATTTAATTTGGAAGTGAAGTGAGACAATTTATTTTACGTCTTTTATACAAATGCATCGAATACAGAATATTAGGAAATAGATCACGCCGCCGTGGAACATATTTATCTGTTTATTTTAAAAGAATTGATACGAACATATCAAATGAACATCATAGGCAAGTTTTTTAAAATATGAATTGGTATGAGTAAGTACTATGTAAGTAGTTATCAACGTAAAAGTATTTAGTTTTCTACATTGATGAATAATAATACATTCGTGCCCATTCGTGCCTTGGTGGCAAGGCAAAGGTTTTCATAATGAGGCCTAACGAATAACACTGCTGTACGTCGCTTCGGTCAACAATCTTTCCATCGACAATTTAATGATATTTATATCCATGTGGAATAACGTTCGATATCCCAAACACTTATTTTCGTAACGATCGCGAAAGACCAAGTAATAAGACATTTAACAATTTTTACCATAAAGATACAATTTCGATTCGTCACAACCTTGACTTATCAACAATTGTTTCGTTCTCAAGGCAGTCATCAATTTGCTGCTGTTTCAAGTGTTTCGTGTTTTATTATGAAGTTATTACTTTTATGTCTGCTTATTTTATGAGTTTCAATTTAACGATCAATTAAAAAATAGACAAGTTACATACCTATCTACTATATGTAATTTTAAATGACTATTAGTACTTACAGGTATTATAATGAAAGTTTATAAAAGCAAAATTAGGACAGCAGTTATAATTATCTGGAGCACTTATAGCTGTCCTAAAAACTAATTTCTTGTCTAAATTTAACTGCTGAAAAGTAAACTAAATCTAAAATTTGACAACACGGTCGCGCATGCGCGTCAGACGGTTCCTACACCCGCGCGAATACGCGATTGGCCATTGCCTGGCAACCTGCCAAAGCGCGGGAAAACTTTAGAATAGACCGTTTTCATTGGACGAAAGAATTTGTAACCGAGCACCGCGATATTTAAAAATAGAAGCGGGGCGCTTACAAAATCACTGGCAGCTTCACCGAATGAAATTCAATGGAGGCCGATTGAAGAAGAAATACTATAAACAATAATTACTTATTTTTTTTTTAAAGGAATTTCTTATAACTTTTATTTATTACTGGCAATCATACAAACATTAAGTATGTACTAAGTTAGAAAATTAACAAGTATATATATTTAATGCCTCGGTCGAGTCAAAGTTTGAGCATCAACAAAACGCACTAAAACACGGAGCACTGCACAATGCACCCTACTTACCGGAGGATAATAGAAAAAGGAATAATTCACCTTGAGATCAGAAACAAGAAAAAAAAACGCACAATATTGTAGCACTTAACACTGAGGCACAGACAGAGCGTTCGTACTTACATGTCGAGTCGACGCGTGCTGTGGTGCGACTGGCGAGAGACGCGGCAGATCTCGCGGTGTCGCCTTACCGCCGCGAAAGGAGATGAGGTCGGCTGTCTCACCCCGCTCCGGCCACCGAGAACAAGGCACATGGGGAAAAAGCCTTTGAAATTTCACTTTCGATGCAAGGATCCAGCCCATTGAACCGCGATGACGAAGACATTGTGATGATGTATGCCCTTGTTTAAGAATTATTCTTCGGTGATGTAAGATCGATGAATAAGAGGAGAATAACTAGACTTACGTACAAATACAACTCTTAATGAGATCCTAGTTAGATGAGGAGTTTACGCTACATATTGGACTAGCAGCTATGGAACTCACCTAAGTATTCTTAGTTGACAAATATCATTAAACATGTTAATGTATACGACAGAGATAATGGTCATATCAAACCGTAACCATGTATGACATCGAGAATTCCGATCGGATACAATGCTGTAACACATATTCGTCTTTGAACAAGGACATTCTATATATCCTTAGCTGTTACTCCATCTCTAGTTTCTAAGATGATCGAACCAGCGTCATTGAACGAAGTGACGTCTCCACGGAGTGCACGCCTGGCTCTGATTTAGATAAACATGCATATGAATGCGGATTCATATCGTATGAAACAAAATAAATGAGTTACGTTCTCAAACCATCAGTAATTTTGTAACGAATCCTGAAAACACAGACAGAAAGTTTTGTCTACAGCATGAATGGGCCGGTTTTACTTAGTTGTTACCACTGACTCACAGAAAACCGACGTGAATGAATAGCTAACTATTGCGTTTTGTTCAATGATGCGAAATATTCGAAGGCCCAAATCCCCCATCTTACAAATCAAGAGATTTGAAAGACGGGGGATATAGTCGGCAAACCAAATAGTCGGCAACGCATCCATGATTCTTCTGATATTGTGGTTGACGGGAGATGGAGATTACTTACCATCAGGTGACCCACTTCTTCGTTTGCCGGCCTATGATATTAAACATACATTTTTAGTAGAAATATCCACAGAAGTTGAAACTGATCAAGAGTTATTATTACTTCTTCCTCCACTCTGTCCAATTTACCATTTATGTCCAGTTTACCTACTTCGTTTCTTATTTCCCGAAGACCAACCCTCCACCCTTCCCAAACAACATTGGCCATGCCTTTATTAAACGTCGGCAATGGTACCACGATTCTATTGGTATTGTAGGTGTTTATGGCAGATGGAGATGACTTAACATCAGGTGCCCTACTTCCACGTTTAGCGGACTTCTGCAATAGGATAAGGTTTAAAATGTTTCGGAAGTGGTATCAGTAACGAAACGTTTTATTAACACACATCAATGTTTAAACAAAAATAGATATGAAAATGTTTTAAAATATTTTGTTAGTTAATGTACAACGAACGTCGCCTTTCCTTTACCCTCGCCAATGTTGGCTATCATATTATTATCTTCCTCAATGACTTCAAGGTAGCACTTTTTAGGCCACCTGCGGAGTGGTAACCCTGGCAACTCTAGGCCACGGCATTTGTTACCGACACATCCTTTTACGGAAGTTGTCAATTAAGGAAGTAATAATTAAAAGTATCAGTAAATAAACTGTTTACTTTCTTTCTATCAGACTATGCTTCGATTTAAGTTTATGCTCTCGTGGCTCTAACTTACTTGGTGCTTCTTCCTTGAGGAATTAAAGCCAAGAGCGATCGAGAAGAGATCATTTTTGAGTGGTAGAGCCACGCTGTAGACACTTGTCTACAGCATGTATGGGCCGGCTCGTCCGGGTCATTACCACTGTATCACAGAAAACCGGCGTAAAGTAGCAGCTTGCTCCTGCGTTTCGTACGGTGAGTGAGATATCCGGAGGCCCAAACCCCCTCCCCTTCCCAATCCCTTATATATCCCTTTCCTTTGAGGTCGGCAACGCACCCATGACTCTTTTGGTATTGTGGGCGTACATGGGCGGTGGAGATCACTTATCATCAGATGACCCACTTGCTCGATTGCCGGCCCATACCATAAAAAAAAAACAAAAAAGATGTTGCGAAATTATATGAAATAGAAAAATGCCTCCTTTCTTTAGTAGCAACGTACATGGACTGTGAAAACGGTGAGGTCCTAGGTTGGATTCTCAAGTCAGGAAATCAAAATTTGTGTTCAGTTTTAAAACACACGTAGTTTCCTTGTAAATTTATGTCAAGTACGGTGATAGACTCGTCACCTATCACATCATGGAACGGAATTACGCTTTGCTAACCCTATGGTACAGGTATCCCCATGGATACTACTGCCTATACGTTTGGAAATATATACGCGTGATTTGACACTGTAAAACAATTTGAACACTTACAAATACCAGTTAAAAGCAGAATTACAAAGACACAATCATAAATTAAAAATATATATGAAAATAACAATTGACTTATTCGTAGAAAAAAAATCCATGTACAAAGTGGTATTATAGTTCTTGTAATTGTTGTTACGTAGCTAAAGCGCGAACCATCACAATACCTTGGCTCGAGTTCGTCATGGCACGATAAGGATATTAATTCTGGTTAATTTGTTACAAGGGACGTTCACAAATTCGCCTGTTTGTTATTCATTTTTTTTTTTTATCCTGGCACCACAAATGACTACACTGGAACTGATGTTAAGTACAGTGCAATCCAAATATAATATCAACCGTCAATGGACACAATGTCTTTTGAATGAATTACTCACGAGTCACATTATATTTTGATTTAAAAAAAATATATATAAATCCGATACGCTTTACTGAAAAAAGCTTTACAAATGCGACCTTTTTTGACGATTGATATGTCACCGATTTATACGTCACAGCCGGCTACTCGTTTTCTGCGCCTAAGAGCTGACCTATATGTTGACTGCTTAGTTAGCATTGAAATCCCCGAAGGAGTAGGCTTATTTCTGTCCCATGATGTGATAGGAGATGAGCCTATGGCAATACCGGGCACAATTCCAGACTCCGGGTTGATACTGAGCATTTCGAAATAAAAAAACCCAATATCACTTTTACCCGAGCCGGCGATCGAACCCGAGATCTCAGTACAGCAGTCGTACCGCATACGCATTACAACTGCTCCACGAGGCAGTTTTCAATTAGATAGTAAAAAATAATAGCATTATCTTATTAATATCATTACCTTTTGCATCAATCATTCATCTAGCCGTTTTCTCGATGCTGAGGATCATGACCACATCAGACTATTACAAAAGCCTTCCATCACGTTTACTCCATTTAGCTTGTGCAGTGGTCTAACACGATTCACTAGAGCGCCTACCCTACCTACCTACTCGTATCAACTGTTTCCATTTTTTCTTTCTGCCTGGCGTTATCCCGGCTTAATGACAGCTCCCGCTTCCACTTCGCCCAATATTGAGCATCGTCCGTACTCCGTAGTGAGAATCATGGGCACTCATGTAAAAAAAAACAAGGCAACAGCCAATAATATGTTACTTACATAGAACAATATGTTGTGTCGGAAGAAAGAACAAATGCGTCACCTGCGGACTATCGCATTCTAGTTATGAACTAATTTCGAAACTTTTAGTAGGTAAATTATATTTCTCATACGCACTCACGCCTGTAATCCCCGAAGGGGTAGACAACCAGTACACCCACATTGCGCCGAGCGTATCTCCGTCCTATGATGTGCTTGGGGACGAGCCTATGGCCATACCGGGCACAATTCCAGACTCCGAGCTGATACTGAGCATTTCGAAATAGAAAACCCCAACATCACTTTTACCCGACCCGGCGATCGAACCCGAAACCTAAGCGTCAGCCTCAGTCGTAACACGTAGGTACGCATTACAACTGCGCCACCGAGGCAGTCGTCAGTTTCTTACAGATAAATTGTCACCGCATTTGAAAAAACAAAACATATGACGCGTTATTTCTACTACTAAATATGCTACGTGTCTGGTTTTTAGAATTAACCTGACGTAAAAGTATGAAAATAACAAAGAACTAATAACCTTTGACATCATCGCTACATTAACAAGGTTAAGTCAAAATGTGGTTAGCCACTGTATTAATCCACCTACTGTATTCCGCTGTTTTCTATCTCTCTAATTGTTTTTCTAAACAACCTTTAGTTTACGAATTAGGGATTAATTTTATATTTATATTAAACGTACCACATTAGTCGTGAAGATTCTTTGTACTTCGCTTAAAACATATTATTCGTGCTGTAGACAAAACTATCTACAGCGTGGCTCAACTACTCAATCACTCGCTCACCTAAAAATCGTCAATGTACCAGAAGAATCATGTCTTCTAGTATTGTGGCTGTGTGTTTATTAGCGGTGGAGATCATTTACTACAACTGGCTTGTTTGCCAGCCTCCGCAATGAAAAAGATACCAAAATAAAGTAGAAAAACGCGCTCATATCAACTACATTTGTATACTCTGGTAAATCCTACTATCCTATCCTACTACTATTATAAATGTGAAAGATTGGATGTTTGTGAGTTTGTGAATTTGGATGTATGTTATTGAATCACGCCCACTGTTTCGAGGCTGGATCACCGCCGCGTAAAGGCGCTCAACTGCTTCACATAATGTAACACTTTTCAAAAACTAAAGTCTCAGAACTATAATAATAAATATACTGGGAGGGTCGCCAGTATCCCAATAGCAGGGATCCCCTCCAGTTAATTATTATGGTTACAAAAAAAACAGATGAACGGTTTTGGATGCAATAGATACCTACACAGGTAGATCATGACCTAGATTAAAATATAGGCAACTCTTTATCCTGGAAAAATCCATTCACGCGGGAGGAGCCGCGAGCAAGAGCCAGTTAAAAACAAAGATGAAACACTTGTACAGTGACAAAACATAATGAATCTAAACCCGCAACATTATATAATTCACATAATAATCCTTATATTGACGCCAGGCTAAGCAAAGAAAACGTAAATGTTTAACAATGTTACCGAGTTGTAATGACTCACTCGACTTAAGTAAACAGTTGACCCGGTTGGTACTTCTTATCTCCATTGTGCACACAGTTAAGTTAAATGTTCAATTTAGTTGTTTATAGTGCTGCGTTTTGATAAGGGTATTTTCATTCTCAGATGTTTTGATTGAGGTAGAACTTGCTGCAAACAGTAAAAGGGACAGAACAGTAAAAACAGTGGTCATATTTTTGTAATTAGATAAATCTAATGATATAATATTATTATAATAATACTACACTACACTTGTGACACGTCCCACAAATTGGTCCCGCGGCGTTATGCGTAAACAAAAGTTTTTTTTTTTTTTTTTTAGCCTACTTAGTGTCCCACTGCCGGGCAAAGGCCTCCCCCAACTTCTGCCACTTGTCACGGTCCTGGGCGATCTCTTGCCACTTTGGAGAAAAGTTGACAATGTCGTCTCTCCATCTCTTCCTAGGTCGCCCACGTCGTCGGTAACCATCGGTTGGTGACCAGTCTGTAGTATTTTTGGCCCATCTGTCTGGATTCATTCGACATACATGGCCGGCCCAGTCCCACTTAAGCCTGGCGGTTTTATATCACAATAGTTGAATTAGGTATTTCAATAAATTTGTGGGAGAGGCACGTTGTAGACACTTGTCTAAAGCATAAATGGGCTGGCTCGTTCGGCTCGTTTCACTGTCTCACAGAAAACCGGCGTAAAGTAGCAGCTTCCTGCTGCGTTTCTAACGGTGAGTGAGATATCCAGAGGCCCACGCCCCCTCTCCTTCCCAACCCCTTAATTATCCCTTTCCTTTAAGGTCGGCAACGCACCCATGATTCTTATGTTATTGTGGGTGTACATGGGCGGTGAAGATCACTTACCATCAGGTAACACACTTGCTCGTGTGCCGGCCTATACCATAAAAACCCTATTCAAATTTTAAAATTTACACTCTCTTATAAGAATGTTGCAACTGTACAATAGTTACGTACAGTATATTGTAAAGCGTTTCTATCAATATCTTTTTTACAACACATGTCATATCATGAATAAATTTAAAATGACTATTAGTTATATAAGTATCTGAGTAACTGGATGCAAATTATGCATTAAAATTTACTAAATAAACCTTAAAATCACTGCTAGAACGCTCTATTGAAATGTAAAGTTTAGCAAATCATATCGTGTTTCAATGTCAATTTCTATAAAAGAATGAAAAATATGCCTACAAGTAATTATGTAAGTCTTCTTCTTCCACCTGCCCTTATCCCATTCGTAGTGGGGTCGGCGCAACATACTTATTAAAACATTTTATAGAAAGATTTGGCTCGTAGTTTTTATAGCCGGCCGCCTGCCTGACGTCAACACCTCTGTGGAGAAAACACACCTAGACCGACCACAAATATCTGTGGATCATACAAACATTTTTCTTATTACGGGAACCAAATCCGCGGCTTCATAGCAGGCTACTCGCCCACTGCGCCACGGAGACTGATATTTTGTACAATAAACAACAAAATATCAGGGTCTATTCTATATAGAATTATCAGTGGCCAACCTCGTGTTAAAGTTTTCAAGCCGCCCGAAAGCCTCCGACTTCGCTTAACAACTGTTGTCTGTCGATAACAGCCGGGACCGACTTCTTATGTGCCCTCCGAAGCACGGAAACTCAAGTGTTTTTCGCCCTTTCTAAATAATAGCGGTATTTGACAGTATCTAGCAAATAGTCAGCGATCGTGAACTCAGTGATACACATGTTTCGTCAAACTGCCCAAATGACACGTATCACATTGGCGAAGTCAGCAGAATCATTCGCCAAGACGACCGCGGCCGGCCGACTCCGGCCGTGACCGTATTAGCCGATTGATAGATTGATCTGGTACTTTTCAATATATTATAGCTACTGTCAACCAGTGAAAGTGTGTTAGTTTTTTAAGTAAGTATTGTTCAGATGTGTTAATGGCCATTATTTTTATTAGCTCAGATGACCAGTCGCTTGATGATAAGCGCCACTCCTGCCAATAAACAAAAACAACACCACACAGTACTTTGAATTACAAAGCTCTGCATGGCACTGGACTGCGCTTGTTACCCCGAGACATATGATGGTCGTTCTTAATGCCCACACATTTCACTGGCCCCAATGCCCTTCCAAACGGAACACATTATTGCTTACACGCTGCTGCTAGTCCGCACAAATGTCTAACAAATAGATGTTAGCCGATATTGGGGCCTACTAATTGCTATGTATATTTTGGCAACAAATCATGCAAACTATCTGAGATACTAATTATCTTCTTTTTTTTTTTTTTTATTAGATTGAATGACAAGACGAGCATGTCGCTCGCCTGATGGTAAGCGCCACGCCTGCCCATAAACAGAAGCAACGCCACACAGAACTTTGAATAAAGCACTGCATGACACTGGACTGCGCTCGTCACCCCGAGACATAAGGTGTTAAGTCTCATAATGCCCAGTAATTACATTATCTCTGCCACATAAACAGACAGATTGGCACGAAATATTATTTTCAATACTGAATGCCAAACATTCGAATCGATCAGTAATAGAGCGGAAAAGTTGAACTCCCACTTAAGAACAAATATATTGTGGCGTATACCTATATATGAGTATGTAGCTGAAGATGCTCGTCTCGAAATAAACTTAAATGCAACCTAAAGCCCCATTTCGATGGAGATTATCGCACGACCGAGTCAAGAAGTTTACAGAAAACTAACATTTAAGAAACCCTGGCAGACAAGCGAGTGTGTCACCTAATGATAAGTGATCACTACCGTCCATGAACACTCATAATATCAAGAATCGTGGAGGAAAGGGATAATTAAAAGATTGGGAGTTTTGATAGATTTCTGTAATATTCTCGCTTGTGTTATACGAGAAAATATTAACTACAATCATCATTATGATAAGATGAATAATCTCTGCCTACCCTCCTGGATATAGGCGTCAGTGCGTATATATGTGCTATTTACAGCAGGTATACTATGCTTATCCTTTATACCTTATATGGAGAATCAACTATAAGATCAGATAACGGAGCGCTTTAAAGGATTGTGTTAACGTAACTCAAGAAAAGCGATACTTCCTGCCTCATACAATTCCAATATTTTATGTCTACGAAAGACTTTTACTACTACTGACAGCCTCCATGGCGCAGCGGGCGAGTAGCCGGTTCCGAAGCGTGAGGTCGTGGGTCCGATTCCCGCACCTAGAAAAATGTTTGTCTGATTCACAAATATATTCACAAATTCTCGGGTTGTGGGACCGCAAGTCCCTCGTAGTTCCTGATACCCACGATACAGGTTTACCTACGAGTAGTGTGGGGTCAGGATTTTGTGTGTGACTGTTGGGTGTATTTATTATATTATTATTATTACTAGACAAGCTGCGCGGTACATAGTAAATGTACCACTAAGTTGCGGTCAATTGACCGTAACTCAATATTACCATCTCGCTTACTCTCAACTAGAATCCCTATCGCGCTCCGTGTTTATGAGCTGTCAAACTCCCGCGATATAGGACGCAATTTTACTTCTAAACAGCCCGTCTAGAAGTACCTATACATATTAGTGTTTGATTTCTACACATTTTTACAAGACTGTACGAAGAAGCAACTTACTTACTTACTTACGTTACTTTACTCCTAAGAAAAGTCTATTTTTCTAATAAAAAAACCCCTAACTTCAAAAACAGAATCGCGTTGCGTTTGCTGGTTTCCATTCCAGAGTTACCGTTTTTCCTTGTACTCCGTCATAATATCTTAACTCAATTTATATAGGGCTTCCAGAGAAAAAACCTCTTACAAACAAAAAAGAATCGGTGCATAGTTGTCGGAGTTATGCGTGAACATATACAATATGTAAAAAAAACCCTGTCCGATCCTTGAAGGTGTTATTAGGTATCGAGATTAATGTAATCCTTTTTGCATAAATAGTAAAAAAAAATACCCCAAATAAAATTCAATAAAATTTAATTTCACAAGTAATTTACATGGCAATACAGGGGTGATGGTGCGGCGCGCGACACAAAAGAAAAAACAAAAGACTATAAAAATACTTATACTACAGAAACACGTGACGGCGACGACGGTGATGTCACACTTTGAAAATTTACTACATTTTAGGGAAATTCAGTAATTTGGGTACTAATAACGTGCATTTTGAAATACAATAACATTTTCATGAATAATATTTTATTTTTATTTTTCCCGGTAATGTCATTGGGATACCTATATGCCGCTTTCGGATCGGACAGGGTTTTTTTACATATTGTATAAACAGATGTAGCAAGTGAGTAAGAATTATTACATGATAAAAATAGCGTAGCTAGTGCGAAAAGTGAACTTCCGATTTACGTCACCGTCTACTATTGAAACAGTGCAGTCATCATCAGTCGTCATCATACAAAATGCTTGAAAATAAATTCTATACTGAATAATTAACTTTTTCCATCACCTAATCATAGACATTAGAAACTACACTTCACACGGTGCAATGCGAGATGTATGCGAGAGACCGACAGGGCTGGTACCACCGCTTTGTCTATTTCTGCCGCCAAGCAACAGTGTGTAAGCACTACTGTGTTCCGGTTCCAAGAACATTGTAGCCAGTGAAATTACTGGGCATTATGAGACTTAACAACTTATGTCTCGGGGTGACAAACGCAGTCCAATGCCATGCAGTGCCTTGTAATAGGGTAGTTTCCTATATTGAATTTTATACATTATTTTATAAGCAACAGAAAATGACACGCAAAAGAAACCCTTTTATTAAAACACAATATAAATTGGTTCAGAAATGTGCCCGCAGTTATGACTTTAAATGTTGGTATGAGGAAAAGTGGGTGCGTAGTAGGGATATCTCACTATCTCGCTTGCACGCGTGCACCTTAATGAACATTTTACACAGTGACGTCAATGGTTGCATCGTCTGTCATTTGACAATTACCCCTTCCACAGGATTTGAATGGCTTCTAACTTATTTATTTTTGGTCCAATTTATAAAATTCTTTCTGCAATATATTTTGAGTAAAGTAACTTATTGATATAAATAATAAAAAAAAAATAGTTAACTACCCTATTCAAATTTCGGTGTGGTGTTGCTTCTGTTTATGGGCAGGCGTGGCGCTTACCATCAGGTTAACTTCAGGCGGTAGAGATATTTTAGGTTTCAATTAATTGACCTTATATATTTGTAACCTTTACAGGGTAATTTATTGGATATGCACTAACTACGGATCAAGCGGTGCATTGACAATGACTAAATGACATTCGAATTTTGCAAATCATCAATTAATATCTGGGAATATATGGGTGTTATGAGACCGTAAGTCTCTCGTAATTCCTGATACCCGCGACACAAGACTCGCATCTTACTGTGGGGGCAGGGCACTGTGGGTGACTGTTGGGTATTATTTATTTAATATTATTAAAATACAATAGAATCCGCTTGTATTAATACTAAACATGCTATCAGAACATATTATATTATGTGAATCAATAAAACATAATGTCTGTTTATTTTATTAATACCTTGTTAAGAACTTCTGAATGAACAGCTAATGAACTTAAAACTGCTTGAATTCATCTATTTTGACCCTTATCTCATAGGAATGAGGATAGGAATCCTGGTTATCAATTCTTGAGTGTATACCTACATTTGTATCATAAAACTATTTGCTGCAATACTCAAATGTTTATTTGAGTTACCATTAGATGTAACGTTAATATCCTAATATAAATATGCTAGATTTAACAAAAAAATAAGCGTTCAAGGATGCTCAATGATTGAGAACGGATCCGTATGTTGTCCCTCAAGTCTGCGCATGTTTCTTGTGCTATTTACGTCCCAGATCGCGTGTTACCCGTGCGCTACAAATAACTCGCATTTCGTCATATCACAATCCAGTTACTACATTCTTAATTTTATTTGAATCTTCACGTGTGCCTACACCTACCTCAGCTTACAATTAGATCAGTAATTAACGTTTTTCAACACATATACACACCTTTCAGAGATCCTTAGTGAGCTTAGAATCTAAGCTCACTAAGGATCTAAGCCTGAGATCTTATAAAACAAGAACCAAGAATGTACGTTGCTAAGTTTGCTAACAAAACTTTAACAATGGTACATACATACATATTCACGCCTATATCCTATGGGGGTAGGCAGAGACTATTGAGTATCACAAGATACCTGACATACCTCTTTAGTCTCTTATACGTTCATATATTTTCACCGGTCGGGGGTACATGCACCACGCCCTTTTCGGAGATAATGATACGGTATATTATTATGTAATTTAAATAAAGCCTAAGTAAACTACGCAAGTCAGCCTGAGAATACAAGCCTAACCTTAATAGTCCGTGGTTTCACCTTTATTAAACAGCTGTCCATAATCTCGACAATAACTCGTAATGTTGTAATAAATTAATGGGTCAGTTCATCGCAGCCGCTGCACTGTCATGCAAGCCGTCGCCCGTCGCGTCGATGCGACGCCTCGCCGCGCCGTCCTCAACCAGCCCTGTTGCGAACGCTGACATATTTTCTTCCATTTAAGGCACTGGCAGACCCTGATAACGTTTTTACACCACACTACAATGCACATGTCGGTTTGTAATTAAAAAAACATTGCAGTAATAGTTCAATAAAACAAACGTGAACAGGTGTGAAATGTTGCGAAACTTTTTCAGTTGTAAGAAATAAAATTGCACGTACGTCGTATTTATTACTTACTAGCTTGGGTTCGCGACCCCGCCCGCGTGAATAGCCTTTTCCGGATTAAAAGTAGGTAGCCAATGTCCTAATCCCGGTCATGATCTACCTGTGTGCTAAATTTCGTCCAAAACCGTTAAGGCGTGATTGACTAAGAAACATCAAAAACATCCAAACTTTCTCACTTATAATAAAAGTAGGACTACATATGTGCATACTGTACCTATTACACTGCATATTTGGAAGTAAAATATAACTAAAATCTAAATACCTAGTGGTTTCTTTATTAATATAAGTACTATCGATTGTGTTTGAAGTTTAAGTTAACAGGTATTTATAATTTGTTTACCGTCTAGCCATAGGACACATTCAATCATTTCATTCAATGTATAGGACATTAAAGTTCAAAGTACAGATTGTTTTAATAAGCTGACATAAGCATTGCAGAGTCGGCAAGACCATATGTTCTAGAACCTTGAATTGCTCTATAAAGCTAATTTAGTTTATTATTGTACTTGAGATTTGCTCCTAGATTTATTAAATGACTAATGGAGCGAGTGGTTTACATAAACTATTCGAACACGATTTTCTCGAAGGAATAGCAAAGATCAAAATAACAGGTTACATTGTGTCTGTAGTAGGTACCTACAATCATTTTAATTACTTATTCAACTTCATAACTGAAAAATAAGTTAAATTGTTCTACTCCTGAGAATAAAGGAATAAGTCGTCGAACGAGAGCTACGCGGCGTGATTTGTAAAAAAAACTTGCCACAAACCGCAAACGTGATTGCCCTTATTCTAAGAATCGAACCTGCGGGATCGTCCATTCTGTCTGAGCCAAGACTCAGCAGTAGATACCTATTGTTTATGAAAACAGAAATGCTCTTATGATTCTAAACGGGTATTAATTTTTATCAAAGAAAAATTACAGATAAATCGTAGGTAGGTACAAAGTGCAGTATTTAAATTTTTTTTTGAATTACCTCTATTCGACGTATTTACCTATGTCCTATATTATTTTTTACATAACATAATTATGTATTGCCGTTGTTATTAACAAAACTGAAACTGAACTTAATGAACTCTGTACATCTTTACAATCGATCTTTTTATCGATATCTGGCGTTCATGTATAATAATAACTTTATTTTTTGGTAACTGCCGAAGTTGTGTGCGTAATTATTTCAATCAGTACAAAATATCGATAATCGGGTACACTTGGCCGTGTTGTAAATAAGGAACAGTCGAGTTTTTTTCCTGAGTGAGTCATGTCGGTCAGCGTGCCGCGGCAATCGACATTGCTACTGCACTTCACGTAAACTGTGATTAAATAGGTACCTACACACACACTCGCGACCTTAAATCATCTGCAACTTATGAAAACGTAAGGCTTTCTTTGATTGACAAGAAATCGATTAAAATAACTTGAAAGTTGCTTAATTTATAGTTTTGCGTATCAATAGTATCCATATTTATACTACAATATAATAATAGATCTTTACATATGAAAGTGTCGTTTTGTACGAGAAAAGTTAAAGTATTTTATTCCATCTTTTTTATTTCTAATAATGAAAGCAACCACCATGCTATCGATGCATCTTTGCCATCGCAATGGCATATTATCGATTCCCTTCTTGAAGAAATCGGCTGGACGGGAGACAACAAACTCTTGCAATGGCATTTTGTACTACCTCTCAGATAATAGATTTTTTCCCGTCGAAAAGCTGTCAAGCCCCCCTCCCCCTCAAAAGCATTTGGGTCCAATGACAAATCTCAAATTAATCTTGATATTATCCTACTTTCTTAGTACTACCTACAATATAATTTTCATCGCTTATCCTTACTTATTCCATTTTAAGTGGGTATAATATATTCTAAATCTTTTTAAGTCTCTTTTTGGGTTGCTCCCCCCAAACCAAAATCCTGGATCAAAAGTACACTGCCACTACAGCAATTCGACCATTCTTATTTGTTAGTAGTTTTCATTTAGAAATAAATAATAAGAAATAGAAATTAAATAATAACATTCATTTAATCACAATAAGTTCATCTTAAATCTAATTTACAGCACCTTCCGATGATACTCAGGCGTTGCATTACCATAGTCTTGCAAATTGAACAACGTCGACCGATTCGTCACCATATATTTTAGGAAATCTTGAATATGTGACAACACATGTTGTAGAGATTTCTCGTCCAACGCCGTATACGCCAACATTGGGCCCATTTTGGCGAACAATCGAAGCAAATGTATCGAACCGTATATTTGTGACATTGGCGTGTCGGGGTACTCTTGCAAAATCTCACTGTACTGCGGCCTCTCGAACTTATATAGAAGTTGTGACCCCAATGTTGCATTGAAATACTCCTTTATACCCTCAGTTATGTCGACTAGCACAGACTCTTTCGCTTGGTTGTGCGACTTGCTAGATTTCTTGAATGCTAAATAATTGTCTACAATTTGTCCGACTGTAAGTTTTGCCGGCAGTATGGCTAGTTTCTGTTGCCTGGTGATCACGTCCCAGTCGTCGACAAGCCATACTTTTAACTCTTCAGGTATTTTGATTTTCACTTCGACCTTTGCTAGGTATTGCTCTTCAGACTCGATGGATAGGTCCAATCGGCCGCGCTTTTTCCTGTAAATAGATTAAAGAGGTTAAAATACTAAGCATATTGTATATTAAATATTATAATAATAAGTACTCAATTCGTAGTTGTATTTTCCGGCAAGCGAGCAAGTGGGGTTACCGGATGGTGAGCTCCACCATCGGAATCGGATGCGTAGACATCTAAATGACCCTTAAAGGTATTTGATATCATATTGAGTGTAATAATGTGCTAAATTTTATTAGAATTACACAATTAATAGTTTTTTTTATACAACATACATATTTTATGGACACGACACTTCATTCATAAACACGCAAAAAATTTCTTTGATCGGTGAATATATAATTAATTATTGGAATAATATTATTATTTACGGGACTTACATGCGGGCGGAGCCGCAATCAAAAGCTAGTTGAATATAAAGTTATCTTCCCCTTCCACCTGCCCTTATCCCACTCGCAGTGGGGTCGGCGTAATATGCTTTTTAACACATGTTATACAAAAAGATTTGGCTTGTAATTTATATGACCGCCCGCCTACCTGACTTCAACCCCTCTGGGTAGAAGTTGAATATACATAAAGTTATATGAAAGTTAATTTAAATCAAATAAGAGATTTTGTTTTAATAAGTAATAGAAATTAAAAATATTGTTTAGAAAATGATATGTGTAAGTAAATGCCAATTTTAACTTCTGGCTAATATAAGGTCCTTTTGTTAATTAGTAAAGAATCACTAGCAAACGCGGGACGGAACGACCACAGACAGATCTAATAAATGCCAAAACTGTTTCTAAAATCTCAACTCTCAAGGCCATGCATAATGTTGCCATGCACATTAAAGTAGCTTTAAATTAGTAAAACCACGCTGTAGAGTACAGTAGATAATTTATAGCCGTTCCCTATATTCTGTCTGTCTCTAGTTTTGCTATACACGCGATAGAAAATTTGATCTATTTTCCGTTTTACCGTCCCAATAAACTTACTAATGATAGGTAATCCTATTCTTCATTGCTGTCTACCGATGAGAGGACTGATAGCTGACTACAGATATACAACACTATGAAAATGACAGTTCCAGCGTCCCAATATTTTTTATGTGCTATCTGTCGATAAAGTTATTTAGTTTTTTCTTTATCGGTAGATTCTGACCGATAAACAGATATCGTCGGCTGTAAAAAACCGAAATAAATAACGCATTTTGAAGAAATAGCCATGAGTATACAAGGCTTACATGGCACTTGCACTGCAATACAAAAAACTAAATAAATTATTTAAAAATCTAAAAGAAAATATAAAAAAATCTAAAATTCCCATAACTAAAAATAATGCACCGTTTTGATAATTAAGTGCAAGAGACATATAAATATTTGTTAATGCGAACAAAATAACTCCCCACTTCAGTAAAATCCCCCAAATTCGCTTGGGATTTTTGTTCAAAGGACTTGTATTCAGAGCCGTAATGTATTGACAGTAAAACGTTTCGTTATTACATTGTGTTTTGCAACATAATAAGTATTTCTCGTTATTATTATTTCATTTACAGTGGTAAAAAATAAGAATTATAGATAAATGTTAAATTAAAACTTATATTTCTAATCTAAATCATATCTTCATATTTTCTAACATCAATTAAACAATAGTTCCTCTTTCTGAGCTTGTATGAACATAACACACAAGAGGGCCCAGATAGACTGCCTATCTATTGCTATCATAGTATCCGACGTGCATATCTCAATAGGGACGATTCCAAGCAGTAGATAGAACAATACGGATTTTTGACGATAGCTATCTATCGTGAAATTGAAGATTAATATTGGGAACGGCCATTAGTCTACAGCATGAATGGGCCTCTTTGACTGGGTTATTACCATGGTCTCACAGAAATCGGACATGAAGTGGCAACATGCTGTTTCGTTTCATACGATGAGTGAGACAGCCAGATGTCCAAACAACCCCCCACCCCTCTCCCCTTCCAAATCCCTTAGATATCTATTTTCTTAAAGTCTGCAATGCGTTAACGATTCTTTGTGGGTATTCATCGGTGGTGGAGACCACTTACTATCAAATGACTTATGCTATAAAAAAAACAAATAACACATAGTCTATCTAACTCTATATCTTGGGAACTACGCGTAACTACGCGTACTGCTTGTAATGTTTTTTTTTATGAGAAGGGGTAAACAAGCAAGATTATATGAAATACTTACTTGGGTTGATCAGATCCCGAATCAGCGGGAGTATCTTTGCTTTGTGTTTTAGTAGCCTTGGCCGGTGTGGGGGTGCTTTCAGCTTCTTTGCCTGAAAATATACAATCTTTTTTTATATTGCGACGATACAGATAAACTTCAGGAAAGTCGCTTAAGATTGTTTGGCCATGTTTTGAAGAAACCACAGGAGTAGTCAGTCGCAAATGCTTATGCCAGATCATATCAGAGATACGATCCCGCGAACGGCGCAAAAAACACTGGCTTGACGTATTAGAGAAAGAGATATGAAAGCCAATGGCCTCACTACAGAGGATGCTAAAACTTAGTCAAAATGGAGGTGCAATTTATATGTATGCATGTAAATGACAACTTTACACGAGAAACACTTTTAGATTTGTTTTAATTATAGTCATAAAAAAATATTGGTGTAGGGTGTATGGTTGTCTGGTAGAGATTGCTATTAGCGATAAGACCGCCTTTTGTGACATTTATTAACTTTGTTTTTTTACTGTAATATTCTGCATGGTGTACAATAAAGTGTTATCTATCTATCTATAGTGTTAGAAACTCGGCCCAGCAGTCATCTGTATGTTTAATTCTTTTACCCCGGGCGACTTTATGTTGGGTTGTAAGACCGGTGAGTCCAACATAACTGTTCCACTTCACCCTGAGGTGGAGCGGTAGCAATAAGTTCGTTAAACCATGCGAAACTAAAATGCACACTACGCCATGATCCCTTGATATGTTTTAAAGATCTCTTAAAGAAGCTACCTGCAGGTGTGGAAGCCCTTGATTCCTCTCTGGCTGGAGTAGCACCCGCAACTGTCTCTGACTTGCGACCTTTAGCTGGGGCTGAAAACAAATTACAATATTTCCTAAATTTTCAAATTGATTCTCCTGAGACTAGTAACAATAATAATATTTTATCTGTTATACAAGAGTGAGATAAGGGCAAGAATAAAGACTAATCTACAAAGAAAAAATTTCTCATCACATTAGAATTAAGCAAAACAACTACAGATTAGTATGTATTAGTGCACATGTACCTGGGGATAGCTTACTTTTCTTAGTCTTGGCGGGTTGAGC
This sequence comes from Mimas tiliae, assembly GCA_905332985.1. Lineage (NCBI taxonomy): Eukaryota > Metazoa > Arthropoda > Insecta > Lepidoptera > Sphingidae > Mimas > Mimas tiliae. The sequence continues at coordinate 4,501,773 of HG995254.1, forward strand.
TGAGTGAGCTCTCTGCACCTCCTTCTGTCTCTGGACATTGGCTTCATTATACTTTAACACACGGCTCTCTGGCACCCACTCGTCCCAACTAAAATAATTATGTAATATTTGTATATTTTATTTTGCAAACTAACTGATACTTTACCTTATATTTATCAGAATTATTGTAGGCTTTTAAAAACTACAAAATCATACTTTAATTGGATTTTAATAAGTACAATTTCGTTGTGGAATAAATGAAATTAAAATATCTCCTTGGTTATAAATATTTAGAACATAGTTTAGCAGTGAGTGACAATAAAAATGCGGTGTGTTAAGTCTAGGAGAGAACCCTCCTAATGAGTTGAATAAAATGATTATTGCTGCAAACGAGGATTAGTTTGCTGCCCCAGTGTTGTATGAAGATATTATCATAAGGGAAAGGTTAAGGACGCAAGAATAATGTTCTTCAGTCAATAAATATTACTAAATGATATCTATTACTTACTTTTTGTTCCATCCAGCATAATGTATGAGATAACGAATGTGTTTATCTTTTGTAACAGAACTTTTGAGGCATTTTGCCTCGTAAATCAATGGCCCATGGAAGCACAGCACTTTTTCACCTGTAATGACAGAATACTTGCGTGAATACTATTCTGAAGTTTACCAATATTAAAACACAAGTACACAAGCATTATTTAACTATACATATCACATTTTAACCAAAATATACCTTCAGCAAACTTTAACTTCGGTGCCATATTTCGTTTATTTATTTACAAATGGCCGCTGTTTTTTTAATAATCTATGCATGCATGGAATAAGTTCTAGTACTCTCTGGTTTATTTAGTCGATTAATAGGGAGGTAAAGAAAGATAAGTAAACTACTATATATTTCCATAGATGGCACTATTTCGTTATTGTTCCAGATAAAAAAATACTGATAATCATTGCATTGTCATGTCTTCTGTGGTACATTTGCTTCAACAATTTGCTGCTGGCTGGCTCCGGTCATTCACCCAGTTTAGACCCTCCCTAGAGTAAAATTGTTCTGTGGTTTAGACCCAATTAAATGAGCAAACCAATAAGCGCGTTAACCCTGTCGCATATGTCGGCAAATTCATGGCGGAATCTTAGGGCGGCTTATGTTGCCTATACAGATACTTTTTATCCTTCTCTAGAGTAAAATTATTCTGTGCTTTTCATCCTATCACTACAACTGTGATCTAAGGTGGTTTTGTTTTTTTTTCTAATTGAGGGTTGAGATTGAATAAATCAATCTTATTTTCATAATCGGTCTACCTACTGCACGTGCTGCAACGTGCAGTTCCATCTTTACACTCACGGGGCACAGGGCCAGGGCCTGATTGGAGAACTCTAAATACCGAAACGTAATGACTGTATTACTCGTACCACCATAGGTATAGGTATCAGCATAGATCAGTAATAAGACTATTATTGTAGGGGTATCATCAGTGCCGGATCCAGAATTTTGGTTTGGGGGTACCTTCTCCCAAAAATTAAAATTTAAAAAATTGAGAAAATATTATACCTTCTTAAGGAATAAGTAAGGATAAGCGATGAAAATTATAGTGTAGGTAGTACAAGAAAGTATGATAATATCAAGATTAATTTGAGATTTGTCAGTGGATCCAAATGCCTTTCGGGGGGGGGGGGGGGCTTGAACCCCCTTAGCCCCCCCCCCCCAATGAACGCATGCAACTCAGTGCACATGGAAAGTTAATATTTTTTTCTTCAAAAACAGAACACAACAGTGTTTAGTGTCTAGGCTTTCAGACTTTTCTAAGTTACGTACGTGTTTATTATCGCTTGCTTTAACGGTGAAGGAAACCTGCATACCATACTCCGTAATAACATCGAAGGTGTGTGAAGTCTGCCGACGCCTGACCCCATTCATTCAGCAGAGGAGGCCTATCCCCAGCAGTGGGACGTGTATAATACAGGACTAGTAATTACAATAACAAAATTTAAGTACCTAAGTACCTACGTTACTTAATTTTACTACTCTGCATCTGCAACCGAAGAAAAGGCATTAGCTGGTCAGAAACTCCACTTTCTTCTCCTCCCCTTTTTTTATGGCTCACGCCTAGGATCCATGACTGCGGCCACATGAAATTTCATAAACATATTATTATGACTATGAGTGGTAGAGCCACGCTGTAGAGTGTTTTGTGAATGGACTGGCTCGACCGGATCATTACCACTGTCTCACAGAAGTCCGATGTAAAGTAGCGGTGTGCTGCCGCATTTCGTACCATGAGTGAGGTATCCGAAGACCCACATCACCCTCCCTTCCCAATCCCTTTATTATCCCTTTCCTTTAAGGTCGGCAACGCGCCCGTGAGTGGTAATAAAGGCGGCGGAGAACACTTGCTGTAGGTGAAGTATTTGCCCGTTTGCGGCCTATGCTATAAAAAAGTGCCCCCCTTTTAATCGTGATATATTTTTAACAATGCTTTTAAAGCGATGCATTATTAGAACACTATTACACTCATGAATGCACCTATTTACTTGACATAATTAATAAAATAAAATATATTTTTAGTTTCATACTAGGTATAAATAAATATATCATTGAGATACATAATTGCCTTATCACATCAAGTACACGCCCCAAATCAAATACAGATAAAACCGCCAAACTTGTTTATTTCTCGCACTTAAATTAACATCGACTTACATCATCGTCAAGAGATAAATACGAAAATTAAAGTAAAAACGACAAATAAATAAAGAAACCTAGCTGATAGCGGAATTGAGGACTTTCACATAGGTAGTGTTCTTGTTTTTTTTTCTTTTACGGCATAGGCCGGCAAACGAGCAAGTAGGTCATCTGATGGTAAGTGATCTCCACCGCCCATGTACGCCCACAATACCAAAAGAGTCATGGGTGCGTTGCCGACCTTAAAGGAAAGGGATAATTAAGGAATTGGGAAGGGGAGGGGGATTTGGGCCTCCGGATATCTCACTCACCGTACAAAACGCAGCAGCAAGCTGCTACTTTACGCCAGTTTTCTGTGAGACAGTGGTAATGACCCGGACGAGCCGGCCCATTCATGCTGTAGACAAAAGTGTCTACAGCGTGGCTCTACTCTTAAATTTATTTGTGCAGGAACATACTTAGACACATTTAATTCAAGCTGTATCATTTATCTATGGTTCAAGTTATTTCTAGTACTACTGCTTCGTCTATTCCTGCCGCCTAACAGTGTGTAAACATTGTTCTGTTCCGGTTTAAAGGACATTGATGCCAGCAAAATTACTGGGTATTATGAGTCTTAACATCATGTATGTATGCATCGGGGTGACAAGAGCAGTACAGCCATAGGTAGGTACAGTACCATGTCGTATTTTGTAATTTACGGTTACGTGTGGTGTTACTAGGTAGGTACTGTACAGCTATAGCGATCACAATCCAGGTCAGCGACCTGCATTTTTAAAGCGGTATTTTAGTAAAATTATGACTTTTTTTCAGCTATTCTTGATTAATCAAATTCCTATCTAGTAGGTAAGTAACTAGGAATATCATAGTGATTCCTCACTCAGTCAACACTGTAAGTAGATAAGTATCTTCCACCTACATACGTACATACGCACTCACGCCTGCAATCCCCGAAGGGGTAGGCAGAGGTGTAACCAGTACACCCACATTTCGCCGAGCGTATCTCCGTCCCTTATATGATAGGAGGCGAGCCTATCGCCATACCGGGCACAAATTCCAGACTCCGGGCTGATACTGAGCATTTCGTAATAGAAAAACCCAATACCACTTTACCCGACCCGGGGATCGAACCCGAGACCTCAGCGTCGGCCTCAATCGTAACGCGTACGCATTACAACTGCGCCACCGAGGCAGTCACCTACATACGTAATTATTAATAATACCAAATGTACCTAACTATAAAATCCTACGTTGCAAGACCCAATGTGCATCGTGTACCTAACTGTAGAGGACAATATAGGATCCAGTTATCTGTGAAAATACACAGTAGGTACACACACTCAATGGTCAATACCCATGATTGCGACATTTCAACTAGCTCATAAATACGCACGTTATAAGCGGCTAATATGTACGGAATCTAACCCAACCTTGAGTTCGAACTGCGAACTCGAAGCGGTCCGACTGGAGGCGCGACCAGTCTCGTCGCGTCAGCTGAACGTGACGCTAGTTTCGTGTGTTATATCAAAAATGACGCAACAAGGCCCGGCTTTCGATGTGAACGCGATGACATTGACGCGCTGGGTGCTGGGCCAGCAGCGGACGGCGCCTACGGCGACTGGAGACCTCACGCAACTCCTCAACTCCATACAAACAGCTGTGAAAGCAATACAATCGGCCGTGAGGAAAGCCGGCATCGCTAAACTGTTGGTAACATTTTGATAACAATAATCTAAACACATTTCAACTATGTAAGTGATAAGTAGGATCTATGCTTGTTATTACTCAGCAATTTTTTATTTAGGTCGGTACACGAAGTTACACAAAAATACTATGTACCTACCTACTTTAGATTATGTAAAGCCGTAAACACAGCTATACTTAAAACACTAAATCATGTAAGTATTGGTTCATTCAAAGTAGTAATAATAGTTACATTACACCGTCCTTACTACCAATGGGTACCTACCTTATTTAGGAAATGGTACGAGTATATGGTACAATTATAAAAATGCCGAGAGTGTTATAACTGGACGTTAATTATATAAGCAGTTTGCATAAATTAAACATTGAAGGCCCTTTGTATGCAACTACTATGAAACAGTATTTAAATCACTTGATGAACATATGTAGGCATAATATCATTAAGGAAAGAAAGCTTTAACATTTATAAACACAAAAAAATAATTATTATATTTTCTGTTTTTCTTACCCAGTCATGGAATCTCCGGCGACACAAACGTCCAAGGAGAGCAAGTCAAAAAGCTGGACGTGTTGTCTAACGACTTGTTCATCAATATGTTGAAATCATCTTACACAACCTGCCTGCTCGTGTCGGAAGAAAACTCATCCGTTATAGAGGTAAGATTAGATTAGTGAAATTTAAGTCTCATAATGCCCAGTATCTAATTGCATTGGCTTTAATATCCATCCAACCGGAACACAACAGTGTTAACACACTGCTGCTTGACGGCAGGAAAAGATAAAGGAATGGTACCAACCCAAACGGCCTTTCACATACGAGGAAACTACCATCTTGTAAATATAGTAGGTATTACTGTAAATTGTTATTTTTCATATGCCGGAAAACTTGATTCTGATACATTCTAAAATAATCTGATTCAATACTAAATATCAGCAAGTCCTCGTATTGTCAACAACTCGTTAAATTACTGGTGATTAAAAACAGGACCATTATGGAAAATACACAAGTAGGTAGGTACTTATTATTAAAAATGTATTATGGAATACCAGACATTTTTGAGTAAGTAAACACTTTTCTAAATGGGTAATTATTATTACAAAGCCTATTTAGGCTACTTATAACGGTATTAGGCCAGCATAGTTTACGAAAGGCCTAACCTCCCAATCGTAGAGACCAAATTATAAAAATACACCTACATCAAAATATCTGCGACTAGCGGACAGTAGTAGGTACCTACGTACGATCGAGACGTACCTACCCAAGTCGCAGGTTCGAAACACACCCCAGATTTTTTAGTTATGTGTAGTCATGGTATCTCCCCGGAGAGGTTGACGTCAGGCAGGCGCGTATTGTAAAAACTGTTACTATAAGCCAAATCTTTCTGTAACTCGTTTTAAAAAGCATGTTGCGCCGACTCCGATGTGAGTGTGATAAGTGCAGGTGGAAGAAGAGTGTGTATTCATTGTAAATAATTCTCTTGATATAGCGGTACTAATGGTATCTACCTAAATAGTAACACGAAGAAATAAATAAATACACCCAACAGTCACACACATAGTCCCGACCCCACACTAGGTTAACCTGTATCGTGGGTATCGGGAACTACGAGGGACTTGCGGTCCCACAACACCCAGACCCGAAACAAATATTTGTGGATAAGACAAATATTTGTCTCGGTGTGGGAATCGAACGCACGGCCTCACGCTTCGCAGCCGGCTACTCGCCCACTGCGCCACGGAGGCTGAACCGCAATCAGAGAAATCTAAAGCCCTCAAATACTGAGACCTCAAAGGTCCGAACCAGTCATTTAAACTAATATTTTATCACTTTATTTACGTAAACATTTTTTTGTAAACATCTTTGTTATGCAAGTTTATAACTTTTCCAGCAACCCTATCGACAGGGTCAGCTAAGGCAATGACTCTTGATAACAAGATCCGTTTGATGCAAACAGTTTTGTTTAAATTAATACGTGAGCATAACCTACTTCGCGAATAGAAGTCGATTCTTCCACTTACAATAGGTTCGCAGATCCCCAGGTTGGGACATCCTGCACTAGACAATAGGACGCACAACTCCTCAAACCTGCACAGAGCCTCATTTCAGATTCGAACCATCAAAGGAAAGCTTATAATAAATAAATAATAATACTAGCCCTGTATTATATACGTCCCACACCAGCTGTGGGCACGGGCCTCCTTTACTGAATGAGAGGGGTTAGGCCTTAGTCCACCACGCTGGCCTAATACGGGTTGGCAGACTTCACATACTTTCGAATTTCATATGAAGAACTTTTCAGGTACCTACCTATGCCCGTTTCCTCACAATGTTTTGTTCACCGTTAAAACAAGTGATAATTAACAATTAATACACACATAACTTACAAAAGTCAAGAGGTATATGCACTTGGGGCTGATTTTGAACCTACGACTATCGTCTCGACAGTCTAGAGCTAGAGCTACAGCTAGAGCTATCACTGCTCAGGAAAGCTTACAAATACTAAATTAACTATTTATTTTCAGGTGGAAACAGAAAGGCGAGGGAAATACATAGTATGCTTCGATCCTCTTGACGGATCATCTAACATTGACTGTTTGGTGTCAGTGGGATCCATATTTGCTATTTTCAGGTAAGATGTCTTTGATATATCTTATGAAATACTAAACCTAGTAGTTATCACCTGGAAAGATGTTTACTTAGGTACACGCGCAACGATATATTATTATAGTTAAAGGTTTCATGTACCTACAGCTAGCTAATGGTTTCAGAATCTAGATTGTGTTAAGACTACTACAATCGATGCTTCTGTATATTGTCGATTTCTGCTCTTTGAGATATAGGTAATCTTGTACCTACTTGGCTATTCTGGTTAGTCAGAGTAAATAAAAAATTCACCAACCCACATTTTCGAACACATTACTTTGGATTGTAAACCAACACTAAGCGAACGTAAGATACGCTTATCTTGTGTCGGCAACTAGGAGAGTTGAGATCTCACTCAAACCAGAAACAAATATTCACTAGGTGGTAGGTACAATTGCGAGGCCGTCTGGGTAGGTAACACCGCTTTGACTATTCTGCCACCAAGCAGCAGTGCCTAAGCATTATTGTATTTCGGTTTGAAGGACATTGAAACTGGTACACTTACTGCTCATTATGACACTTAAAATCATGTCACGGAATGATGAGCGCAGTGCAGCGCCAGTACTTTGTAATTCAAAGTTCTGAGTGGTGTTGATATTGTTTATGCCACTAGGCGTGACGCTTACCATCAGGCGAGTGACCTGCTCGTCTCTTCATCGAGTTGTATAAAAATGTCTCGGTGGGGGTCAAACCAGCAGCCTCTCGTTTAACAGATTAGAGCCCACTGCGCGACGAGGATTGTTTTCCCATAGTTGAGCTTTGCATTAAACCTATCTGTATATTACAGAAAGAAATCAAGTGGAGAGCCGGCAGAATCCGACGCGTTACAGCCAGGCCGGGAGCTGGTCGCGGCTGGTTATGCGCTGTACGGCTCCGCTACTATGATGGTGTTGTCTTTAGGGAAGGGCAAAGGCGTGAACGGGTTCATGTACGACCCCTCTATTGGAGAGTTCATACTCACAGACCCGAACATGAGGATACCAGAGAAGGGGAAAATATATTCTATAAATGAAGGTAAGATATCAAACTTTATAGTGCTAAGCAGGTCCGTAGTCAGGGAGTGTGATGTTCGAATGGTTTATAAAAGGTAGGTACTTAAAATTAATAACAATATAAGTTTATAGTCACAATCAATTAGTCATATAGTGTTAAATAGTTTTGGGTGGAAGTTGATCATCCAATTAACCCCCTCTGTCAATGCTATGACATTGAAGGCAGACAGGGCCAATGGTCTCAATCTCCGTGCAAGCAGGGCCATGTGCAAAGTAGTTAGAAATCTGCTGGCAATGCTGGGATAAAATCACGTAGAAAAATAAATAAAGATGAGTAGTTTTCTTTAGTAATTCAGAAAAGAAAATTAAACGCCTAGTAAGTCTTAAATGTTTGTGTGAACCACAAATATTGGTCTCGGCTCTGGGTTTTGTGGGACCGCAAGTCCCTTGTACTTCCTGATGACCCACGATGCAGGGTTACCTACTCGTAGTGTGGGGTCAGGACTATGTGTATGACTGTTGGGTGAATTATTATTAATTAAAGATATCCTTGATGTCCAATCGATATACCAAGTCATAAATCATAGCTAATTAACAGCGGTAGCTCATCGGGGAGTGGTACGGATTGCAGAGTCGAAAGTCGTAAATCTGGAAACAGCACCAAGAGATTGCAACACTGACGAGTTACATTTAGGTACTCATTGTTAATTATTGCTAACTTTAACGATGAAGAAACCTGCATACCTGAGAATTTTACATTAGAATTTCGAAGGTATATAATGTCTGCGAAATCGCATTAGACCAGGGTGGTGGATTTAGACTTAACCCCAAGCCCGATTTTTTATAACCGGGGCAGAAACTTAATAGTGGCGCCCCCCTCTCCAGCGTTTGAGATAAATTACTTAAGAAAACTAAAAGAATGATGCACAAAGTGCCTGTGTGGCGCCTTTTTCTTATAAGTCGACGGTAATTCAATCAGGCTTCCGTATGCTAGGCGCTTTGTGGAGCAAGTTTTTTATTTTTAATCATATTATATTATGATTCTGCCATACCCCCCCCCCCCCCTTCCTCCTCCTAGATCCGGACCTGCTAACCCCTCTCCATAAGATAACCACATAGATTTATAATTTACAAGTAGATTGATTCTCTATAAATATAATATTTATTAATGATATTCCAGGTTACGCGGCGGAATGGGAGAACGGGCTCAAGAAGTACATAGAAGACAGAAAGCAACCGAAGAGTGGCAAGGCATACGGCGCGCGGTACGTCGGGTCCATGGTCGCTGATGTGCACAGAACCATCAAATACGGCGGGATATTCATGTACCCAGCTACTACTTCAGCGCCTAGCGGAAAGGTATAAGCTGTCGCTCTATTTTGTTTTTCTGTCCCAAACTAAGTGATTTTCAAGGTATTAAAACATACCGTATGAAGCAGTGATAGCTCAGCGGGGAGTGGTATGGACTGTCGAGACGAAAGTCTCTGGTTCGAAACCAGCCCCAAATGCATACACCTCTGACTTTTCTAAGTTATGTGTGTATTAATTGTTAATTATCACTTGCTTTAACGTTGAAAGAAACATCAAACTGCCTCAGTGGCGCAGTTGTAATGCGAACGCGTTACGACTGAGGCTAACGCTGAGGTATCGGGTTCGATCCCGGGTCGGGTAAAACTGATATCGGGTTTTTATATTACGAAATGCTCAGTATCAGCCCAGAGTCTGAAATTGTGCCCGGTTTGGCGATAGGCTCGGCCCTTTATCACATATGGGACGGAGATACGCTCGGCGAAATGTGGGTGTAATGGTTACACCTCTGCCTACTCTTCGGTGATTACAGGCGTATGTTTTTTGTAACAGTTAACCGGCATACATGCAGATACATTTCCTGATGATAAGTAACCTAACCTCCATAATACCAGAAAAATCTATATTCGTGAGCGCATTGCCGAACTGTAAAAGTAGGAATAGAGATTTAGATATTTTTCATTAACCAGGCCAAATGACAATGCAACATTATTACTATTTTAGTACGAATAGCGCTCCAAACCAAAGGCCTGCCAAAAACACTTGAATAAAAAATGGGAGGTAATTGAAACCAAATTCTGTCATCAATTAAATAATTTTATGTAAACCCAATTTATATTTTTTACAGCTACGTCTCCTGTACGAATGCAATCCAATGGCGTTTATAGTGACGGAAGCAGGCGGATTGGCTTCAAACGGCAAAATTCCAATTCTAGACGTAGTACCGACGAAAATACACGAGAGAGCGCCCTGTTACCTTGGCTCGAAAGGCGACGTTCAAGAATTATTGCAATATTTAAAATGATTATTTTCAAAGGAATTTAATAAAAAGCCATCTAGTCTTAAATTTCGTATTGAATAACACAATCCATTAATCTACATTGAATAAGGTCTTGTATACGTATACGGCAATTTTCCGGAATAAAGGCCCATTTACACGCAGAGTTTATCGCACGACAAAGATTTAAATGTGTCCCTTGTGAGACTTTTCGATACATGTCACGTGATACATTTTTAGTAAAATATGAGGCTTCATAATAGGGGCTCCTAGCGGGTTATATTGGAAGCGTATTAACTTCATACATATATCTCGCATACGAATGATATATCAGGTATGGAAAAACTCTCATTAGGCACATAGAAAATTTTTATCCGTGCATTATCGTATCATACAATTTGAAAGCAGGGATCGTATAATGCAGCATCGTAAAATAGAAATCTTCTCTTTATCTTCTCGCCAACGTCGTGCGAGAAACTCTCCGAGTAAATAGGGCCACAGTGATCTAAAAAACTACATCTATACATTTAAGATGCGAGTAATAATTATTATTAGTGAGGAAAGCGAGTAAAAACAAGAGTAATGCGTAACTTCACATCCGAATAGTAATAGCTACTTCGGAACCAATTTCTCGGATTCGGATTGGATGCAGTGCGGAAACACTATAACAGACTTATAATATGTAAAGTGCTATCACAAGCAATATTGACGGATTTGAAGTATATATTTTTATATTTACGGTTATACAATGCCACACATATATCTCGTGTATATTAAATCATTATAAACACAAGGAACCATATTTTCCCTTTACATTTATTTCATAATTGTATCTTCATATAACGCCTGCCATACACATACTATATAGTACCATAAAGTATGCTTTTTCCGATCTGTTTGCTCACTTCAGTATTTAACGCTCATTTGGGAGGTATGTAAAAGATTATTTTGTACTAGCTTTTGCCCGCAAAATCACAAACACCTAAACTTTCACATTTATATAGTAAGTCTGAATTTTCTTTTTAGTAGCATGTGTATAACAGGTTTTATGACATTTTTAAACAATTCTAATAGAGTTATTTAATCAGTTTTAATTACATGAACAATTATTGTTACATGATCAACAGTCAACCGTCGTGTAGTCGACCGTTTACAACATCTATTGTCTATGGTTTCTAGGCAAAAAATGGCAGTAAACGGTCCATAAGGCAAACTATTATACCATGTAAATACGAAATGAAATAAATAATGAGAAACAGTTGTTGATACACGGTTAATTTTTAACTACCAAAAAAAATAGTTTATCAGAATTATTACTGATCACTTATTACATATATCTAATTAGCTAAAACTTGAAACCATATAAAAGGACACTGATTTGTCATAGATAGATAGCTTTCGCCTGTTTATGAGTGAAGTGCGTTCGAGATTGACAATGGTAGTAGTGTTTCTAGTACTGTCAAATAAATTATAGCTCTATGTCCATAAACTGTGCATTTTGCATACCAAAAAAAGGTCAACAACTTTGTTATTATTATATAATATACCCTGATGGCGAATTTATTTATAGCCTGCCCCGACCTGTTTTTTTTTGTAATTAAAAAATAGCCGTGTATAACAATTTGATTTAAGCACTGTATCGTCACATCACCAGACACGTGTCACGGTCGATAGTCTTTAGTCTATGACTCGACGATGATCAACGGAGCGGTGGTGATTAGATGCTAGGCGGTCAGCGCCAAGAACTGGTGGAACACGTCTAGGATGTGAGGGTCCAGGTCTTGCGTGAATAGCAGCGTCTCCAGTGTGCTGCTGTACTTCTGCACTTGCTCATGATGCTGGAAAGAAAATTGATTTGAGAGAGAACGATTTACCGCACGAAGCAATGGCGGAACTGGTTCTCGTTGCTGTCCAACGGCGGGTTACCACATAATACCAAATCTATATTCTGGTAGGAAGGCGCAGGTAGAAAAAATGGGACGATATAGGTTCATAGAAGTTACTACAATTTTTTTCGAGCTAAAGCCTGTTCGCGCGACAATGCACCAAAGAGGCACGTATACATTGTTTTCCTTTTCGTCACTATTTTGTCAAATGTTCTGTGTGCTGCTTTAGCCAAAATAAATGTATAACTATCTAAATAAATTTAAGTCATGCTACAGTTAATGACGTTTTAAATTGTGTGAGTACGATTGTATGAACAATACAGAAAGCAGCAGATGGAAAGCCAAATTAAAATCCGACTCGAAGGACCAAAATGTACAAGTGTATATTAAATAATATTTCATTTAATTTAATATTTAATATCCATATTATGGATATCCAATGACATAATATTCGATTGTTATTCTTACGTATTCTGAAGCTACCACGGGGCGTAGGCGAGCTCTGTACGTTGCTAACTCAGCAAAATTTTACTGATATCTGTGTGCGTTTCACAGGATCATCGTGGTTGACGATGGTCCTGACGCTGGAACATTATAATTAACAATAAGTTCTATACTTACCACTAAAAACACCTGCCGCAGTCGTCCAACAGTACTGCGGTACCAATACGTATCGGGATCACGTGCGTCCGTGTCGCATCGCACCAGGTGCTCCGACAGGATCATGATGAACCGCTGGAACACGATCAGGAACAACCTCTTCTGATCCATGTGAGCCGCTTCCAGCCGCTCCTCCATACGTTCCACTACCTGACACCACAAAAACATTTTTATTCAAATCTAGATTCCAAATAAGTGGTTCTAATTAGATTCGATGTTAGTAAATTATCTTAATTCAAAAATTAAGTCAACATTTTTTCTCACCTCTTCGGTAGGCTTGTCTTGGTCCTTTTTCTTCTTACTACTCTCATCCTCTGAATCTGAACTGCTGGAATCAGCTCTGGCCAGCACTTCTCTTGCCTCTTGAAGTTCGTCACCTACAAACACGAGATATTTGGCCATGCAGTACACTTTCCAAATTACTTTGAATAACCCAAAACACTTATACAAGGCATCTTTAATAAATTACTATAGTTTCCAAAAACATCGACACCCAACATCCAAATACTGTAAACAACTTACTGAGTTTCGAGACGTGTTTGTTCATCTTGTCTATGGTCAGATGCAACATCTCCCATAAGCATCCGTGTGTAAAGTACTGCGCCATCTCCTTCGAGAACAGCCATGTTGCCACCGCACTGCACTCCACTATCTGCGTCTTCAACATCTTATCTACCAACACGCACACCATCTGCGGGTGTCTTTGCCATAACTCCCATACATTACGAAGAATGCATATCTGTGCCTCCTCTGATTCAGCTAAAATCTGTAATTATCGTGAGATTTTTAATATTGTGTGGTTAGACTCCACATAGTCAGAATAATGGAATGATCAAATTGAGAATTTGATATAAAGGCCGAGAATTTCAAACGCTTACATTATATGATAGGCAAAAACTTATTTCCTAACATAAAAAAGTTAACAAATCGCTACTAAAACATGTACAAAAAATTTATGTAGTTTCAAAACCCAAGTGTCATTGAAATAAAAACTTGATATCCTTACCTTAAAAACATAATGGAACTTCGATATAGCAGCAAAACTATGGGATATGCTTTTGCTACCCAGATTGAGCAGAGTCTGTACGAAGACATCAATTTTGAGCGGATTGTGAGGCGCCGCTTGTGTTGCCGCTTGTTCACCCTCGCGGAGAGGATTGGGCAATTCACGGAGTACGTTCAGAGCTTCCTCGGGTGTGCATTTATTTCGAACGCAGACTACCAACTGGTGGGCAGCTTCTGTGCCTGGTAGAGAGGCTGTAATAAAGAGTAATAATGTTTTTTTTTATTCAAAACCTGGCATTTAGTCTTTACATCAGAAAAGTTATTTGTTTTACTAAATTTTCCATTCTATTATAGGCAATTCCTGACAGATGCTAATGATTTATTCTCATTTACAAATATTAGGCACCACATTGCACTGATTACATCCACGAAATGATGATGCCCATCTTTAGGATCTTACAGTACAGAACGAGTGCTATTCACACGTATTTACTGTTTACCAAGATAGTCAAACAGACAATTCTAACGCTATTGTTAAACTAATCTTAAAACCTATAAGTCACAAGAGAGATAATTCAAAACACATAACAATTACAAGCTGACACATAACTTGCAAAACGTTACAATAATTACTCAACCCGCAACGGTATAACGTTTGCAATCTGCAATTAACAACGATAGAGATAACATACCGTCTGTCGGAACTCGGAACAATATGGGAGGCGGGACGTAAACTGTTGCGTTAACGTTACACCATAAGGCAACTGTGCTAAATTCTTGCACATGGGAACTGAACGAGCATTATGTTCCTATCATTAGGGTTCTCACACAAATTAGCGACGTAGCCTAAATTAAGTGAACAATCATTATTGGTAAACAATAACATCACAATAAGTACTAAAAAAAGTTCAAGAATCATGGATAAAAGACAATATTGAAATCGTAGAGAATTTGATAATTGAAATTTTAGGCTCTTTTATTTTATGAAGAAATTTAAAATACTCTCGGCCAAGTATAAATCAAACAATATACAATCAAATGCTAAAACGTATCCGATTAAGAAGGAAAGCGGATAAATTCTGCAGAATCACAATCGACACACAGTCATCAACAGTAATTAGCAAATCATTACATATTTTAAACTCAATGAACCGAAAGAGAACTCAATACTATAGCTCATATCACGTATGGCATACAGTTGAAAATAGCGTAACATGATCTACTTTACAAATATAACTTAAAACTGGGGAGTAATGTGATTATCCGACTGGCGACTCCATATCATAGTAAAACTGACAATAGTGTTAGGATGGGAATTTTTACATGTATCAACATCATAAGACGGAAATAACTTCGAGAAACCCATATCACACACTAGAGCTAAAGAAGTTTCGTAAAAATTAGAAAGGATTTAGAGAAAAGAACATTGAATTTATGAAAAACTAGCTTTTACTCGCGGCTCTGCTCGCGTGAACGGCCTTTTCGAGGAAAAGTAGCTTATGTCCTAATCTAGATCATGGTCTACCTGTGTGCCAAATTTCACCTTAAAATCGTTCAGCTGTTAAGGCGTGATTGACTAACAAACATACAAATTTTCACACTCATAATAAGTAATAGGATATCATCCAGCACCAATGGAAAGACGCGGCAAAATGCAAAAACTAAACTAAAATTATAGCACAAGGATACTGTAAATCAATATGCAATTATTCCTAAATCATTGTAAACGAGTCTCAAACATTCCACATTCTACATTGTGAATAATAAACGGTAAAATGTCCACGAGATGGAAAGTAGACACGCGACACTGGGGGAAATTCACTCGAACTCTCCACGCGTGGACGACTGGAGTTTTTCTACGGACGTCCAAATATAATGAGATATGTTCGACGTTTAATATTATGTACGCGTACCGGCAAGTGTGTTGAATACATACATACGCACTCACGCCTGTAACCTCTGAAGGGGTAGGCAAAGGTGTAACCAGTACACCCATATGTCGCCGAGAGTATCTCCGTCCCATGATGTAATAGGGGGCGAGCGTATCGCCATATCGGGCACAATTCCAGACTCCGGGCTGATACTGAGCAGTTCGCAATAGAAAAACTCAATACATATAACTTTTACCCGACCCGGGATCGAACCCGAGACCTCAGCGTCATCCTCAGTTGTAACGCGTACACATTACAACTCCGCCACCGAGGCATTGTTGAGTAATTAAAATTATTCGAATTACCATCAGTATTAGATTTTTTTAAGCAATCGTGTTACACCATGACCATGGGGTGGCTCTGTTTTTACTTCTAAGATATCATACAAAACAACTGTGTTATTTTGATAATTAATTTGTACTCGGCAATTATTCATAAAATTCAAGATTGGACCTCTGTTGGGTGTGGTCTTGCAACCGGCCCGACTATACAAGTATCTAATGACTTATTTTTTGTGTGTCAACAATAACTAGAGTGTGTTTCATACAAAAAACTAAATGCAACAGGCATCCTTAGAATAACTACTTACAGAAAGTCGATGTAAGATGAAAATTCGCTAAGAGTGTTTACTTAAATAAGAAATGTCCGCTAAAATGTATTTTCCTAAATATTTGGTAATTTGTAGATGGGCAAAATCTATTTTATACATTGATTTATAAGTGCGGATAACTTGATATCGTGGGTAGTTATTAGTATGGTGATCGTAGTTGAACGGCTTAAATTTTCTGCGAGTACTTAGTTTCTATAAGTAGTTATTCTAACCTGTCATCAAACTGTCACTGGTGTTGTGAAATATATGAATATGTATGCTCCAGTGAAACAGGAGTGCATGGCAGAAATAGCACATCTAAGATTCTATTGCATTACATAACTCCATAGGACCGAATGTTTCGCATAAATAAGCTAATAGAAATTTACAACAATTTGTAACAATTAATCAAATTCGCGCCACAGAACATGATGTTTTACAGACGTATGATAAGATCCATCTACTCGTAAGTTAGAGTCGTTAACACACGGATGCTTGTGTTGCAATATCCTCGCGTACATGATGCAACGTTTCCTATGCCAGTTACTCTCTTGCGATTAAAAAATAATTCAAATAACTGATCCGATAAAAGACCCAGTCTGTAAAAAACATCTGTAAATTTTAAAGTGGCTGAACAATGAAATAAGAAGCAACTCTATAAGCCAACTTTAAAAATATAAATTCAAATCGGTCCATTAATTTAGGTGTTATTATGCCTCAGACAAGTACATACACATGTGTTTAGACAAACTTATATCACCACCCTTTTTATAGGTGGTTAAAAAAAAACTATGAATTACAAAGAAAGAATGCAATTTCGGAACGTAAATATAGCTGGCAAGTCGCAGTGACAACGATATAGATTTGTTTCGCTTTCTATTACCTATTTACATAAACAACTGCCGGTCAGTTAATTACGACAATGCACCACACGTAATTTGACGTGTTATAAGTTTATAACAATAAATTGTAGATAATTCGCGTTTTAAAACCTATTATAATTAATGACTCGTGTAAAAGTATTTAACAGAAGCGCTGCTAATACATGTCTTTTGACTTTTTTAATGTTTTACATTTCTTATACCACTTCAAATATATTTTCACAGTATCGGGAGCTTATACAATATTCGGCCAAATCAAAACTGCATCATAGTACCAATAAGTTCAACGACGAATACAGGTTTAAAAAAACTTGAAACACATGGTGAAACATTATTGAACCATATCACTAGGTGGTAGGTCCCTCGTACGCTAGATGATGTCTGGGTTGCTACCACCGCTTTGTCTATTTCTGCCGCCAAGCAGCAGTTAAAAGCACTATTGTGTTTCGGTTTGAAGGACATTGAAGCCAGTGAAATAACTGGACATTATGAGACTTTATAAAAAAAAACAGAAGTCAGATGGCGAATTTCATTGAACTCATGTAACCCAGTGTCGCATGCGTGTTCTTGATAAATTAATGTAGAAATAGCCACTGATCAAATGGCACGCTTGTTGATTTTTATGACCACATTTAACTTTAAATAGATAGGTACTTCCCGAACAAAATGTTAGAATTAATTTGATGAGTTAGGTTTTAGTATTGTGTTTAATTATAACAGACTGAAATTTTATTAAGCCAACGTGTAAAACTGGTTGAGATGAACTGAAGATTAAGTTCAGTAATGGGGACTAATATCGAGACAATATATGTATAGCAAGCGTCAGCTGATGATAATGATCCAATTACGTCAATAATAAAACTGTTTTCAAACGATTCACATCCAAACACGCCTCACGGATTAATAGCAAATTATAATTCAGGAAACATTCATACAAATACAGTAAACGCAAAAGAAACAACCGTGAAGCGACTTCCCTGCGTACCAGAGGGGATGAAGCGACTGACAAGTCGGCCAACAGTGCGCGTTGCTGGGGTGCGCTGGACGCACGTCATATCTAAAGAGAACACAAGCGGAACTCTGTCGTGAAGTGAAATAGTGTTCAAACATGAGAGCCGCTTTGCAATGCGTTCTCATTGCGCTAATTACTGTGAGTATACGTTTTTATGTGCTGTTGAAAAAATATTTTTCGTAATTATATTGTGTTGGAATTTCATGTTTTTGTGACAATGTTTCGACCGCACATGATGATGTATTTTTACAATATGAAAGCTTTTGCAAGACCGGTATTATATTAACCGTGATAGGAAATAGAGCGGACACTAGTTACCAAAACACAAGTAAAATGGTTTTCGTTTACGTCCAGCAAAATATTACCGTGCCACATCCCGGGAACGCCGGAACGTCATGAACTCAGGAACAGATTCGTAAATAACCTAATTAGAAAATTAAATAAGGCCATCGGCTCATGACGTACAAAAATTACTCGTACTAGGTAATTTAAATAAAATACCCGTGCAACCAGTTAGAAAAAATCAAACGAATTTTCGATACAGTAATCACCTTAGCTAGTGGCAGTGTACTAAGGCTGAGAACCGTGAGGCCCTTGGTTTAAATCCCAGGTCGAGCAATCACAATTTATTTAAGTTTTTGATCCGAAAAGTCAGTCATGTTTTTACTGGGGTTTGGAATTTGTTCCCGGTATGGCGATAAGCTCGGCGAAACGTGGGTGCACTAGTTGCACCTGAGTCTAATCCTTCGGAGGTTAGCTTATGTGTGTACGTAATTTCTTTTTTATTGGGTTTTCTAAATCTTAATGTGATCGACATATTTATCATCGTGGTCACTAATAATAAATACAGATGCTTATACATTCATGATAACTGCATTTTTTTATGTGTTTAATTATTGCTAGTTATTTAACTAATATAGAATGGTAAATAATAATATATAAAAATATGGGTTAAACGTTGTTTTAGAAATATATTAAAATTCCTGGGTACCAGGAATTTCCGGGAACGTGTTTTTATTTCTCGTGTCCCGGGAATGCGATAAAGACGTGAAAATAAAAACGCTAGTCCGTAAACAATAACGATCGTCTCTGGCGGTACTTTCTAAGTCAATGGCCTATTGTGCATCAGTATAACATAATAATATTACGCTCAAGTTCAATGAATCAATGCTAATGAAAAACATCCAATATTCAGAACAAAACGATTTAACAATTATTGTTTATAAGTATTATTTCATAAAGTATGCAGACTGCAGGGTGCTTTGAAAATATTTGTAAGGATTTAGGATTCGAGAAATACTAATCCATATTTCAACTATCTGTATCGTATTTGGTGTACCGTGTAATGGACAAGTCCTAGCAAAGTGATTAATTGAATACTACCTGTGGTACAAGACAGGCGATTTTTTCGATTAGTTTATGCTGTGATTTGAGAGCTTTATTTAATTAATGAGGACTCAAATATTATCTATTAACACCACTTTAAAAAAATTACCTACTACAACAAATTTCCAAAAATCATTAAACACAAAAATAATGAATCAAAACTGAACAAAGCCGCCAAAAGATTCAAATGATTCGTGGAATTCTCGCATTTTGTTAAGTAAATTAGTGTATAACAATATATCAAACTAATTGTAAATATGATACACGAGACAATGACCTCATTTTACCTATTGTGAGTCTATGAGAGTTTCCCATATAAGTGGAGCGTTCGACCTAAAAACACCACGATTGTGAACGCGATCGTGCGCGAAAATAAACATGCATACTTTAAAAAAAAATAAGCCCCTTTGCACGTAAAATTTGGAAGAATTACGTCATATAAGTACACTAGCAAAGGAAAAAGTACTTTTATCCCCAAAGCCCATCGCAATACATAATATACTACAGTGCAATATCTACACTATGTTTCATTATACTTTTTAAAAGAAGCGCATAATATTTTTTGTACAACGTGTTACAGAAACATGTGGTCATATTTATAGGTCGTTACATACACCTGACAGTGAGTGTTTATGTAATGGATCTTATCAAAATCTAGACATCCTAAAATTTCACACTAATTGCAATCACTCGTTTATTACGACCAATAAGATCGATTACATCCCTATAAACTAAGTGCGTGAGCTAGAATAACAATGCTGGAGTGAGAAAAAAGCTCAGCTTTTTATTATTTAGTGTTGTCCAAAATTCAAATCGAATATCGACGTTGTCTAATTCGATGAAAAAGAAAACGGTTTATTTATGTCCTAGTAATACAATCGGGTTTGATACTATGGGGAGTGAAATATTTATATCGTACACTATATGTTGCTTAAATTTGACCACATTTTTCTGTAACATGTTGTATACGTAAACCAGGATATAATGAATAAGTACGGTTACGCTATCATATAAATAAATCAATTGAACAGAGTCAACCCACCCAATGCGTATTTTTACAGATTGAATATCTATTGTATCACCAAATATCACTATAGTAACTTATAAGGATTGATTTGATTTAAACATTCACACAATGGATACAAAACATTGCAAGTACATTTAATTCTAGAAAAACAAGAATCAAATATTTACAAACATAAGTGACCTCGAAATCGAACCTACTCTCATGCTCAGCCAGCAACCGTTACATTATTACACCATCAAAGAAACACATAAACAACAATCAAACTTTGAAACGATGGATGCACATGTAGGTCTAGATCGGTTCTCTATCGATAACGATCGACAATCAAGACATTGCATCTTATTGTAATGGGATACAAAAAAACTTGCTAAACACAATAACAATTAGAGTTATGAAACCGACATTCACGTGATAACATAACAAAGCACAATTGATGTAAGGTTACCGTTGCTGTTTCCAATTGGACACTGAGCCGTGGAAAAATATAAGCATAGACATACTTAAGAATAGCATTCAATAAGTAGATAGTTTTGTTTTTTAAGATGTAAAAATCAGGCAACTTTTAAAGATATTAAATTAAATGTACCATTTCCTTAACCAGACAATGACAAATAAATCGGAAATCATCATTGTGAAGTAAGGTAAAGTAAATGATCAAATTAAAGAAATATCTGTAAAAAGGGGTAGACGTTTAATTTGACATGTAGGGGAGAAGAAAAAACAGTGTGATAATAATGTCCGGCAGGGATAAAGCACATCAATAGACTTTAAATTAATTTAAAGAGTAACACAATTTAATTATTGGTTTCAATTTTGGTATTGCTAATAGCACCTAAACGACAACCATTAGAACCCACACGGATCCATTTTAGTTGATTAACTGATAAATCGCATGCGAAATGAACAGATTTTCAATCGAATTAATCAACAAGCGCCATCCAACTTTTGTTGATTCTAGTCAATTGATCAACTAAAATCGAACCATATGAACCCGCCAAAAGCGACATAGTTTACCATTTAACTTTTATGGAATGAGGTTGGATTCGTTCTACAAAATACTTCTGATTAAAATTTCACAGGAAGGCATTAATATGTTAATTAAAATCAGTTCTCATACAATAGTGGAGTCACATTAAAATTATTCAATTGGAAATTCTCGCAGAGGGGTTGGATACTCGAACACGCAACCGTCTCGTAACACGCTAACTGGACAGCCACACTTTCCCGACCATTAACATTTTACTTTCAAACGCATACTGAAATATCCATTTTTTCTTCAATAATCGCGACGTTCGCGAACTAATTAACAGCTATTTATGTTTGTTATTACAGGCGCACGTACAAGAAAATAAGGCGGACGATGATGACGACTTCAGACCTACACCGATTCCGCTAAATTATTGGAATGACAGAAGAACAGGTCGAGCCGGAGCGTTACACCAGATAAACAAGACTGATCCATCTCCCATCGTAGCTGCAGTACCAGCTCACTACTGGGAAGACGCTTTAAGACATAGTGTTTATCTCACCCTCGTTAGAGACAAAATAGATCAACTCATTGCTAGTGGCTCCGTCATTTCACCAGACAGTAAACCAGACTATGAGTCTAAGGAAGTTGATGATCATGATCTGTGGGAAAAAATAAAAAGGGCCCCTTTCGATAGGCTGACTAATGAAGATCATATTAAATTTGGTGACGTGACTGTCATGGCACGAGGTAGACTAATGAATGAAAATAGCGGATTCCGTTTTGCAGAAGACGTGGCGTCTAAGGAAAAATGCACTGATGACAAATGCATGGAGGGCGTGAATGCGTTATGGTCGGTAAAACGGATGCGGCAAAAGGAGCCCGGAGCGCCATCTGGAAAGTACCATTACGTCTTAACGTTCTCAGTAATATCACAAACTCCAAGAATGCAAAGGAAACCGTACGAGAATCCAGTTAGAACTTTTACAGTTCGAGAAAACCCGCCAGTAGAACCGCAACGCGTATATGATATAAGCCACAAACAAAGGCCTCAGAGAGCTATTTGGTTTCACAAAAACATAGTGCCAACGAAATCCCATCATGGTCAATACAATCATGGGTTGGACAGAATATTTTCGTCTTTCTTTTCAGACGAAGAGTCTTACGTAGAAACTCCACGACACAAGCAGCCAAACCCTTACATACCACAAATGTATCCTCAGCTTTCAAAAACAGGATATGTTAATGGTCAATATCCCATCCCAGAATCCCAACATCAGAAAAGATTGATGCCATATAATTTCAAGCCACAGTCAATCAAATATTCACGACCTCCATTATCCGCTCTTCCTCTGTCACACATTCAACCATTTATGGACTTCGAGTCGATGGCAAACAGTCCTTACCCTTCACCGCCGCCACAAGACCCTATTAGATATCAGTCATCTAACGTAATAAAAACAACAAGGCCAGCTGTGTTGCCAACCCCTGTTATGCCGGTTACTGCACCCTCTTTCTCAAGTATGAAAAATTATTCCATCGATGACGTAAACCTAATATTAAACGTAACAGATAATATATCGAGGGAACCAGAGATCATTACTGGCTTCAAAGGCACCAACAACCCTAAACCGGCGCCTATGAAAGTAAGTTACTTCCCGAATCACGTAAGGCCGCCTGTCTACAACGCGCCTCCAGGAGTTTTTGTGACAATGGATAAGAAACCGTTTAAACCTATGCCACCCTTAAAACTAGTACACAGCTCAAAACCTATGAGGACCAAGCCAGTAGATTTTCGACCGAGTCCCCAAGTTTTAGATGCTAAATTTTCTGATCCATCTAATTCTGATCCCATACCGGACTCCGCGTTTAGACCGATAACTATCCATTATGCTAACAGCAACACTACGGATAGGAGTGTTATTACTGAAAACAATAAGAAAAGAAAACCAAGCACACATAGTAAAAAACCTCAAATGAAACACGAAGACATTAAAACGCAATCGACTACCACATATACACCTGATATTATAACTGTTAACAATGAATCTGAAGATGAATCAGAGTCAATAGAGTGGGCCAACTTATTGGGTGCATTTACTAAAACTACACCGATGTTGGCACAAAAAGAAAAGATTAACAAGACGGAAACACTACCTGCAACGACAACAGTAGCGTCTACCACGATTGCGATGAAACCAAAAATTATAGAGATTACAACGACTACTACAACAACAACAGTAACGCCTAAGAAACGTACACGCCCTCCGCATAAATTTACAAAGCCAAATAAAATTAAAAAGCATAAACGCATTACAACAACTACAACGACGACGACGACGACTACAAAAGCACCAGAAAAGGCAAAAGAACCAGTACAAGACCTAACACCACAAGCTAGCTCCGCCGCCACAAGCAAACCTAGTTGGAAACCAAAGAATAAAGTAATATCAACCACCCCAATGACTACTTCATCGAGTGCAGTTACAACAACGTTGAAACCTTCATCAACTACGACAGCTACAACTGAATCGACAACCACTACGACATCCACTGTTTCTGGTAACGACATCGAACCAGCAACCACACAGCCAAAGATTAAAAATCGTTATAGACAATCTACGTTAATGCTAAAAGGCACATCTATCAAACATGATAGATGGAGTATAAGCGGGGTCGAAAAGAATAAGACCTCAATATCAAGTAAATTCCCTAGGCGAAAAGGATCAAATTTCCAAGGGTATGTGTTTCCGAAACGTAATATTACTAAACCTGAACGTACCAAAGAGGAGCATTCAGATACTGTTGAACATGTTAAATCGAACATAAATATCACCAATACTGTTACAACAACTGAAATTCTGAACACTACACCTCAGGTCACCGAAACCTCTCCATCAGCACCTTCAAAAAGGAGTGAACCCAGCAGTGTTATGTCAACAGACCCTTCGAATATGGTGGACGAAGAAGAATTAGACGATGACAACGACGAATCAGCTGAGGATAGTGATGACCAAGAGACGAAAGATCATACAGAATTTATTTTTAATGTAACAACAATACCAGTCGCTACAGAAAAAAGTAATGAAGATGAAGAGGATAAATTAACAACGACAGAACAAATAGTAACAACGTCTCCATATTCAGTTCCTAAAAACAAAACAAAATGCAAGAAGAAGAAACAACAAAATGTTAGTACTACTAAAGGTGTAATGTTAGATTCAGATATGGAACATCAGCCCAAAACAACAACTACGACAGAAAAAACATCCACAACAGAGAGCTTTATTGACTTTTTTGAAGAATTCATCTTAACTGATAAACCTAAAAGACCTAATAACAAATCAACCATAACGACAAGTACACCAGAGCTATATGAAGAGGAGGAAAGTGAAAGCCACGACATTTATGTACACCCAAAAGATGAATTCCAGAGATTCATGGATTCCTTAGAGAAAGACGATGATGATGAATACGACAATGATGACGATAATGACTATTCTCCATTCAATAATGTTGAAGAAAATTCTGAAGCTAGGAATGGCGACTCAGATTATACTGACTATCAAGACAGATCATATGGCACATACGAATTTATGTCAATGGAATAGACTGAATTTTTACATGTAGATATAACACAAACTAATACAGCTTTAACTCTGTAGTTTCTGAAGTTGATCTCACTTTAAACTTTGATGAGAAATGACAGTTTTGCAGTGAACTTTCACAACCCTAGTCTCATTTATATGATGTGGTAGTAGTATAATAATACGATCTTGATGCTTGACATCACCATGGCAGTTGACAATTACGACTGATTTCTTTATTTTTACATCATGTTATTTGCATGCTATCGCCTCATTAGTAATAGTGGCAGCGTATTTAACACCATTAAGATCCTGGGTTCTAATGTCAAGTTGAGCAATCACAATTTTTATTTGAGTTTTTCAGTAAAAAATTCTACATATGCGTTGCCCAGGATGGAATATGTATATATGTGTTTACGTGCTATTTACAATAAGCTGTTTTATTACGTATATGATATGACATCATATAAATGGGACCTACCAAATACCAATACAAATGATTAAAAAGCATTTATTTAGAAACGCAATTGTATTAGCACAGACCCGGTGTTTCTCTTGAAATGCGTTACCGAAATGTAAATATTTATAATCAGATAAGTTGTAGCTTAAGTTTTAATGTTACTGAATTAAATTATTTTTTATATGAAAAACGGCTTTACATACCTGCGCCTTCCATGGAATATTTGTAAATGGGTTCTGGTTTTAGAGGCACAAATGTTGCAAATGATTCCGGTGTGATATCCTTGATCCTCTGGTGGTATGACAACCTACAAATATATAATAATTGAATTTGTCAACACACTTATGCTTTATACTAGTTTGCCAGTGAAATTACTGGGCATTATGAGGCTTAATATCTCATATCTCTGGGTAACGAGTGCAGTTCAATGCCATGCAGTACTTCGTAATTCGAAGTTCTGATTGGTATTGCTTCTGTTTATGAGCAGGCGTGACGCTTACCATTAAGCGAGCGACATCTTGTGATTATCACTAGTAAAACAGAGATAAATATATGCTAGTAACAAAAAAAATAATTAATGATTTGCATATATATATTGAAAATTATAAATAAATAACACCCCACAGTCACACACATGGTCCCAACAGATAGTAAATTACGAGTCTTATGTTGTCGTTATCAGGAAATACGAGAGTCGAAACTCAAACTTGAAACAAATATTTATTGACCACATAAATATATTATTTCAATGTGGGGATAGGCTTTACAGCCTCTGGATTCCAGTCAGCTACTCGCAGACTAGTCGCAATAGGGTAGTTTCCTATATTGAATTTTATACATTATTTTATAAGTAACAGAAAATGATACGCAAAAGAAACCCTTTTATTAAAACACAATCAAAATTGGTTCAGTAATGACTTTAAATGTTAGTATGAGGAAAAGTGGGTGCGTAGTAGGGATATCTGACTATCTCGCTTGCACGCGTGCACCATAATGAACATTTTACACAGTCACGTCAAATGTTGCGTCGTCTGTCATTTGACAATTATCCCTTCTACAGGATTTGAATGGCTTCTAACTTATTTAATTTTGGTCCGATTTATAAAATTCTTTCTGCAATAGATTTTGAGTAACGTAACTTATTGATTTAAATAATAAAAAACAACTAGTCAACTAACCCTGCCCTATTGTGCTTCAAACCACTTGCCCATTTGTCCCCTCTTTTATACAAAAGAAACTGTAAAAATGTATACACACCTTAAACATTTCCCAAGCACTTCTCTGATGAACCTGGGTTTTGGATGATCCAGATCCAACTGAATGTATCCCTCCCAGTCCTCCCAGGACCAACGGTATTGGAAATTACTCAGATGGTATGAAAACCAATTCACAAATCTGCAATATGTAATGGAAAATTAAAATTAAATTACCACAATTACACAAGGAAATAAAATATTGATGCAAAATAAATCAGTATTTATAAATGCTTAGTTATGATTTTTTTAAAATAAACAACCTGCTTTAATTGAAGACCAGATTTTTTTTAAATAAACAACTCGGCGTAATTTGGCTGTACTGGTTATACTTCTGCCTTCCCCTTCCGGTATATAATTACATATTTATACCGTAATTTAACCTTTTGGAATACAGTATCTATACTATGCGAAAAATTATTCGTTTCGACAATATTCGGATATTTCGAAAATACAGACAAACCTGTTACATTAGAATAGGTACCTACTTATTTTCTCTCGAGTTTCTGGCATGAACCGAATATTGCCGAAGCGCATAATTATATTGTCATACTGAATATGGTCTTAAACTCTAGGCTTATGTTAAAATTACCCACCTGTCAAAACAAGCCACATTCATAGAATCGATCCGCATGAACAAAATCTCCGTAGCCTGAGCCAAAACTTGTGGCATAGTTGATGGCTGTAGCTTACATAGCTCAATGAGAACAGAACCGTAGCATATCTCCAAATATCGCGGCTTCGGTAAGTTAAACAGTTCCGCAAATATCACCTCAACAATGCAATATTCTAAAGGAATCTTGTCTTTGTATGGAAAGCAAAGAAGCTGTGCCGCACACTCTTTCCGTTCCAAGTGGGACGCCTCAATGATATTGTGCAAGTGTTCTTCAATAAGGAACCTCTCTATAGAATGTGCTCCAGGCAATACAGGACCGTCAGGACAGTCAGTGTAGTCAAACATGCGGAATATTACACGTGGCATGGGATAAGTGTCCGTGTCATTGTGCGGTGGAGGCTGGAATTACAGATTAAAAATGTATTATAAAACCTATCAAGTGTAAGACTAACTTGCGCCACAGAAAATGTCAGAACAGACATATTATATTCAGTGGAAATTTCAGTCGTACTACTACAGCTACCTATTATTACGGAGTACAGGGCACCAAGCCCTGAGGACGATTGCCCATGCGATGGACTAACCAAATTAAATCAGCCATTGGTGGTCAGCCAGTGGTCCTTTGCATGAGTGTACCAGAATTACTAGCAATTGGGAGAAATGGCGGAACGTGATGTGGTGGTGGTTGGTAATGGAAAAGCTGGTATACTTCTCATTACACATTTCTGCATTATTTCAGTGTCTTACTAATTCCAGAAAAGTCAATTAATTTGAATTGTCACCTCATAGAA
Organism: Mimas tiliae; assembly: GCA_905332985.1. Lineage (NCBI taxonomy): Eukaryota > Metazoa > Arthropoda > Insecta > Lepidoptera > Sphingidae > Mimas > Mimas tiliae. The sequence goes on from HG995254.1 coordinate 4,530,134, forward strand.
TTCAATTATTTCCACACAACTTAATATTCTCGTTACTGAGTCGATTAAATGAGATTTTATACTCAGTTACTGACTAAACAAATAATCTAAATGAATGTCTCACAGAAGCAATTTGAATTCTAAGAAATATCCTATGAATACTTTTACTTAACATAATATGACTATGGCAGTTATTATAATTATATATTTCACAATATGCAGGAGATTATTTTATTTGCATATTTCGATTTATACATTATTTTTTTGCTTTGGGATGTTAGAAATGAACTCTTACCTGAATAGAAGGTAAAGTGTGTTGCAATGCCTCACAAAGTATAGAGTCAAAAGCTAAATAAGGCCTGGGAATATGTTTCTCTGACCAATTATCTTGCTTTAATTTCTTAATTTGAGCCCAGAGGCAATCTAGATACTCCTCTTGTAAATGTGGTGAATCTGTAGACCACACCTTCAAAGCTGGCCAGTGTTTCTTACTGCGTTTATTCAGAAACACATCTATTGTCACCAATAAGTGATCTAGTTGAGATTCTTTCTTCTCATACAACTCTCTGCCAACCCATGGTAATGTAGACAGAACGGCGAAGACAAACCAATCCCTCCTTACTTGTGGCACTCCATCCTCATTAGCACTGTCGACTAGTGTTTCTAGTAATGTCAAAAGAGATGATGCGGCAAGTACATGACAGTTAACCAAATCTGCAATGAACCTGAGACAGTACCTAGCCGCGTTCCACTTTCCAGCCTTCAAGTTTTCTTTGAAAGTTTTCACTATGTAGTCAACAAACTCACCACCAAAATTATAGTTTTTAGCATTGAGCAAACCAACTAAAGTAGCGTAAATCGTACATTTCTCTGGCATGCGTATAGCACAGTCTGTGAGGATACGCAATATTTTCACCCTAAATGTGCTCAAATCTGCTTCCAACACGCTAGCAAGACCTTCCAAGTTACTCTCCAAGCTTGAGCTACTTTTTTCACCCACTCGATGGATTAGGGACTCTAAGCGGTCTTCCAACTCCTGATTCTCAGAGACACGTCGCCTCTTGCGATGTAGGCGATCTAAAACATATGGGTACAACGTAAAAGTGTTTAAAGTTGGAAAAAATTAACAACAGAATAAAGATAACCTAAAAAATGATTTCCATCTAAACGTACCGTATCCATCGTCCTCTTCGTGTCCTCTCCTTCGATTCATTACTATACTCGCTTGAACACCAAATACACAATTTAGAGCAATAAAGTCAATGCAATTATAATAGAGAAAACGCCAACAGAATACGAACAGCAAACCAAACAGACAAACACATAAAGAATATTAGAGAGGTCAGATGAAGAGTATTTACTAGACTAGAACCGATATGAGAATTAGGTACTTTACAAAACTAGGCAGCACCTACTACAATTTTCCATCCAAATACCTGTTCCTAGATGGATGGATCACGTATTATATATTAATTATTAATCGATTACAGTACGCGTACATATTGAACTTTTTTTTATTCATTTATAAATAAACCTCCCCAGAGGGGTTGACGTCAGGCAAGCGGCCGGTCATAAAAACTACAAGCCAAATCTTTCTGCCACATGTGTTAAAAGCATGCTGCGCCGACCCTACTGCGAGTGGGATAAAGGCAGATGAAAGAAGATAATGCCCTCATAATATACATTCCTCCTTATGTTCTACGCTTATTGTATAGTTTAACAAACTGATTTAACGATTTAGACTCTTCCAATGATGGATGAGCCAATATGTTATTACATTCTCCAAGCTGTAGCAGATCTATACCCCTCTTATGTTTCATCAGACTCCTCTCTACCTGGGTCCGGACACATTCCACTATCACATGGTATGAATAGTAGATACATGCAAAAAAAAAATAGCCACTCTTTCATTATTTCATCACTAGCTTTTGCTCGCGGCTCCACCCGCGTGAATAGACTTTTCCGAAATAAAACGTAGCCTATAACCGTCTCCAGGGTCCCATCTATCTCTACATCAAAATCGGTTCAGTGATTTAGGCGTGAAAGCGTAACAAACACTTAGATATTTTTTTTTCATAAAAAGTATCCTATGTTATAAGAAGTATAAGTATTTTACCAGAATATGTGTACAAAGTTTCATGATGATCGGTTAAGTAGTTTTCGCGTGAAAGCGTAACAAACAAAGTTACATTCACATTTATAATATTAGTATGATGTACAAGACAAATGTAATGCCTCTTGTGTGTCCTACTCAACACTGCTTAGTTGATTACGTGGATTATGTAGAATAGGTCGTTGGATTACTTTGATCTGAATTAGATGTAATAGGTGGACTAGGTATTGTCAAAAGTGGAATAGGTACCGTCTAGTCTTGTGAAATATCTAATCCTTGGCTATGTTCTAGTAAATACGCCTCATCTCTGATGAAGTGATGAGTTTGACTTCTAGTCTAAGCTCGCGTATCAAAATCAATCGTTATTGCCTATTGGTATTATCGCTATCGATTTAAAGAAAATCTAGATGTCAAAAAAACGTAAACACTGTTCACAGACACAGATTACTATATTAGTAGTACCTATTCACAGAGTACTTTGTTATAAACACTGTTGCTTGTTGGTTGCTGCTTGAGATTTATACTTTAGAACAAGAAAGATTTAAAATGAAAATATATTAGAAGTCTTAATAAAGTACATAATTATTTGAACTAATAAGTGGCGTTAAAAGTTCCGACTACAAATTACAATGTCTTGTAATTACGCGGAAGGGTTATCCCCATATGAGGACAAGGGTGTTTTGGGAATACCAGAAGTAAGTTCCGTATTTTTGCATAAATATATTCGAACAAAAGTTATTTGAATTAAGGCACTAATTTTCCTTATTCGTTGTTCGTAGAAGTTCGAGTCTATCGAAAAATTAAATGAGAAATGCAAGATATTAGCCCAGCTTATAAAAGAAAGCAAACATACAGTTGTGCACACTGGAGCGGGAATTAGCACTTCAGCAGGTATACCGGATTTTAGGTAAGTATAATGATCATAATAAGTATAGTTACAAGTTTTGTTAAAACCATATTTTTTTTACATAGCACTTCATAGCAGACTGCAGTGGTCGAAATTATCAAGATAAATATGTCGCGTCGTACATCTGATAATAATCATGATAATTACGTTTCATCTTTCAAATAGTTTTCTTGAAACAAAGTTTTATATTATTCAAATTATGTTTATCACTATAATTTCCAATAATCACATATTTTCAGGGGACCTAATGGTGTTTGGACATTAGAAAAACATGGCAAGAAACCAACTACCAATGTATCTTTTGGTGATGCAAAGCCAACAAAAACTCACATGATATTGAAGAAACTGATTGAATGTAAAAAAGTACATTACATTGTCAGTCAGAATATAGATGGCTTGCACTTGAAGTCTGGGTTGCAACGTAAATATTTGTCTGAACTGCATGGAAACATTTTTGTTGATGAATGTAATTCATGTAAAAGGTAATATTTAAGTCTATCTCATTCAATAAATTAATATTTTACCTTATATTACACTTTTAATAAAACAGATTAATATGGTCAAGTATTCAATCAATAATTTTGCAGAGGATAAATAATAATAATAATTAGTTAAAGAACATTTACAAAAAAATTAAGACAAATATGAATTATATTGATAATTATTGTTTTCTCAAAAGGTCTTGTACTTTACCAAACTTGTTCACATGCTTTATGTGAATAATGAACCCTATGGGTATATTAAATTATGATCTAGCACCATATTCAACAAAAAATCATACATCTAAAAACATCAACCCAAACATGAAAAAAGCCAGTTGTATTTGAAAGTAGGGTTATAAATATGAATGTTTTTTATAGGACCACATTGCAGCTAAACTCTGTCGAATGTAAAAAGCAATAAAAATAACTTTATTTTACCTTTAGGTTTGCTCATGGACCTTAGCAATGTCAAAGCACAGCCAAGCCGCTGCCTACCATTAACTGAATTGTGAACTTCCTTCTTTTTTCAGTCAGTTAAAAATATTCCCAAACAATTATATTTATTGTAATGAATGTCCACAAGAAAGTAGTAATATTAATACTGTGCTTTTCTGTTCAGGCAATTTGTTAGAAATTGCCCTGTAGAAACCATAGGCAAGAAATGCAGTGGAGTGCCGTGTGCAGCAGAACATCTCACCGGGAAACCATGTCGAGGACGTCTGTATGATGGTGTATTGGACTGGGAGCACAACCTGCCTGACAACGATCTCTTGATGGCCCAGTGGCATTCTAGGTAACACTATTTGATTATCTTTAAATTAGACAGCCCCAGTGGCGTAGTGGCCGGCTGTGAAGCGAAAGGCCGTGGATTCGCTTCCCGCACCGAGACAAAAATTAGTGTGATCCATGAATGGTCATAAATCTCTGCTTAGTGGCTAGTGCTCACTTACGTCTTTCTTTTCAATATTATTCTTTCTCCACAAATCATTTGAACCCCTGATTCACCCCTATAAAGTTTAATATTGTTTCTCCATACAAACTTTCATCCCCTATTTCACCCCCGTCAGATTTTGTGTTGACGATGATTGATATCGATCCTTGGGGTTCAAACTTACCTTATACCAAATTTTATCAAAATCAGTCCAGTAGTTAGAAGTGAAAAGATAACAGAGTTACTGTCACATTTATATATTATTATGGATTTAAGTAACTGTAGTGTAGTGTTTATTTAAGTAGTGAAAGAAAAAAGTAACATACGGACGGACAGATGGGCACGCGGACATGGCGATGTTATAAGGGTTCCATTTTTGTTCTTTGGCCACGGAACCCTAAAAACATCTGTAACTGTTTAAATGACTCGAACATTTTCTTTAAACATAACTAAGAAATAAGAACCATCGCGAATAAACGAGCGAATAAAAAAAAAGAAAACAACAATTCGGCCCATTCGTTTAGGTATTACAACACACAACCAACGACAAAGGGGTCAAAGTTTAAACTTATCTTCTTCCACCTGCCCATATACCACATGCAGTGGGATCCTATACCTACATAAATAGACTCACGCCTGTTTTCTATAGGGGTAGGCGGATTTCCACTGATTTGTGCTTTCCTCCTACAATATGTTTTTTTTACGTTTCAGCATTGCAGATCTCAGTATATGTTTAGGCACAACACTACAAATCATTCCAAGTGGTAATTTGCCACTAGAAACCGCGAAATATAGCGGCAAATTAATCATATGTAATTTGCAACCGACTAAACATGTAAGTGCAATATTACATTTAATTAATTAAATACACTAAAATACTTTACGTTATTAAAAAAACTCCTTGAAAATATATACCGCGTAAAATATCTTGACCAGTTTGAGCCATGCTTTAGACACTTGTCTACACTGTCTACATAAATGGGTCATCTCAACCAGGTTACCTCACAGTAAACTGACGTGAAGTGGTAGCTTGCAGCGTTTTGTACGATGAGTGAGATTCTCAGTGGCCCAAAACCCCCTCCTTTCCTATACTTTTTACCTAGCGTTATCCTTAATACCAAGGTACGCCTCCCCATAATTATGTAAATAATAAATGTAAATAAATTGCGAGTATTGTCAAAAATTGATAAACTATTAAATAAATTACATCTACCCCCTTCCAGGACAACAAAGCAGACCTCATAATTAATTATTATGTAGACGACATACTAGAAAAAGTTATGAACCTATTAGAAATTGATATACCAACATACAATGAAGCAGACAATCCAACAAAAATAGCAGAGTCAACAATCCTAGACTGGACTTTACACAGAAGCGAGGTTCGCGCACTGGAGAAAGTGTTTAAAGCAAAATGTAGAGGGATTAAGAAAAAAAGAATTTGATCAAGAGAAATCACCAGACACAGTCTCCGGAACGCAGATTGAAAGTGTTAAAAGAAGATATTGATGTATTTCCTAAAGAGATGAATGACCCACCTAAAGTAAAATCGATTTAAGCAACCAATTACAGTCTGATAATATAGTTGTTTCTCATCGCATTAACGCATGTAATGCTCATTTTCACCAACCTATGCTTAACTATACTGGACTCTTTACGCCTAACACACAAGCCCTTTTTTACGTCGCAATGTCGCAGAACTCAACTAAAGTTAACCATAGCTTGGAAAAAACCAGTATTTGACATTATCATTATATTTTTCTCTCATGGCTATTATCTGATATTTGTTAAACTAGCAAAAACGAATCTAAATAGTCATTTATAGCGCACACCAGAAAACAATTGAAAATCCGCGCGACCACCGATTCCCCAGTGGCACCTCCCGCCAGTTTAGCGCGGTGCGTCTGTAGCCGAGTTCAGCCGAGTGCAACCGAATGCAACCGAGCGCCGCCGAATATTTACGAAAATACCCGATGTCGTCTAGCGAATCCCGAGTAGCGGCGTGTAGCATATTATTTCAAATATCAACTGATCCTTAATTTATTACAAGCAAGTTAGTAATAAATATCTGCATTTACCATCATTCTCATCCTCATCCTCCTGGTAATTCAAATTAAAAATCTATTAATTATAGTCATCAAGATAATTATTTCCAACTTGTATTTATTAAAATAATAATTGATATATATAAATAAATATATATAACGATATAACTATCACTAAAAATCTTGGTAAACACAGACATAGGCCTAGGGTTGCCAGATTGTATAATTGGATACAATACTGTATTATTGGGTTGATGATTATATCCTCTTTGCATAGTGGAATCTCACGTGGATATGTGAGGAAAAAACGGAATCGAGGTTAAATGATTTATAATGATTGCTGTATTTACTAAATAAATGATAATACAACCAATAGCCACTTACATAGGTACTAAGTATCTTGTGTTATATCAATAACTATAAGAGACTTTCGGTCCTACAACACCCAGGGCCAAATTGTGTCAGTGCGGGAATCGAATCTCCGGCCTCTCGTATCACACTCAGCCGCTCGCACACGCGTCGAGTTTTGATTTTTATCACAAGTCAATATTGTTTGATTTCAGGGACTTAGTTGAATAAAATAAGTTCGCTTTACTGGCAGCCCTGCACAATGTTCTAGTTATTTATGTCATATGTATGTTGTTTAGAATAATTCATGGAATTAAATGTTAAGAGATTTGATTAATATACATTAGAAACATCGGTAATGTTAAGAAATATAATTGGTGTAATTAGATCATATAGAAATTGGTAACATGCATTTAGAATAGTACACAGTCATTCATTAATGCAAAATTCATTGATAAGTAGTGTTAAATTCAAATCATTTATTCTGTAAATTGGATCATAAATATCACTTTTACATGTCAATAATATTTTATGCTACATTACATTTACCACGGCATTTCGGGGCTAGCCATGAGAAGAATGCCGAAACAGTCATGGTTTATGACTTCTTTTAATGTCCAGACATAGTTTTACAGAAATTATGCGAGTGTAATATAAAGAAATTCCTTCATTATCTTATCATCATAGTAATATGTCATGGTACCTAATATTTATTAAAATATTTTTGTATGTGTCCCGGTTGGAAGCATATTGAACCCAGTGAATATACTGGGCCAAACATTGCTTTGTAATTTATGTTCTGACCAGTGTGGCTACTGGGTATTGAATTTAATTAGCATTTGCAATAATGTTTAACAGACTCCAAGAAAAGAGGAGGTTCTCAATTCGGCGCCTTTTTTTTATATAGCATAGGCCGGCAAACGAGCAAGTGAGTCACCTGATGGTAAGTGATCTCCACTGCCCATGTACGCCCACAATACCAAAAGAATTATGAGTGCGTAACACACGTGTCTACCACTCAACTGACTTGGTGCCAATGGGACCACCCTATACCCTTATAAACAAAAAAAGAATTTCTCGAATCGGTCCAGGCGTCTTTGAGTAATCGGGGAACATACATGAAAAAAAGGATTCTGAAGAATTGAGAACCTCCTCCTTTTTTTAATTCGGTTAAAAAGTAAATTTGTAATGTATTAATTATTTTGTGTAACTTATTTATTTATATGCGTAATTAAATGTCTGCCCACTCTACTGCAATGTTTGTATAGGTATATACAATAATAGTATACGCAGTACAAAGTAAATTAGTACTTTATAGTTTCGTGTCTACCTACTAATAAAAAATCATAAGATATCTAAATGTTTCATTGAAGATGTATAAATAAGAACAAATAATAATAATGTATAATTTATTAGAAACAATTGCTTTGGTATATTTACAGTCGTTTTTAAATACCTTATATGGAATGCATATGTAATTATGAAACACTCACACGTAAATAATCCACCTAACAAATGCCCTTGTAGTGTTTTAAAATAATAAATTCTTATAATTTTAATCGCTTTAAACCTGATATAAAATATCGAGTGGAAAACAGCAATATTTTAAAACAAAATAACTGAAGTTCAATTTACAATATTTTAAATAACATATTATAATTTAATAAAACTTGTACCCAAATAAAATCACGGTTTTGTCTATAAAAGTAAAAATCCGCACACAGTAACATTTTTTTATTAATATTAATTCCTTTTTCTTTTTTTTTATAAAAATAAAAAAATATCTAAAATCACAGATTTTCAGACTCCGCAGCCGCTATCTCAGAAACCATGTTAATTGAAACGCCAATAGTGTTGTAAGTGGCAGAATTAAATTGTCCACTTGATCTGTTTTGGCTTCAATAAATCCGGACACCGAAGCTGCTATCGCAGTTCTTATCAACGCATTTTTCGCTTTTAGCAAATCTGTAATTAAAATAACATATTACAATAAACTAATATAGTATGGCAAAAAAAATGATCCACATTTGGCAAAGAAATGATATGATACAATGATACATACATAAAAAATGTATCGCGCCGAATTGAGCACCTCCTTCTTTTTTTTAAAACCGTTCAGAATAGCGGAATTCAATAAATGAATTAAATTTAAAAGAATGACAATTGTGAAATGAAGATTTATTTTAACCGTAAAATATCAATATAGACAATTCAACTCATTTGTGCACGTCGCTATAATTACATCACATGAAGGTATATGTTGTGAAATGAGTAGCGCTGTCCTCAAACGCTTTTGCCTAATGAGGCGACCCATTGGTCGATTTCCAATTTTGATAGGTTTTTCAATTAGTTCCAAAATTTACCACCGTCAATTTATAGTTGTTGCACTATACAATTTTAGATCATGCACACATACCTACCAATAAACGGAACTGACAAAGTGGTTTACCGAATATTTCGAGGGCGTGAACAGTGGCCACTTGTGACAGGATATTGAATGTCGTCCCCTCCAATGTCCTGTTGCTGTCTGAAATATAAATAAATATTTACAAGGTGGTAGATCCTTCTTATGCGGAGGCCGTCTGAGTCAGTACCATCGCTTGAATGTGCCTCACCTGACCACTTATTAAATCCATATCGTGAACCGAACCAACTGGCGGCCGCGTCTCCTATACCGGTGGCGAGTACTCCGCTCAGTAACTCCAGGTCATAGCCTTCATGTTTAGGCACTAGTAATAATGGACAGGCGAGACCCACGTACAAATACATCGGCGTCATTGCGAACGTGCCCACATCCTGAAAATTACAACAAAAATGTGCATTAGTAATTTTTTTTATTATTCAGATATGATTAGTAACAGTAGTAGATTATTGAGCCGTGACGCAGTTAGCGAGTAGAGGAGGTCGCGGGTTCGATTCCCGCACAAAGACAAAAAAAAATATGTGTTATACACAAATATTTGTTTCATAGTCCAGGTGTTTCCTGCCCAGAGGGGTTGACGTCAAGCAGGTTGTTCGTAAAAACTACAAGCCAAATCTTTCTGTAACATGTGTAAAAAAGCATGTTGCGCCGACCCCACTGCGAGTGGGTTAAGGGCAGGTAGGCTATAAACGAAAGAGGCAGTGAACTGCGAGATTTTATGTGTTGAATGTTATTTTCACATTTATATTTGCTATATAGCATATAGCAGTTGATCGATAAATTTCTGGTATATATAATAGACATTTGATTCTCGACTTTAATTCAATCATTATAAATTGAAATAAATAATACTGCGAAATAATACACCTTTTAAACATTTAAGGAATAAAATAAGTGACACAGATGAAAAGAAATAATCTGCAATTAATAACAGATAGCGTTATATGATCGAACTCAAAATGATTTTTGAAGGATTTATTTCTGATTGCAAAATATTTTTGTACCAATACTAAATTATGCGAAAATTAACAACGACACAGATACCTTCTCATCTTTATACACGTCAAATATGGACTGCAGCACTGATGATATTGGTTCGATGCCAGATTTTCTCAATGCCTGTGAAATAAATAAGTATGATAAAATGACAACTAAAATCTTACAATACTCGCTAATTATCTTGGCTGTGGTGAAGTTAGTTCCTTGCGGAGTTGGGACTATTATTTTCAAAGAGTAAAGTGTAACGGGAGGTGTAGAGGAGCTGAAGAAGTGACTAACTTCGGCCAAGTCATATTGTATTTGCTAATTGAAATAAAAATAAATTATACGGATTTTATCGCTGTTTAATTTTATTTTGGTCTGGACGTTTCGAAAGCTTAGCCTTCGTAGGCCCCGTCACCTGAGACCACTTTTTAATATTAATATCAAGCTTCTACTTCAAGTTTATTTTCTGTGAGATAGTGTAACAACCCGGTCGGGCCGGCCCAGTCATGCTGTCGACAAACCGTTTACAGCGTGGCTCTATCACTTTACTTCATAGGTACTGCAGTCCTCAACATGGTGACGGCGTTTTGTGGCCGTTGCTAATTGTTAATGAGTGGTGGATTAACATAAATGATGACATACCTCTACTAAAACCAGTAGTCCAAATCCGATGCCAGCTGCTAATGTTATCAAGGGAACATTGTAAATAATCCCAGACAAGAACACCAAAGAGGCCAATATGTGGAACGATTTGCGTGTGACCGTATTAGCTTTTACAGCGAACTGTGACCGTACAAACAGCACACATATTGACATTAGCAGCAGAAACAACCAAAAGGCAAATAACTGTGCCTGGAAATGAGAAGTTTTTTAATTACCATAAGTTCACACCTGCATCTAAAGGGATGGGCAAAGGTGCAACTAGTACCCATACCCACCGTTCGATTAATTCAATGCCATGATGTCATAACTGAGCTTCTCTTCTCCCAAGAGGGGTTGACGTCAGGCAGGCGGCCGGTCGTAAAAACTACAAGCCAAATCTTGCTGTAATATTAAAAAGCATGTTGCGCCCATCCCACTGCGAGTGGGATAAGGGCACGTGGAAGATGTATTAAGTGAGCTTAACGCCAAATGAAACACAAATTCCAATCCCATGGGAACCGTTTGTGAATTTTTGCACCGAAAACGGGGTGGTAAGTCCCTCGTATGTGAGAGGCCGTCTGGGTACTAACCCAAACCATAGAAAAGACAAACCAGTGGTACCAACCACTGGTTTGTCTATTCTATGGTTTGGGTCGCAAACACAGTTCAATATAATAACCATGCAGTGTTTTTGCAATTCAAAGTTCTGTGTGGTGTTGCTTCTGTTTAAAGGAAGGCGTTGCGCTTACTTTCAGGCGAGCGACATACCCGTTTAGTCATTTGGGCTAATAAAAAAATCACAAATTTTGATTGACTGACTAGGGATTTGAACCCAGTAAGTACCTCACTGGTTGTTTGGCAATTAGCCTGAACTAAGTTCACTATCACTAGGCCAATGAGGCAATTATATACAGATTTTTGATAATTTCAATACAATATATACAATTATATATAATAATATAATACTCATACAATACATTATATGTTATTATTTACATACAATGTCTATGTTTTTTGTAAGAAATCTATAAATTATTGCTCAGTTAGCAACAGTTATCCCTGTGTATATATTTCCTCTGTATGATTCTATATCTTTTCCTTATCAACTATTCAATAAAAAAAAACTTATCTTCAATACAATATAAGTCAAACTCACTCTATTTGGATCCATGAATACATAACTTAGTATTCTGAGAATACAATTCATGCCCAAAGTTGAATGCAATGTGATTAGAGCATATGCAGCCGCTGTCAGGAATATGTATCCGAATGTCTGCAGGGTTCTCAAGTTGTCAGTCAAGTGATATAACGCTGTAACAAGCAATCCCACTGTTGATAACACTGTCTGAAAACAGACAAGTATTTTGTAAATAAGAAACAAGGCAATAAAGTAAATAAGAAATCAGTCCCAAAAGCACACACCTCTGACATTTCTAAGTTACGTGTGTATTCATTGTTAATTATCACTTGCGTTAACGGTGAAGGAAACATCGTGAGGAAACCTGCATACCTGAGAAGTTCTTCATAATTAGAATTTCGAAGGTATTTGAAGTCCGCCAACCAGCATTAGGCTAGTGTGGTGGACTAAGGCCTGACTCCTCTCATTCAATTGAGGACACCCGTGCCCAGCAGTGTGACATCTATAATACAGGGGTAGTAAAAAAAAACTAAGGTGTGATTGATTTACAAACATTTAAATTCACATACATCCAAACTTTCACATTTATAATATTATTACGAAGTAGATTGAGATTGATGAGATCCAATAAACTGCCATAAAGATTCACTGAATCCCGTTAGTGCGGCCGTTGCATAACAGAACTGAGTTCTTGAAACGTGATAAGTGGAGTAAATTTCGTAAATTGTAGATATTTGTAAAACTCTATTTGACATGTCTGAAGTTTCAAACATATTAATTACCGGCACGAATCGTGAGCACAGACGTCCGTCTAGTGGGGACGACGGTTTCCGGTAGACGGTATGGTTTAGACGGTAGTGGGGAAGTTGAGAGCCCAATAGATGTCGAGCATCGACTGATGAATCAATCGCGTGAAACACTGGTGCCCTGTGCTTTTTTATTCCGCCAATCAGACCTATAAATTAACCACTGCGTAAGTCTAGTTTGTGTTCACGATTCATGCCATAAAGAAATAACGGAAAAAAAAAACTATATTTAACTTACAAAAACAATAGTGTTTATAAAGTCTGCTTCATCATCTGTATCTGTATTTACATCATTACACATCATCTTAGCCATGAACATGATGAGGAAGAGTACTACACTCTGCGTCACAATCATTGCCTCCCCTATTGTGTATGTTTTGGGGAACATGACCAGTGACCACCGAAGTAATGTACTGTACAAGAATATTGTTGGTAATGTCAACACTAGTGAATAAGTCAGACCTGAAAATGATTACAGTTCTGTTAAAAAAAGAAAATAGATTTTTTTTTTTTGTTTTTGATGAATAAAAATATTTAAATACTATTTTTATTAACTTTTTATAAACATACACTTCCACAATGCACACATGAGAAATTATGCACCTAAGATTTTTTCTTTCTGTTTAAATTATTTGGATTAAATTATTTCACAAAGGATCTTTAAAAACCAATAAATAATAAACCCCCAATTCAACTCTGCTTTTATTGTGTTTTTATTATAATACAAGAACAAAAATAAATGCATTTTGAAATTAGGGAGTAGGTATATGACATCTAATTTCAGCCAGTAGCTTCGCCGAGCGTATTTCCGTCCCTTATGTGATAGGGGGCGAGCCTATCGCCATACCGGGCACAAATTCCAGACTCCGGGCTGGTACTGAGCATATCGTAATAGAAAAACCCAATACCACTTTACCCGACCCGGGGATCGAACCCGAGACCTCAGCGTTGACCTCAATCGTAATGCTTACGCATTACAACTGCGCCACCGAGGTAGTCAAAAAAGTCATAAAAGTTACTCATAAATGCTAAAAGAGAAAATCATTTTTTTTACCTTGTCCTAATCCGGCATAAAGAAGTAAAGCAGACACAAGACTTGATGCTATGCAGCCACCATAAATATTCTCTCTTAACACCAAACATGATACCGACATGAAAATAATGAACAGGATGCAGTAGAAGAATATACCCACAGATACAAATGCCACTAGGCTGTATACTAAAGATACTTTGTACAACAATGAGTATGTAATTAAAACTGCAGGGAGAAGAGCACAGCACCACAAGCCATTGCTCTTCACTGGTCTGAAAATTAAATTTATAAGTGGTTAACTAAAACTTATATGTATAAACAAATATTCATATTTTAATTTTATGTATCTTTTGGGATAATGTGTTTGTCTTATGCATTGCAGGTAAAAAATGATGACATTATTAAAAGAATCAACCAATTTTATTGAAACATAACTTCTTTGCTCAAAAACCCAGCTGTTTAAAAAAATAAACCCATTGAAATTAGTAGACTAAGGCCTCACACCCATCATTCAATAGAGGAGGCCTGTGCTGTGGACATATATAGTACAGGGCTAATATTATTATTAAAATCCGTTCATTCATTTAGGTGCTAAGATGCCAAACACACATACACAAAACTTAAAACTATCTTTTTTTGTAAAGCTTACATCGAAACAAAAATTTCAGCTCATTTTCTGTAATTACTCAAGGTGTTTTCCATGTTTCCTTCATACCTTTGTACCCCATCATTGAAGTTTAACCAAATTCATATGTTACCACTTTGGAGGTAAACCTTAAGTAATACAAAATAATCATAGGTCGCAAAACTCTCAAACTATATATTTGGTAGAGATATAGCGTAAAATATGCAAAAAAAATGGCATCGAATTGAAAACTTCCTTCTTTATTCAAGTCGGTAAATCACTAAACTAAAGTAAAACAATATTATTAAAAAGAGGATTCTATGTGGTGTAAGAAAAAATATTGTCTAGAAGTCTCTCTACCTGGTTTCAATACCAGCGTCGCATAAATTTCGTATTATATGTCTGTCAAGAGTGTTCACAGCAACAATATATTTTTTCACAAATTTATTATACACACACGTAAGTATTTTTTTATTTTCTTCCATATTTAATGACTATGTGAGATTAAAGTCCATGTTTTAAAATGAGCTGGCCTAGACGATTGTTATCATTTTGGCAATAAATTTGTCATGCAATCAATACTCATGCAATAACAAAATGTGACACTGTCTGCCAGTGTCATAACAGTCAATACATTTTTTTTCTTAGGAATTTGAAGACATTGTAAAAGTTCATCCATATTGCAGCAGATGTCACTATTTTAAAATTTAGAGGCGTCGTAAAAGGAAATGAAAATGCCGTTCTGTCTTACACTAATTATTATCATAAATCAACAAATATACGAAAATTTATAAGCTTAACCGACCCCCGATAATGTATAAAATTGTTACAAAAAATATATTTTAATCTAATTTTTTTATGATTTCTTTATAGCTTGTTTTTTTATTCTGTCTCGGGATGGTTCTCAGCAGCCATTTTGTTGGATTTCATTTCGTGTTGTCAAATCTAAAATTTAATTACCAGCGTTTTACTTTTGTAACATTTTTCGTTACTTTTGGCCTTTTTCGTAATAGCTCGAAATAAAAGGATTAGCGAATTATAAGCCATAATTTAATAGGTCTACCTATGAAATTGGCATTTTGTACGATAAAAGTTAAAGTATTCTTTTTTCATCGTTTTTTATTTCTAATAATTAAAGGAACCACCCATACTATCGATGCATCCTTACCAGTATTGTAACATTTTTTTAATTATTTTGACATTGCGATACTTTTGTGATCAAAATGTAACTTTTCGAGCAGTCTTGTGTAACTTTTGATTCTCGGGTACTTGCAACACTGGTCGTTTCGTTTGTGAGCCGTGCGTGAGTGTATTTCGTTTATCTTTTATTTATTTTTTCGTTAACTTTGCTTGCTGCCTGGACTCCGAACACTTCCCTCCTTTTGTCAAACTTACGCGTGAAACTCTGGACCCCGATTTGCTTAACGATGTGGACTAGATTTGGATGACAGTGATAAAATAAAAATATCTGGAAGGAAACTTAATAAAAAAACATACCACCGCTAAACTTTCTTTTATTTGATTAACCTCTATTTCTGTTTCACAAAGTAATTTCCAAAAGCGTACATCGTTATTGAAATTATTTGTCTTTTGGGAATTACTTTGTGAATTATAAATAGTTAATTTTAAAATATTGAGCAGCACAGTTTGCTTTAAATAGGGACGTCGTATACCGATAGATGGTGCTAATACCTTTAATCTCAGTGTTGACTCTATCATCTATGTCCGTATACATAAAGCAAGTACTCTGTACCAAACTTGACATTGGCTGTATGCACAAGAAGTGCGAAGCCATAAGAAGAAAAAAAAGTACTCTGTGCTGTCTGCTGTCAAATGACATCTGACTTTTCCCCTTTTTATTGGGAAGGCAAAGGGTTCTTGTCCATACAGCCTCGTCATTAGATAAACGATGAAACGTGGGAGTGACCGTTTTCATGGTCTTGCTGGAGTTTTGGTTTTACATAATTCCTTTCAATACGATGCTTTTAGGCGACTTTCTTTTTTAGACACAGCACTTTTCTGTTAGCATTATCGCTAGCGGAATTAAAATTATGTCTACGTCAAAATTGTATGGAAATGACACTTGAATGACACTTCCTTCAAAAAAAAGTCACGTGACTGCTGCGAAACTTGGCGATTGGCTGTTTCAGTTTTGTTTGTACGTGTTCATTGTTATGTATTTTGAGTGCTTGATGAGTGCTCGATTGCGGGAGTCACTGACCATTGACCAATAATAAGCGGGAGTGAAGACGCAAGTCAAACTCAAATAGTTCATTCAATTTGTATCAGCTGCTGTTACTTGTTTATTCGATTCGTGTATTCTCGCCTTCTGTAATTTTAACTAAAATGTTACGAAATTTAGGTAAAGTTATAACACAAAAAGCTAAATTTGCGTCAGCTGCCACACCGGCGCCGCAAACTAACCCGGAAATATTATACACCGGCGTAAGTAATTAATATAAAGAGGGGAATTACCCATTAATTTATTCATATTTAAAATATTTTGTGAGTGTTTCTACGTGCGTGTACGCGTATGTGATATAACGATAAACCCTGTTTATAAATTGCGTCGGCATCATGCCGGTTGATGCCGGTATTCCAAGGTCGTTTTGTTGTTATGTTTATAAATTTTTATCTGTAACTAGGTATTGCTCGCGGTTACGCTCGCGTGATCGTCTTTTTCCGGGATAAAAGTTGCCTATCTCCTAATCCCGGTCATGGTCTACCTGTGTGCCATTTTAGTAATGTGTTCTGTGGTGCCAAATTTAATTCAAAACCGTTCAGCCGCTAAGGCGTGATTGATTAATAAACATCCAAATTCTCAAACCCACAAATGTCCAGGCTTCCACATTTATAATAGTAGTAGGATAATAGGATTATTATCTTGTATGTACTATTTTAATTATTTTGTTTAGTTTGTTTTGTAGGCTCATCACTTTATGTTTTTACTGTTGCTTATGTACTAACGTTTACTGGCGTTAATATCTTTATATTAAATATGCCCAAATAAATGAATACACCCGACAATCACACACATAGTCCTGACCCCACACTAGGTGAACCTGTATCGTGGGTATCTGGAACTATGAGGGATTTGCGGTCCCACAACACCTAGATCTGAAAGAAATATATGTGGAACACACAAACATTTGTCTTGGTGTGGGAATCGAACCCATGGCCTCTCGCTTCGCAGTCGGCTACTCGCCGAATGCGCCATGGAGGCTGGATAGTCTGGTTTAATAAAAATGCATTCATTATTATTCATTGTATTTGAAAGAAGTCATCATTCTTGAATCACGAATTTTATACAATGATAAAGAGTGGCCACAATGAAATTGACAGTCTTTGAAGATTGAAATCATAAATACCATAATATCATATAATATCTTGTTTATTGAAGTAAACAATTCAATTAATTAATTAACTCTAGATAAGTCTAAATTCATAGGTCCCTGCTATAAGCCTGGCGATTACAACTTACCATTTAATTCCACATTACTTATTGTATACATTTCTCTTAGCTATTCATCAACAATGAATGGGTGAAGTCATCAGATGGTAAGACTTTCAAGACTGAGAACCCTGCCAACGGTCAAGTAATCACAGAGGTGCAGCAGGCTAGCAAGCCTGATGTTGATAAAGCAGTCAAAGCAGCTAAAGATGCCTTCAAGTGAGTTAACTTTATTAGGGTGAATTGGTTCCACTAATTAAAATAAAACTAGATTATACGGATTTTATCGCGGTTTAATTTTATTTTAGTCCCGACGTTTCGAAAGCTTTTATATATTTTTTAAGAATTTCAAAGATTTTATGAACCACGTTAAAATCCATATTCAATTATTTAATGGTTTTAATACAGACTGGGATCGCCATGGAGGTCTATGGATGCATCGGAACGTGGGGTCCTTATCAACAGACTCGCGGACCTCATCGAGAGGGACAGAGTGTACCTAGCGGTCAGTGCAATATAATCATTATTTAACTTAAGACTGCCACGGTGGCGCAGTTGTAATGCGTACGCGTTGCATTTCGCCGAGCGTATCTCCGTCCCATATGTCATATGATAGGGGCGAGCTTATCACCATACCAGACACAGTTCTAGACTCCGGGCTGTTACTGAGTACTTTGTAATAGAAAAACCCAATATCACTTTTACCTGACCCGGGATCGAACCCGAGAACTCAGCGACAGCCTCAGTCGTAACGCATTAGGTACAACTGCGCCACCGAGGCAGAAAATCTAAAAAAATAAATATAAAGATAAGAACGTTAATAAAAACAACAACGATGTTTATCTTATTATGACATAGAATGTTCTAAATGTGATAACTGATAACATATGGTCGTAAACCAGGCGCGGATCCAAGGGGTAATAGGGGCCCCCTGAGTCAAGTAAGGCATCCCTTCGCCTTATCGAACAAAAAGTGCCCCCCAGGGCACACCCCAATATTGCTGTCCTGACACCTGTATTGATGATATCTTATTCGTTAATAACATGCAAAATGATGTACTTAGTACAAAAATAGGGTTCTGTATACGAATTAAGAGTAACAACAGTTAGTAAACATAATATGAAAAATATACGTTTATTTGTGATGTATCCTGCTAATGTTTCTATAAATACACATACCTATAAGACAATTAAAGTTTGATAGAATAAACGTTCGAAGGCCTACTTTAGTACATGGTCAAACTACCTACTAGTAGTAACTCATCAGAAGTAGGTAGCTCGGTAGTAATAACTATTAAGGTCCAAAATCATTTTAAATCATCTTTGAATGAAACTTATAGCCAAATATATTAACATTATGCCGATATTCAAATTTCATAACATAAAATTAAAATAAATTGTTTTTCTTATCTTAATGTCGCATGTTTTAGATAGGATAGGTTGTTTTTTAAGCAAGGACTAAATCTGCTCTTCATTTTAATTTATGAATGCATGCTTAATATAATGCATGTTGTATTCACTTCTAGAAGGACATACTCATTAGTACCCTATTAAGGTAGTTTCCTATATTGAATTTTATACATTATTTTATAAGCAACAGAAAATGATACGCAAAAGAAACCCTTTTATTAAAACACAATCAAAATTGGTTCAGAAATGTGCCCGCAGTTATGACTTTAAATGTTGGTATGAGGAAAAGTGGGTGCGTAGTAGGGATATCTCACTATCTCGCTTGCACGCGTGCACTATAATGAACATTTTACACAGTGACGTCAAAGATTGCATCGTCTGTCATTTGACAATTACTCCTTCTACAGGATTTGAATGGCTTCTATCTTATTTATTTTTGGTCCGATTTATAAAATTCTTTCTGCAATAGATTTTGAGTAACATAACTTATTGATTTAAATAATAGAAAAAATCTAGTCAACTACCCTATTCTACTTTTATGTAAGTACTTACTTATTTTAGTTTCATAGCGTGTAAGTTATGTGTAAGGTACTGTTTAGCAAATCTATTAAAAAAATAAAAAATGAAAGAGACGAGGAAAACATATTTTGCAAACTGTACATTTTGGTATTCTCTTTGCAAGTTGGACAAAACGGAACAATCGAGTTAAAAGTGCCCAAACCACCCTTTATAAAAGTTCGTTCAACCAGGAAATATTAGTGTAAAACAAAATGATTCGACCGTTCCGAATGGTTTTGTGCAATAAAAAGTTACGTAATCGTGTTATTTGGAACCTCGCGTCGGTAACGACTGTGACCTTCACCGTAACATTGAGGTGGAAGGCGCCCGCTGGGCGATTCTGTTGTATAAAAATAATGTTTTTTTATCGGCTGGCTATGACTATCTTTTATACAGACACATGTTCCATGTATGGTTATGGATGTTTTTAGCGAACCTACTAGCCAATACCCGGCATTTTCTTCAATTTAAAAACTCTATGTCAAAAACTTTCATTTATAATGTATTTAGCTTTGTCTCACGCGCCCACGTGAAAATATTTTTTTACGTAAGTCTCACTTTTACTGTAATGAAAAATATCCTCTAAAACTCAGATAGGTATAATGTAGGTTGGTAGGTAGGTAGGTAGGTTGATGAACGAATGTTTTGGAGCAAATCAGTAGGCCTAGTACGAGTGGTACGAGTTACAAATACGTTCAAAATTATGGAATTCGTAAAAAATGACTATCATCGAAGTGTCAAACTAGTAATTCATACGGTATTAAAGGAAAGAATCGCTTGAAAACTAATTTCATATTAGCCGAATATGAAATTGATATGTAATGCAAATCCTATTATGGAAAACTCATTATTAGTTACGACTATTCTCTGGCTCTACACACAATAGGTACATAATGACTCTTATTATTAAGTAATAACCAGTACAATAATTGATGTCTAATTATTAATTAGATCTATGATAACCTCAGGGGCGGATTTAGGGGGCAATGGGGGAGATGCATTTATCTCACTCAGACTCGCGGCTTGGTGGTGCAGGATAATGGGATAGTAAACGCCAAAATTGCCGTGTAAGGGCTGGAAGAATTTATGTTAGAGGCAGTGTTTTATTACCATTTCAGCTTCGGAAGCGGTCCCCTTACACCAGATATAATAGTATACTAAATTACTAACAATGTATACCAATCTTTAAAAATGGCGACCGTCATTGTGTTAACAAATAAACACCAATTTCCATTTTGCCAACTATGTCAAAGATATAGAACGACCACCACAAAATCAAATACTATCACCATCACAATTCGGTTTCCGACGTGGAAAATCTACTGCTGACGCCTCACGAATTAACTGACTATATAGTCAAGATGCTGGAATCATCCAGCATCTTTTACTTATCAAAGTAAAAGACCTTGGTTATTGCTACCTTAGAGTGGTAGAGTCTTATAGAAAACCGACGTAAAGTAGCAGCTTGCTGCTGCGCTTGGTACGGTGAGTGAGATATCCTGAGGCCCAAATCCCCCTCCCCTTCCCAATCCCTATATTACTTATCCCTTTCCTTTAAGGTCGGCAACGCGCCCATAATTCTTTTGGTATTTGGGCGTATGGCTATATATTCACGGCATATGTATGCAACGCATGATACCAATAGAACAGAAGTCCTTTTTAAAATAGTCTTATTTTCCAATTCCTGCAGATAGCTTTTGGCTATAGATACTCACTGCCAGACCGCCCACCAGTACTAAGAATCATTCTTCTTACATTTGTTTATTTAAAATATATTGTTTATTGGTTCACAATAAAGGATTTTTGTATTGTATTGAATACCTATAGGCTGTTTTTCCAACAGAGTCTGGAGACTCTAGACAACGGCAAGCCATACACGGCAGCGTATTATGGCGACTTGGTCGGTGTAGTGAAGAACTTGCGGTATTACGCTGGCTGGGCCGACAAGAATCATGGCAAGACTCTGCCCACAGATGGGAAATACTTCGCTTACACACGGCATGAGCCTGTTGGTGAGTTTGTCTTCTATATTTTTAACTTTTTTACTTTTTTTTTCGAGAAAACGAGTAACTGGGTGGCAAGATGGCAAGTAATCTCCACCGCCCATGATTCCTGCAATACTTGATGAATTATTACCAGCCAAACGATGAACAAGGATTTATGAAGTCACATGAACTTCAATAAAACCGTCAAGTCGTGGCTGAACTGTTTGTCTTTTCATCCATCGGAGCGATCAGCAACAGGTTGCAAGTGTTTCTATGCAGGGCCATGTATGGGCAACTTCTCCAGCGAGGCGTCCCACGCAGGACAGTAAGTTGCCCATTTTAGTCACTAAATCTACAAAATGTATATTATGCGATAATTTACATATTTTATGATTGTGTTTTCTTTCGTGTCACGTCAATCGAGTGTGGTAAGTTTTTTATGCTGAATAATACCGATAATATACTCAACTTGAATGTGATAAACACAATTGTTTGTTTTTTTATTTTCACAAGAAGCATTTAGTATCTCTTTGGTAATTAAATGAGATGACATAACCCGAGTTCTTAATCAAGGCCAACTTTGTTTATATAACAATGGAATACCACACATAATAATGTGTACTTACGTATTATTAAATATACTCTGTGTTTAGGCGTCAACCATTATTTCGTAATTTATCTTGTATTTATTGTAATAGCGAATAATTAAATTGTTAGTATTATTTGTCTATGATTACCCCGAGCCATCTAGTGGCAACATTTAGAAATCTTGTAACGTGTCGATGTTTCCTTGTCGGCCATTTTTGGAAGAACACTTGCTTCCTCGTACTGTTACCAATAACACGCATTTTTTTACAAAAAGGGTATTTTCATTCATTCCAACATACACAAATTCAAAAGTTAGCTCAAGCCCCAACATTGGTCCTTCGTTGCCGAATATTCATTTGGACCTTCGTCGGCGAATATTCATCGGAGCAGCGTCAGAAATCTGGAGATTCGTCACTGCATCGGCGTGGGAACTTCGCCCCGTATCAACACGGATCCACACACGCCTCAGAAGACGGTCAGATCCATCCTTTCTCTTCCCCTATTTCATCGCTTGTGCTAATATCGTGTTATTTCCTGGTTATAGGTTCAACCACCGTGAGTCGCTCTGGGTCATCACGTCTCGAGTGGTAACTGTAAGTACGTAACTTGCTTTATATCAGGCCATTGCGATGAGTGACGACGAAAATAAAATCGTGGGGAAGCATTTGTCAGTTCCCAAATCACCTTTAAGGGACCGTAGTCCAACGAGTGCGGGTGATTTGAGAAAAATGAGGGGTTCGTTAAAAAGTCGGTTAACTTCATTTGAAAAGTATATTAGTAAATCAGAAGATCTTTCATTAACTAATGTTCAAAAGGCAGAAATAAACTTACGAATACAATCTGCCAAGGTAATATTAGAAGATTATTATAATATTCAAAATAAATTAGACAAATTAACCGATGAGACTGAATTAAGTTTAAATTGTGAGTATAGAGAATCATTCGAAAATCAGTATTTTACAATAATGGCTTCTGCAACATGTTTAGTAAGTGATAACATTGGTGACGATTCTCAATGTTCGAAAACGGGAAAATCTAAAAATAAACGTTCAAAATTGCCAGACGTTAAGTTACCTGACTTCGACGGTAGTTATGACAAGTGGCTAGAATATAAAAACTCATTTATAACAATGATACACACACGCGATGACCTAGATGAAACTGATAAATTTCAGTACCTCAAATCTTCGCTTAGTGGTTCAGCCCTTCGAGTTATAAGTTCATTAGAGTTTACACCTTCTAACTACTCACACGCATGGGAACTACTTGTACAGAGATTTCATAACAGTCGCTTATTAGTACATAACCACGTAAAATCTTTGTTTACTGCACCATCGCTTACCAAAGAATGTTCTGAACAAATTAGAAATCTTATAGACACTGTATTAAGGAATTTGCGATCTCTAAAAACCTTGGAGGAGCCTACAGACATGTGGGATACCTTAATTATATATTTAATAAGGTCTAAGCTCGATCAAATTACCAAGCGCGAATGGGAAGACCATAAAAGGTCACTGAAACTTATTTCCAATACAGGTTCTAAGTGTAATAAAATTAAACTAGAAGACTTATTAGATTTTCTCAGAAGTAAGGCGGATACTCTCGAAACAATACATTACAATAATACAAAACCTCATCACACTAAATCCACTTCAGATCACAAAAAACATCAAACACATAGTTTCGTTTCTACACGCAACACTAAAACGAATAAGTTTGAGAAACCTAAACAAGTATGTGTGATTTGCAACAGCAATCATGCATTGTACGCTTGTATCAGTTTTCTTAATTTAACAGTCGAAGATAGGATTAAACTTGTAGAAGTTAAAAATCTTTGCCCAAACTGTTTACGTGCAGGTCATACAGTCGTTAACTGTTTATACGGACCTTGCAAGCAGTGCGGGGAAAAACATAACAGTTTAATTCATATTAAAGGCAATAGCGTAAACACATGTACAACTATAGATACCCGAGTGGCTAGCGCATCGCCGCCGCATGAGCGAAATAACAAACCGGTTCCTGCGAACGAGTCGGCGATGCGTTCTACGTCACAGTTATATACTAGTACATTTCATTCAAATAACGACACCGGAGTGTCTGCATTAAATCGAGTTATTTTGGCTACCGCTTTAGTGGATGTCGCGGATAATAACAACACGTATCATACAGTTCGCGCCCTGCTCGATAACGGGAGTCAACATTGTTTCATTTCTGAAAGTTTAACAAAACAGTTAAACGTTTCAGTTATACAGTCCGCTGTTCGAGTCTCGGGTGTGGGACATTCGGTCACACAGTCGAGTCAATCATGCGATATAAACATACGCTCTAAGTTAAACGATTATACCACGAATATTCGTTGTATTGTTTTGCCGGAAATTACGGGTAGTATTCCGACAAATAATATTAATTGCAATTCAATTAATATACCAAAAAACATACGTCTTGCAGATCCCTCTTTCCATATACCATCAAATATTGATATATTAATCGGAGCGGACAGGTTTTGGGATTTATTAGATGAAGGCCGTTTCAAATTACCGTGTGGGCCATATTTACAAAATTCCAAAATGGGTTGGTTACTGTCCGGTCCCATTGATGCGAAGAATTTACGAATTGATCAGGTTGTCTGTAATATTTCTCAAACATTAGACAATCAATTGAGGAAATTTTGGGAGCTGGAGGAAATACGTTTTGATAATGATACCTTCACTGCAGATGAGCGTCAGTGTGAGGATACATTTATACGTACCACTAAACGTGACGATAACGGTAGGTTTTCGGTTCGAATCCCGTTAAAGGAACCTCCTAGCACGCTTGGTGATTCTTACGAAATGGCTAAAAGTCGGTTCTTAGCCTTAGAACGTAAATTACATAAAATGCCTAATTTCAAAAATATGTATTGCGAATTCATGCGAGAATACATTGAATTGGGTCATATGAAACTTTTACATAGATATGATTCACCTAACTATTTCCTTCCACATCATGGAGTGTGGAGAAATAGTAGTACGACTACTAAATTACGCGTAGTGTTTGACGCCAGCGCCGTCACGACGTCAAACAAATCGTTGAATGACATACAGCTGGTCGGACCAGCATTGCAAAATGATATTTTTTCTATTCTGTTACGGTTTAGACAGTATAGGTACGTAGCATGTGCCGACGTAGAGAAAATGTTTAGGCAGATATTAATACATAATGATCACCGAAATTTACAACTTATATTGTGGAGAGAAAACTCATCCGATTCACTAGACATTTATCAACTTAATACAGTTACATATGGCACTGCATCCGCACCATATTTAAGCATGCGTTGTATCCGTCAATTAGCCGAAGATACAAGTGATGACGTCATAGCTACAGTGATAAGAGATGATTTCTATGTAGACGATTTAATCACAGGTCATGATAACTTCGAGTCATTGTTGAGTATTTGTGAAAAAACGTCCCAAGTATTAAAATCGGGTTGTTTCCCATTACGCAAGTGGACTTTCAATCATGACTCAACAACTCACATCCAAAAACGGTTATCAATAGACGAACATTGTCAAAGTAAAACCCTTGGTTTGGGTTGGTCAAATGTCAGTGACGAGTTTCATTTTACTACAGAGTTAGAAAATACCGTTACAGTCACTAAACGAATTATTCTCTCTATAATATCTCAGATATATGATCCGTTAGGCCTTTTATCCCCAACCATAATAATTGCAAAGATAATTCTGCAACAATTATGGTTACAAAAAATCGATTGGGATGATCCTGTACCTAAGGATATTTTAATGAGGTGGAATCGTTTTATTATTACTATTTCTGAAGTTCTAAAACTATTACGAATTCCTCGTTGCGTCATGAGTGAATGTTCACGGAGAATTGAACTTCATATTTTCGCAGACGCCTCACAGGACGCATACGGCGCCTGTGCTTATGTGAAAACGTATGGAGAATCAGCACAATTTACTGTTAAATTATTGTGTTCCAAAAGTAAAGTCGCCCCAGTAAAAACAATTACTATTCCGCGGCTCGAATTGTGTGCGGCACTTGTGGGTGCAAAATTATATAAAAAAATTGTAAAATCATTAAGATTGCAAATTAATGAAACATACTTTTGGACAGACTCGACCATAGTATTAGGTTGGATTAGGATGTCTCCCCGTATGTTAAAAACGTTTGTACAAAATCGTGTCATACAAATTAACGAATTAACAGGTGATGCTTTATGGTGTCACGTAAATGGCAAGGATAACCCGGCGGATTACGTTTCACGTGGTCTTTATTTAGACGAATTACATAAATGCGATACATGGTGGTACGGGCCAGAGTTTTTACGTAATATTGAGTTAAATTACATAACGGATATAAATTTAGATACTTCTTTATTGCCTGAAATAAAATCACAGTCTCATATTACAATAAATGATAATTCAAGTACTGAATTATTTTATTTCAATAGATTTTCTTCGTTCAATCGAATGAGACGCACTGGTGCTTATATATTGCGTTTTATATATAACTCGCGGACGAGGAGTAAACAACTTCGTAAAACCGGTTTGTTGTCTATAGATGAACTGAACCAATCAGAGCTAGTTCTAACGCGTCTCGCTCAGGTGCAGTCATTTGGAAATAATTATATTACATTAGTACAACGTCGTTCGGGCAAATTGACAGGACTTAATCTTTTTGTAGACGATAACGATATTCTGAGAGTTGGTGGTAGATTAAATAATTCAAGTTTCGATTATGATAAGAAGCATCCAGTGTTATTATGCAGTAAACATAGATTTACAGTGTTGTTATTTAGTTCGGAACATAAACGTTTATTACACGCGGGACCTCAGCTTCTTCTGTCGAATATTCGTGAGTGTTGGTGGCCATTGGGCGGTAGAAACCTAGCCAGGAAAACTGTCCATCAATGTGTTATGTGTACCCGGCTGAAAGGTGTTACTTTAAAGCCTATTATGGGAAATTTACCGGCTAAACGACTTGAAGCGAGTTTTCCATTTAAATATACGGGTGTGGATTATGCTGGCCCTGTCATGATTTTAACCCGAAAGGGCAGAGGAGCTAAACTAGTGAAAGGTTACATTTGTTTATTTATTTGCTTTTGTACCCGTGCGATGCATTTAGAACTCGTCACTAGTTTATCAACCAATGATTATTTGCTTGCATTAAAGAGATTTATATCTCGACGTGGTAAGCCAGCAGAGATAATTTCTGACAATGGTAGGAATTTCGTAGGTGCCGAAAGGCAATTTTTAACATTTTTAACTGAGAACTCTAAATACATATTTGAATACGCTACAGATAAAGGGATAAAATTTAGCTTCGCTCCCCCTTACTCTCCTCATTTCAATGGTTTGTGTGAAGCGGGCGTTAAATCCTGCAAGTACCACTTGAGACGTGTCATAGGAAACGCTAGTCTAACCTACGAGGAGTTCAGCACGGTATTGGCACAAGTCGAAGCCGTCCTGAATTCCCGTCCTATATCCGTTTTATCCACAGATCCTGACGACATGCTCCCTCTCACACCAGCTCACTTCCTGATCGGCCGTCCTCTGACTGCGCCCATGCAAGCAGATGTATCTGACACTCCGAGTCACACACTGCCCCGTTACGACCGCATCGAGCAGCTGAGACAGCATTTTTGGCAGCGATGGGCAAAAGAATATGTCTCAGAGCTCCAGAGTAGATCGAAGTGGAAATCCAACATAAGCGAGATTGAAGTCGGTACGGTGGTACTCGTTAAAGAAGACAACGTTCCCCCATTAACATGGAGACTAGCTTGCGTTTCAGAAGTATATCCCGGTAAGGACGGCGTGTCAAGAGTGGCAGATCTTCGCACAGCATCAGGCGTTATACGGCGTTCCTTCTCGAAGATATGTCCACTGCCTGTATCATCTGAGTGATGTCTACGCGTCGCGCAACTCAAGCATACAAGACTTCACGTTGGAGCCTGCGGCATCCAAGGCCGGGGCCATGTTTAGGCGTCAACCATTATTTCGTAATTTATCTTGTATTTATTGTAATAGCGAATAATTAAATTGTTAGTATTATTTGTCTATGATTACCCCGAGCCATCTAGTGGCAACATTTAGAAATCTTGTAACGTGTCGATGTTTCCTTGTCGGCCATTTTTGGAAGAACACTTGCTTCCTCGTACTGTTACCAATAACACGCATTTTTTTACAAAAAGGGTATTTTCATTCATTCCAACATACACAAATTCAAAAGTTAGCTCAAGCCCCAACACTCTGTGTCGGTAGATAATTGCAAGATATAATTTCATAGATTATAATTGATTAGCAATGATGACTAAGGAAATAAAAAAAATTGATAATTATATCCGTCAAAACTTATTTTTATTATAGCAGAGGCTGGCAAACGAGCTAATTAGTTGCCTGATGGTGAGTGATCTCCACCGCCCATTAACACCCACAATACCTAAAGAATCACGAACGCGTGGCTGACCTTTTAAAGGAAAGGGATAATTAAGGGATGGGGGCCTCGGGATATCTCATCATCGTATGAAACGCAACAGCAAGATGCTAATTCGGTGGTAACAATCCGGTGAAGATGACCCATTACTGCTGCTATGCTTAGAGAATACAGGCTATAAATATTTTATCAGGGTCATGTTTGAATGGAAACTCCATTTTATCGTTTTCTCAAATATTTGATTTTCGTTTATCAATGTCAGCAGTGGAATGAGGTCGAGATTGCATCTGCAATACCTACATTCTATTGCAATGTATGCTGTTTTTATCTACGGTACCTCACGGTCGCTGATGCATCGGTGATGATAACTTCTGCAACTATGTACTGTTATGTCTGTTAAACAAATTATTGTAGTTAATTAGGCACCCAATTGCTGTTTTTCTTCTTCAACGGTGTTTTTATTCTACCATAATACCCTTATAACCAGGTGTGTGCGGTCAGATAATCCCGTGGAACTTCCCGCTGTTGATGGCAGCGTGGAAGCTAGGCCCCGCGCTTGCGACAGGATGCACACTCATCATGAAGCCCGCAGAACAGACACCACTCACAGCCCTGTACATCGCGCAACTTGTCAAGGTGAAATGGACTTTATCATAATTGGAATTAAGTTATTTCTTTTGTTTCAATATGGCTTCGGATTATTATGCATTTCGCAACGACAAATATATAATATCTCTTCTAGTTTTTCCAAGAACGATGAAACACCGGTGTGGTTGATTTCAAAGTCTTTTCGGTGTTTTGGTGTCAATTCTTTTCAGTACGATGATTTATAGACTATTTTCTCCAAGCGGATCGAACGACCAAGGTCGATCAATACTCATCAATGGTCAAAATCATAAAAAAATCACTTAATTCAATGTTTCAACACACTGTTAATCACTAACATGTTTATTGCATAAGTTCACACCACATATTCATTAGAATTAGATTAGAATATTTTTTTTTATTTTATTTAACGTCTTTTTTGAACAGTTCAATACAATGACTTTTTATTTCAATAATTATTTAAATCATATTTTTCTTAATAAAATAATGTAAATCTAATACACAATCAGTTAACGCTCAGAGTTAACGGACGAGCACAAGCGTTACGCAAGGAGCGGGAGCGCTTTCTATCTTACTACCTACTGAGTATTACCGGGAATGTGCACACTCATTGATCCCGAGTTTAGTACGCTTTACATTGCGGGTTTATGAAATATCAAATTTCGAAAATGACAAGTAAGCAGCAAAGGAATATCGTATTCCGTTTATGTTTAGTAATATTTTATTACCGTTTCAGCTTCGGTGGAAATGTTTGTGTACTTAATAATTGAGGTTTTATATACTAAAAAGGAGGCCGGAGGCCGGCGTGATCTCCATCGCACATGCACGCACATGCAAGTTACCGACTTTAAAGGAGTTTGGGAATGGGAGGGCGATTTCGGCTTCAGGAAATTTCATTTACCGTACAAAACGCAACGGCAATTTGCTACTTCACAGCGTTTTCTGGGATAAAAGAAACCTATATCCAATTCCAGGTCATGGTCTATTTGTGTGCCAAATTTCATCCAAAACCGTTCAGCCGTTAAAACGTTATTGACTAACAAACATCCAAACTTTACATTACAATAGTAATAGGAAGTAGACTATAGCTATGTAACATTTGAATACATCCCAGGAAGCAGGTTTCCCCCCGGGCGTGGTGAACATGTTGCCTGGGTATGGAGACGCGGGCGCTGCGCTCGTCGACCATCCAGATGTCGACAAGATTGCTTTCACTGGTACCTACATTTTAGATTTTTAAAGTAAAAACTTCCTTAGCTGCGTTGGGCACTTTGTTGGATGGGTGAAATGTCGTGCGTTCGCGTCACCGACACGCTTATAGTAGTATATCTGTAGCTATACAGCTGACGTATTGTGCAACATTTGTGCTGTGTATATCTTATAAGGGAAATTGAATGGATTTAGTGAAAAGTTCAATGTGTATATAGGTACTGTGCATTGTTGAAATAGTGTTTTAGTTTGATTATTATTCAAATAGTTTAATTGTAGAATCATTGTGCAGTACAATAGTGAGTAGGTACTAAAAAACCATATAAAAATGCATATAATTGTTGCTCGGAGCGTCAATACATGTGAAAACCAGATTGATGTTGATAATTTTAATTTAAACATGAAATTTCAAATTTTTATACTACAAGTTCTAAGTTTTCACTTGTATTTTTATTGTCCAGATAGACAGGACCTCAGCAATGCCAGAACACAGCCACCCGCTACCTACCCTTATTTATTTCTAGTCAAAAACAAGGGGTTTAAATAACACGGAATTTTATTTTTATCTTGTGCCATTTCTGGCTATATTTTTTTATTTTATTAGCGTGAATGATCAGACAAGCATGTCACTCGTGTGATGGTAAGCGCCACGCCTACCCATAAACAGAATAGAACAAAGATCTGTATGGCATTGAACTGCGCTCGTCACCCCGAGCCATAGGATGTTAAGTTTCATAATGCCCAGTAATGTCACTAGTTTCATTGCCTTTCAAACCGAAACGGAACAGTGCTTAGACACTAATACTTGGTGGCAGAAATAGACAAACCGGTGGCACCGGTTAAGACGGTCGCTTGCATACGAAGAGCTATCAGCTTGTAAGTGTTTAAATTGCTAAGAAATAACGTGCAACATTGCATTGATTAAAATAATACTAGAAATAAAATAAAACATTTTTTTTTACCTTCTACTCCATCGTAGATTCTTGCGTCCCAAACTTGTTACTAACACCTCAGTGACCTAGAGGTAGCGTAATAATAATTATGCCGAGAACCGTGAGGTCCTGAGTTCAAATACCAGGTCGGGCAATCATAATTACTATTTGAGTTTTCAATATGAAAATATGTGCCCGGTATAGACGATAGACTATTTCCCTATCACACTATAGGAGAGAAATAAGCTCGGTGCACTGGTTGCACCTCTGTCTACTCCATCGAGATACAGGCGTGAAAATATATATTTGTGAAATGTTCTATGAGTTGTGTTGATGTGCACAGGTTCTACGGAGGTGGGCAAGTTGATCCAACGTGGTGCAGCGGGAAGTTTGAAACGTATCACCCTGGAGTTGGGCGGCAAGTCGCCCAACATCATATTAGGGGACGTGGACCTTGAGAAAGCGGTGGAAGCTGCCCATACAGCGCTCTTTTATAACATGGGACAATGCTGCACAGCAGGTAAATACTACAATCCTACTTCTATTCTTTTTCTTTCTGTTTGGCGTTATGCCGGCGTAATGCCAGGGTCCGCCTTCCCAATCATGACTTGACGGTATTTGGTATTACATGAGGCGAAAACCAAGTTCCAGCATTACCTCGCCTGTTAATCAGCAGAGTGTACCACTTGCAGTAGAGGTAGATGAAAAAAAAACAAAATTTTTTTTTTTTATATATAGTTTCAATGACTAGACGAGCAGATCACTCGCCTGATGGTAAGCGCCACGCCTGCGCATAAACAGAAGCAACGCCACACAGAACTTTGAATTACAAAGCACTGCATGGCATCAAACTGCCCTCGTCATCCCGAGACATAAGTTGTCAAGTCTCATAATGCCTAGTAATTTCACTGGCTTCAATATCTTTTAAACCGGAACACAACAATGCTTACATACTGTTGCTTGACGGCAGAAATATTTTTTTTCCCGTGTTTAATGTATAACGACTGTTAAAGACAAAGACTTTAATGTGTACTACTAGACAAGTTGCGCGGTACATAGAAATTGCACCACTAAGTTGCGGTCAATTGACTGTAACTCAATATTACCATCTCGCTTACTCTCAACTAGAACCCCTATCGCGCTCCCTGTCTGTGAGCTGTCAAACTCCCGCGCTTATGGCCGTTCCCTATATTCTGTCTGTCTCTAGTTTTGCTATACCGGCGATAGAAAATTTTATCTATTTTCCCTTTTACCGTCCCAATAAACTTACTAATGATAGGTAATCCTATTCTTCATTGCTGTCTACCGATGAGAGGACTGATAGCTGACTACAGATATACAACACTATGAAAATGACAGTTCAAGCGTCCCAATATTTTTTATGTGCTATCTGTCGATAAAGTTATTTAGTTTTTTCTTTATCGGTAGATTTTGACCGATAAACAGATATCCTCGTCTGTAAAAAAACTAAATAAATAACGCATTTTGAAGAAATAGCCATGAGTATACAAGGCTTACATGGCACTTGCACTGCAATACAAAAAACTAAATAAATTATGTAAAAACTAAAAGAAAATATAAAAAAAATCTAAAATTCCCATAAATAAAAATAATGCACCGTTTTCATAATTAAATTAAGTGCAAGAGACATATAAATATTTGTTAATGCGAACAAAATAATTCCCCACTTCAGTAAAATCCCACAAATTCGCTTGGGATTTTTGTTCAAAGGACTTGTATTCAGAGCCGTAATGTATTGACAGTAAAACGTTTCGTTATTACATTGTGTTTTGCAACATAATAAGTATTTCTCATTATTATTATTTCATTTACAGTGGTAAAAAATAAGAATTATACATAAATGTTACATTAAAACTTATATTTCTAATCTAAATCATAACTTCATATTTTCTAACATAATTAAACAATAGTTCCTCTTTCTCAGCTTGTATGAACATAACGCACAAGAGGGCCCAGATAGACTGCCTATCTATTGCTATCATAGTATCCGACGTGCATATCTAAAAAATAGGGACGATTCCAAGCAGTAGATAGAACAATACGGATGTTTGACGATAGCTATCTATCGTGAAAGTGAAGATTAATATTGGGAACGGCCATTAGTGACGCAATTTTACTTCTAAACAGCCCGTCTAGTAGTATACATAAGTCTTTGGTTAAACTTAATAATATGAAACCTATCAATGACCACTAACAATGGTCTTTCCAACAAATAAAAGCAATGTATAAATGTGCTATTAAATGTAGGTTCTAGAACTTTCGTGGAGGACAAAATCTACGACAAGTTCGTGGAACTGTCAGCAGAACGCGCCAAGAGGAGAGTAGTTGGAGATCCATTCAGACCTGATGTGGAACAAGGACCACAGGTAATTACATATTAATAATACTAGCCCTGTATTATATACGCCCCACTGCTGGGCATGGGCCTCTTCTACTGAATGAGAGGGGTCAGGCCTTAGTCCACCACGCTGGCCTAATGCGGGTTGGTAATTACATATTACATTAGAATTAATCAGCCTAAAGTATTAGCTTGCTACTGCGTTTCGTACGGTGAGTGAGATATTCGGAGGCCTAAATCCCCCTCTCCTTCCCAATCCCTTAATAATCCCTTTCCTTTAAGGTCGGCACCGCGCCTATAATTCTTTTGGTATTGTGGGCGTACATGGGCGGTGGAGATCACTTACCATCACCTGATGGACCCACTTGCTCGTTTGCCGGCCTATGACATAAAAAACAGCATAACTGATTATCACCTCTGCATTAGCCTAGTGCATGATGTGATAGTTGCCTTATATCACATCACATGCTATTCGGAGAGCCAAATTCTAACTGCCTCGGTGGCGCAGTTGTAATGCGTACGCGTTACGACTGAGGCTGAAGCTGATGTCTCGGGTTCGATTCAACCTGGGGGTCGGGTAAAAGTGATATTAGGTTTCTCTATTACGAAATGCTCAGTATCAACTCGGAGTCTGGAATTTGTGCCCGGTATAGCGATAGGCTCGCCTCCTATCACATCATGGGACGGAGATACGCTCGGCGAAATGTGGGTGTACTGGTTACACCTTTGCCTACCCCTTCGGGGATTACAGGCGTGAGTGCGTATGACCTGGATCGAAAGTAATCCGAACGAAACGTGGGTGTACTACTGGCATCAGTTTACTCCTTTATATAGGTACATCCGTTTAAACTTGTTTATTACCATAAAAACAATATTGAATACATTTTGTTTGAACTTATTTATTTGACCTCGTATGCGAGAGGCCATCTGGGTTGGTACCACCGCGCCGTTTATTTCGGCCGCCAAGTAATTGTGTGTAAGCACTGTTGTGTTCCAGTTTGAAGGACATTGAAGCTAGTGATATAACTGGGTATTATGGTATTGGGGTTAACATTTTAGGTATCGGGGTGACGAGCGCAGTACTTTGTTATTCAAAGTTCTGTGTGGTAGTAATTAAACCACCTGTTCAAGCTCAAAATTGAGAGAAAATAAAATATTATGAATATTAAACAATTTTTCAACAATGATCGTTTTAACTTGTGAATATTCTTGCTGTAGTATGTATATGAGTCTATCAAAGTAAATTATATCGAATATAAAAATAATCATTTAAATAAGTCCACATTTGGCGGAGTTTTGCGTGAATATACATGAAAAACATTTAAAATATTATCTCTATATATTATTTCTCAGAGGTGATTTTTGTCGGAACGCCATAGCTTCCATAATTCTTCATCAAATTTATTTATTCAAACACCGTTTTAAAGCTTATGTTTGCTGCTATTGACGAAAAATAGATAAATGTTTTAATATTATAGATTTTGCCAAAAAAGTTGAAAAATTATCAGTACCATCTGTTAACCTATAAATTGACCACTATCGGTGCGATGTATTTGCACGGATAACCTAGTACGTACCATCGAAATAAGATGACAAGAAACGTAACTCAAGCAAAAAAATAACCCCACCAAAACTCTGTGCAAGGGGGCGGGGCTATAAAAGTCTGTGCAGATCGTTCATTCATCAATTCATAAAATTTGATTTATGATCTTCTAGTTGACACAACAATTTATTGTACACAATGCAGAATATTACAGTAAAAAAAAAACAAAATTAATAAATGTAACAATAGGGGTCTATCGCTAATAGCGATCTCTACTACACAACCTTAATACGTCTAATTTTTTGCGCGGTGCAGAACGTCCTATCTCGATTTAGAAATTTAATATTTAGACATTAACTTTTATGAAATATGGTGATTTTGAACGTTCATTCCTTTTTGTTGCGTGTATAAGTGTTACCTTGTGGTGGTCGTAAGTGGAGTCGTATTTTTGGCAGATTCATAAGAGAGTTTATCGTTCTAGTTATCTTATTTCGATATCTAGTACATACTTATTGATAACCTTCTCCTTTTTGAAGTCTGCTTAAATTTGCGATATCACAAACGCAGATTTCTGCAAAAATATAGTACATACGCACTCACGCCTGTAATCCCCGAAGGGGTAGGCAGACGTGTAACCAGTACAACCACATTTCGCCGAGCGTATTTCCGTCCCTTATGTGATAGGGGGCGAGCCTATCGCCATACCGGGCACAAATTCCAGACTCCGGGCTGATACTGAGCATATCGTAATAGAAAAACCCAATACCACTTTACCCGACCCCGGGATCGAACCCGAGACCTCAGCGTTGACCTCAATCGTAACGCTTACGCATTACAACTGCGCCACCGAGGCAGTCGCAAAAATATAGTAATAAAGATTTTACTCCATCACATTACATAACTAGTTGTACTACTTTACTATTGTACTGTAACTAAAACGTATAAAGAAATTTATTCTAAAAAAAAACTACAGTCAGTTACATGAGAATACAATTTGCATAAAGTAGACATAGAATTGGACATTCGCACAAGGTTACACTTCTAACACATTCGCCATGTTGGTAACTTACTCGATCACCACATCAGTAATAGGGTAGTTGACTAGAATTTTTTAATTATTTAAATCAATAAGTTACGTTACACAAAATCTATTGCAGAAAGAATGTTATAAATCGGACCAAAAATAAATAAGTTAGAAGCCATTCAAATCCTGTAGAAGGGGTAATTGTCAAATGACAGACGACGCAAACTTTGACGTCACTGTGTCAAATGTTCATTATAGTGCACGCGTGCAAGCGAGATAGTGAGATATCCCTACTACGCACCCACTTTTCCTCATACCAACATTTAAAGTCATAACTGCGGGCACATTTCTGAACCAATTTTCATTGTGTTGTAATAAAAGGGTTTCTTATGCTTATAATTTTCTGTTGTTTATAAAATAATGTATAAAATTCAATATAGGAAACTACCCTATTGTCTAAAACATATTGAGCAAGTTTAGTAACTACTAACTATAACAAATTTTCAATGAATATTTCAGATCGACGGCGAGCAACACGGCAAGATCCTGAGCTTGATAGCGAGCGGCAAAAAACAAGGAGCAAAACTAGTAGCAGGAGGAGACAGGGCAGGAGATGTCGGATACTTCGTACAACCTACTGTCTTCAGCGATGTCAATGATGATATGGACATCGCAAGGACTGAGGTACAATACTACTATCCTACTTCCTACCACCCGTCCTTATCCCACCCGTCCTTATCCCACTCGCAGTGGGGTCGGCGCATCATGCTTTTAACACTTAGTATAGAAACATTTCGCTTGTAGTTTTTACGACCGGCCGCCTGCCTGACGTCAACCCCTCTGGGGATAAAACAACCAGACCCGAAACAATATTTATGGATTTGTCTCGGTGCAGGAATCAAACTTGCGACCTCTCGCTCCACAGCCGGCTACTCTCCCACTGCACCACGGTGGCTATCCAACTTCACAACTTTATCCTACTTCCTACTAATAGTATAAATAAGATAGTTTGAATGTTTGTGTAATTGGATGTTTGTTAGTCAATGACGCCTTAACGGCTGAACCGATTTGGATGAAAATTAGCACACAGGTTGACCATTGTCTGGATTTGTACATTATATCCCCATAACAGACATTCCTGCCGACGAAACCCCGAGCTAATACTAAATTAATTATGACGCCATAAATTATACTATAATTATTCGTTTTTCTCAATTTAATACGAATATGCAATGAATGCCCGGTTCTGCGGTTCCGGCAACGCATCCATGATTTTTCTCGTTATTGTGGGTGGGCAATGCGCTTACTATTAGGTGACCCATCTATTCGTTTGCAGGCCTCTGATATATAAAAGCAAAGAGCTTGACATTATTCTACAGCCTCCATGGCGCAGTCGGTGAGTAGCCGGCTGCGAAGCGTGAGGCCGTGGGTTCGATTCCCGCACCGAGAAAAATGTTTGTATGATTCACAAACAGTGTTTTGAAACTGTGTCTTTACGATTTCACTACCAATATCGGTTTCGGGTCTGGGTGTTGTGGGACCGCTAGTCCTGATGGGTGTCAGGTGATACTGGTTAACCTAATGTAAGTAGTCAGAATAGGCTAGTTAACTTAAACCAAAATTTAATTAATTATTGTTTATTTCCTACAATAGTTGGTTCATGGAACACAAAAATGTATATCAATTTCAATGTATTAAAGTAGAAGCGAAATGGATTCGCGTATTTATTTTCAAATAATGTGTCGTCATTGCATAGGTAATCTATAGGCCAACATGGCTAACGGCGTTTTCGTACTTTCATGAAAAAATTACATTTGAATTAAAGCTTTGTTGTTTTATAAGTGTCAGAAAAATATGATCAAATAAAAAAAACGGTCTAGAAAAGTCTCATTAACAAAATAAGACCTATTTTAAAAATGTGTCAATTAGCTAATGTGTCTGACTGTTGGGTGTATTTATTTATTCATAGCTCGATCCTGGGCTTTAATTCTAAAGATCATAAATCCTAGTTGGTATTTTACCGAGTAATGTTTATGTTAATTTATGTTTTTTATGTTAGTTAGTATATATATATATGCACTCACGCCTGTAATTCCCGAAGGGGTAGGCAGAGGTGTAACCAGCACACCCGCATTTCGCCAAACGTATCTCCGTCCCATAATGTAATAGGGGGCGAGCCTATCGTCATACCGGGCACAAATTCCAGACTCCGGGCTGGTACTGCACATTTCGAAAATAGAAAATACCAACATCACTTTTACCCGACCCGGGGATCGAACCCGAGACCTCAGTGTCAGGCTCAGTCGTAACGCGTACGCATTACAACTGCGCCACCGAGGCAGTCTGTTATGTTAGAGTTATATGATTATCAGATCTTCGGTCCGGTGCAGCAGATCATAAAGTTCTCTCAGCTGGATGAGTTGGTGCAGCGAGCCAACAACACCGAGTACGGACTCGCCGCGGCTGTGTTCACTAAGGATCTGGACAAGGCCAACTACCTCGTGCAGGTAAACTTGTTTAAACCACTACACCGGAATACATATATCTGGCTCACCAGTAGGCCTAGTACAAGGTTACAAATACGTTCACAGTTTTCGAATTCGTATAAATTTACTACCGTCGAAGTGTCAAACTAGTAATTCATATGGTAATAAAGGAAAGAATCGCTTCAAAATACATTTCTTAGTCGAGTAATATGAAATAAAATTAACCATATTACGAGTATTGATTTTAATTCATTATAGTGCCCATTAGTGGCTACTAATATTTGACGTATGGAGAGAACACGAAAACTTTCATCGTTTAGGAAAACTATTAAAACTTGTACTAGGCCTACTAATGGTAATCACAACCACTAGGTGGTAGATCTCTCGTATTGGAGAGGCTGTCTAGGTAGGTAATAATAATAATAATAATGTTTTATTTATGCAAAGTGAACATAGTACATATCAAACACAAAGTCAGTGGCTCACAAACTAGGCAAGCCTGTATCTTAAGAGCTTAAAACCACCGCTTTGTCTATGGATGCCGCCAAGCAGCAGTGTGTAAACTTTGTTGTGTTCCGGTTTGAAGGACATTGACTTGAATCAACAAATGTTGTATGGTTATTGTTCATCAACTCGATTAGAAAGTCTATTCAGACTGTTCAAATCGTATGCGATTTAGCAGCAGTTGAACAAGTAAAATCGAATCGGGTGAACTCGCTTTTATAACTTTGCTGAAAGTGATTCGTCTCGTCTGAACCTGTCATTAAAACTATAGAATTTCTTTTCAATGTTTGGAAACGGTAGTTTGTGTGTTTGTGATCCACAAATATTTGTTTCTGGTCTGGGTGTTGTAGGACCGCATGTCCCTCGTAGTTCCAGATAGATACCCACGATACAGGTTTACCTATATGGGGTCAGGGCTATGTGTGTGACTGTTGGGTGTATTTTTTTTAAACAAAGATGGCTTCAATAATAATAAACATGGTAATAAAACAGGATCGTAACATTAATTTCTAATCATTATAAATTAAAGTGACATGTTTTCATTCTTGTTTTTGTTGTGGGTATAATTCTTGTTAGTTGTAATATTATGTGCAAAGATATCATAATTATATGCAAATAGCTTCCCAAACATTTATATTGGCATTTTTTATACAACTATTATAAAATTATTAATTAATTTATTGTTAAAGTTGGCATAATTACTTATGAAAATGATGTCACTATTTATTAAAACCTTTTTATTTAGTAGGCCTGTGACCTGCACAACAAATAAGTATATCCAACAGTTTCTTTTGTAAAATTATTATCTTTGGTACGAGAAATTAATCTGTCACCGGTATAAAATATATACGCGTTTTAGAAGTTTTATCAAAATCGATTCAGTAGTTTTTGCATGATCCTCCAACGAATAATTGTAGGATAATAAGATAAGTTAATAATTATAAATAAAAATACACCCACCAGTCACACATGTACTTAGTCTTGACTCTTGACACCACACTAGGTGAACTTGTATCGTGGATATCAGGACCTACAAGAGACTTACGGTCACACAACACCCAGACCCGAAAAAAATATGGATCACATAAATATTTATATCGATGTGGGGATCGAACCCGCGGCCTCTTGTTTTGTTGAAGCTACCTTATTTTCAATTTCTGTTCTAATTTTAGATAATAGCTCCATCTATTTTCGATGATTTCGCCAGTGTCGAGTATAAAATAGCAATAACAAATATATACATTAAAAAAAAACCTATCATTATGAAGCTAAAATTAAATTTTCTTTTTTATAGCGAATCCGCGCCGGCACAATATGGGTGAATGATTACAACGTGTTCGGTAATCAAGTTCCATTCGGTGGTTTCAAACAATCCGGCATTGGACGAGAGAACGGACCGTACGGCATCAACAACTATACAGAAGTGAAGTCGGTTGTTGTCAAACTGACACACAAGAACTCGTAAGACTGTTGAAGTGCATACAGAACATCGAAGTTATGCGCTTCGGCAATCATCAACTATTTATGTGACAAGTGATGAAGTAATAAGGACCTGTTAGAAAATTCGATTTTATTACTAGCCCTGTATTATACACGTCCCACTGCTGGGCACTGGTCTCCTCTACTGAATGAGAGGGGTTAGGTCTTAGTCCACAACGCTAGCCTAATACGGGTTGGCAGACTTCACATACCTTTGAAATTCTTATGGAGAACTTCTCAGGTATGAAAGTTTCCTCACGATGTTTCTTTCACCGGTTAAGCATGTGACAATACACACGTAACTTTGAGAAGTCAAAGGTGTATGCTGTTAGGGCCGGTGATGAAACCTGCGACTTTCGTTTCGACAGTCCGCATCACTCTCCGCTGAGCTATCACTGCTTATAGAACATTCGATTACGTACTTATTTTTCTTTAGAGTGACTGACCAGGCTCTTATGGCTGTAAATTGGTAATTAAACGAAGATTGCCGAATCACATAACTTTGTAGTCTTGCCACACTACGACGTAACTGTAGGTATCAAACGAACTTCTAACTTCTTTTTTTTCAAATTTGAAATGTATTTTATTAGTTTTCATTACGCTATCTTCAGACGCTTTGGAATAATGTGACTGGTCGGTACAGGAAGAAAGATATTATGTCGTAGTGTGTAAAGACCCCAAAGGATAGTTTATATTAGGTAATAAGTTTAATTTAAGGTGCGTTTCCACTGAGACGAAGCGGTACTCGAGAGTTGCTGTAATATAATTACCAGTTTTTAATTACTTAGCGGAGAAGATAAAGAAAATTTTGTTATTAAATTGTATGGCTGATACAACACAAACGCGATAAAATAATGTCGATGATTTAGACCAGATTAGTGACCATTTCAAACACAGGTCAGGGGCGGTACCGGCTAATTCGCCAAACTTCGGATGTATGCAAATCGATGTTCGATTGGAGAGCCAATGATTCCGTCGTACCGCCGAACGACCGTCTAACGGCCAAAACAATGAACATCGATTTATGACGTCACATGGACTTCATTAAAATCGATTTATTTGAATTAATTAATTCCGGCCGCGGTCGATTGATCTGAATGGACGGGAACGCCGGCAGAGTTGATAAAGTTCGGCGAATTACGCGGTACCGGCACCGGACGCCTTCATTCCGCTTCAGCGTTCCTCCGTTCGTTGTTCTCTAGTGGAAATGCATCGTTAGCGATTTATTGTATGTGTACGTGTCATCGATATAAATATAGTAAAGCATCTAATCAAAGTTGTCTAGTGATTGTCTATAAGACTATATGATTTTTACCGTGATCTTGATGGGCGTAGGTTTCAATACACGTGGTTGGTCATTGTTTAGCACTAAAACCAAAGACCACTGAACGCGCACTATAAAATGTATGCGTACCGTGATGACGTCAGTCTGCGTAATAACAATGAGAACATTTGGTTTTGACGCATATGCCACATAAATATATAGTTGGTTAATCACGTATACAGAGATCGCCCCTATGCGTTCGCGCAGAATATGAGGCTTTTTATTAAGGTTTGTAACGTGTCTGTCTCCAAGAGCAATAATTATTTTATATTGTCATGATATCTAGTACATATTGTACGTTAATTATATTGAAGCGGACCAGAAATATTAAGGTCTGTTAGTTTTTCTACTTTCTATTTGTTTTTGTTTGCACACTAGATTTTTCTTTTGTTCTTTTGTATTTTGATACCATCAGTGATTACATTTATTCTTTAATGCGGACTTCCGACAGTCACGTCACGTCCATCAAAGACGCATCATCGCTGACGTCTGACGCTTGACGTGACTATTAGTAGGCATTGTGAACATTTTAGCAATTTTGTTTATTTGATGTTGTTTTACTCTTGTGTACAAAAAAAAAACTATCAAACTAACAAAGGTTTACCAAAGAAGCACAAAATGCTTTTCACGGAGTCTTCCCAAGTTATTATAATAATAATATGTAAAAATTGTATATTTTGAATATTTTATCACATTTCCGATGGTGCCATATATAATTGTTCGCTGTTTTATGTTTAATACTAATAAAAGTATACCGTCTACTTTTATAAACGACTGACTTTTATTATTACAAAACCTTCATATTGGCATTGGTCAATTTTACCACCTTCATAAATAATTTGATCCTTGGATAATCTGCTACTACATGAAGTGTTGTGTATGGGTATGTATTCATACAAAATTATATTTTACGACTAACCTCATCAAAAACCTCAAAAAGCCAACATCACGCGGTGTTCCCAGGCGGTCACCCATCCAAGTACTGACCGCGCCCGACGTTGCTTGACTTCGGTGATCGGACGAGAACCGGTGTTTTCAACGTGGTATGGACGTTGGCGACCGACACACCCTACTGACTGTTCTGTATCATAGTACGTACACACTACAAACAAACAAACAAAAAGCAAAAAGTAAAAAGTAAAAAGCAAAAAGCCAACATCACGCGGTGTTCCCAGGCGGTCACCCATCCAAGTACTGACCGCGCCCGACGTTGCTTGACTTCGGTGATCGGACGAGAACCGGTGTTTTCAACGTGGTATGGACGTTGGCGACTGACATACCCTACTAACTGTTCTGTATTATCACCCTATGGCGCAGCACATAGCTTAGTAATTACAGGGGCCTTATTTACTATGATCCTATAAACTCTGAAATTAGCATTGAATGATGTTTTTAAGCCAATGTCAAATTTTATAAATTGTTTGATTAGCGTGCGCTGCATGGTGGATTAAGAACATTGGCTTAGATAATACCATCGAATTTTACTAAGTTAACATCATGGCGTATGGAAAAAAAGGCCCTGTACGCGCAATTTAACTTGGCTAGGCTATAGTTATTCCCACGCGACGTTGCGGTTTTCAAAGACAAAAGTGTGATGTGAGGTGGAGGGCATGTGAAGGGATAATATTTAGACCGGTTATTATTTTACGCACATGATATAGTTATTTGATCGCCAGCGCCTCGATAGAAAAAGCAATTAGAAATATATTCCTAGTTGCTGAAACTTTAATATACATATACACAGGCACTCTCGGATATAATCCCCGAAGGGGTAGGCAGAGGTGTAAACAGTACACCCACATTCGGCCGAGCGTATCTCCGTCC
The DNA here is from genome assembly GCA_905332985.1 of Mimas tiliae. NCBI lineage: Eukaryota > Metazoa > Arthropoda > Insecta > Lepidoptera > Sphingidae > Mimas > Mimas tiliae. The sequence continues at coordinate 4,574,305 of HG995254.1, forward strand.
CATGATGTGGTAGTGGGCGAGCCTAACGACATACTGGGCACAATTTCAGACTCCGGGCAGATACTGGGCATTTTCGTAATAGAAAAACATCACTTTTACTCGACCCGGGGATCCAACCCGAGACCTCAGCGTCAGCCTCATACGCCACCAAGCAGTAAGTGAAACTTAAATTACCTAAATTAAACAAAATAGTTAAGTATAAAGTTTTATTGTTAACAGATAGATCTAAAATCAACCAACGTTCGACTAAAAAATGTTTAAAACATGGAACTTCCGAAATAATCTAAGTACAAAATTTAAAAATCAATCTAACAAAACAACGAAAAAATACTTTAAAAATAGATCCGGCAACTAATTAAACTTTGGTCTATTTAATATAATTAAAATCAATACAAACCTGCTTTTTAAAAGTGTAATTTAAAACATAATTAAATAGAAGTGAGTTGTTTGGAAAATCTTAGTGCTAGCTATTCTAAAATCACAACAGTGGAATGCTTCGTGCCGCTTAATCTAAAAATCACATAGCCTTGCCCTAACAACTAAATAAAAACTTAACTAAAATGTGAAAACAAAACGAAAATCGACGAATCTTTGGACACTATAACGTATGTAAAACTGTTGTGAAATGTAAATTGTTATGGCAATTGATACAGTTGCACCGATAATATAATTATCATAAGATTTACAACTCTGTACTGGTTATACCACAGACCAAACATATATAATAGAAATCGCAATTGTGTAGTGCAACAACTAGACGTTAGCGATTTAAAATGTTGGAACGAATTGAAAATGTATAGAATAATCTATTAAAATGAGTATTTGGTGATCACCAACATATAGCTGTCGTGCTGTAAGTACTTCGCACGAAGCGATCTTTTCCACGCGTCATCTGCTTTACGTCGATAAACAATTTCAGTTTGATTATCCGGATAAATCCCAGAAATCAACCAATCAAACTGAGTCATTTTGCGCGTGACCTTCAAACTGTATTCTGATTGGCTTTATTGTGCGATCTATACGCTGAATCAAACTAAGGTGGTTAATTGAAAATGGCCGTTAGTCTATTCTTGCGGCAGTAACGTCAGTTTAACACACGAAAAATGCCTTATCTTGCTTAGTATTATAATAAATCCTCCAGTGTTTCCAAAGATGACGCTCCAACCAGGAACTTACTAAAAATATGACACGCTTGGTTCATACATGTTTATACACTTGCAATATCTATTTTATATCTTAGGCCTATGGGTCATACTATTGTCGCTGTGTCACAGCAAGATATAATATGCGCAACTTGGCCAGCCTGAAGTTAGTTACGAGCGGCGTCATAATTATTGTAAGGGATAAAAGGATACAGGCGGTCTAGAGGGCAGATGAAGTGACTAACTTCAAGTCAACCTAAATGTATTGTGCAGTCCATTATTATCAATCAAAACGTTAGCATTCAATGCCAAGTGCTAAAATCTAATATATTGTACTTTGGACGGAGCGGTTGGAATTTTCTAAATCGATCTTTATACTTAGTTCAAATGCTAAAGACGTTGGCACACTGACAAATATTTTACGACTGAGGTTGAGTTAGCGCCGACTATTTTTAACATACTCCAAAAAAGAAGGACGTCTACTATTCATAATAGAATCGTCATTGAAATTTAAGTTTTATTCATTTCGACTCGTACGTTGCAGCTGACATGGTTTAACTAACGGCACAGACAAATAAGGCTAAATACGCTAAATCGACCTTGGAGTGTAGATGGGTCACAAACATCTTAGGCCTAAACCCAACCTCACCTGCACGTGGTACTCTCTGCTGATTAACGGACAAGGTAATAGCGGAACTTGATTCCCATTGCGGGTCATGGGGATCACACGGGTCGCTCAACATAACAGCGTCAAATTTATAGTACGAAAAATTGGATCCTGGCACTCAACCAGCATATCGCCAGACAGAAAGAAAATAGTTGTTACATCGTTTTATATGAAACAATATGAGTCGGCTGTGGAGGCAGAGATCGATACCTAAAATGATTTGAACGTGTCAACGCAAAACCCTGTGATGGAAGGTGGTCAAGAATACTAGTTGATAGAAGAAATCAGCGAATGGGTTTTTGCATTTGACGTGTCGTGTCGATAGTATTAAGGTCGAAAGAGGAGTTTGAGAGTGCTTAGGTTTGACGAGCGGGGGTAGGTACCCGTAATGTGGCGTCTAGAAAGTAATTTGTCTGTGGTTAGCGTTCAAATGCTATAATTAATGCTATAATTTGCTACGGCCAGCCGCGCTTTCAACCACGCTATGCGTAGACTTAGCCTATAATCTTAGAGTCAGCAACCCCACACTCAGCCGCAAAAGTCCGTCTAGCCCCGCCTTTAATCAGATCAGATGGTAAAATCAGTCCTTGTCAGTAATCTCCTCGTTAAGTACAGATAAGTTTTCTTCAGATATCTTCTCAAGACATCCGCAGGTCATCGAAGCTAAGTTATTAGCTATGTCCTCCTCTATCTTTCGCTCTAGTAGTTCAAAATCATCATTATCCTGGCATTTAAGGCATTCATCCGACGATGAATCTTGGTAGCACATCACATTTTCGATATTCAGTTCGACCTCATCTTTCTCGTCTGTCATGGCAAGCGATGGACTGCTAATGCTCATAAGCCGAGATTCTTTTTTAATGGGAATAAATATTTCTGATTTCGGACGCGTTCGGATGTTTTCAGCAGGTTTAGGTTTTGGTGTGGGTGCTCGCTTGTCTTTGGGAAAGACGCGTTGTATCCTCTCTTCTATCAGGGAGATGCTGCGTTTGAATACGACGGTATCTTGCGGGCGATCGTCACATCCGTCGATGGCATCACGTGACTCAGTGTCAGAGTTGTCGCAGCGGAAGTAGATGGTGTCACAGCCGTTCTCCTGCCTAACTTTGATGAGACAGCAATCGTCTTCCTTCTCACAAAGTATTTCATGGAGGGATCCGTGTAAAGGGATCAGTTTTACTTTCCCGCCGAAGTTCTCCTGCATTTGTGTCGATAGGTCGTCGTCGATGTACAAGTCTTCAGTGCTTCTAGCTTCCTGCAAGTGTTTCTGTGTTGAGAAAAAAATGTGTAATTTGGCGCTATTCTGTTTTGAGATTATGATTTATTTTACTTTTTTTATCTATTGTAGAGACTATAACATTTATGATTATAATAAAACAGTGTAAATGTAGCCAAGCCAAGCAAAAGTGTAATTATTATATATAATTACTTACAAATTACTAAAACAACTATTGGAGATTTAAAAACGCATAAAACCTTACCATAGATTTACCTTTGCAACATTTACACATTGTTTTTACTTCATTCTCTAAAGTAGATATTTTTGACTTTAAAAGTTCACTAACGACATAAATAAGTAGTTTTCAGCATGAAGTTACATTAAATTCTTTCTTCTAAAGCAGTACAATAACTATATAAAATGATCATGAGACCCACCTGAATAGCATTGAAAGCTTGACATCTCTTTAGCGAGTTGACATGCACGTCTTCAGTCAGCGTATCCTCAAGAGACACATTCAGCTTCTCCTTCCCACTCGTATTATTATCGCATATGGTCACATTCACACAATTGTCCAGCACTTGCAGACTATTTTCTCCCGACCGGCTGAACGTTATTTGCAACAATGGTTTGTTATTGCCATTGATTTTCACTCTTGAGTATGACTTCACAGGTTCCTTTTTCAATGTTTTCTCTTCCTCTGGTGTGTTAAGCGACTCTACTATATTTGCCACCCCTTTGTTCAATATATCTTCGTTCTTAGTGGATACGGTGGACGTGTCGTCAGATATCTCGTGGAGTAAATGTTGGAACTCTTTGCGGATTAGATCGCGTATGAACTCCTCGATGCTGCGCGTATCGGTAGCTTGGTCTGTTTTAGTTTGTAATTTTTCTTCAGATGTTCTGGAAGTAATAAAAATATACATAGCTTTTATAGCAATGAATTAAATACTAATGATTTTATCAAATTAGCGGGATTGGAAACTGCCGTTTTAATGCTGTCGAATTTCGATTCTTCAAACGCAACAACAGTGTATTTTTTTTTTGTTGTGTTACTCAGTTGCGGGCAAAACCCTATCACGAAAAGCTTCAGAAAAATAATACTATAAATATGAAAATCAAAATTTCACTTTTATTATAGCAGAAGACTGTAAACGAGCAAGTCGGGTCACCTGATGGTAAGTGATCTCCTCCGCCAATGAACATCGATAATACCTGAAGAATTATAGACGTGTTGCAGTTAAAGTTAAGGGATTGTAAAGAGAAAGGAGTAAGGCATTTGGGCCTCCGGATATCTCAGTCTTCGTACGAAACGCAACAGCAAGTTGCTACTTCATGTTGGTCTTCTGAGAGATAACAATAACAACCCGGTCGAGCCGTCCCATTAATGCTGTAGACAAAACAGTCCACAACGTGACTCTACCACTCTATTTTAACATTGGTTTGGTATTTTCCTGCAAGTATATTTAATTTTATAGATACAAGACAAAAGCAAAAAGCCAACATCACGCGGTGTTCCCAGGCGGTCACCCATCCAAGTACTGACCGCGCCCGACGTTGCTTGACTTCGGTGATCGGACGAGAACCGGTGTTTTCAACGTGGTATGGACGTTGGCGAATGCTAAAGTATATTTTATGATCTGTATCGATCATGTGACGTCATATTACATTTTCAAACTCACCCACTGAAAGAATCTCGCCTCTGCAAACGCTCCGCGTCGTAATGACTGGATTTAATATTCTTTGCGACTGTATCACGCGCCTGGCAATATTGATCCCAATGGCTACCTGAAATAAAGAAGATATTGGTAGATAGACACTTAGATTTTTCCCGGGAAATACTGAGAGCGGATTCGTAAATAAACTAAATTGAAAACTCAAAAAATCTACCCGTCCAAAAGGTAGCATAACGAGCAACTCCCAATAATTAATGGTAACTCGAGATAACCGAGTAAAAAATAGTAAAACTTGGGAATTTTGGATAAGATGATTGCGATGTAATTTGAGGTAAGTATAATTTTTTTTTACTTGACGTTTGTTATATTATTAATTACTACACCGTTTATTTTAAATTTCGTCGTTACCAATCAAAAACATCATGACTGCAAATTCTTACTGATTCGTGACCATTATATTTAAAAACCATACTTTTTGTTTCTACAGTTATTATACACATAAATACTTAAAATATAGATGGTTAATTGTTGAAATACATATAAAATTGAGAGATCAGGTAATTGCCAGGAATGTGGTGGTGTTATCGCGGGTCCCGGAAATATGAAAATGCCGGAAAAATAACCCTAGTAGTCACAAAAAGCAAAAACCAGTAATGGTATGAAAGAAGATATTCAAAATAGTATCACCATGTCACGTCTGTATGGAAAGGATAAGCCATATAAACACTAGATAACAAATAACGCGCAATATTATGTTGCTCAACAAGTAGCTGAGATACTTTTATAAGCAGTAAAGCGCGCTGTAGACAATTTTGTCTGCAGCAAGGGCGGTCTTGTCTGGGCTGGTGCCTACAAGTTTCACTGAAAGCAGACATGTAGTGGTTTTGCTATTGCGTTTCGTAAAGTCACTGAAATTATCAGGGGACCACATTCTTTTGCAGACAATCGCAGCGATTATTTCTTCAAATGCCGGCAAAGCTTCCATGATTCTTCTGGTATTGTTACTGTTCCTGGACGATGGAGATCAATTACCAATCAGGTGATCCACCCTCTCTTCCACAAATAAGAAAGCATTCTCCTTGCAATCCTCATTCCCATGCCGTAAAGTTCGGCAACGCAGTCAAACCCCTCGCTTCGTAAGTGGTTCATTGGGGATGGTAATAAGGTAACACACTAGCTTGTTTGCCGACCGGATACTATATTTATGACTTCCGCACAAGGATAGATATGTAATATAGAAAAATTCTAATTTCTCTTTTTGGTAAAGAAACCTAAAAAGCTATAGCTATTCTTGAAATAATAATTATTGATTTTATGAATATTCATCGTTAAAAAATCGCAGTTTTTTCATAGCGTAGGCCGGCAAACGAGCAAGTGGGTCACCTGATGGTAAGTTATCTCTACCGCCCGTGTACGCCCATCATACGAGGAGTATCATGGGCACTTTGCCGATTTTAAATGAAAGGGATAATTAAGTGATTGGGAAGGGAGCTTTAGGCTTAAGGGGGATTTAGGCCTCTGGATATCTCACTCACCGTAAGAAACGCAGCAGTAAGCCGTTACTTTACGTTGGTTTTCTGTGAGACAGTGATATCGAACCGGTTGAGCGGCCCAATCATGCAGTAGACCAAACTCTCTACAGCTTGGCTCTACCACTCTAAGTATGAAGTTTATCAACCGGCGTTAAACCAGTGTGGTCTATTTAAAACGGGGCTGTTATTATTATAACATACTCTTACCATTTCTGGTACAACTGTTAGGTGACGAAGGAGGCACTCTGAATGCTTTAGTGGGTGGTTTCTTCATATTTAACTGTGGTAAGGACTTTTGGAATGTGTCGACGCAATGCGACGCTGGTTTCACCGCCGGTACGTGAGACCTGAAAACGCCCAATTACTTGGAGTAAATTGACACCAAATCAGGAATACATAAGATTGCTTGGGATAACATTTGATGGTATAAATGTTATAGATGACAGAATATTGTTGTATGAGCGATGCGCCGCGCGCCGAGCGACTAGTCAGTAGGGTGTGTCGGTCGCCAACGTCCATACCACGTTGAAAACACCGGTTCTCGTCCGATCACCGAAGTCAAGCAACGTCGGGCGCGGTCAGTACTTGGATGGGTGACCGCCTGGGAACACCGCGTGATGTTGGCTTTTTACTTTTTGCTTTTTGTTTGTTTGTTTGTAGTGTGTACGTACTATGATACAGAACAGTCAGTAGGGTGTGTCGGTCGCCAACGTCCATACCACGTTGAAAACACCGGTTCTCGTCCGATCACCGAAGTCAAGCAACGTCGGGCGCGGTCAGTACTTGGATGGGTGACCGCCTGGGAACACCGCGTGATGTTGGCTTTTTACTTTTTGCTTTTTGTTTGTTTGTTTGTAGTGTGTACGTACTATGATACAGAACAGTCAGTAGGGTGTGTCGGTCGCCAACGTCCATACCACGTTGAAAACACCGGTTCTCGTCCGATCACCGAAGTCAAGCAACGTCGGGCGCGGTCAGTACTTGGATGGGTGACCGCCTGGGAACACCGCGTGATGTTGGCTTTTTACTTTTTGCTTTTTGTTTGTTTGTTTGTAGTGTGTACGTACTATGATACAGAACAGTCAGTAGGGTGTGTCGGTCGCCAACGTCCATACCACGTTGAAAACACCGGTTCTCGTCCGATCACCGAAGTCAAGCAACGTCGGGCGCGGTCAGTACTTGGATGGGTGACCGCCTGGGAACACCGCGTGATGTTGGCTTTTTACTTTTTGCTTTTTGTTTGTTTGTTTGTAGTGTGTACGTACTATGATACAGAACAGTCAGTAGGGTGTGTCGGTCGCCAACGTCCATACCACGTTGAAAACACCGGTTCTCGTCCGATCACCGAAGTCAAGCAACGTCGGGCGCGGTCAGTACTTGGATGGGTGACCGCCTGGGAACACCGCGTGATGTTGGCTTTTTACTTTTTGCTTTTTGTTTGTTTGTTTGTAGTGTGTACGTACTATGATACAGAACAGTCAGTAGGGTGTGTCGGTCGCCAACGTCCATACCACGTTGAAAACACCGGTTCTCGTCCGATCACCGAAGTCAAGCAACGTCGGGCGCGGTCAGTACTTGGATGGGTGACCGCCTGGGAACACCGCGTGATGTTGGCTTTTTACTTTTTGCTTTTTGTTTGTTTGTTTGTAGTGTGTACGTACTATGATACAGAACAGTCAGTAGGGTGTGTCGGTCGCCAACGTCCATACCACGTTGAAAACACCGGTTCTCGTCCGATCACCGAAGTCAAGCAACGTCGGGCGCGGTCAGTACTTGGATGGGTGACCGCCTGGGAACACCGCGTGATGTTGGCTTTTTACTTTTTGCTTTTTGTTTGTTTGTTTGTAGTGTGTACGTACTATGATACAGAACAGTCAGTAGGGTGTGTCGGTCGCCAACGTCCATACCACGTTGAAAACACCGGTTCTCGTCCGATCACCGAAGTCAAGCAACGTCGGGCGCGGTCAGTACTTGGATGGGTGACCGCCTGGGAACACTGCGTGATGTTGGCTTTTTACTTTTTGCTTTTTGTTTGTTTGTTTGTTTGTTTGTAGTGTGTACGTACTATGATACAGAACAGTCAGTAGGGTGTGTCGGTCGCCAACGTCCATACCACGTTGAAAACACCGGTTCTCGTCCGATCACCGAAGTCAAGCAACGTCGGGCGCGGTCAGTACTTGGATGGGTGACCGCCTGGGAACACCGCGTGATGTTGGCTTTTTACTTTTTGCTTTTTGTTTGTTTGTTTGTAGTGTGTACGTACTATGATACAGAACAGTCAGTAGGGTGTGTCGGTCGCCAACGTCCATACCACGTTGAAAACACCGGTTCTCGTCCGATCACCGAAGTCAAGCAACGTCGGGCGCGGTCAGTACTTGGATGGGTGACCGCCTGGGAACACTGCGTGATGTTGGCTTTTTACTTTTTGCTTTTTGTTTGTTTGTTTGTTTGTTTGTAGTGTGTACGTACTATGATACAGAACAGTCAGTAGGGTGTGTCGGTCGCCAACGTCCATACCACGTTGAAAACACCGGTTCTCGTCCGATCACCGAAGTCAAGCAACGTCGGGCGCGGTCAGTACTTGGATGGGTGACCGCCTGGGAACACCGCGTGATGTTGGCTTTTTACTTTTTGCTTTTTGTTTGTTTGTTTGTAGTGTGTACGTACTATGATACAGAACAGTCAGTAGGGTGTGTCGGTCGCCAACGTCCATACCACGTTGAAAACACCGGTTCTCGTCCGATCACCGAAGTCAAGCAACGTCGGGCGCGGTCAGTACTTGGATGGGTGACCGCCTGGGAACACTGCGTGATGTTGGCTTTTTACTTTTTGCTTTTTGTTTGTTTGTTTGTTTGTTTGTAGTGTGTACGTACTATGATACAGAACAGTCAGTAGGGTGTGTCGGTCGCCAACGTCCATACCACGTTGAAAACACCGGTTCTCGTCCGATCACCGAAGTCAAGCAACGTCGGGCGCGGTCAGTACTTGGATGGGTGACCGCCTGGGAACACCGCGTGATGTTGGCTTTTTACTTTTTGTTTGTTTGTTTGTCATATAACATGACGTCACACTGTGTAGTTTCATTTTTGTTTGTTTGTGTGTCATATTATAACATATACAGATTATTAGACATTGGTGACAAGCCTTATTAAATATCGAGTATTTGGTATCGCTTACCTATTATCCTCAGGCAGTGACATAGATCGGCCAGTCTTCTTATTCGCTTCATATATCCATTTCTCGTGGATGGCTACCAAAGGCTTCACATGGAGGTTGGCTAATATGTCATCTTCAATCTTATATTTAGGGTTGCCGCGATTTGATGGTCTATATGACCACGAGTTGGTCCGCTCCCGAGGTGTGTCATCTGTTTCTGACGATAGAAAATCTAGGGGCGGATCGATTCTGTAATTTATAGTTTGAAAAAGTGTTAAGGCCCATTTCGAAGTAGCGGGGGGGGGGGGGCTAGCAAGTGATTTATCGATTATACTCTGCAAACGGGGGAGCAAGTGATTTATCGATTATACTCTGCAAACGATTTTTTGAGTTGCAACATTACACAGTCCCTCCAGACTTATTTAATATGTCATAAAACATTTTTTTTTACTGATAAGAGCCACGCTTAAGACACTTTTGTCTGCAAAATGAATGGGTCGGCTCGACCGGGCTGTTACCACTGTCTCACAGAAAATCAACCTGAAGAAACTGTTTGATGTTGCGTTTCGTACAGTGAGTGTGATATCCGGAGGCCCAAATACCCCTTCTTTCGCAATCCCTTAATTATCTCTCCCTTTTAACTTTAATTCAAATTATCCATGATTCTTCTGGTATTGTGTGTCATCAAGGGTGGTGGAGATCATTTACCATTAGGATACCCACTTGTGTGCAGGTATATGTTAAAAAAAAGTATTTCAGTGGTTTGTCTATTAAAGCCAGATTTAGAACAGAATATTTCTCGCACTATAGAGGCGAGAATATAAGAGTAAATTGTCGATATCTACACCACAGTGCACTTTTTCTTCATTGTAATATTATGGTCCCATCGAAATAATTCATATTTTGTACATGGGTGCCTGATGTGTAAGCAAAGCTTGAGTTTAAGGTCACCATGTTCTCGACTCTTGAAAGTACCAAATAGTTCTTTAACTTATTTATTGGTATGAGTGTACAAACATATGTAATATATTATGTTTTGATAATATAGCATAATATTAATGCGGTCTTGATTATAATAATCTTTTTCTTTATAGATTACTTATTTTTAGGCTCTTTGTAATTTAACTGTATATAACATAATTGAAAATGGGTTTCATATAATTTAGTAAATAAATACAGAACGGATATGTCAACCAACGGTTGGTTACATACCTTCTGAGCCCAGTGTAGCTATCCCTGATTGTGTCGACGCTCTCAGCTGAAGTCTCATCCGTCTTTTCATGTGTGGGAGAATTATTTTCGGAAACGGTTTGCTTCTGTAACTCAGTATATATTGATGTGGCAGGAGTCTCAGGCGCTGAATGTACGTTTTTGAAACTCTCTGCAAAATAAAAACGAACAATTATTACTCTAGACGTTTTGGAATAAAATAAAAGCAAAAAGCCAACATCACGCGGTGTTCCCAGGCGGTCACCCATCCAAGTACTGACCGCGCCCGACGTTGCTTGACTTCGGTGATCGGACGAGAACCGGTGTTTTCAACGTGGTATGGACGTTGGCATTCGCTTTGCTACATTTCATGAACTGTATCGGTTTTATATTTATGAAATCATTTAACAATTTATTATTAAAATAGCTCACCTGATTTGTTATCAGATTTCAATGAGCCGCCATTATTTTTGTCCGAGAAACGATCGCTCGCCCTCAAATCTCCAGATAACCAAGCGTTTTTCCTTAACTTATTACTTCGCGCTATCGGCGTTGTAGGCAAGCTGTAATTCTGTATATCAAAATTGTATGAAGAACGTGCCGAACTATTTCTATCCTTCAGCAAAGGACGGATAGAGTCCAAATTGTATTCGGGAACTTTTATATGAAGCGGTTTGTATGATTTTGGAGTGAAACTTCGACTGAGCTTTGCAACGGGCCGCTCCACGCCACTTTGATCTTTACTGTTGTGATCGTGGAGACTAAAGTTAACGGTACGGTTGGGGCTCAATATACTACAATATTCAGTAGAATCACTCCGGTGTAATGTTCCGGGTGTGCCTATATCTTTCATGCGCGCTTTAATTTTTGCTATTGGAGTAGAACAGGCGCTGGAACAGTCTTTTTCTGGTAGTAATTCATATTTTAAAACTGGTCTTTCTTGTGTAGTATCGATGTTATCTTCGTCAGAAACGAAACATTTTTCCGGCGTTGCATACATAGTTTCTGTGTAAGATTTCCTTATAGTTTCGTATAAAGGGCTGGAGTCGCTCTTGCTACAGTCTTTCTCGCTGCTCTCTGTAGAGCTGTCTCGTGATTTGTGTATTACAACTTTGTGTTCAATATTTTGTGGGCTTAGGCATTCGGAGTCTGTAGGCGAAGTTATCTCCCATGCAGAGGAACTAAATGTCGATTTCTTGTTCGGAAGTCGTGCCGGTATAATGACGTAACCAATGTCGTCTAAATCATTCTGAAAAAAAACATTGAGCTAAATTATACAAAAACTAGCCGTCGCTCTCTGTCATGTTATTGTTCGGCTCCCGTGGATAGTAGTGTGATGTTACATAATAGCTATGAAATAAAGACACGACATAAAAATGGAGCAACTGTGACCTCAATGGTTCAAAGAATTCAAAAGTAAAATGATTAAAAATAGATTTTTAAGTGGTAGAGCCACGCTATAGACAGTTTTGACTAAAGCATGAATGGGCCAGATCGATCAGGTAGTTACCACAGTGTGACGTCATGTTATATGACAAATAAACAAAAAGCAAAAGCAAAAAGCCAACATCACGCGGTGTTCCCAGGCGGTCACCCATCCAAGTACAGACCGCGCCCGACGTTGCTTGACTTCGGTGATCGGACGAGAACCGGTGTTTTCAACGTGGTATGGACGTTGGCGAAATCTTTATAATATTTAGTAATCTCGACCCTCACTATGACGTCACCATTACCTTCACTTTTTGCAAAGTGCTCTGCAGTGTATCGAGATCGGTGCGTACGTTCCTCTCTAATGAAAGTCCTGTTTGTAGTAGAGAAAGTAAGCTGCCCGGGTACGTTCCATCTTGCGGGAGAGATACGCCGCCCTTCCATATTGTGTATTGTTGTTTTAGTTTGTCGTAATTTAAATTCTTCCAAGGAATGGATGCTGCAAGTAAATGCAAACATATAATTATTACACATCTTATAAATCGCCTCGTGGATCTAGTGGTGGCGTACTAAGGCTGAGAATGTGACGTCCCTAGTTCAATTTCCAGTTATCTATTCGAAAAATCACACGTGAATTGGCCGGGATTATAATTTGTGTCGGGTATGGCGATAAGTCCGCCTCATATCAAATCATGGGACGAAAATAAGCATGGTAAAACGTGGCTCTAGCACTAGTTGCACCTCTGCCTACACTTTCGGGGACAAAGGCGTAAGCTTATCTGAAGTTATAAAATGTTATAGTGTTCTTTTACTTTATTCGTTATAAAATTTTATATACAATCCCATTAGTTTTTGCTCGCGGCTGCGCCCGCTGATTAAAGATGTGATGTCTTATAATGTCCATTACTTTCTCTGGCTTCAATGTCTTTCAAGCCGAAACACAACAGTGCTTACGCACTGCTGCTTGGCGACAGAAATAACAAAGCGATGGTACTAATCCAGATGTCAGGGCACAACGAAGCCGCTGCCTACCGTAAATATATATTTTTTCATTTTTATTAGCGACATCTGTGCATTTTAGTAATTAGTACAGGTGTATCAAACTGACAAAGCACATATTATGCCCAACAGATTATTTTTATAGTTCCTAGATGGCAGCATCATATTCAAAGCATTTGAGTATATTATTGTATATTTCCGTCTTCTCTTTGGTAGGATGACTGTTTTGTACATAAAAGTATCATTCTTGTTCTACCACACTCCACTTTCACATACATTAAAGTTGGCACTAACATTCCACCGAGCACGGCGACCTCGTATAATAGGGTAGTTGACTAGATTTTTTTATTATTTAAATCAATAAGTTACGTTACTCAAAATCTATTGCAGCAAGAATTTTATAAATCGGACCAAAAATAAATAAGTTAGAAGCCATTCAAATCTTGTAGAAGGGGTAATTGTCAAATGTCAGACGACACAAACTTTGACGTCACTGGGTAAAATGTTCATTATGGTGCACGCGTGCAAGTGAGATAGTAAGATATCCCTACTACGTACCCACTTTTCCTCATACCAACATTTAAAGTCATAACTGCGGGCACATTTCTGAACCAATTTTTATTGTGTTTTAATAAAAGGGTTTCTTTTGCATATCATTTTCTGTTGCTTATAAAATAATGTATAAAATTCAATATAGGAAACTACCCTATTTCATATAGAGTAAACAAAATGTATCGACTCACCATTACAACACTCCCAAAGCATCAGGCATAGTGTATAAACATCACTCTTGGAGCACGGATACACCATGCCCTCCTCATCAGGCGTGAACAGCTCCGGAGCTTGCCATCGGTACAGCTCAGAGTTCTCGTACATGGTGTAATGCTTGGGTACTGCGTGCGCCCGTAAGTATGCCTCGGAAGAACGTTCCGATATCAGCGGCTCACAGTCAGTTGAGTTGGGCTGGCAGCCTGTATATAGAAGGGGAAAATGAACTAAAGTACTGAGACACGTGACAGTATTTACAAAAGAAAACTAAGAGAACCAGCTTTAGTTGTTTTAGGAATAGGTTTCACTATGAACAATAACTTTTTATGTTGTGGCAAAATCAGAAATACAGAATACTAAATATATGAAACCAAACGCCAACGTCCATACCACGTTGAAAACACCGGTTCTCGTCCGATCACCGAAGTCAAGCAACGTCGGGCGCGGTCAGTACTTGGATGGGTGACCGCCTGGGAACACCGCGTGATGTTGGCTTTTTACTTTTATTTACACACGTAAACGTTGAGACTAATTAGAGCAATATTTTACTAATTCAAAGTATTTTTTATCTGATTTCAAAAGGTTCTTCGTCGGTGTATTGTTTCTCAATTCGTTGCATAATAAAATTTTATGTATGTAATCGATAGCATTGCCAATTTTGGAACGAAATTAGTAGAAAAACAAGAGTTCAGCTGCGAAATTTGAGTAAAATCTGATGACGGAGAACGGAGTAAATAAAATAAACTTACGGATAACAGTGTACTCGCGTCGTTGCGATTATATTATTGTATTAGTATTTACACGCCATAATATTATATAGCTGTACCATCGAAATAAGATGACAATAAACGTAACTCAAGCAAAAAAATGAGCGCACCAAAACTCTGTGCAGCTCGTTCATTCATCAATTCATAAAAAAATATTCATGATCTCTAGTTGACAATTATTACGCCAAATTTTTTGCGCGGTGCAGAACGTCGTATCTGGATTTAGAAATGTAATATTTAGTCATTAACTTATATGAAATAAAATTTATTTTGAACGTTTATTATTTTTTGTTGCGTGTATACGCGTACGTAATAGATTGGCAGATTCATATGAGAATTATCGTTCTAGTTATCTTATTTCTATGAGCTGTACTACCACAATAAAAAATAATAATAATACAAGTTTATGCAAAAGTTAATAACTACACTACAAAAAATAACATTGGAGTCGGTGCAATTCCAGTTGACCGGCAGCACCGGTACCGACTCGAAAGACTTCTAGAGAATTTTTGAATTTTCAGTAAAATCTTGAGTTTATTTTTTTACAGTCGTTTTCAAGCGTCCTTTCACAGGTTCACCCTTGGTGGGTCACCTTGTTGGCCATATGATGTATCTATGCCATAACAAATAAACTCTAGTACAAATTGTCATATCCTATATTATGATAATTTAGTCCTAATATCTCCCCAGGGGGGTTGGACGTCAGGGAGGCGGGTGGTCGTAAAAATTAAAAATGAAGTCTTTCTGTAACATGTGTTAAAAAGCATGTTGCGATGACCCCACTGCGAGTGGGATTAGGGCAGTTTGAAGAAAAAGTCCTATTTCCCCGCGAAAAAACGAAGCAGATGTAATAAAAATATATTTCGAACTATGGCTGTGACATTATTCTTATTACATCACAGGTAACAAACAAAAGACAAAAAGCCAACATCACGCGGTGTTCCCAGGCGGTCACCCATCCAAGTACTGACCGCGCCCGACGTTGCTTGACTTCGGTGATCGGACGAGAACCGGTGTTTTCAACGTGGTATGGACGTTGGCGACCGACACACCCTACTGACTGTTCTGTATCATAGTACGTACACACTACAAACAAACAAACAAACAAACAAACAAACAAAAAGCAAAAAGTAAAAAGCCAACATCACGCGGTGTTCCCAGGCGGTCACCCATCCAAGTACTGACCGCGCCCGACGTTGCTTGACTTCGGTGATCGGACGAGAACCGGTGTTTTCAACGTGGTATGGACGTTGGCGACCGACACACCCTACTGACTGTTCTGTATCATAGTACGTACACACTACACAGTGTGACTTCATGATATATGACGAACAAACAATAAGTAAAAAGCCAACACATCACGCGGTGTTCCCAGGCGGTCACCCATCCAAGTACTGACCGCGCCCGACGTTGCTTGACTTCGGTGATCGGACGAGAACCGGTGTTTTCAACGTGGTATGGACGTTGGCGACCGACACACCCTACTGACTGTTCTGTATCATAGTACGTACACACTACACAGTGTGACTTCATGATATATGACGAACAAACAATAAGTAAAAAGCCAACACATCACGCGGTGTTCCCAGGCGGTCACCCATCCAAGTACTGACCGCGCCCGACATACCAACGTTGTATAGAAAATGATTTCATCATTCGCGACGACCACCATCTACTTACCTTCAATATTAACATACTGCGGTTCGGCATTGTATGTGTCGTACCGTCGACTGGCTCTATCCTTCTTGGCGACTTTAACGCAAGGTCCAAGGTCACACAGCTTGGCTGCATCGTGGCTGGTGATCATCACGCTCATGCTGCTCAGCTCTGTGTGCACGTAGCCTTGCATGCGCAGGAATACCAACGCGTTGGCGATGTCTAGCGCGTACTGTACTGACGTCTGCGCACTTAGGATACGACCCTGCGAAGTAGAATTATATGTTTTATTACGATTTTTGTTTTTTGAGGTGTGATTAGGATGTACTAAAATTAAGTTATGCCAGGCGTGGATCCAGAATTTCATTGAGGGGAGGGAGAGGGAGTGACTTGATTCATTAGGCAATATTTTTTGAGTAGGTGATGGGAGGAGCAGTATGGAGACGAGAGGAATTTGCTGTACTTCGGATTTATTTGGCTCAGGCGGAGGCATTGCCCCTATTCCCCGTCTTCTATCCGCGCCTGACTCATGTCCGTTTCATCGAATTTTCCATAATTTAAAGGTAGACTGAGGTGTACGGCAAAGACAGAAAATCGCGACTTGCGACGCGGAGCCATGCGACAGCGATCAGTCTGCTTTGTAAGCAACTGTAGGGAATCTGTCGCGCCGTCCTGTCTTGGTGCCGTGTTTCAAAGAACATCATCAAACTCTAGCTTTAAAGCATTTGTGGTTAACACATATTGAAAGTTAACATGACCGCTACGCAACGCAAAATTAGACGAGTATTGGCTGTTAACAACACTCTTAATTTTAGGGAAAGTTGGTGAAAAGGGGCAAACGTATTTGCCTTTAGTTTTGTATACGGCCATTTTCGCTGAAGTTAACAGTATTGTTGTTACAATTGATTTTATGTTTGACAGCCTCCGTGGCGCAGTGGGTGAGTAGCCGATTATGAAACATGAGGCCGCGGGTTCAATCCCCACACCGACACAAATATTTGTCTGATCCACAAATATTTGTTTCGGGTCTGAGTGTTGTAAGACCAGAGGTATCTCTTAGTTCTTGATACCAACGATACAAGATAATCGTATCTTAGTGTAGGTTCAAGGCAATGTTTGTGACTTTTGAGTGTATCAAAATAATTGAAATAGAACTAGTTTATACGTATTTTATCGCGGTTTAATTTTACGTAATTCAATACATGCGTATAAACTAGTTTTATTTCAATGTGTAATATTCGCGTAAACATAAGAAATCACTATGTATAAAAATAACCTCCTGTAGGTATATCTCCCGCATTATTTCAAGCCGGCCAATTTTGCGCGAATATTACTATAAGACTGTCATTATGAACGATTATATTACATAGTTTTTGGATATCAATTCATGGAGTTTGTGATAACGCCCGCGGATATTTCCAATTGCAGAACATAATGTAACTGATAATAATGAGTTTTCGCACAAAACGTTTTAAAGAATCATAGGGGCTGGCACGCCAGTAAATTAATGAGCAAAGCCGCCAACAAGTCTGGCTGAAATAATGAACGTATTGCCAAGACGAGCAAACGGCTCGGCGTGCTAGTCATGACATGACTCAAGATTCTAAGGCTTGAATTACATTTGTAAGTTTCACTTACAGGTTGACGTAAGACTTGTGAACCTAAATGGCAATGCTATTTTGATGAATAACTTCTTTGTAAGTCTATTAATATATGATGATGATGATGTAATGTATGATGTAAGCTAATTAACTTACGTGAATAAAGTTACAAGTATAATTCACACGTAACAACTAAATATATAAATAAATAACACCCAAAAAGTCATACATAGTCCTGACCCTACAGTAAGATACGAGTCTTGTGTGGTGGGTATCAGGAACTACGAGAGACCTATAGTCTGACAACACCCAGAAACGAAACTAATAAGTATTTGTCTCTGGGCGGGGATCGAACACGCGGCCTCACGTTTCACAGTCGGCCACTCATCCACTGCGCCAGTGAGACCGTCAGTTTTATTTATTAAGTTACTTGAGCTTTGACCTATGTCAGGGCTCTACCGTTGTACTGACCATGTACGGCTAGTTGGATGATAATATATGACAGTAGTGATTTCTTAAGTTTACGCGAATATTACACATTGAAATAAAACTAGTTTATACGGATTTTATCGCGATTTAATTTTTATTACTAATGACTCTCCCGTGACCACGAAGGCTGGAAAGCTTTCGAAACGTCGGGACTAAAATAAAAATTAAATCGCGATAAAATCCGTATAAACTAGTTTATGTCAATATATGACAATAGACTTTGTATGTAATATTAATGTAACTGTAGATATCTTTGTCTACAGCACGAACGGGCTGGCTTGAATAGGATCGTTACACACAGAAAACCGACGTAAAGTAGCGGCTTGCTGCTGCGTTTCGTAACGTGAGCGAGGTATCCGGAGGCCCAAATCCTCCTCCCCTTCCCAATCCCTTAATTATCGTTTTCCTTTAAGGTCGGCAATATAATAATAATAATAATAAATACACCCAACAGTCACACACATAGTCCAGACCCCACACTAGGTTAACCTGTATCGTGGGTATCAGGCACTACGAGGGACTTGCGGTCCCACAATATGCTTATGATTCTTCTGGTATTATGTTACCATCAGGTGACCTATTTGCTCGTTTAACAGGCTATGTTATAAAAACATAACTGACGTGTAAAAGTGGTCCTTAGTTGCCTATTAGCTTTAACCTATCTGCGGTGGCTCGTAATTGGCTTATCTATTGTATTCACTTCATTATATATATGTTTTCCATTATTGATAGCTGTGAGCCACCCGAATATAATAAAATAAAATAATTACAATTATACATACATACGCACTCACGCCTGTAATCCCCGAAGGGGTAGGCAGCGGTGTAACCAGTACACCCACATTTCGCCGAGCGTATCTCCGTCCCACAATGTGATAGGGGGCGAGCCTATCGCCATACCGGGCACAAATTCCAGACTCCGGGCTGATACTGAGCATTTTGTAATAGAAAAACCCACTAAAAATACCACTTTACCCGACCCGGGGATCGAACCCGAGACCTCAGCGTTAGCCTCAATCGTAACGCATACGCATTACAACTGCGCCACCGAGGCAGTATTAAAATTAATAAACGTTTTAATTTTGATAGTACCTGAACATGTATGATTCCAAACAGTGAATCCACGCAGCGCTCGCATATAATGTGTATACAGTTGTGCGCGTCTGCATACAGACCCATCAGTAGAATAATGTTCGGGTGACGACATTTTCTGTAAATAACATAATTTTAACAATATTATTGCGTTATTTTTGTGAATTGCGCAATAATCCCCGAAGGGTTAGGCAGAGGTGTAACCAGTACATTTATATTTCGCCGAGCAAATTTCGAGATGTGACACGCGGTGAGCCCATTGCCAAACCGGGCACAATTCCAGACTCCGGACGGGATTTCGTAATAGAAACCCCGAATATCACTTTACCCGACCCGGGAATCAAACCCGAGACCTCTGCACAGTAATCATATCGCGTACGCATTACTACTGCGCCACCGAGGCAGTCAGCAATGTATTAAAACCAACAAGTGTAACGACACCACAAAACACTCAAGAACAATCAATTGAGTGGTAAACACTTAATTTTTCTAACAGATGAACAAAATTTCTCAAATATAAGCTAAGAACCCATCTCGATTAAAACCAACTTTCAACAAACAAAAACACTATCAAATCGGCCCATTCATATATGCGTTACGATTCCACAGACGCGCATGCGCACACGTGCACAAAAACACACACAAAGGGGTCAAAATCATAACACCCATTTTTCAAGTTATAATATGTAGGTGGAAGTACCTCAATATATTAATTTCAGTATTCCTTTTCTTCCTAACGTGTTCGGGTGTAACGTTCGTCAATTTCTTTATTTGTACAGGCACGACGCCCCATTTACCATTGTTCCATGCCTTGCTCTTATCCATATTCACGTCGAGGTTGCAAGCGCTTGCGACCGGCAAACCGAAAGCACTAGTTTCACTCTAAATAAAAAAAAAACACATTTTTTTATGATTTATAATTATTCAAGACTTATTTATTGATGACACTAGTTTATCATACTACATGACGAGATACTTCAATAAAATAAAATGCACCCAACCGTCAACACCTAGTCTTGACCCCACGCTTGGTTACCCTGTATCGTGGGTATCAGGAACTACGAAGGACTTGCGGTCCCACAACACCCAGACCCGAAACAAATATTTGTGGATCGCACAAACATTTTGTCTCGGTGCGGGAATCGAACCCACTGCCTCTCGCTTCGAAGCCGGCTACTCACCCGCTGCGCCACGGAGGCTGTCAATGTATTGATTATGCAAATTTGATTTAAATGGAGTGAAACTAAACTGGATTGAATCATTAACCAAAGGAAACTATAACGGAAATTATGTATTGTATCAAAATATAGGAAGTTACGATAAATTTACTCAACACACCTTACTATCATCAGATTTGCTCATGTTCGGCGAGCGGACCTGCAGCTGTTCGTCCGCCCACTGGTCGAAGTGTTTCAACTCGCTCATCACTTCCCATAGCTTCTCTTCGCAACTGTCATCTTTATTCTCCGAGGATTGACTAGACACCTTCACGTCGCCCGCCGTTCTCGACCCGTCAACCTCGTCGTCAAAGGATCCTGACCCCACATCCGCGTTGTAAGGCAACGAACTGTTTTTATCAAACTCAGGCGGGGGGTCAATTTGCCCGTCTTCCCTAAAATCTATATGCTTCTGTACCACGAACTCCATGTCTGGCGATCTGCAGACGTGTCTCGAGTGACGTTTGGACTTATGCGGCTCTGAGAACGACGATCCTGGGTACAGATTCCCTGGCATGAACACTTGGTTTTGAAAAAGGAATTGTATGTTAGGAACGCCTTCGTAAACTTTCTCAGGGGTGGTGCTTCGTGCTCGACTTTGCTTCTTTTTGTATTTGACAGCGGACTTCTTCTCGTAGTTGAACGTGTTGTCGTGGTCTGTGGAACAGTCTGTGCAAGAGACTGGCAGCGAGTGTCGGCCGCATTTCTTCTTGACGGGAGTGACCTCCTTGTTACTTATGGAGCGTCTCGCCTGGAACTCGGCCAGGTCTCGTTTGTACTCCTCGGTTCGTATGGTGCCGGTCTGCGCGGTGCTATTACCGTACTGTTCTTCTGGCGTGGTGGGCGCCGGACTAACGCTGTGACGGGTCGTCACCGTCATGCGTTCCCTGTAACATATAGACATGCTACGTGTGTAAATGACACTGAAATTGCTGGTTATCAGATGCATATTTGTATCAGACTGGATATCACCGTACACATGACGAAAAACCACACATAGTAAGTAGCTCCTTCCATCAAGTCGCGTTCCGGGGTCAGTCATTATAATTATAATAGATTACTTTAGACCGGCATTATTCGTGAGATGCCGCCGTTGACATTCAATTTGAACTGCACTACGCTTACGCCCGAATACTGAAACGCTACTCGACGACAGACTGTCTAATGGCTGCTTATTTTTATACAATTTTTACATATAGCAGGGTCTTAACATGTTTAATACGATCTTAATTGCTACACTAGTCCTGATTGTAAGTTACCTATCAGGACTATTAATCAGGACTAGTTTAGTCACTTGCCGAGCCAGGATAAATATTGCGCTTTATTGTAAGGACAGTCTATATTTAAGAAAAATCTCTTCCCATCTAAGACTAATATTTTATAGGTTAGAGAACTTATGAAGTTACTTATAGGTAAACGTTATATCGAGTTAAATAATAGTGACTTATTTAGTTTGCTTATGATGTTCTTAATAATTACATTTTTTGTGTGAGTAAAATTGGAATGTTTTACACAAAGGTTTCGTTAATGACTTATCTAATGTCTACGTTATATAAAATATGCAATCATCAACGCAAAAACAACTTACGATATTCATTTTTATAAGTGCAAAAGTCAAATTTTTTATTACTTAATCATGCCGTAATGGCACAACGAATTGCATGAATTTTGGCGAATAGTTGGTGCGTACTACATTGCTTCATATGACTAATTTTCTAAAATGACGGTCAAAATCAACTATCGCTAAAACACTTTCATAAAAATGCGAGAGTTTAAACTTTACAATGTTTATCGATCAATCACGACTGGACAGATTTAGGTATTTAATAGACAGAGATTATCAGAGAATAGCGTAAAAGCGAAAATTGCTTTCAACTCCATCAAACGGGTAGTCGTGGTCGGCCGTCGGACACAAGGTAAAAATATTGTAGGTACCAGTCGACGCTCCGTACTGTATTAGGGCAGTCGCCCTGTAAAAGTAGTCGTAATTATGGAAATAATAAATAAATTAAAAAAAAACACACTGCCTCGGTGGCGCAGTTGTAATGCGTACGCGTTACGACCGACGCTGACGCCGAGGTCTAAGTTTCGATACCGGGTCGGGTAAAAGTGATATTGGGTTCTATTACGAAATGCTCAGTATCAGCCCGGAGTCTGGAATTGTGCCCGGTATGGCGATAGGCTCGCCCCCTTTCATATCATGGGACGGAGATACGCTCGGCGAAACGTTGTTGTACTGGTTACGCCTATTCCTACCCATTTGAGGATTACAAGCGTGAGTGCGTATGTATGTAAAAAAACATTGATATGTGTCTCTTTTTACGTCGACTAATAAAAAACTTAAGATGTACGAGACAATTAAAGGAACATGAGTCAAACAACCTTGTACCGACATCGCAAATGTTCAGCTTAACATTATCTGGCATCAAGTCACGTATGACCTGCTTTATTTTATGGCTGAATTCGGTTTTTGAGTTAACAATGGGAAAAATACTTCGCACATATAACCTCGACAAGACGGACTAATGGTTATACAGACACTTATTATAATATATGTACATAAAGGAGCGAACCTCGTTTTGTGTAAGTAATGAAAACTATGGAATTATGACTTTAATATTGCACGGTTCAGTGATAAAGTTGTAGTGGAGTAGCTATTCATTCGTACTCATGTTTGTACTCCCTGAAGGGGTAGGTAGAGGTGTAACCAGTACACCCACATTTCGCCTATCTTTTTTCCGTCTTATGATGTGATAGGGCGACAGTTTTGTCTACAGCATGAATGGGCCGGCTCGCCGGGTCGTTAATACTGTATCAAAGAAACCCGGCGTAAACGCAGCAGCAAGCTACTACAAGCTACTTTACGTACGGTGAGTGAGATATCCGGAGGCCCAAATTCCTCCTCCCCTTCCCAATCCCCTATCCCTTTCCTTTAAGGTCAGCAACGCGCCCATGATTCTTTAGGTTTAGTATTCTATGGGTATATACGGACGGTGGAGATTAATTACCATCAGGTTATCGACTTGCACGTTTGCTGGCCTATACTATAAAAAAAATTGTATCACTAACAAACAGTTCACGAATAACATCAATACAATATTATAAATGCGCGCGTTCGAAGAGCAAAAGCGTGGGACTGTCACGGGCAGTCGCGGGTCAGCGGACACGAGATACACTTCACAGATTTTATGGGGTATTACACCGACTTGCTACATTTCTACTACAGTTTCTGTATTTAGCAGTCTTCATAACAAAGTAAAAAAAAATAGTGGTAGAGCCACGCTGTAATCAGTTTTGTTTATAGCATGAATAGGCCGCGGCCGACTCGATCGGCTCACACCACTGTCTCACAGAAAACCGACGTACAGTAGCGGCTTGCTGGTGCGTGAGATATCCGGAGGCCCAAATCCCCTCACCTTCCCAATCCCTTAACTATTTTTAACCCTTTCCTGTAAGATCAGCAACGTGTCCAAGATTCTTCTGGTATTGTGAGCGTTCATAGGCGATGGAGATCACTTACCATCAGATGACCCACTTGCACGTTTGCTGGCCTATGCTATAAAATAAAATATCAAAATCTGTTTATTTATTTGCAATAAGGAGAACTAAACGATGGTGGATGAGCAAAGAAAGTTTGTCGTATGATAATAAAAGTGTAGAGGCTTGAACATAATATTATGCTAATTTTATTATTGTGATTGGCATGAGCATGTTCCTGCCCTGGAAGTGATTAGTTGCTGAAATAAAATAAATACACCCAACAGTCACACACATAGTCCTGACCCCACCCCACACTAGGTTAACCTGTATCGTGGGTATCAGGAACTACGAAGGACTTGCGGTCTCACAAAAATATTTGTGGATCACACAAACATTTGTCTCGGTGCGGGAATCGAACCCACAGCCTCTCGCTTCGCAGCCGATAACTCGCCCGCTGCGCCACGGAGGCTGTCAAATAAATGTGTAAGTAATAATCAATTGTTTATCCTGTTAAGCCATATTCATATCACAGTCATGATGAATAAGGCCCCTATCACCTTTTTAGCCAATCACGAAGAGACAAATTTATATAAATACGTATAAAGAAATCGTCAATTTCTAAATAAATCTGTATGAATAAAGAGAACCGAGACGGGTAAACAGTAAACTTTTTGCTATCAAAAATGATTCCGAATTGAATCCAGGCCACCGGAATCTCGAGATGGACAATAGAACTAACGTTACCGTTAATTCGCCACTTTTAATTATACTGTCACACAAAAACACAGTCCGTCACGAAATAGCATTATTCATACTACAATTAAACTGTAATTGACTGTTCATAAATAATAATTTACTACGATTATTGCCTCATTGGCCTCGTGGCAGCGTACTTTATGCCGATCAACTGGTCCTGGGTTCAAATCCCGGCGGGCTTAACATATGCAACACGACATATCTCACGCGCGAAAGAGATAATTATCGCAGACAAATATCTCGGGTAAAAGTGTTCGATAAAATTACGTCACAATAGGGTTCGTAGACAAAATAGTTTTTTGAGTGGGAGAACCACGCTGTAGACACTTTTGTCTACAGCATCAATGGGCCGGCTCGTCCGGGTCATTACCGCTGTCTCACAGAGAACTGTCGTAAAGTAGCAGCTTGCTGCTGCGTTTCGTACGGTGATTGAGATATCCGGAGGCCCAAACCCCCTCCCTTTCCCAATTCCTTAATTATCCCTTTCCTTTAAGGTCGGCAACGCACCCATGACTCTTTTGGTATTGTGGGCGTACATGGGCGGTGGAGATCACTTACCATCAGGTGACCCACTTGCTCGTTTGCCGGCCTATGCCATAAAATAAAATACCACAGAGGCATTTTAAGTACTATTTTCTCTACTTTGACATTTAATGAGGCGAGTATTCTATGCAACCATTTTAGCTTCGATAGACATATAGAGAAAACTAGATAAATTGGTTTTCGAGACAAAACAAGTCAACAAAATCATTTCGTGTTGGTCCCCAGGTCGGGCAATCGCAATTTATGAATTCTAAAAAATCACGTAAGTTGCCCGAGATTGAAAATGTCCGATATGGTGACAGATTTGATCCTTATAATGTGATCGATATAGGCTCGACTGTAGGTACATTGGTTACGCCCTTGCCTGCCCCTTCGGGGATACAGGCGTGAACTTTATGTTAACTATTATTATGTATGATTATTAGTATGATATTCATACTAATCTATTTCATGTCAGTTCTTGCAGTCCAGTGTCATGCAGTGCTTTGTTATTTAAAGTTCTGTGTGGCGTTGCTTCTGTTTATGGGCAGGCGTGGCGCTTACCATCAGGCGAGCCACCTGCTCGTCTTGTCATTCAAGCTAATAAAAAAATAAAAAATATTAAAAAAAATCCTTTTCAAGCGATTTAATTTTAACTAAGTAATAGGCAGACTGCACCTCAAACTCAATAATTTACCAGGAAACTATGCTAGTTCTTGAGAAAATGGTGAACACTTACAATAATTACATACACATGCATTTAATCGCGGCTCCGCTCGCGTGATTGGATAAAAAGTAATTTATGTCCTAGTACAAGTCATGCTCTATCCGTGTGCCAAACATCCAAGTCTGTTTAGCCGAAGGCGTGATTGATTAACAAACATCCAAACTTCTCATTTATAGTATTACTAGAAAGTTGAATAGTAAGAAAAAGGGTACGGGTCAAATACAAGTATTTTTAAGTCTGGTACAAATGAAACGTGCTGTTCAAGTAACGCCCAATACAGAAAGAAACGCAGGAAAAGCTTGTAGTTAACACACGCCAGCGGGCCGCGTCGTTCAAAAAAGAAAGTGGTAAACTTTCAGTACCTACACCCATGAATAAGCTTTGTCGCGGTTTGCATTATAATAGAATGCAAAAAATAATAAAGTAGCCAGGTAATAATGTCGAAAGCAAAGTAACAGGCAAAAGCCGATTATAATCACATCGGACGACGGGATCGACATCCGATACACTTTTACCGATTAGCGAATTTGATCAGGCGCCATTGACAATGACAAAAAATATTCCCAGACAGATGAGATATAGAAGGCTAGTTTAAGGCCATTATGTATCGATGGACATAATATCGTAGCCACCGTAACGGAACGTGGTAAACATCTCATTAATGTTAGGAAAGTGTGCGCTAGTCGCCCGGCGCGAGCCAGGACGTATCGGCAAAAAATATCACCGTACATCGAGTAGAATGTACTTCCGAAAAACATTTTTTGTGTCGCATAAAGTGGGTTAGAACGATGACTCGGCTGTGGGTAATTAAGACGATATAGTACATTCATTTCCATGCCATATCCGGCGCGTTGGAGTCAAACGCAAAGCAAAGATTATAATAAAAACCACAATAATTAAGGAAAATGGAGCTTGAAGGAGGAAATATCGCGTGAATGTGTCTTCTTTTTATCTCTGACGTTATTCCGGCCTGCCTTCACCTTCCTACTTAGATGCTGCCATTTCGTTACCTGTCATTTCTTCTCAGGTATTTTTAATCCGTCCGCGAGATCGTAGTTCGTACCATTGGTACGTTCGGCACAGGCATTAGCGACCGATGTGCTCCTGGCATTTCCTCAAAACATCAATTAAATAGTATGTATGTTTGTTTGCTAAGAGTCTAAATTTGTTCGGTAAAGGCTGAGCAGTTTAATAGAACAATTGCGTCTTCGAACAAAAAATAAGATACCTTTATGATACCTTAGAGAATGTTATTTGATGTGCATTATTCATATAAAATCAATTGCTATGTGGAAGGACCAATAAATTGTTCTATTATTGTTTAATCTACTCAAACTATAAAGACTTTCACGCGGACTGAATCTCGAGCAAAAGCAATCCATCCATAAGTCAACATTATATAATACAGCAATATACCAAACTCCTAAATCCGGAAGAAATCCAAATGAGTAACGGTAAAACAATAACGTTACGCAACTTAGCAATTAACGATGCAGTGTCGAACATCATTCCGATAGTACGAAAAATAATGCTTATAAATAAATACCGGACCATACAACCATCAATTTTGGTTATTTGTAAAGCAATAAGAAAACAATCCATCGTCGGCGATCAACAAATGAAGTGAAAGTGAAATTTCAATATGACTGTTTTAGTGAATGCATTGAAAGGTTTCAGATCGAAGTAGGTAATTAATGGAGGTATCAATCACGTTTAAGAATATTTTTCATTGTACACGTTGCTGTTATTGTTGATTCGTGCACGATAAATTGCTTCGGTGTGATGAACCGAGTCTTCTTCGATTCAAATGTTCGAAAGTCGGTGGCGATTGCAATTAGACACGGCTATTCAACTGATACATTATGCTATAGCTACTATACTGTTAAATTAACAAACGCCACAGATAGATTTAACTGATAATTGCCGCGAATAGATCGAATGTTTATTTTACGAACGAAATATCGATGTATGTAAACATCGTTTTCAACAACTTATATTATATATTTTGATGCAGATGGATTTTGAAATAGCGTGGTGAATACAAAGGGTGAATGGTCTGATAAAGGGCATGGTGTACACCTGTTTTAAAACACGCGACGGACATCGGGAATTGTAGACGGTTTTTGGTGGAATGTGGTATTGTATTTTTTTTTCACTGACTAGTAAACTACTTGTAGCTGAAGCGAAGTATAAATATTTTTGGGATTTGGAGTACAGTCGCATTGAATATATGTAGTTGTGTATAGTTTTGTCTACAGCAGGAACGAGTCGACTTGAGAAGGTTTTTACTATTATCCAGTGCCGGCTCGAAGCCAGTTTGAGGATGGACGAGATCATAATGTCGCGCCGCTTTGCCTCATATTATTTAGTGTGCTTCATTAAGGGCAAAGCCTGAACTCTGTACATAACATACGAACTGGTGGAAGTCACCCTGGTCTGGCGTCTTGAGCGCTCAATCCGTTTCACATACGGTAGTTCCAGACCTACTGGTGTCTCAATTAAAACCGTTGGTAATTGACAGATCATCTTTTGCGATCCAGTTACCATCAGGTGATTCACTTGCTCTTTTAACGACCATCTTTTTTATATTTTTTCTACGTGTTTCTTTTAATTTTGAGATTTCTCCTAGCCAACAAGAAGCGCCATTTGATCCTCTTTTGTATTTCCTACGAAAATCGTAGAAAAAGTTACTTTCGCTGTCGCCTTTGGCGTCGCACGAATCACGTATTGACACTAATTATAATAGACACAGAAGATTTATTTGTAATTTCCTAGAAACAGGAAAAAAAAAAAAACAAATATCAATTAGACTAGGAATCATTACAATGTTAAAGTGTACCTCTAATAGCAATATGTTAAGAACATAAAAAGGTGCAAAAAAACAACTTACTATAGTCTGCTATGGTCACACTTTTTCCAATAGGATTTAATGTAATGAATTTTAATCAAACAAAAATGTTAATTTATGGTACATAACAATTAAAATATATGTATGCTATTGTTAGTAATTAAAAACACAAAAACTTGTTTGTGTTAGAATTTGATTAGTAAACTCATTAACAACATATTTACCTGTTTAATGAAACTGCATTTCTTCAGTAATTTACTTTAATCATTTTTTTTCTGCAAAATGCTTAAAAATACCATTTAGACCAACAGCTAAAACTAGTCTGGTGATATGATGCCTGATTTCATCACCCATATAATTTGCTATAAACTGCATCCAATACAATGTTGGTCCACAATGATATTGGCTCCCATTGAAAAAAATAACAATTGAAAGAACACAATTCTGATGACTCAACATTTTAGGTGGAGACACCAATGTCCATGTAGTCATTGTTGGCAATGATTAATGTTAAATCCTCAGTTGATTAAAGATCATCAGTGATAAGTAATGATTAGATTTTTTCATTTATTTGTATCTGTAAGGAGTGATGTCTTATACCTTTTTTTACTGATGGTTACATGGCTACATGTTGACATTTAAGGTACACCTGTTGTGTTACAACTTACAGCACAGATCACTGACCTGTATATAAAGGGTTAACTTACAGTTATGTGAATACAATGGGATACAAATTAGATTAGTCATGTGGATGGTGCAAGTCATTTGAAATTATTAATGTAACTTTCTAAATCCTAAAAATGAGATTAATTCTTGATGGTAAAAAAATAAAATTATTCTCACCAATATTCTGTACAATGGATTGTATAAAATTCTAATTTAAATAACTATTCTAATTAAGTTTCAAATTGTGAATAAATTAATAATTATGGTGTAATTAGTAAACTTGTTAGAGAAGGAATTTTAATAATTATAGGCAAGTAGATATTATTGTTATGGCAAATTTAAGTCAAATTCTAAAGGGATATTACTTAGGTAGATCTAATTTAGAAAACAAATAAGTACCTATCTATGTAGGTACCTACCAGCTAAATGCTGGACTTTTCAATGCTCTCTGCTGCCTAGCAAAGAGCTAATAATTTATGATGGGAGAATTTTAGATAACTGATGGATTTGCCTGGTAATGATAACTAATTTGTAGGTCTTGAAATGAGCTGTTCAGTAAAAGTTACAATGACATATTATTATACGGGCAACTTACCGGCGCAACCACTTGAAAACACCCATATCCTGCGAAGAATCCACTTTTTTCCGTACAATAATAACACTTTTTTCAAATACACCGCTTTTAATAACTATATAAACTTGGCGCCAGTACAAATAACTTTTTAAAAACTAAAATGGAGTGTTCAACAACTAGTTAGGCACGCGGAACCTTACCGGCGCATTATAAGTCAGAATAGTTAGAAAAAACGGGTAGCAACAATGACCGCCGATATATTGTGCGGTCAGACAAAACATCACGAACAACGCGCTCGCAATAAGCCTGAATTTAGTTTTTTGTACAAATTACTTTTCGTTGCGCTCCGGTGATCCACTTCATGCCACTGGTCGACGGACCGCCGGACCTCAACGATTCAAGTCTAGTCAACTCTAGTCTACTGCGACTCGTCAACCGTGTAAAAACACCGACTGCCTTAGCAATTGTCTATTTGTAATTTAGAAATAATTTGTAGGGTACAATAGAAATTATACGGGGAATACACGGGGACGATTGTACCTTAGCGCTCCGTCTGTTTCTGAATGACTCCGTAAATATTTATATTCAAATAAAAACTTTTTCATCGCACACGTATGATTTTCCACTGTTGTTTCATTTTGAAAATTGTGTTGAATTTACTTTAAATCAATATTTAGTTAATTTATTTTTCAGTTTCTTTGACATTCGTATCCTTCAAGGAATATGTTACATTTATCTTACGAACTGTGCCAGAAAATAAAATGTATGTTTAAGAAGTATATTTTTAATACTATTTAATTTTTATGACACTGAACTTATTAAAATAACACTAACTTATTAAAGCAATAATTAAAAGGGGCTACTTTGAGCATTACGGCGAACTTTCGTATATTCCCGCTTCCGTTTAGTTCACTCTTTCCTGTTCCGTTTTAATTTCCCGAAGGAATGGACACAGAAATCTATATCCTGTCTATATCTATATCCAAGTGCTTGGACTTGCCTAGATGTGTGAATTATAAAAAAAAGTATATATTTTATATATAGGTACAAACTTATGTCCTCATTTTATTTTTATAGAGTATTTCTTTAGAAACATATTCAGGCTATTGAACAGACTTAGCATGATAGTCTGTCTCTAGAGCTACTTGTCATATGGTATGTTTTTGGCCTTGGCAATACTAAGAACTAAATGTCAAACGTACTTTGATTTTAGAAGGGAATGTTTACAGTTGCGTTTGATTGTATTTGTTTTCAATTTTTATTCCTGATTTATTAATTTACATGGACGAACTGCGAGGACCTAGTATACAAGTAGTACTTCATGTTAAAGAAGGTATACCCTTT
The DNA here is from genome assembly GCA_905332985.1 of Mimas tiliae. Lineage (NCBI taxonomy): Eukaryota > Metazoa > Arthropoda > Insecta > Lepidoptera > Sphingidae > Mimas > Mimas tiliae. The sequence continues at coordinate 4,605,840 of HG995254.1, forward strand.
CTATTTTCGATGAAATTATGAAAAATATATACATAAACATCGAATACCATTTATTTTTTAGGTCTTGGATTTGGTTTTCTAAGGAGTTCCTTTGTAGTAAGCGGTTCATTGAATGGGTATATGTTGGAAACAGACCCTATTGCGCCTTCGCATGCCCCTGTTTTCGACGCTGAACTTGTCTGGGAAGCTGATAAACGAAGGTTTCGTAGGTAACAAATAATAATAAAACTTAATACTAGCCCTGTATTATACACGTCCCATTGTTGGCTAAGAGCTTCCTCTTCTGAATGAGAGGGTATAGGCCTTTGTCCACCACGCTGTACTACTGCAGGTTGGCAGAAATCAGATACCTACAAAACTCATATGGAGAACAGAACTTTTCAGGCATGCAGGTGTTCACGATGTTTATATCTAAAGCAAGCGATAATAATAATAATAATAAAGACTTTATTTCAGACCAAGGTGTCCATTTTGTTAGTAACAATGTTCTTACAGACTTGTGTTAATAATATGTATAAACTTCTCACAACAAAAACATAAACATAAACAAATTCATCACTCACTACTGTGTCATTCCATGAGAAATGGTGCAGCAGTGATTGATGTAACTACAGTCCAGCCGACTGGCGATCATGCTAAGGATTAATTAATGATAACTATACACATAACTTAGAGAAGTGGTGTATCCTCTTGATGCTAGTTTCAAACTACCTTATGTCTCAACAGTCCGTAGCACTTTCCCTGAGCTATTAAAATAGCTAACAACTCATTCATATATTTATAAATAAATACTAGAATTCCAGATGTTTTATACATACATATGCTCACATCAGTATCCCCGAGGGAGTAGATGCAACTAGCAGGAGCTCCAGATGTTTTATATAATCCAGTCATATAATGATAGACCAATGCAATTTGCTGCAATTGATGAAAGGCTGTGCTACACCTAAAATTTTATATTCAGTAGAGTTAATTGGCTTTGCATAAAGTCAATAAGAGGATAGGCTAGGTTTACTGTGTAAATAATGCAACCTGGCTTCTGAAATAAATTAAGTTGACATAAAACTAGTTTATAGGGCTTTTTTGTAGTCTGAAAGCTTTCAAAACGTTGGGACTAAAATAAAAATTATAACAGTGATAAAATCTGTATAAACTAGTTTTATTTCAATACGTAATTTTCGCGTAAACCTAAGAAATCACTATATAAATTAAGTTGTAAAAACGATGGGTCTGTAGTTGTATAATTATATTTAAATAAAATAAAAAAATGCATATTGTTGTGGGTAAATAATAATTGTACATTTCAGTTTGCGAGTGCAGAATGTACCAGTTAAAGTGGAAGTGTTCACAATGGGCAGCCAGGGACGGAAGGATAAAGTTGGATATTTACTACTTAGTCTGCTCGGAGCACAGCCATGCCCATCTAATAAGATTGTTGAGGTTAATGCTAATATTTATTTTAAATCACCATGACTTAATATATTAAAATGATTGTGTAATCAAATATTTTTAAAGTACTAAGAGTAGGAAAATCAAGAAAGTATATTTCATTAAAGATCATTTTAACTACATATATATTTGAGTATAGCAAAACATGCTTTTAACACATGTTACAGAAAGATTTGGCTTGTAGTTATTATGACCGGCCGCCCGCTTTACGTCAACCCCCCTTGGGGAGACACCCCTCTAAGTTGTAGTACATGTTGTTTGACAGCCTCGGTGGCGCAGTGGGCGAGTAGCCGCCTGTGAAACGTGACGCTGTGGGCTCGATTCTCGCACTGCATGGTTCGATTGTTTCTGGTCTGGGTCTTGTGAGACCGCATAGTTTCTGATACCCACGTTACAGGTTAACCTAGTGTGGGGTCAGGACTATGTGTGTGACTGTTGGGTGTATTTATTTATTTACATTGTACATGTATTCAAAAAATATAAGTTGTAGTGCTGGTGTGATCATTTTTGTACCCAACTGGATAACCAGTGTACACATAATGAAAACCCCGCCATAATAGCTCGTTCAAGCGAGTCGCGTTCCAGGGTCAACCAGTGTATGTCCAGTAACTTTGGCCAGCATAATAGGGTAGTTGACTAGATTTTTTTATTATTTAAATCAATAACTTACATTACTCAAAATCTATTCCAGAAAGAATTTTATAAATCGGACCAAAAATAAATAAGTTAGAAGCCATTCAAATCCTGTAGAAGGGGTAATTGTTAAATGACAGACGACGACAAACTTTGACGTCACAGTGTAAAATGTTTATTATGGTGCACGCGTGCAAGCGAGATAGTGAGATATCCCTACTACGCACCCACTTTTCCTCATACCAACATTTAAAGTCATAACTGCAGGCACATTTCTGAACCAATTTAGGTTGTGTTTAAATAAAATTGTATAAAATTCAATATAGGAAACTACCCTATTCTGTCCACCATCGAAGAACGCAATGTCTTTTGACGGTAGACATTATATTTGGACTGCACTGTACTTAACATCAGGTCTAGTTTGGTCACTTGCCAGGATAAAATAACATGTATTTAACATTACCAGGTGAAGCACTCATGGCACAGGTTGTTAGGTGTGAGATCTGAAGGGAAGTGCTGTCATCCACAGTTGTTGATGAGCTTGTCCATTGAAGACAGAGTTAACACACCAACTCCTGTAAGTATTTCTGCAGCATGCTTGACAATTCTAATCCTAACTAATATTATAAAAGCGAAAGTGAGTTTGTTTGTTACGCTTTCACGCCCCAAACCGCTGAACTGATTTTAATGAATATTGGTACAGAGTTAGATGGGACCCTGGAGAAGGTTATAGGCTACTTTTTATCCTGGAAAAGACTGTTCACGCGGGCAGAGCCGCGAGCACAAGCTAGTTAAAATAGAGCCAGGGTAGCGAACAATGACTTCAAGTCCTGATAATTTTTTAATCCTTGCATTGAAAAAATGTTGTTTTTTTCAGAGGAATGAACTAAGAATGTTCCACAGCAATGAAATTGCATATCCGTCATACGCCAGCACTAATCCACCAGCAACTAGATCTATGCTGTTGACACTCAGTATGTACAATCAGTAGTTGTTATTTTAACCGTTTTATTTAAATCCAAAAAAGCAGAAGAAAAGCGAAGGTTTGACACCAGCATCAGAAAAGAGCACCTCAGACTTCTAACTTACGTGTGTATAAATTGTTAATATTTGTCGCTTGCTTTAACGGCGAAGGAAACATCGTGAAGAAACCTGCATACCTCAGAAGTTCTCCATAGGAATTTCGAAGGTATGTGAAGTCTGCCAACCCGCATTAAGTCAGGGTCTAGAGCCTAACCCCTCTCATTCCGTAGGGGCGGCCTATGCTCAGCAGTGGGACGTGCATAATACAGGGCTATTATTATTATTTGTTAAATTCAAATAATGGGTATATTTTACACCCATACTCGCCACATGCGCTTCAGTCATAGATTTTTTAAAACGATGAAAGAAATTAACTGCGTGCCCAGCTATCTGCTTGTCATGATGTGATACGTGGAGCTTTTGCCGTGCGTTTAGCTGTAGGTTCACCCTAACATACATGATGCAACTCATTCTTGCACGTCCTGCTGTGTGTGCGTCATTATGTATAGAAGCAATAACTGTGTCCTTGTCACTATTGAGTTAAATGGTAACGGCTGACTCGACACTGTCACACAAATCAAGACAACTTACATAATGTTTACAAGCTGACACACAAATAAGATGTGCAACATATAATCGATCTATCTATACATACTCATTACTAGCATATTATAACAGAAGCAGAAAAAGAAAAGGCATTATGGATTTTTCATTAAATATCTTGTAACCCTCCAAAGATGTTGTCTTGTCTTCCTAAAAAAATTTGTTCTTATTTCTACAAGTTATGACTTCTTAAATGTGAAGTAGAAGTGTTAAGGCTGACTTACGATGGTTGCGTGAAACATTAGTGCCGTCCGCGTCATCATCTGATTCTGCGACAGCCTCCGTGGCGCAGTGTGCGAGTAATCGGCTGCGAAGTGAGAAGCCGTGGGTTCGATTCCCACACCGAGTCAAATTTTTGTGTGATCCATAAAAAATTGTTTCGGGTCTGGGTGTTGTGGGACCGCAAGTCCTCGTAGTTCCTGATACCCACGATATAAGTTTACCTAGTGTGGGGTCAGGGCTATGTGTGTGTCTGTTGGATGTATTTATTTATTCTGTCAACACCATTCTGAATGCGCCAGTGACGCCTAGAGTTGGTGATGCTATTCTCAAATGATATACAGCGCTACAACCTTGCTACAATTATGAGTTGACGGGATGAGTGTTGTCAAATGCTCATTGATCGATTTCCAATTTTGACAGATTATTCTATAAATTTTCAATTACTGAACAAAGATTGCCTCGGTGGCGTAGTTGTAATGCGTACGCGTTACGATTGAGTCCAACGCTGAGGTCTCAGGTTCGATCCCCGGGTCGGGTAAAGTGGTATTGGGTTTTTCTTTTACGAAATGCTCAGTATCAGCCCGGAGTCTGGAATTTGTGCCCGGTATGGCGATAGGCTCGCCCCCTATCACATAAGGGACGGAGATACGCTCGGCGAAATGTGGGTGTACTGGTTACACTTCTGCCTACCCCTTCGGGGAATACAGGCGTGAGTGCGTATGTATGTATGTATATTCAAGTAACTCCATAATTCGCTCCGCCAATTTATAATTGTCGTTGTCTACCATAGATTGATGTAATGTACAGTACAAACGCGCATACACGGCCCGACTAACGCGACGCGACGCTTGAAGCGGCAATCCAAAGTTTCTCTCTAGTCTTTTCTGAATTTTAGATGAATATATAGCAGAAAGCAAGAAAACAGTGTCGTCACCAGAATTACAACCACAGCTTCTTTGTGACGAGGGCCTTATACAAATTGGTAGCGAGAAGCAACTGTTTGTCTTGAGCTTTGTTATCGGAAGTGTTGAAAATGTCGACATGGTAAGATTTCATTATTATAATTCAGTATTTTTTAATAGTGTAGGCTGGCAAGCGAGCAAGTGGGTCACATTATGGTACGTGTTCACCACCTATGAACCCGTCCGCCATCTCGTCGGCCACAATAATTATCAGCAGAGTATGGACGCGTTGCCGACCTTAAAGGAAAAGAGTATATTAAGAGATTCGGAAGGGGAACGGGGATTTTGGCCTCCGCATATGTAGTAGGCAAAAACTGTCTACAGAGTAGCTCTACCACTCGAAAAAATCGAATGTAAAATTGATTTATTTATAGACTGCTGTGTGATGAGACGTTTTTTGACATTTCTTCCAGTTATTAGCCGAACATGGCAGATCCAAGGATGCAGTTGATTGCTTTGTCACATATTCTGTATTTACGCACAATATTATGACTGACAGGTAATTTTATTTTTTAACACGCCCAAATAACTTGTCCGGCCTGAAGTTGAGCATTGCAGCAATTATAATAATAGAAATAATTATAAAAGACTGTTCTTACGTCTGTAAAGGGTTCAATTTCAAGGTTCAGAATTAATAATTTGGTTTTGAATTTTTGATTCAATAAACCGTATTGGAATTTGTGCCCGATATGGCTTGCAGTATCGCTTCGTGGGACGGAAATAAGCTCGGCGAACCTTGGATGTGATAGTCGGCACCTCGGTTTAAAAGCGAGACGTAGAGACTAATTAAGTGACTAACATGATCCCGGTCTAGTTATTGCGCGTTTTTATGCCCTAGCATGAATTACATACATACAGCCATGATAAAATAGTTTTATGATATACATAATAGGAGTGCCTAAATTTATTACAAAGACATTTTGTAATCACGTCATCGATGCCGGAACAAACTTGTGTCTGAAGTAGAGACTTCACTGTCTCGAGTCTTGGATTAGGGCCGACTAAATTTAGTCCAATTTAACCCCAAAAAGACACAAGTTTGCGCTTCTACCACTAAAAAGATTTCCTTTGTCGTATCTCCTTGAAGCCTAGCCTAGTATCGGAATCCTTGGTGCCGACATATTGAGTGACGTCTAATTTTGCAGTTACCTGGAAGGCATAGCCAAACTTTTTTTTTTAAACTAAAGCTCTGGTATTGACGGTGTCCATGGGCGGCGGTGATCACTCACCATCAGGTGACCCGCTTGGTCACCTAATGGTGAGTGAAAACACATATTTGTTCATAGAAAAAAACATATTTTTTAATTCCTAGGGTGAGAACCTCTACAGCAGGCAATGGGATTGGCCTATCAGCACATTTCAACCAGCGTACTTCATTGCGACTAGCTACAGATCTATCCATATTGGCACGATACTTCGCTGAATGCTCGTATCTTGTCACACGAGTATGTGCTAATGATAAGGATATAGGTGAGGTTTGTTATTATACTCTCTTCTTATAGGCGCTATTAGCCAGTTGCACCCACTAATCGATAAATGATTGGCTAGTTGCACCCACTAATCGATAAATGATTAGCTAGTTACACTCATTAATCGGTAAACGATTAATGAGTGTAACTAGCTAATAATCTGCGGTGTTAGAATATGGCGTAAAAACACGACACGAACTTGACTTTTGTTTGATTGTAACTGTTCGAGAAAACAACGTGTAACGTTATACGATATGGAATGAATGAATGAAATATGAATTATCACCATGTGTACGATGGTCGCTATCCAGTCGGGTATAAATATAATCAGGTACCCAGTAGTGCGATTGTTATTGAAAAAAAAACAAGCATTGCTCATAATAATATCGAGTGGTAGAATCACGCTGTAGACACTTTTGTCTACAGCATGTATGGGCCGGCTCGTCCGGGTTATTACCACTGTCTCACAGAAAGCCTGCGTAAAGTAGCAGCTTGTTGCTGCGTTTCGTACGGTGAGTGATATAGCCGGAGGTCCAAACCCCCTCCCCTTCCCAATCCCTTAATTATCCCTTTCCTTTAAGGTCAGCAACGCACCCATGATTCTTTTGGTATTGTGGGAGTACATGGGCGGTGGAGATCACTTACCATCAGGTAACACACTTCTCGTTTGTCGGCCTATGCCATAAAATGAACAATTGATTTCAGGCATATGCAGCATGGATCTACGTAAATTGATACCAACCAACGACACAAAACACTTTGTAGAAAAGTTTTGTAACGCTGAGAATGCTTTGACAATACAAGAACGTTGTTATATACTGAGGTGTGATGATACTGGAGAGTGTAAGGACTCGCGGCGTCCGTACGTCGATGTCGAGATGAGTCTCAGATATATCGGGGTCAAGGAGAATGTTCAGGTTGACTTTACATATCACTATATTTTTTTTAAGGCAAATTGAGTATAGCGTAGTGGTGTTATAACTGCAGGGACGGAGCCAGGGCGCTTCTCGGCTCGGGAACCCGGGGCCCTTCCTAATGCGCCGAAGATGACCACCGCGGGGTTTTTAGTTGGTATGACGGTGTAGGGTGTATATAGTGTTAGGGACTCGGCCCAGTGGTCGCCTGGATGTTTACCATCTCTCCCGGGTGGCTTAACGTTGGGTCGTAAGGCCGGTGAACCCAACATAACCATTCCGCTTCCCCCCGGGGCGGGACGGTAGCAATAAGTCGCTTTTCACCACGACAAAAAAAAAGTGGTCTTATAACTATCACCTGGCCATTGAGTGTGGAAAATTCACGAAAACATTCTATATTGTATAACTACAGAAAACTGTTTGTTTGCAAGACCCTAAATCTATTTCTGGGCACTAATGTGGAGTAGCAAGTTGACGTTACGTTTCGTGTCAGTCAGATATCCGGAGGCCCAAATGCTCAGCCTTATTTGCTCAAGTAAAAAAAATAGATGAAGAAAAATTCCTTTCAGCACAATTTGCATAAAATTCCAGAAACCAAAACTCACAGCGCGCAGTGCAACGCATCTAGAGAGCGGTAGGAAGAGAGACACATTAGAAGAAGCCGATACACTGGAATATAAAAGTGGCAGTTGTACAAATATCGACCAGGATGTGGGTGGAGTTGCATACACCAATATGGCTGCGAGGAATACTGCTCGGTGAGAATATTTACATACATACATAGGCTCAACCTGTATCCCTGAAGGGGCTACCCCCTTTAGGGATACAGGCAGTGACCTACGCCTCTAAATAGCACTTGCACCTCTGTGCAACTAGTGCTGCACCCACGATTTGTTGAACTTATATCCGATGATGGGATAGGGGACGAGTTACGCCATACCATATAAACGCAAATTGTAATTGCCCAACCTGGAATTTGAATCCAGGTTTCTCAGCCTAAAGAGATTAACTCCGACGAGAAATTTTTATACATTCACCACATTTGAAATTGAAGAAAATATATTAAACATAACTCATTTGCTTCTCTAAAATGTAGCAGTATGCGAATTATTTAATTTTGTCCAATTCTCACCTATGTCGTACTAGAAACTCAATCCATCTAATGGCCGTTCCCAATATTAATCTTCAATTTCACGATAGATAGCTATCGTCAAACATCCGTATTGTTCTATCTACTGCTTGGAATCGTCCCTATTTTTTAGATATGCACGTCGGATACTATGATAGCAATAGATAGGCAGTCTATCTGGGCCCTCTTGTGCATTATGTTCATACAAGCTGAGAAAGAGGAACTATTGATTAATTTATGTTAGAAAATATGAAGATATGATTTAGAAATATAAGTTTTAATTTAACATTTATCTATAATTCTTATTTTTTACCACTGTAAATGAAATAATAATGACCCAATGACCCAACAGTCACACACATAGTCCTGACCCCACACTAGGTTATCATGTATCGTAGGTATCAGGAACTACGAAGGACTTGCGGTCCCACAACACCCAGACCCGAAACAAATATTTGTGGATCGCACAAACATTTGTCTAGGTGCGGGAATCGAACCCACGGCCTCTCGCTTTGCAGCCGGCTACTCGCCCGCTGCGCCACGGAGGCTGTCAAACGAGAAATACTTATGTTGCAAAACACAATGTAATAACGAAACGTTTTACTGTCAATACATTACGGCTCTGAATACAAGTCCTTTGAACAAAAATCCCCAGCGAATTTGGGGGATTTTACTGAAGTGGGGAATTATTTTGTTCGCATTAACAAATATTTATATGTCTCTTGCACTTAATTTAATTATCAAAACGGTGCATTATTTTTATTTATGGGAATTTTAGATTGTTTTAATATTTTCTTTTAGATTTTTACATAATTTATTTAGTTTTTTGTATTGCAGTGCAAGTGCCATGTAAGCCTTGTATACTCATGGCTATTTCTTCAAAATGCGTTATTTATTTCGTTTTTTTACAGCCGAGGATATCTGTTTATCGGTCAAAATCTACCGATAAAGAAAAAACTAAATAACTTTATCGACAGATAGCACATAAAAATATTGGGACGCTTGAACTGTCATTTTCATAGTGTTGTATATCTGTAGTCAGCTATCAGTCCTCTCATCAGTAGATAGCAATGAAGAATAGGATTACCTATCATTAGTAAGTTTATTGGGACGGTAAAACGGAAAATAGATAAAAATTTCTATCGCCGGTATAGCAAATTAATTGGACTTTAATCTTAAATTTTGTTATAACTTTCAGATACACAAATGCGTCAGGCGATGCATTGCTCCAAACAAACGATATAGCTGAACTGATAAAGAAGATGTGCGACTCGTTCACGCTTAGCCAGGAGAAACTGATCGCTTCCCGGTTGAAACCAACCACCAGTGATATGCAAGTGCAGTGTCAAGTAGAAACAAACGAGGAGATACATGTTACTGATAATGTTGAAAGGTATAAATATCATACTAATATTATAAATGTGAATGTAAGTTTGTTTGTTACGCTTTCACGCGAAAACTACTTAACCGATCATCATGAAACTTTGTACACATATTCTTGGAGGTATAACAAGTAACATAGGATACTTTTTATGGAAAAAAATTTCTATTTGTTTGTTACGCTTTCACGCCTAAATCACTGAACCGATTTTGATGAATTTTGATGTGACAGATAGATGGGACCCTGGAGACGGTTATAGGCTACGTTTTATTTCGGAAAAGTCTATTCACGCGGGCGGAGCCGCGAGCAAAAGCTAGTATAATATAAACATTCCGTTCCATAAAAAAGTTTCATACAAAGTTCGACCGGATCCACCGTTATTATGATTTTTTTGCATCGAAATAAGATAACAAGAAATGTATCTCAAGCAAAAAAATTACCCCACCAAAACACTGTGCAAGGTGGCGGGGCTATAAGAGTCTGTACATAATAATCTCTAGTTGACACTTGATACGTCTAATTTTTTGCTCGGTGCAGAACGTCGTATCTCGATCTAGTAATGTAATATTTAGACATTAACTTTTATGAAATAAAGTTGATTTTGAACGTTCATTAATTTTTGTTGAGTGTATGAGTGTTACGTGTGATTTTACCTTTGCATGTGTAAGTGGCGCCGTTTTTTTTGGCAGATTCATATGAGGGTTATCGTTCTAGTTATCTTATTTCGATGTTTTTTTGTATATCTTGAGAGATGCCACTTCAACCTAACGACATCTGAGATTCGGACCCTCATAAGAGCACTCCCCATACAACTAAACTTTAAAGTCCTTTTAACACACTTTACAGCTTAAATTTATGTAATTTTTCAGTGAACCAATCAAATTGGAGACCAGCAAAAGTGACACCTGCATTTCACACAATCACTTTAATAAAGTACGGAGTATGCTTCCACCGATGGACCGTCATGCCATGATGCAGAAGTTTGTCGATGAACTCGAAGATTGGAAGGAGAAGCAACAAGAATTATTTAAATGTCAGGTAAACTATCGTTTTTGAGAAAACCTACATACTGAAAGATTTCCATGTTATGTAAATCAAATGAAGCAAAAAGCCAACATCACGCGGTGTTCCCAGGCGGTCACCCATCCAAGTACTGACCGCGCCCGACGTTGCTTGACTTCGGTGATCGGACGAGAACCGGTGTTTTCAACGTGGTATGGACGTTGGCGACCGACACACCCTACTGACTGTTCTGTATCATAGTACGTACACACTACAAACAAACAAACAAACAAAAAGCAAAAAGTAAAAAGCCAACATCACGCGGTGTTCCCAGGCGGTCACCCATCCAAGTACTGACCGCGCCCGACGTTGCTTGACTTCGGTGATCGGACGAGAACCGGTGTTTTCAACGTGGTATGGACGTTGGCGACCGACACACCCTACTGACTGTTCTGTATCATAGTACGTACACACTACAAACAAACAAACAAACAAAAAGCAAAAAGTAAAAAGCCAACATCACGCGGTGTTCCCAGGCGGTCACCCATCCAAGTACTGACCGCGCCCGACGTTGCTTGACTTCGGTGATCGGACGAGAACCGGTGTTTTCAACGTGGTATGGACGTTGGCGACCGACACACCCTACTGACTGGTTGTTAGAGGTGACCCCCCTCAATAGTGAGATAATAATATAATGTTATTGTTTATATAACCGCGAACCAATCTACAAACCTTTAAAAGATTTAATAAATTTAGAGTTACTAAAAAAACAAAAATATAAAAAAATACGCTAAAGCTTTGGTCACTTTAATTTTCTTTGGATTACTTAGTTTAATCAATCGGTGGCCTTATAGCCATTTTGATCAGAATAATAAACAAAATAATATCCATACAACCGGGACAGAAAATTTGATATTAATTTTCCAGAAATAACTTGGTTAAATTTTGAGAAAACCGCAGGTGTACGAGCCCCTTTTTTTCAAGTGGAATTTTACAAAAAATGTGAATCTCTTGTGCCATTATTTTTATTTAATAAGGATAAGTCGTACTTAATTTCACAGTCAATTCCCGTTTTAAAAAAACATACATACGCACTCACGCCTGTAATCCCCGAAGGGGTAGGCAGAGGTGTAACCAGCACACCCACATTTCGCCGAGCGTATTTCCATCCTTTATGTGATAGGGGGCGAGCCTATCGCCATACCGGGCACAAATTCCAGACTCCGGGCTGATAATGAGCATTTTGAAAATAGAAAAACCCAATACCACTTTACCCGACCCGGGGATCCCGTTTCCCGTTTCAAAAAAAGTTTCATACAATGTTTATGGATCGTAATAAACGAGTGATTAAAATTTGTGTGAAGCATAATTCGTACTTAATTTCACAGTCGTTTCCCGTTTCAAAAAAAGTTTCATACAATTTTTATAGATCGTAATAAACGAGTGATTAAAATTAGTGTGAAGCATAATTCGTACTTAATTTCACAGTCTTTTCCCGTTTCAAAAAAAGTTTCATACAATGTTTATAGATCATAATAAACGAGTGATTAAAATTAGTGTGAAATTTTTATCTGTATAAATTTGGATTTTGATAAGATCCGGTAAATTAACACTCACTGTCAAGTATATGTAATGACCCTTATATATGACGACACCTTTCTGTAACACATTGCATTTTATAAATCATTCGGAAGAAATTGACTAAATGACACAAAAAATCATATCAAAATCCGTTGCGTGTTTAGTAAGCGGATAAACAGACAGACGCCGAACTTACTTTCTTATTATATGTATTGATTTATAATGGTCTCTCATTCCAGCTTAGAAGAAAAGAGGAGTACCATTTAGATCTATTAGCCAAAGAATGGACCAAAAAACGTGTGGAGTTGGAATGTAAGCTCAGTAAGGGCATCGAGCAGTGTCGCAACTTAGCAGCAGATCTCAGCAGAGCTACTGACGACTTTAGATTGAGGGGATATCGGAATACCGAGAGAGAAAAAAAGGTGTGTATTATTACAATTACAAATACTCGGACTGCTGTACTCGTACGCATAACAACTACTGTGGTCTCGGTAGGTCTGGTGGTCGGGTAAAACTGATATTGGGTTTGTCTATTGCGAAATGTTCAGTATCGGCCCGGAGTCTGGAACTGTACCCGGTATGGCGATAGGCTCGCTCCCTATCACATCGTGTACGGATATACGCTCGGCGAAATGTGGGTGTACTGGTTACACCTCTGCCTACCCCTTAGGGAATTACAGGCGTGAGTGAGTGCGTAATTATTAAACGTCAGTTTTCTTTTCCAGTTATTGGAAGCCAAGAAAGCGTTGGAAACACATTACACGGCGAAATATCAAGAGTTGAGAGAGGCCTCGCAGAAAATGGAAGACGATATGAATCACCAACTCAAACTGAAGGAAATGAGGATTGAGGAGTTGGAGCTCAATGTGGCGCAGTTGGAGAAACAAGTTGATGTGTTGAAGGTAACAAAAACATAGTGATTTCTTAGGTTTACGCGAATATTACACATAGAAATAAAACTAGTTTATACGGATTTTATCGCGGTTTAACTTTATTATATTCCCGACGACTCGAAAGCTTTTCAGCCTTCGTGGTCACGGGAGGGACTAAAATAAGAATTAAACCGCCATAAAATCCGTATAAACTAGTTTTCTTTCAATATAACAAAAACATGTCTGGAAGAAATCGCAGTTAGTGATAAAACGGCCTTTGTACTTCGCTATAATCTTTAAGGTTCTATTGTTTTTTTTTAAAGATGTACAATAAAGAGTTTATAAATAAATAAATACCTTGCAGTGTTTACGCACTGCATCCGAGTTGAATACGAGATCACGTTCCGATATGGAGATACTCTCTACTTCGGATTTTCTTATTAGCTTGAACGATGAAACGAGCAGGGCGCTCGTCTAATGGTAAGCGTCATGCCTGCCCACAAACAGAAGCAACACCACACTAAACTTTTAATTACAAAGCACTGCATGGCACTGAACTGCACTCATCACATCAAGAAATAAGGTGTTAAGTCTCGTAATGCCCAGTGATTACCCTGGCTACAATATACTACAAACTGGAACACAATAGTGATTACACACTACTGCTTGGTTGCTAACATACCAGAAGAATTATGGTTGCGTTGTCAACCAGAATGTGGATTGTTATTTGCCATTTCATGTCGGTTTTCTGTGAGACAGTGGTACTAATCCAGTCGAACCGGCCCATTTATGCTGTAGATAAAAGTATCTACTGCGGGACTCTCCTTTTCCACCTGCCTTTAACCCACTCGCAGTGGGGTCGCAACATGCTTTTTAACACATGTTACAGAAAGATTTGGCTTGTAGTTTTTACGACCGGCCGCCTGTTTCAACCCTTCTGCCCCACTCCCCTACTACGGAACTCTACCTTTTTTTTTGTAGAAACAGCTTATTGATATTTTTTATGATAATATTGTTAATGGCCACATTTTGTAGCGACATGATTACCTACAGTCTCAACCCTCCAATAAAATATGACGTTTCATTTAATAATGAGACGCTCATGATGTTTTATTGTTTCAGAACAACATAAAGAACAGCGAGAAGGAAGCAGAAAGTAAATATTCCGGACTGACTAAAGATCAAACGGCGAGTTTGATACAAGAATTGGTAAAATATTCTTTAATTTTATTTCTGCTTGGCTTTATCACGTCTTTCAATTATTTGACGGTGGAGTTAGTATGATATGGGGCGACTCGCCGTCTTTGTACACTCTCCCGCATCGGGAACCAAGTTCGCCATTGTCTCGTCGGTAAATCATCCGTTAATTCCTTTTTTAACCACCGACAAAACGAATACGCTTAAACGTACAATTTTAAACTCCGATCAAAAGTTGTTATAAGTTTGACCCGTTTGTATCGTAACGCCTAAACCAACGGACTTATTTGGATACGATTTTCTTGGGATATCTTACTGTTCTTGGGATATCCACTCACTGTGGCGGCACGCAGCGTGCACCGCACAATGCAAAGTCAACCGATCCTGAATCGCGCCAGCAAAGTTTACGCGACGGTTACTATATATACTAGTTCCGAACATCATCCATCGGAGGGGCCGCCTCACTGAACATCTCCCCTTCGCTAGAGGAACATTTACCACCCGTTCCTCTACACTCACCATACGAAACAGCAGCAAGATGCTACTTTACGCCGGTATTCTGTGAGACAGTGGTAACCGGACGAGCCGGCCCATTCATACTGTACACAAAACTATACAGCGTAGTTCTACCACTTAAAATGTTGGAGTGTATTGTCGGCTAGGTGATTACTTAAAACTCATATTTCCAGCGTTGTTTAGAAGAGAAGTTAGACAGTGCAGTACAATCGAAGTCGTTCTTCAAAGAGCAGTGGGGTCGCGCCGTCAGGGAACTGCACCTCCTCAAACTGAACGTCAGGAAACAAATGCTCACACAACTGCAGCGGGACAGGAGACAGCTCGGACAAATGGGGTATATATACCAATCGTATCTATATATTTTGCACGTCGCTGATGGTAAACGCCACACCAGTCTATATACAGAAGCAATCACACTTAATTTTGAAGTACAAAGTACAACATGACGCCGTCTGCCTTTGGCACCGTAGCGTCTAAACGAATGGATCGATTTGAATGCGGTTTTTCTGTTTGAAAGCTAATTTAATCGAGACGATTCTTATCTATGTCAGAAGAAAGAAAATTTCGGCTTTAAAAAACAAATGGCTCTCACAATTCTAATAGCGGATCTAAATAACATTAAATTCGACTCCGATATCGATTGTGAAGTCAATCGGCCTTAAATTAAAGAACAACAATATGGCGGCCACTTTTTTCAATTCTAACATCGGATCTTCCATTTTTGCCTACTGACGTCCCAGATTAAAATAATTATCCATGGAATACAATTTTATTGTCTATTGACCATTATCTTTGGTGCCCCGTGCTCACAAATCACAATGAAATATAACCTATGTTCTCAGATATAGTGTAGATTCCTATTAGTGAAATAATTTTTAGAATCAGTTCAGTAGTTCCAGAGATAAGGCCTTAATCGACCACAAAATCGATATAGCTGTGGCCAAATGACAATTAAATATAGCCTATGTTACTCAAGGATAGTGTAGTTACCTATCAGTGAAATAATTTTTTAAATCGGTTCCACAGTTCCAAAGATTACCCCTACATACAAACAAATATTTCATCTTTATATAATAGGATAAATTAGATTTAAAGATTTAATTTTCTCATTCTTTATCCCACATACATATAATATGTCGTATCTGCATTATTTGTGGTCTGTGATTTTCTTTTCCTATATTTATGTACATAAGTATGTAATTTCGTAATGTCCTTTCAGATTGCAAACTATAGAAGATCAAGAGGAAACTACTCTAAATCCAGTCGACATAAAGAAGTTAAAAGACGATTTTTACGTAGACATATTAACAAATATGCCCACTTTAGAGTCGAACTCAGTGATAAGTGCGTAATCCTTTTTTTTCCCTTTCTGGCTGACGTTATCCTAGCTTAGTGCCAGTCTACCTTACTGCTTAGTTGCTGCCACTTTATCTGATCTTCAGAATCTTCGGTACTGAGGCCATTGAATCTCTTCTCTCCCTCTAATACGTCATGCAAACGCTCTTTTGGCCTTATTAAATACTAATTGTCAAATAATAACATCAGCTTGCTACTATATCACCGAGGGAGTAGGCAGAGTTGCAACCAGCGCATCCACTTTAAGTCGAGCTTATGTATGTCGCAATTAGGTATAGGAAAAAATTAATAATATCTGACTTCACTTGTATATTTTAGGTACTTCATGCCCTGAAGGATTGGACATATACGATGATTTAAAGTAAGTATAATTGACTTAGGGCCTGTTTTACAATGTGCGAATAAATTTTAACCGTTAGATAACACATCAGATAGCTGATTCTGATAGTCGATAGACTAAACAGTTTTATTAGATGTTAAAAAATGGGTCGTCCAAATGTTAAGCAGATATATCATATTTAATTCTCAATATCTTGAAAATTGATATCGATACTGTTTAAAAATATCGATACGAAATATTATATTGATACTTTTTCACTTTCTCTTTTATATTTAAAATAAGAAGTACAATAAATTTATTTAAATACTATCTACAAGTTCCATTTTAATAGTTATTTCGTTTCGATATTGTTACAGAAACATGCCTAAAAATCCTCTAAACGAGAAACTGAACGAGTTGATTGCACAGCGTGACCGACTCATTCAGCAAGAAAACCCCGACGAAGAGTTGCTCAAACATCTGAACCATGAAATAAGGAGCATGTTGCTTAACTGTGGGAACTAACTTTTGCATTGGCTTCAGTAATTTTATCAAATGTTGACAGTTTTAACAGAAATATTTGTCGTCGATAGTTATATCTCTCGCGCGCTATAGGTATATGTTGTGTTGGATGTGCGAAGCCCGCAGATTGATTTTACACGCTCTCTTCCTGTTGGCCTGCCCTGTAGGCCTCCCTTCATGTTTTAATTTTGTTTCTTGACACCGCGCCGCGAGGAACAAACTTCAGACCAGCCAATTTAAATTGCACGTATTGTGCAACGACCCATTCTGAATGTGCTAATCTGTGACTAGCATGGCTGTAGATATTATTTTTTATAGCTTTTTATGGCGACTCTAAAATGTTTAGTGCACATACATGCACATTGTGCACTTAGGTACATCTCGCATAGTCGTCCTTTACCTTACTACGGAGCGACTTTAAAAATCAATAAATATTTTTATATCGTGTTGAATTGTATTACTATGATAACTTAATTTTACGAAATGATTGTGTTCCATGTTGTGTCAATAACATTTGAGTTGTGAAATAAAAATATTTGTTAAAAAAATAAAGAATGTATGTTACATACCAATTGTTTATTGCAATAAATTTAACGCCCGATAAAAAGAGGGGTGTTATAAGTTTGACCCCTTTATCTGGCATCGTAGTGCCTATAAACGAATGGACCGATTTGAATGTTTTTTTTTATTTCAAATATATTTTATTCGAGAGTGTACTTAGCTACCGACTGCAGCTTCCAATTCTTCAGTAATTAATAGCAGATATAAACAGATGAGGTAATCAGGGCCTGAAGATGGAATAGGAAGGCGGCGATAGAATACCACTTATGCTATTCGATACAATACAAAAAAATATTTAATATTTTTTATTTTATTTTATTAGGCGCAGGCCTACCTAGTTTCGGTTCACGAGTACTTAGTTGATATTAAAACTTAATACTCTACATACAAAAACAAATTTTACTCAAAGATTATTACCACCAAAGAGAATAATTATCACCATATGGATGAAATGTTGATGGTAGGTGATTTCTATGAACCACACAAATTTAGAAATAATTTGTTGGAGTTGCCCGTTAGTTGCCCCTTACCTACATGTAATTAGGCAATGTTTTTTTCCTTAGTTACATGTAGGTTTCCATGTGGTATCATTGATTCATAAAAATGATATTGTTTTGATATATATATTTTTTATGTCATTGGTCGGAAACGAGAGTTTTGGCGGGAATTCTTACAGTGCGGTGGCTCTCTTGTTTTAATCATTTCCTAAACTGGTTTAAAGTTGTGATTGTTGTATAAAAGTGGTGTGGTTTTGTGTAATAATCATTAATGATGATGAATAGTGTATGGAAACATTGAAATAAGTGGATTCAGGTGATTTTTGATCAAGGGTATTGACCTTGTGCTTTCGATTCGCTTGAAGAAAGTCATCTAAGAAGCATCGAACTGGAAGGAATTTACACCAATACTCCATCAAGGCCTTGAAATCGGTCACACCCCTTTTTCATCGTTCTTGGAAATTATGAAAATAATATAACTGGTGACTTGGCAGTATGGTCTCTGATCTTAGCCGGTTCCTTATGGAACAAAAATACAAAAAAAAAAAAAATGGTCGGAAACGAGCAAGTGGGTCTCTACCGCCCAAATGTATGTAAATATTCATAAATCCTGAACAACACTATTTAGATAGTAAATGAAAATAATAAATTACGATAGATACTCGTAATATAATAACAATATATAAAACATATTAATTATCTTAGTGAACAACCATAAGATTAAATAATAAATATAATCGACTAATACTACTAATCGACTTACTAAAATTTTTGTATTTATAAACATTTCCAACCCTAAACCTTAATGACGTATCGTATGATCGCATGTTTGACGTATTTATTTAATCAAGCATATTCAAGATTGATTTTGATTCAATAAAAAGTTATCTTTGCTAAAATAAATACAAATTATCATTTTTTTTAAAAAAGCATACATAACAATAAAAACATTTAATGTTAAAATTCGTCTTGCTGAGTCATGGCAAAAACTAAAGTGACTGGAGCCACCAGCAGGCTGAAACAGGATTACTTGAGACTAAAAAACGATCCAGTACCTTATGTGACCGCCGAGCCGGTACCATCCAATATTCTCGAGTGGCATTATGTTGTAAAAGGACCAGAAAAGAGTCCATACGAAGGCGGTTACTATCATGGCAAAATCATATTCCCAAGAGAGTTCCCTTTCAAACCGCCGTCTATCTATATGATTACGCCGAATGGAAGGTTTAAAACCAACACAAAGTTATGCCTTAGCATCACAGACTTCCACCCTGATACGTGGAACCCGGCCTGGTCTATTTCTACTATCCTTACTGGTTTGTTGAGCTTTATGTTGGAGAAAACTCCGACACTGGGTTCCATCGAAACCTCGGACTACCAGAAGCGATGCCTGGCGGCAGAGTCTCTAGAGATAAACATAAAAAATAAGATGTTCCGTGAATTGTTTCCTGAGTATGTGGATGAGATTGAGCAGCAGTTAAAAGAGCGCCAGGAAGCTATGCTGCAGTCAGAGAATGCTAATGCAGCAAGTGAAGGTGAAGTGACAAATGAACAGCAGTCCAACATGCACTACATTCTGACAAACTTATTTGTGCTTGTTGGTTTTGTTTTCCTTGCATATATGGTCAAATATGTTTTGGTCTCCATATCTAATGATTAGATTTGATTTCTCACTATATTATTAAGTCTTCTTTTGAACTAAAGAAATGTTATTAGAAATTAAACACAGCCATTTGTATTTAGATGTTAACTTATAATAGGTGGCTTCTTTTTGTTTTAATTCTGTCCAATATCGCTGAAATCATTTTATTTTAAATGAAATAAGTTTCTTTAGGTCTGAAGAAATGAGATGTATATATTGTAATTTATTTTTGTATATACACATATTCCATTAAGCAAATTGTGGGCAGTTTTGCTGTGTCTGGTATTGTGTTAACTTTGTGTAGTTCTATATTCTTACACTTCTACAATGTGAGCATTCTTTGTGTGCATCTATTTTTTAACTAAATGATTAACTAAAACTAATTACAACGTATTTATCTTTATTTTAAGGTTGTAAATTTCTCTTCATGCATATAGTTTTCATATAAAACTATTATCCACCACTAACAGCTCTTTTAGAATAACACTAGAATATTCTTTGTTTTAAATATAAAAAATATTATATTCACCGAAGCAGTATAAATATTGCCATCTTTAATGTTTATTATTGCCATTAATTTGTGTTACTGTGTAATGGTCTAATTATTCTGTGCAGTAAGAAAAAAATTAATAGTAATATATTTAAGCATTTAAATATATTATGTGTTATGTGTTCATGTTTTGTGGTTTAACTGAAATTCTTCCATCATATGATTTTTGTAATATATTGAATGACTGTATTATTGTTTGATTGTGTGGGTCCATATGAACAATTGTGTACTTGTAAAACACTTTAACATCAGTGTTATGAATAGATTATAATAATAATGAAATATACTGGGCACTTGTGAAATCAAATGAGTGATATATGGCCAAAATTAATAAACAATCTGAAGCTTTTCATTGATCTTATACTTTTGGGTATACCTACTGCCACACTCAGAGAAGTCTTATAACTTCTTTATTATGTAATTACTTAAAATTCAATATATTTCACACTCAGAGCCAGTTAATGCCATTTGTCATTACAGAGTATCAAAAGTTCTTAATGCTCTGTTACTGGATATAGAAATAATCTTAATTGATGTTTCTGGAGATTATAATTGTTTTTTTTTTTTAAGAAATTACAATGACAATAATCAAAGTTAATTGATACCTTAGTGTAGCAGTAGTTATGTGTGTTTAATTAATTTTAATCCTGAAAGTATATTCCTGGACCCATGCTTGCTGTATGTTTTATGTGTTTATGACTTTTACCACAAATTGATGTATTGCAGTGGTGAATTATTTAAATAATTGGACAATATAATTATATGCACTGAAATGTGAAAATTTAATGTAATTTATAGAAATTTTGGAAATTTGATGTGATTATAAGATTATTTTATGGTAAAATACTATGTGTGTTCCTGTGAAGTTGCTATGTTATTAATTTCAAACATATTAACTTAAGCTGGGTCACATATTTTCCCTACACACTACACAAAAAAAAATTTGTTTATAGACACATGTCTCCTGCTCATGGATTACTCCGTTCCCTTCCACCCACACAGGGGTGAAAATTGTAGATGTTTATCAGGCATGAAAAGCAAAAACATTGTTTCCATCTACACAAAACAAAGTTTCGTTAACAGAAACATATATAAGTTGAGATGACGATTTCAGAGGAGTTAAATGTTCATGAATGTAAATGTGTTTGAAGTTGAATATTTCATAAGAAGTCAAGACTTTTAAAGTCTTTGTAAGAAGCTAATATTTGCCACTGTGTTTGAAAATGATGATTTATGCTATAGGTTTATTTCAGTTTACATGAATTATGTAATAAAGGATGCAAGTACCCTGGAGTTGATACTGTATCAATACTGTCAGTAATTGTAGATAAATTGATCAAAAATCAGTAAAATGTTATTTTTTTATCAGCAATGTTCTTTTATTTACCTACCCTTACCATTTAAATAATATAATAAAACAAAAACACTTTTATAAATGTCCAATTTATTTACATTTATTATTATGCAATGGACTATCTAGGTATATTACAAATGGAATATATTTTCTTATGATTAAATATTTAATTATTAAGCAAGAGAAAATGAAATGAAGACCACTTTGATTAAATGATTCTGTTCATCCATAATATAATTCTATAAATTAAATTGTGACAGGTATATTTAGCGTTAATTCATTATAATCCCACTCCCATTATATTATGGTCCATGTATATAAGGTACACTTGTCTTGCACTATTCAAATAAGTAGATATTAGTCTTGTTTTAGACAATTCTGATATTGTAATGATTCCATATCATTTACATCTATCTATCTACCAAACAGTTATTGTATATTAGAAAGGATGATAACATAAAAATACTCAAGAAAATTATATACCAAACAGTGGTATAAACAAAGCTTCATAGTATATTTCATACATAATACAACTATAACTAATGTATTTTTACTACTATAATTTTATATTAGTGTTTAGTACTAAAATATGCATTTTGATACTAAAGTTTATGTGTATTCAGTACTCGATTCTCTTATCACTAAAGTTATATCTTCTGTAATATATAATTTATTTTGAAAGATAAAATATCTCAAATGTTTAATCAATTTTTTATTTCCTCTTCTTCATCATCCCAGTCACTTACTAAGCGTTTTATATTGTCTTCTGGTTGTCTTGTATCTTGATTCTCTTTATTCGCGTTTTCACTTTCTTGCGGAGCATTTGGAGTTGCATCATCTACTTTATTATCAATCTGCGTGTTTTCTTTCCTTTCACTAGACAAATCTTCTTGAGAATCATTATCTTCCCAATCATTTAGGAGGGATGATATTTTTTCCTGTGAATTGTCAGGATTAGCATTTTCTTCAACTTCTTTAGGTTCATCGGTATTTGAAATTGGACTGCTTTGTCTAGCATTCCCATTTATCTCAATTTTTATTTTACTTTCATCTTCTGTTGATAACTGTTTATCAACTTCTTGCTGAATGTTTTCAATTGATTCTTCTACTTCATGGTCAGGTTTAGCAATTATTGTATCAGATTCTGGTTGTTCTTTTGTTATATTTTCATTTTCACCATTGGTCTCTGGAATGTCATACTCATCTTCAGACCATTCTGATGTTAGATCTTTAATTTTTTCACTGGCCACTACTACAGATGTAGTGAACTCAGTATCACAATTTTCAGACTGTTCATTGGGTGCTACATTTATTACCATACTTTCATCTTGAGTGTATGTTGGACTAAGTATTTGCTCTGCTCTTTCTATGATATCCTCTTGATGACTTTCCTGCACTTCACATGAGTGTGATGTCTCAATAATAACTTCCTGTTCTTTTTCTACCACATCAGGAATTTCATTACCAATTACTTCTTTTATAACACTTACAGCTTCACTAATATTTTCCATTGCGTTTATGCCACTTGTTCCTATTTCTAAAACCTCTTCACATGATTCATTACATTCATTTGTAGTGTCAATTGGAGGTTGTGAGTTTGGTATTTCGTTAGAAATTTCTTGTTCCATAAGTTCACTAGTTTGTTCTTGTTCCATAATTTCACTAGTTTGTTCTTGTTCCATAGGAACACTAGTATGTTCTTGTTCCATAGGAACACTAGTATGTTCTTGTTCCATAGGAACACTAGTATGTTCTTGTTCCATAGGAACACTAGTATGTTCGTGTTGCATAGGTTTACTAGTTTGTTCTTGTTCCATAGGTTCACTAGTTTGTTCAACTGTTATTGGAACTTGAGGAGTAATAGTTACATCTTGATTATTTTCCATGATTACATGTATTTCAGATGTTTGAGGAGCCCCATCTTTTGTAAGTTCAGTTAATAATTCTACTTCCGGTAGCTCAGTTAAATTAGTATCAACTATATTTTCTTGAGACTTCTCTGTGACATTCACATGTGATATAAGTTTATTCTCTATGCCTTGTGTTTGTGAAACTGGTATTATTTGGTTATCTTCTGTAGCCTGCACATTGTCTAAGGTTTGTTGTATGTCATTTTGCCAAACTTCTTGTGTATTTACTACATGAGGGTTGACAATTGGAACAGATGTTGTAACAGTTTCATAATTTTGTGTTATAATAGCAGAAGATTGTACAAATTGTGCTTCTAATCCTTGTGTAGTGATCAACTGAAATTGTTTATTTTGATTGTCCACTGGGTGACTGTAGACCACTACAATATTTGAGTTATCTGTTGCCATTGCCTCCGAGACATTTAAAGGAAAATCTTCCTGTATTATCATCATGTCATTGGACTGGGTATTATCCAAATCAATGGTTGCTGTATCTAATGTTGCAGTATGTGGTGCAGTTAATACAGTTAATGTTTTGTTTGTATCACCATTATCAAAAATAATGGGATGATTGGCCGACATCAATGCTTTATATTCTTCTTCATTAGAAACCACAAATCTTATGGGTTGATTTATGTTTGGTTTATTTATTACCATACTAGCTTGTTGCACATTTTCTACAAAATTTCCACTATGTGTACTCCTAAAATCAACTGATGTTGTTGGTGTAATAGAGTGTATATTTTGGTCTGTATCAGTATCAATAATATCAGATATAATATACTCTTCATTAACTTGGGGCTTCATTTTTAAAGGGATGAATTGATTATCCCTAAGTATATACTCATTATTGTCTATTGTCACTACTTCTTCATCATTGCTGTTGTTTGCGGATGAAACATTAATCTCTTGAAGAAATTCATTATGAACATGTTGCTGCTGAGTATTCTGCGCAGCCTTTGTTTTACGAGCAGGTTTGGCCGTACCAAACTCAGGGTTCAAAATTGTTTGCTTAGCTTTTGAGGCAACAGTTTTCGATTTTTTATTGGAGATAACATGTATGTTACCATCAGCTTGAATTTGGTATTGTACATCAACTTCTTCATAATCATTATCAACATTAGAAGGAGGCTCATATTTTACATCTATCTTTCCATCATTTCTCAGTCTCGGTTTTTCCTCATCAGAATCTTCAATGATTCCATCAGATTTGGCTTCTCTTTTGTGATGAGTTTTCAAATGAGCAAAGAGATTATTCTCCCGTAAAAATACTTTCAAACAGTAAATACATTGTAAATTGTTTTTTCTATCGGCACTGTATTTGTGTCCAGTGCTTTGAATATGCTGGAGTAATTGATGAGATGTTGAGAACATGGAAGCGCAAACATTACAGCGGAAGCCAGGATCAGAATTATGGGTCATTTTATGTTTAACAAGGAATCCTTCAGTTAGAGCAATGTAATTGCACTGATTACATTTTGGAAAGTGATACTGCGGAGGAGGTGTAATACCATGTTTAGAAAACAAATGGTGTAGCAAATAGTTTCTCTTAAGAGCTTTATGACCACAATATTCACAAATGTTTACCACAGGTTTTTCATTGTGCACATCTACTAAATGACGCCGGAATTTGTAATATGTGGTAAAATGTAAAGCTCTACCTGGTGTACCACAAATGAGGCATATCCAGGGACCTTTTATGTTTTCTGCTCCCATGGCAATCAATTTGGCGGCCTTTTGAGAATCTATAACATCCGTTTCATATGTCAAATCTTGCTCTTCATTTTTTAACTGCATGGACTTCTCTTCCATAGTTGGAGGTTGAGATTTTTGCTTTTTAGTCTTTGTAGTAGGGGTGTTTAAAATTTTTAGCTTAATATTTTTGTTACCTTTGAGCAAATGTGAATATTTCTTCAACACTTCACTTATAATCTTAGCATGATCCAAATTTGCTGCAATTTTACTATTTTTAGTGTCTATTGTAATCTTAGGGGTGTCATTTTGATCCAATATTTGATCAAAGAGCTGGTTTGAATCTTTTGTTGTTTGATTTTTAACACCAACAAAAGAAGAGAACATTTCCGATTCATCAATTGAATTGTGCTCTGGAAGTGTGTCCTCAAAAATGTTGTCATTAGTAATTTTTTTACATTCAACAATGTCCATTGTACATGTTCCTCTAAGGAATTTCTTGGAATTAGATGGTTCTCCAAATAACGTTGATCTTCTCGATGAGTATCGTTTAACTGTCTCTGGATGAACCATTAATGGTTTCGACGTGTACGAAATATTACAAAATGAACTGTCAAAGACATTGTCAGTATCTAGTTCTTCGGGTAATTCATACCTTGTAGGTCTTGGCTCACCAAGTACAGACTTTTTAAAGGATTTCTTGGTGTCTAATGAAGAAGAAGGCATAGCATATGGCTCCTCTTTCTCTTTATTTGTAGATTGATACACTTTCTTCTCTCTATAAACATGATTGTTGTCAAATGCTTTACTGTAAGAGCGTTTATGGCTTGTCGATGGTGTTGAAAGATGACTTGAGTCAGTGACCTTCCGCTTGGCAGTGTAACAATGTGTAGGTTTTGGCGTTGATTGTCGATGAGACTCTAGAAGTTTTGTCAAGACTGGTAAATTCATAATTTGAGATGTTTGATACAATCTTTCCAGAAGATCCATTCGAAACTCAAGTTGCCCAGTGTACATGAAGTTGACGATGGGCACGACGACATCGGCCTGCAAGTCATCCGGCATAACTAAACAGTCCTCGTACATCTCGCATGTTCGCTCCAACAGTTCGAAGTACTCCGTGCATGCACTGAGGACAAGTCTGTGCACTTTCAGCTGGGCATTGTCTTGGAATTGTAGCGTCAGGTCGCAGTAGTCTGTGCGGTTAAAGAAGTGCTTTAACCTCTGGAGGAAATACACTCCCCAGTTGTCAACTTTCACTTGCTTCACCTCACTCATTGTTGCAATTTCAGGGTAACATTATAGGTTAAACTTATGCCGTTTCTTGTCCTGAAACAAAAAGTTTTTCGACACATTTAATACTATGTACTGACACAAACTTTTTACGAATACAACACAAAAAGAACGGTAATACGATCGATCGTGTAATAAGACATTTTAATGGTCTAAAGTGGAAGCGGTGCCATTACGGATGCGTTTATTGACCTTATAACATTATATACTTGAATTTTCCGCCACAACATACTTATTTCATTTTTGGTACTTACAAATAAAATTCCAAACTTTATAGTTTGTATTTCAATAACTTGCCGTCGTCACAATCAACACAAAATTACTGCACCAAATTCATCTGAAGTTGACAGCGTGTACGTAAGATGGCGGTGTATTGGCGGCTTTTTCTGACCTAGCTTGTTCGATGCTATTGTTAGTCAAAACAGTACTTTTTTAATAAAAAAATAGGTTTTACGATTTTAATAAAAGTTTGAGTAACTTGGCTGCCAAATGAGTCATAAATATATCGAATTATATTAATAGCTGATTTTTTTATTAGAATTGTACATTAAAAACAACTGATTTGACTGCGCATAATTTATTAGTGGCGCCCTCTGCTCTACAATTATTGATTTAAGTCCTGTTATAAATATACGCAGTGGGACACAGTGGTATGAACGCAAAATAACTGCGATTTGGAATCTACTTCAGTGTTCTATTATTACATAGGTAGCCATAGTAGGTCAATAGATGGCTCTGTACGAGTTATAATATATTCCTGATTATGCAAACATGCAATGCATATTGCAGACTGAGGAACATTGAGTACTTTTTAAATCTGAGGAGTGGTCCCTCGTGTGTAAGCATACTATATTATAGTATATATAGATATTAAATGATCTAAGTAGATAATGATAATATATACTTATATTATACAGTTAGCTGTGTTTCGATTACATTATTATAATATTTAATTGGTATGTACATTTGGATTTTTGAATTATGATGTACTACATAACTTAATAATCATAATATAGGGCCTTACTTATAAACTTTCTGATGTTACGTTTATAAGTAAGGCCTAAATTGTCTAGTAGCGATCGTGTCTTTATGTCGTCATCACTTGATATAATATTCCAAACCAAGGGCAAGGGACGCTGAGTAGGTATATTTTGATCTCGCTGCATTGTAAAAAATTGTCTCGGGCCGGCGCGTCTAGATCTATTTTATTGGTTGTAAGTCCCAGGTCTGCGAGAGGCCATCTGGGTTGGTGCCCCGGTTTGTTTATTTCTGCCGCCAAGCAGCATTGGGTAAGCACTGTTGTGTTTCGGTTTGAAGGACATTGAAATTACTGTTATGAGTCTTACGTCCGAATACAAAAACGCAACTCAAGAATTTAAGATCGTGTTAAATATGTTAAGATCTTCTTATCTGTTAAAATTGTTTGAAAATAAGCACCCCTTAGACAATTTGCTGTTGAGTAGCGTTTCAGTATTCGAGCGTTAACAACTTATATCTGTTGACGAATGCAGTCCAGTGCCATACTGTGCTTTGTAATTCAAAGTTCTTGGTGATGTTGCTTCTGTTTTTGGGCAGGCGGGGCACACCCGAAATATTTATGTCTTAATAAATTTTACTACTGAATCGACTATAGATTTACATGGATTCTAACAAAAATTACTACTGGCTCAAAAGCAAAAAATAACACTGTTGAGTTGGTGGAGTTTATTGGTCATTGATTGTTACCACTGACGAAGGTTGAGTTGAGTTTTATATGAAGTTAGCTTTCAGTTTCATTCAGACGGTTTTATTATTTGATTAAAAAGTTTTCATTTTACAATTTTTTTATGGAAGAATCGTTAAATCGATGCATAAATGTCGAAGTTTTAGTCTTCCTTTCCGATTGTACCCCCTTAGTGTTGGAATTCTTTCTTCAAATTTAAATGGGACTACCACTATAGTAAATCCTATCAAATAAAGAATCATCCAAATCGGCCCACCATTGGCGAAGTTATGCGTGAACATATGTAAACAAATCGACTTATACAGACGAATTGAGAATCTCTTTGTTTTTTGTGTTGATTAAATATCTTTGTGTTCGAATTAAAATACAGTGTAAATTATTTTTACAACATTCTTGGTTGCACGACGATCCTAAATCGAGATTTACCACTAAGTTTATTTTCATTTCATATACATGTAGTATAAAGGCGGACTTAATGCTATAAGCATTCTCTTCCAGTCAACCTTAGAGAGATGTATCATGGCAGGTGCAAAGATGACGAAGAAAACGAAACACTTTTTTTTTTATTATGAATATAAATAAACATATATCAGCATACATTAATATATTTACTTAAGTAACATTTTTATACGATTTGACGTTTATTATGTTAAGTGGGTTAAACTCCATTTAGGATCTAGAATGCTTTACTTTGAGGTAGCTTTGTTTTATGAAACGGTGGATAATTATGTAGCAGACATAACGTTTGCATCCCAGTCCTTGCCAGCTGTGTCTGGGTCTGGAGGGTTCTGGTGGACGAAGAGACATGTTAGGTTAGATTCTGTTTACATTGTTGTTGTTGTTTAGATTCTAGGCTACATTCTGTTTAAATGTTTCTGCATTTCCGACCACAATTCTTTGCGAAATTGTGGACCGCCCTAGGCGCTAAAGTATTTTAACCCTGGGCGGATTCTGAACACTGCTGCCAAACTTGGAAGATCCTAGCATCCCGTCGAAGTTTGTACATGGTGTTTTTTATTAGCCTTCGAAGGCAGAAGAGCTGACGGCCCACCTGATGGTAAGTGGTTACCGTCGCCTATAGACATTAGCAACGCCAGGGGCACAGCCCAGTCGCTGCCTACCGTGGAAATACTTCTTTAAACCTTGTTGGAAGAAGGACATGTCAGAACGCTGAGAAAACACCGCGGAGGGAAGTTCATTCCAAAGTCTGAGAGTGTGATGGAGAAATGACCTCTGGAAACGCACTACACTGGAGGCAGGTGGTTCCGGTTGAATGGATGTACTTTCTTCCGATGTGAACATGTCCATCAGTGGGTTCCACAAAGACACTGACCAACACTCTAGAGGATTGCCCAACCTGGGATAAATAGCGCTGGCAGAATAGACGACGGTATTTTTCTCTGTCAGCCGTGGTAGCTACGGCAGACGGAGGTCGTGGCCTCTTTGTACGAACGTGTCATGCCGCCGGAGAGCACCCGATGCCATCAAACCGCATCAAACGAGAAAGTGGCGCCAAATGACAACTGACCGGCACCTTGTGAAGAATTCTAGCACGGTATTGCCAGCATATCGAAAAGGCGACTAATCCGGACAATCAGGGGATGAAGCCACACAGTGCGGAATATGCAGTTTCTGTATATATTTTTGGTATAACTCCGAGGTGCACGGAAAAGTTATATGATTTATATTGATTAATTTACTAGAAATTACATACGCACTCACGCCTGTACTCCCCGAAGGGGTAGGCAGAGGTGTAGCCAGTACACCCACATTTCGCCGAGCGTATCTCCGTCCCACGATGTGATAGGGGGCGAGCCTATCGCCATACCGGGCACAAATTCCAGACTCCGGGCTGATACTGAGCATTTCGTAATAGAAAAACCCAATACCACTTTACCCGACCCGGGGATCGAACCCGAGACCTCAGCATTAGCCTCAATCGTAACGCGTACGCATTACAACTGCGCCACCGAGGCAGTCACTAGAAATTACTAGAAATTATTTGGTAGAATAAAATTTACTAGATGTTAGGTAAGACATTATTTTTTATAAACATTCAAATAACATTCAAAAATACCATAATTTTTCTAAGTGGTAGAGCCTCGCCTCGAGAGACAAAACTGGCTATACTTAGAATTCATAATGTGGATGTTTTACTTTTTGTACCTATCTACGTAACTAGTATCATTGTACCTATCTATTTCGACTAGCTAGATAGGATAGGGCGCCGAGACAAAATACAAAAAAAAAGTAAATGTGCGCGGACTAAGAAAATTGGGATCCTCTGGCCTATAGGATGAATTGGCCGGCTCCACCAGATAGTTACAACTGGTTTATAGAAAACCGATGTGAAGAAGTAGCTTGCTGTTGTATTTTATACATTGAATGAGTTATACGGAGGCCCAATTCAATATTTTTTTATTTTTTTCTGCATCAATTGTACATGTACCACCGAACGCCTGCTAAACAATGCTTTCTTTCTTTCTTTTTTCTTTCAATTCCTTAATAAACTCGACAACACCTCCGTGATTCTCCTGATATTGTGGTCGTACAAGTACGGGTGCTTGGGATCATTTACCATCAGGTGACCTACTTGCTCCTTTACCGGACTATTCTAAAATATATACCTATATAATAATAATTTACGCCTTATTAGCGGCACTCTACTCAAGACCGAACAATACACAAGTTTGCGATTGGACATTGAATAAGATGAAAGGTACCCCATTGGTCTAATGGCAGTCTACTTAGGCTGGGAAAGCGTGAGGTCTTGGGTTCAAAGTCCAGGTCAGGCAAGCACAATTCGTGTTTGAGTTTTGGCAATTATGTCAGATATGGCGATAGGCTGGCCCTATTTAATTATGGTTCGAAAATAAGCTCGATGAACCGTGGGTTCAGCACTAGTTGCATCTCTGCCTACCCCTTCAGGGATACAGGCGCGAGGTTATCTTATATTTTCTAAAGGGTAGGTATAAATTATAACCATTTCAGTGGTTTCAATTTTGAAAGGCAACATCAAAGACGTACTAATTTCGAATGACAAAAAAGATGGCCGGTGTGCATCAGATTTACCTACTTACGCCTCAGTTTATCTCGCGGTATCTCGCAAGTTGTGCCCACTTATCCTGACCACTCTACTCCTCGATGAGACAAGAAAAGAAGTGTTGAAATGAAGCTGATTTGCCAGTGGTGTCCCGCCCAGCCGTGGCCCCGCCTTCCTAGGCTGGGCGGTGGATTCCGAGTATCCCAACAGTATTGCATTTGGCTTCATCGTGACTAGAGTGTTTCTCATTTGTATAGTTGGCACGAGTTTTGTACGCGAAAAAAGGTTGCGGACTGCGGTACGTATTATTTTTAAAATTTCGAACACTGTTTTGTCTATGGTAAATTAAAAAAATGGATGATAAAAGGTGCGGTGCTAAATTATGTTATTAAAAGCGTATGTACAATTTTATATTGTGTTAGGAAAGATTTGTATTTAAAAAGTTATATTTAAAGCAGTTTAATAAAAAGAAAATAGCAAAAAATAGGTACTCTAATATTAAATAGGAAAAAGTCTCTTTCGATGATAATAAATCCAGAATATTATTTCTTTATAGTAGATAGTAGTTTTTGTATACAGGTATTTCAAATAACTAACTACAATGCGTTCAGTTACATCGGATTTTTAACCGTGGAAAAAACGTAGGAGGTTCTCACTGCGATGCGTCTATTTTATTTTGTAGGTAGGTTTATGGGGCTGTAAGCCGAGATGGAAGACTAAATCTTTTGACATTTATGTACTGATTTCAAACTTACTGGGTATAACAATATAATTTGATTACTTTTAGCAATATTTCATAAAACTGAATAAAAACACACATGTTATGTTACATAAAGTATGTATTAATGTATTTTTTAAAGCATACAGCCGCCTTCGTGGCGTAGCGGGCGAGTAGCCGGTTGCGAAGCGTGAGGCCGTCGGTTCGATTCCCGCACCTAGACAAATGTTTGTCTGATTCACAAGTATTTGTCTCGGGTCTGGGTGTTGTGGGACCGCAAGTCCCTCGTAGCTACTGATACCCACGGTTAACCTAGTGTGGGGTCAGGACTATGTGTGTGACTGTATCTATTTGTTTGTGTATCTATTTATTTATAACATATGCCGGAAAACGAGCAAGTGAATCAACGGATGGTAAGTAATATCTATCATCCATGAACGCTCACAATACCAAAACGATCGTTGACGCATTGGCGAGTTTAAATGACAGCGATAATTTTAGAATCGCGAAGGGGTGAGGGATTTAGGCCTCCGGATATCTCAATCACCATTCTAAACGCAGCAGTAAGCTTACTTACTTTACGTCGGTTTTCTATAAAACAGTAGTAAAACCCAGTCGAGTCGGGCCATTCATGCTGTAGACAAGACTGCCTGTATCGTGGCTCTACCACTCTAAAAATTATACTACCTCTTAAGTTTTATTTATTCGGTTAAAAATGTAAAACTATTAACAGAACACGTTAAAATGCAAAAAAGCGTTCGTGTCGTCGTCGGGGACGCGGACGGCGCGGCGGACGGACGGTGTGAAAACGGAGGGAAATGCACAATTAAATTATTAAGAGACAGCTGCGGTGGGTTGCGCCGTACTACACGATCGCTTTGTGGTTAGCACCTATGGGGCAGAGTTGCGGTGCGATTACTGCTTTGGTTTTTTTTTATCCGTAATACGCGAGCCGTTTGGCCACTATCACGCCTGATGGTAAGCGATGATGTGGCCTAAGATGAAGCACGCTTGCCTAGCAAAAAACGATTCACTCGCGACTTGAAAACACCCAGATTATTACCCAGGTTTATGTACTTAGTCTTGATTCATTAAAGTATTTTTTTTTAATCTGGTACTCACTGCCAACCTAATTAATTTTGGAGAGTAAAATCTCCATAAAGGTGTGCAGTTGTTAAGGTAGGTTGTAAAAAACAATGAACATTTTATTCTAGAGCCCATTGAAGTTCGGATAATGGTAGGTACGATAAAAAATATATATATTTTTTGTTTATCATTTTACAAAGTACCTAGGTATTTTCATATTATATACTATGGTGCTTCTAACGGCCCACTATTAGTACTATTTGAGAAAAATAACAACTGTAAACCTAATAGCTTAGTTGCAGCTGCGAAGTTTAGAATAAAAGTAGATTTTCATTAAAAAAAATATAATAACTTTAAAGTGAAGGTAGGTAATGTAACATTAACTTTTCGAGACGACCTTACACCTCAATTTGCCTTAGTGACCATGAAGGCTGAAAAGCTTTCGAAACGTTGCGTCCGGACGTAAAGTAGGTACAATTAACCCGCGATAAAATCAGTTTATATTAGTTTTATTTCGATGTGTAACATAAGAAATCATTATTTAAAAAATCCAAATAATTTTTGAACCATGCATTTTCAAGCAAAATTAATTGGGGTTCAATCGATATGTATTGAGGTGCTTTATCGACCTGATTACATTGATCCACAGCTCGTGTTGTAACACGGTGTAACAGGCTGACCCTGTATATATACTTTCCCACTGTTGGCACCGGACTTCTCTACTGATAATAGGGAATTATAATCACTTGTCTATGACAACAAACATTTTGTATTGGTATCAGTATGTTGGTTCTGAATCGATTTAATTTATATTTAATCGAGGGAACAACGTCCGACTAATCTAGATAACTATCCGAGACACGCGCTGTGGCTACCAATTCTAATAAAATAATATCTATAAGTTACGAATATTATATTAAAAGGTCTGTAATTCCCAATATTATTGTAAGTACTTGTAGTATAAAAGGTATTATTTAAGACCTGAAAATGTTCTTCATGACGAAAGTGTAAAGTGAAGCTTCTTTAACCATGAAACAGAATACTTTGCCTTTTTTTCTAAAGTCCCCGGGGAGCTCTTTTCATATTTTTTGTCCTCCCGCACAATGCTTCCTCGCCGCTTCTCATTTTTAAATTAGGCTGAGGACAATACTTTTTATAGATATTGAAGGATTATTTACTCACTGGTATTTTTTAATAAAATGTTGGTATTCAGGTTCCTTAAATATTGTCGAATTTTAAGAAGATACAATATATTTAAATAAAACTTCTTTTAATAAAGAAATTCTCAGGTATGCAGGTTTCCTCACGATGTTTCCTTCACCGTTAAACCAAGTGATAATTAACAATTAATACACACATAACTTAGAAAAGTCAGAGGTGTATGCACTTGGGGCTGGTTTCGAACCTGCGACTTTCGTCTCGACAGTCCATACGACTCCCCGCTGAGCTATCATTGCTTCTTAAGAATAAATTTGAAATACTTCATAAGAATTTCGAAGGTATGTGAAGTCTGCCAACCCGCATTAGGCCAGCGTGGTGGACTAAGGCCTAACCCCTCTCATCCAGTAGAGGAGGCCCGTGCCCAGTGGGACGTGTATAATACAGGGCTAGTATTATTATTATTACTTCTTTTAATACGCGAAATAGGTTTATAATTTTCCTTATACCCGAGTCAAGGTGGGGTGTGGTAAAGAAAACATATTATGTGAGAAGAAAGCCAGTATCCAGTGATGGCGACGAATCAACGAGAAACACACTGTGTACACTACACATAGCGAGATGTGGTAACAGATAGTAGAATAATTGCAATAGTAAAAAGTGTAAAATATAATTGATGTAAAACATATATTACACGAGCTATATTCTCTCAGTTTCATCTGCGTACATATAGGTAGTAGGAGTAGTAGCTCTGCTTCCGCAGGAGCACGAACTACTTTCGATAAAAGGAATGCTAAATTGCTTTCTGAAAAGTCCTGAATCTGAAGTCAAATTCGGTTTAGTTGTTTCGAAGATTAGCCCGGACAAACAGACAGACCTTTTGAAAAAACATGTTTGGGTTGATAACGCGCTAATAACCAAACTTAAGAAGATTTTATTTCAAAATTACAGACAATTAATTTATTTTTATGCTTAATATGCACATTAAATATTAGTGCTGCTTCCACTGCATGTGAACATGATAGACAATGTATTTTTCTTTAATGTTAATATTTAGTTTTATGATTCATCATCGAAATCTTTTTATTATTTACTAGCCTTTGTTCGCGGTTCTGCTCGTATGAACGACTTTTACCGGGATAAAATTTCATTAAAACATTTGTTATTTGAAGGCTATATGTTTATCCGAACCTAAAGAATATCAATCTCCGTGGCACATCTCCCAGCAGATTTAATAGCAACAAAAGATTAAAAATTAGATCGGACAGTATGCAAATGAAACCCACGGGTAAAATGCTAATTTCCGTGGGAGAGCTCGTCAAACTTTTTAATCTCATGTGACGTCGCACCCTACACCCCCACCCTGCCCCGTGCCTCGTCGCCAACCCCCCGGCGACAATGTTGTCAGAGGGATGATTGAAGGCTCCTCATTTGTGTTTTTATTACTTTTTAATTTTTCCTATTTTCTCGAGTGCTTCGGCATTTGATCATTTGTTTAGACTCTAAACTTTGAGTAAACGTAACTTAGAGGATTAAAAAGTGGTTTATAAATGATATGTATAACCTACATTAGGTATAGATAGCGCTCTCGTCGATCTTTATGATCGCTCTGAAGTTAGTTAAGTCACCTGCCGGCTACGTCTGCTGCTATACTTTAGACCAGCGATTCCTAAACTATGGATCCCTTGGCTTTGGGTTCCGCGAATGAATTACATTTGTCACAAAATTGCGGCGAATGTCGGATCGGATTCACAATATAACCGACCAAATTGAAGATGAACTCATACACGGATGAAATGCTTTCTTAAAATGAAAGGAATTTGTTGAGTGTTCTATAGCTTTAAAAGTTTGGGAACCGCAGCTTTAGACATACATACAAATACATACGCACTCACGCCTGTAATCTCCGAAGGGGTAGGCAGAGGTGTAACCAGTACACCCACATTTTGCCGAGCGTATCTCCGTCCCACAATGTGATAGCCTATCGCCATACCGGGCACAAATTCCAGACTCCGGGCTGATACTGAGCATTTCGTAATAGAAAAACCCAATACCACTTTACCCGACCCGGGGATCGAACCTGAGACTTCAGCGTTAGCCTCAATCGTAACGCGTACGCATTACAACTGCGCCACCGATGCAGCTTTAGACTCTTTAAAATAATTACTACACCGCACCGCTCGTGATCAATTCAGAGCAGTTATAAGGATGGAGAAGATCTCTATTTAGAATACTTTTACAGAAGAATTATGGGTGTCGCCATGATTATGGAGTAGTTAAGACTAAATAGTAGAGCCACGCTTTAGACGCTTTTGTCTACAGGATGAAGGGGCCTGCTCGACCAGGTTATTAGCACTGTCTTACAGAAAATTTATGTGATGTGGCATGCCGTTGTAGAGATTTGTACGGTGAGTAAGATTACCGGAGACCGATATTCCCCTTTCTTTTTCTTTAGGTTGACAATGCATCCATGATTCTTCCATCTGGTATTGTGGTTGTTAATGGGCGGTGGAAATCACTTCGTATCAGTTAACCTACTTCGCCGTTTGTTGCCCTAAAATAAAATAATAAAATAAAACAATCAATATTTAAGAAACTCATACGAAACATATTAAAATAAGTGTCTGTACAAAAATTTAAAAGCTCTGATTTTCACCAGCTTTATAATCCCAGAAGTACACACAGAACCAAAAGAACAGTGAAGGTTTCCATAAATTTTAAGTTACCGGTTGTACGTAATCTCGATTGATATCCTGCATGCAATAATAAATACACCCAACAGTCACACACATAGCACTGACCCCACACTAGGGTAACCTGTATCGTGGGTATCAGGATCTACCAGGGACTTGCGGTCCCACAACACCCAGACCCGAGACTAGAAAAAACAGCTTTTCTTAATCAACAATTCTGTGTTGGGAGCAATTTTTTACTCATAAAAAATATTTCAAATGTGTTCAAATGTTATATGGTGTTTTTCCGAAACACTTTAAAGTCCATTTGGCGCCAAAGTACCTAAAATGTTCATTTTATTTAATCACATTAATTCAAATTCTAGGTAATTATTGGTGCAAATATTATTAATTTAAATATTCAATTAAGAACCTCGTTTTAAATAATAATAAGAATACCTATAATAGATATAAGTGGGGTATACGAGTACATATAACATCTTATGATCAAAGTCAACCTCATTTGCGCGAGGTACACTCTGATTAACGGACGAGGCAATGGCGAAACTTGGTTCCCGTTGCGGGCTGTGGGGGTCAGATGGCGGGTCGTCCCATATATTAACAAATACCGTCAAATCTATGCTACGAGAAGGTGGGATAACGCGAGGTAGATAGAAAGAAAGATATATAACGTTATAAATTTGTCTATTTATAATTATTTCGGCACTCGGCACTCGGTAGGTCTTTTGATAAAAAAACTGTTTATGAAAATTTATATAATTTGTTAAAAATTACTGTTTCCAAAATAAATGAAAAAAATATATAAGTATTACAAATCGATATAGTTACAACGATCATAGTTATTTGTAATATTTTTAAGAAAAAATATTCTCACCCACCGAAATTACTAGCAAGTAATTAAAAGTATAAAGTATTCAATTTTCACTCACAGACCCCCAAAACAGTATCCTATTAGCGGTTTGGACGATCGAATGCACTGTCCCCTCCTCCCTTGCATTACCGCGACCCTGTCATTGTTGATCCGTCAATCATTTGTGCTCATTCAACATTCAACACAACATAAATTACACTGTACCACCTATGAATAGAGGTTAAAATAGTACTCGTACTTAGCGATAATGTAACAGTATATCGAATGCAGATGTTTCTGACAAGCATTGTCTCAGTTTCCAATGGTATATCTGTATTCAAATTATTTTAATGTTAATAATAGTAACATTGCAAATTTTCAAATGGGGATCACTTGATTTAGATATGTTATTTAGTTTACTGTTAAAATAACCGATTATGGCCTTCAGGATATCAAAATATGTTCTTCAATACGTTTCTTTTGATTTTCCTGTAGAACAAACTAAATTGTCAGGGTATTTTCATAGGTATCTAATTGTATAAATGTGGTGGTCTCTCAGTTCGCCTTTATTGAGAAAAGAAAAGAAATAAGTTCTACTGATTTCACTTGTTATGTAGGCACAAAACTGTATTACGTTTTAACAGTGTGACATTTTTGTCACCCAATAATGGCGGAACAAATCGCACTCGTTAAGGGGATTGCCGTCTGTGACATTTAGCGATAATGTAGTAACGTTTGTTCCCCTATACAAATACCTAATAGATACCTATTGCAATATGTTAGGATGGCTTGAAGTAAGCATATTTATATTATAACTTGCATTGAATTATTATTTTAGTTTAATAACAGATTCTCATAGATTTTTCTATTATCTGCTAGAGCCCGGGCGCTCTACGGTAAAATCGCGCGACATGAGTTAAAACTATGTTAAATAAAATATTCTAGAAGGACAGTTGTGGTTGAAATATCATAAATCATACCACGCCATTTTATTATTACATACATACATAATATCATGCCTGTATCATGGGGTAGCTAGAGACTATGGATTTCCACTTTACGCGGTCCTCATATACTACTTAGGCTTCATCTAGGTACTTTCAATAATCTCTTCATGCATTCTCGTCGATGTAGTAGGAAGTAGTAGGTAGTCTTGAGGTAGTAGGTACTCCTGACCTGTCTTTTACCTACTACTTACTACCTACGTAACATATCACCATTTCGGTTGAAATAGTTTTGGTGCTACTCTTCCATGCATACTTGCTGTGTGTACCTATCTGTTTATCAGTCTCCAATCATCCATCCTTTTAATGAGTCCAAACCCCCTCGACATTCCTTTCTCAATTCTTGTCACTGTACATATTATTATTATCTTCTTTCACTCGACAACGCTTTATCGCCACATTAATCATTATTCCTCACTCTATCACACAACGTCACGCCACACATGCTCCTTAACGCTCATTCATAACTCTTTCAATCAAGAGTTTTGCATATAATTTACCCCCAACAATAAGACTATATTTTTATACCGGGCTTTTAATCCGGTTTTTATTAATTTCACCACACATAGTACAATACACGCTTAATAAAGATTATCTGAATGTACTATTCATATTCATACTGAAATTTCCGAGGAACCGTACATTATTACGTCATAATTTAGTACCGTTTGACGCATAATAAAATGTCAAAGAAATATTCCCACTGTTCTCCACTGTTTTACCACTTATGAGGTGGAGTCACAAAGGGAGGCACACGCGGTTAATACGAGGTTACAGACTAATATAATTACGAGTATACCACGCGAGGGACGTCACCCTACGCTTTTACTTTTGTTCCCTAACCTATGATTTTATTGAATGGACGTGAGACGTGACGTGTCCGATTTATGTCGAACGTGTGATTATTGTATCAAGCTTGTACAATGCAAACAGATGTTGGTGGTCTTATTTCTTGTAAGGGATGTTATTAACAGTAGCACTTCTTTTATTTAATATATTAATGAATTATTTACGCTGTCAGTTAGTTGCTGATCTATAGCACCAAATGCCTTAGCTGATTTTTGAATTTTGCAATAGGTATTACGTAAAGAAAAAGGCGTTAAGAGTAGACGGACTACCGAGACGGAAATCACGGGTTCGAAACCTGCCGCAGGACACAAACCTTTGATTGTTCGAAGTAACGTGGATATTCATTGTTAATTATCAGTTTAACGTAAAGGAAAACATCGTGATGAAGATTGAAGATTCTCCGTAAGAATTTTGAAAGTATGTGAAATTTACTAGCGAGGTGCACTAAGGTCTACCTCTTATGAGTACATATAAAAATCAAAAGTACTCCTAAGTTCGATGTTTCAAGTTGAAATATGTATTTTGTATTGTTTCTTTATACAAAATTTAAATCCTGATTTTACCCCTTAGGGGTTGAAGTTTGAAATATCTTTCCCTCCTTGTGTAAATTATAAAGGGAATCTCTGTGTTCAGCATTGGACCTATCCAAGTGTTTGGGCTGATTGTTGTGAGTCTGAACTTTTCTTTTTATATAAAATATACATACATACATACGCACTCACGCCTGTAATCGCCGAAGGGGTAGGCAGAGGTGTAACCAGTACACCCACATTTCGCCGAGCGTATTTCCGTCCCTTATGTGATAGGGGGCGAGCCTATCACCATACCGGACACAAATTCCAGACTCCGGACTGATACTGAGCATATCGTAATAGAAAAACCCAATAGCACTTTACCCGACCCGGGGATCGAACCCGAGACCTCAGCGTTGACCTCAATCGTAACGCGTATGCATTACAACTGCGCCACCGAGGCGCCTAAACCTCCTATAAAATATACCTATACGAGTACGTAGATATACCTAATATACCTATTAAATAAACCTAATACTCTTCAAACTTTACAAATTCATCAAGAAAATTGATACCAACGAGTAATCAAATCGTCCGTAAAGTTTTTCCTCAAGTTTCTTTCGAAGTGTGTAACGTCAAATTAGTGAAGTATTGTTTCGAAAACAATTTGCCAATAATAAAACCGATCTGTTGAGTTTGAGTGTTAATTAGCAGCGAAGCCGCGGACAAGCCGACTGGAATTAATTTTTCCCCTTCATTGATCGCGTTCCCTCGCGAAATGTCTTTTGGAACAAATAAAACTTTGATTTCAGGTGTAATTTGAATTTAACTGCGAATTTGAAATGAAGATTTTATTATTTGTAATATATAAGTTACATTTTGTGGGTGCGGCAGGGGGCGACTTTGCGACAGATTGGTGGGTTGTTGAGGTCGAATTTAGCATGTACTTAGTTGATAAATTTCCCGTTACGATACTTTTATGCTATATTGTGGCATATGATAGATATAAATAGTTATTAATTTAAATAATTTGGTGTATTTAATTACTTTATTTATGCACCTCGAAAATTTGCGGTATGTTTATGTTTCGAAGTGATATTTAGCTATGTTTGATGGCTGGGGTTTTCAAGATTTAAGTCGGTCCGGATATCTCACCGTACGAAACGCAACAGCAAGCTGTAACCTCACGTCGGTTTTTTGTGAGACAGTGGTAACAACTCGGTCGAGCCGGCCGATTTATGCTCTAGACAATATTGTCTAAAGCGTGTCTCTACCACTTACAATACTGATGTGAGATATATAAACAAGAATTTTCAGGTTCTAGCACATTAAGAACTTTCAAGCAATTTACAAAGTAACATGTATGATGTAGGTACAATAACTAAAAATGTATGTAACTTTGAAGTAAGGCTGGAACATAAAAGCGGATAACCACGAGGATCGACTTAAAAACGCCAAAAGCGAGTTTCAATAACAAGGCAAACATTAATCACCACGGGATTACAAGCGAACTTGGGGAGACGACTAATAAAAACGAAACGCGAGACGACAAGCAAAAATTCAATCCACCGAATTATTGTCTTAGCACAAAAGCAGGCCATTAACGAATAGAACTTCGCGGGCGGTCTTGGGCTGGTCGGCGATTGACTTGAACGGAACAAATATTCAAATATAGTTCGAAGTTAATTGTCATCAGTGCCTCAACTATGAGTTTGTCTCAGTAAAATCGCTAGCGAGTAGCGACGATATTTGTAAGATAAAAGATAAAAACTTAGTAAAACCTGCAGCGGATACGTGAGAAACAAAATTTTGTCTAGTACAAATATTTTACGTCGTCGTCGCTAGCGTGACGTTTCTACTGTTTAGGCGTGACGCTTAACATCAAGCGAACGACCTGCTTGTCTCGTTATTTAAAAAAAGAGATTCATCAGAAAAATTGAGTTAAACTAATTATTTCTTTATTCATTGTTCATTTATAATATTTAAAAGTAGGCAAGCTACAGTCAAGTTAGATACAGCCATAACGTTAACAAGTTGGCAACGCACCCATGAATTGTAGCTGTTCATGGGCAATGGGGTCACTTACCATCATTTGACTGACTTACTAGTAGCAGTAGTAGTAAGTATGCCTTTTTAGAATATTATAGATTTGAAAGACGTCACCAAGAAATAAAAAAAAAATACCAAAAGAATGTTGCTAGTGTAATCGTCTTCAGTCAATCGCTTAAAATACTGGAAAAATCTCTATGGAAATCAACAGAATGCGTCTTTTGATTAATTAGCGCCATTCTTTTCTGGCGCGCGACGGGGACGGCTGCCATTAATTCGCTCAGAAACATGGCTGGTTTACATCGGGACATATCTGGTTGCTAAGGGGTAAAGTTTTAATATTTAATTACACCAGTTTCTTAAAACTTTCATATTTTAGTAGCAAGATTAATTGACACTTGGATTTATATATTTGACTTATTTATATTTTTGAGACAATGCCTGACCGAAAGAGCAACAATAATGATTAAGTATATAATATGTTTTTTTACTTACTACTTTGCTATATCATAGCAGCTAAAAGAGTGTTAGATATTTAATTTAATAAAAATTACATTACCACTTCAAGATTAGGTATCTTGAAGTGGTAATGTAATTTTGGAATTCGAAGCATGGAAACGAACGAGAAGACTGTAGTAAAATCCAGTTGTTATATAAAGTACTAGCCTTTACTCGCGGCTCCGCCCACGTGAACGGCCTTTTCCGGGATAAAAAGTAGCCTGTAGTAGTATGTTACTCAGTCATAATGTAGCTTTCTGACGGAAAAATAATTTTTGAAATCGGTCCTGTAGTTTATAAGTTTATTCGTTACATACAAAAATATAAATCTTTCCTCTTTATAATATTAGTGTAGATGAAAATGTTTATCATTATAAAACCCACGTTCCAATAGCGTATGATTTACGAAACGAAAGGCTCGAGGACAATATTGCCTGTGTATATACTCGTATATGTCTTTACAAGTTCTTCACGGAGGTTTTATTATAAGTCGAGATTTATGCGCTCAACTTTTTAATATTTATGGCTGAGCAATAAATTGTCGACGAGTTTCGAGGGATAGGGTTGATTATTTCCTTGTTGGGGAGCATCTGAGAATCAACAAGTATGCCAAGATTACTTTCATAATTCGTTGGTTATGTTATCTTACGTTTCTTTGTTGTTTATTTTTATGATCCAGTTTGAAACTATAAAATTTCATTTAGTTTTCTTCTTTACGTTCTGTCAGTACTCAGTGCCAGGGTCCGCCTTCCTTCTTAACTATTTTCACTACAGTAGCGACACCGTACGGTGGCATTTGGGACGTATGCACGCTCATGAAGTTCCGTAAATATTGTCAATTACGTGTGAAACAACAACTGCCGTACTTCATTGTTGTAGGTACCGCAATAGAGACGTACGGTTCAATATATAATGCATCGACACTCCTGTGTGTTACAATACTATTACAAGTTGTTCTAAGTTTATGAGTGGTAGAGCCACGCTGTAGACACTTTTGTCTACAGCATATATCAGCCGACTCGTCCGGGTCGTTACCACTGTCTTACAGAAAACTGACGTAAAGTAGCGGCTTGCTGCTGCGTTTCGTACGGTGAGTGTGATATCCGGGGGCCAAATTCCCTTCCCCTTCCAGATTCTTTAATTATCCCTTTACTTTAAGATAGGTAACGCGCACATGATTCTTCTGGTATTGTGGGCGTACATGGACGGTGGAGATCACTTACCATCAAGTGACCAACTTGCTCGTTTGCCGGCTTATGTTATAAAAAAGTACCATCGTATCGTAATTGTGTTTTGTAATACACCAGTACCAGTGTTCCATCATCTACAGTTTAATTATCTGTTATTGTATTATATAACCATGACAATGTCTCGTAGCCATAATTCTAGCAAGTTTTTTTTTATAGCATAGGCCGTCAAACGAGCGAGTAGGTCACCTGATGGTAAGCGATCTGCACCGCCCATGTACGCCCACAATACAAAAAATTATGGGCGCGTTGCCGACCTTTAAGGAAAGGGATAGTTTAAGGAATTGAGAAGGGGAAGGGTGTTGGGCCTCCGGATACCTCACTCACCTTACGAAACGCAGCAGCAAGCTGCTACTTTACGTCGGTTTTCTGTGAGACAGTGGTAACGACCCGGACGAGCCGGCTCATATATGCTGTAGACAAAAGTGTCTACAGCGTGGCTCTACCACTCATTATAAACCATTAACATTTATACGCATGCTTTACCTACATATTATACATTCAAATTCAAACTAATTGTTGCCCGAAACCATCAGAACTAGTTCAAATATTCATAACAACAATCAAATCAAAGAGCACCAACATAAATCACCGGCAGTATGTCAACATTGTCCACGGGCACTTACAGCGTCTTAAGGACGGTCCCATTACCTACATTAATATCGCCAGACGCCTGCCACTGACTTACAAATGCGTTATTATACAAAGGGAGGCGGAAAGAGGGGGGAGGAATGGATTAAGATTTACCCGTAATATTTGAATACGAGATTTGAAGGTATTCTGTTCTCTTTGCCATTGTTTGAGTTTGCGGTTATATAATTGATATTTAATTAATTAATTGACTA
The DNA here is from genome assembly GCA_905332985.1 of Mimas tiliae. Lineage (NCBI taxonomy): Eukaryota > Metazoa > Arthropoda > Insecta > Lepidoptera > Sphingidae > Mimas > Mimas tiliae. The sequence goes on from HG995254.1 coordinate 4,650,764, forward strand.
TGGTTTTTAAGTTTTGGCATAATGTCTTTTGAGCTTGAAAATCATCTCAGAAGACATTGCATAACGCTTGCTCTTTCGTGACATAAAATGTAGAGAGAGTATTGTTTAAGCTTCTTTTGAACCGATTTAAAAAAGCAGGTACTCAATTGTTATGTATATATTGGTTTTTATATATGTTCACGTACAATTCTATGAGATATTTACCGATTTGGATGATTCTTTTTTGTTTCATAGGGTTTTTTCCATTGTGGTCTCATATACATGTCAAGATCTGATGACTGAAAAGGAAAACTGGGAACAAAGGGAAGCTGGGAAGCTCCTCAGCGGGAACCAGCAAACACACAGCGATTCAGGTTTAAACAATTTTATATAAATATCGCAGTATTTTTAGAAAATAATCCCTAACCTCTACCAAATAAAACTATTTAGTAGCTATAATTCAGTTCTAGTTTTTTATTATTTGCGTTTATGAAGAAACGTAAGAGTAATATACAAAAGACAATAAAGATACAGTAGAGTGTACAATAATTAATCTCAAAGACTGCGTCGTAAATTTATAAGTTTCTGAACAAACAATCCTTTAGTACACCATCAACTGGATTGATAATCGTAATACGTTTGATGTACTAAGGATATTCACTATGGATATACAGATTGATGTGTTTAAATACAGTATGTTCTATTATCTAGTGGCGTATGACACAGCTCAGCCCCTTTAGAATGCGAAAATTCAAAAACGAACGTTCCAGCGTGTCGTCTCTGCTTTGTATCGTATAACGTCACGCGTTGGTCTCTCGACCAATCACAATGAAACGGCACGAACATTCGTCTCGTGTTTTTAAGTCATATTCTAACCCCGCAAAGAACTTAAAAGTAATTGCGAGAACAGTATTACTTCTCATCGACTAAACTAGGTCTTGTTTTTTGTGAGAAGTAATAAACGGTAATAATATCTTCATCTTTCTTCTTTAGTGTCATTTCTTATCGAAGGTTGGTGATCATACAGGCTATCTTAATTTTGGAAGCTGCTGCTCGGTACAATGATCTTGTGCTCATGTTGAACCATTGGCGAAGATTTTTAAGCCACGATATCCTCCTACGAACGGGCCTCCTCCTGCCCTTTATTTTCCCTTGAATGATTAGTTGAAGGAGTTCATACTTATTATTTCTCATTATGTGGCCAAAATGTGGTAATAATTTACTAAACAATAATTATGAAATTTAAAAAATCGTAAGCATTTACAAAAGACAATCATTCAAAAGCTAGTTTCATATAAAGCGACCGTGTCTGTCACGTACCTTAAAACAAGCCTAGAATAGAACTCTGCGAAAGTACTTACTATTTTCATTCTACTATTTCTTCGGATTACATATCAAACTATTTAGCAATGATAATTTACATTATAGAGAGTGTAATGAAAAATTTAAGGGTAAGTAAGTAAACACCAAAACGAACACCCAGAATTCCAAAAACTCTTACCCCCTGGTATCAGTTTTTGATAGACTGTTCCTTACACCCTTTTTAAATAACAATTCAAGGAAGAAGCAACGCAAGATTTTTATTTTTAATTTTAAGTTTTACGAGTGTTCTTTTTATTAGTAAGCGTTAATGACGAGACGAGCAGGGGGGCGAGCACGAACAAATTACGAATAAGTATTCGAATCGAGAACGCTAGCATTTTTATTAAGTTTCAAATATTTTTTTGACATATCGATACAAATACGTTTTCGAAGTTATTCGTGCTAGCCCCTAGCCCCTCTGGTCGCTTGCCTGATGGTAGAAAGCAACACCAATCTACGAATTATGAAGTGCTGCATGCAGTAGCGGACTAAGCTCGTCGGTGGCCTGAGGTGGCAAGTCTTATGTGGGCCCGGGGTGGTAAATCTAGTCGAGGCCCGCGCTGTGTTTTTTTTTGCACCAAGGCTTGACATTGTATGGGATTTCGAGACTTGGGAGCCTAAGACCGGAGGCCCGTAAGGCCCCCCATGGCATGCATGACACTAGACTGCATTCGTCACCCCGAGACATAAGATCTTAACATTCATAATAACTCCCGTAATAACTAACATAAAGACAACCTTGGCATATTCAAATTGGTATATATCCTATCAAAAGCTATACAGAACCAAGTTAGCATACGCGTCACTCATATTCGCAAACAATAAACGTGTCAGTGTGTTTCCCGCTTGCTCTGGCTCTATTGTATTTGCACCTAAACGTACCGTGGAGGGGAATGTAAAAATTTAAAGCCGTTTTAAATTGGATTTTCAATATGTTTAAATCTATATTAGAATATGAAGTCAGATGCGGTTTGATTATGCGTAATTAGTGATTATTTTTTATTTGTAAGTGGGCCAACAATATCTTAAGCTCAAAGTCAACCTCACTTGCACGTGGGCAGTGGTTCACTCTGCTAATCAATGCACGAGGCAATGACGAAACATGGGGCCCGTTGCGGGTTGTGGGAATCAGACGGCAGGTCGCCCATATAATTCCAAAAACCGTGAAATCTATGGTACGAGAAGGTGGACTCCGTCATTAAACCAGGATGACGTCAGGCAATAAAGAAGGATTTACGCTACCGTTAGACAGCCGCACCGCCTCATTGGTATAGTGGCAGCGACCATTGGTTAAGAAACGTTGAGGTCTTACGTTCAAACCGTAGGTCGGGCATCAACCAATTGTTTCGAGTTTTTCGATTGGAAAAATAACACATGAATTGCCCGGGGTTGGAATTTGTGCCCAGTGTGGGGTAAGGCTCTCCCCCTATCATATTATGGGATGAAACTAAGCTCGGCGAATAGTGGATGTACTAGTTGTATCTGTGCCTATCCCCTCGGCGTGAGCTTATGTTAATGTTAATATTATTCTTAGCAGACTTCCACATAAATAGGCATAAGTAAAGATTATTACATATTTCAAAATTAAAACTGGTTTTCAAAACTACAGATTTACGAGCTGAGGTAAACATAGAAAGACGTGCAAAAATGAACCGATGTACCTATAGCGGCGTGTCCGCACGCATGGTCGCTATCCGGTACGACACAATGCTACCTTTCAGCCGAGCTCCGCTGTCGCGTCGTCATTGTTACTGTCTGAGGACCGTTGTGAATGCTGCCGTTTGGAAAGTCATTGTTTTTAAACTGGAAATTTCTTATGATGTAAAACGGATCTAAATGCAATGGTGAAGTTGCGAGCATATAATAATAATAATAATTATTATCTTTATTCAAGTAACTACAGACTCAATTTTATTAATCACGTAATTCACCGCTGCTCCATTCCATGGGAAATAAAGCAGTAGCGATTCACGTAGATACAGTCCAGCCTGTCTGCAATCATTTTCAGGATGCTATAATTAATAAATAATGCTATATAATTTTTATATAGCGACACCTTAAAAAAATATTATTACTCGTAATAAGTACCTGAGAAGTTCTTCATAAGATTAATTTTACGCTTCGGTAATGATCGATTTTAACGAATCAGAATGAATATTTAATGAAAAAGAAAGATAACATAATCTAATATTTTAACAGGACTGTATTTGATCTGTCTCGGTGGCGTTTGTAATGCGAGCGCGGTACAACTGCTGTGCTGCGATCTCAAGTTCGATCCCCGGGTCGGGTAAAAGTGATATTGGGTTTTTCTATTTCTAAATGCTCAGTATCAGCCCGGAGTCTGGAACTGTGCCCGATATGGCGATAGGCTCGCCCCCTATCACATCATAGGACGGAAGTAAGCTCCGCGAAATGTGGGTATACTGGCCTACTCCTTCGGGGATTATAGGCGTGAGTGCGTATGTACGTATGTCTGTCTTAGATAATCATCATAATACGTTCATCTTTTTGTATGTATGTCTGTCTTAAATAATCACTATAATACGTTCATCTTTTTCTTTCTGCCTGGCAGTATTCCATTTCAATGCCAGCGGCCGCCATCTCGTACCCTAAATTTGGTATTATATGGCGCCCCATACCTATAATACCAAATTTCGCCACGCGCAGTCTGCCCCCCACAACCCGCAACGGGAACCAAGTTTCGCCATTACCTCGTCTTTCAGCAGAGTGTACCATGTGCAGGTGAAGTTGCCTTTGGACCCAGGATATTGGTGGACTACTTCACCTCCATCATGATACGTTCATATTTGTGAAATATACGAAGATTGCCGAAGCAAATAGTTTAAATTTACGTTATTTTACCAAAAAAAGATCAGGAAAATAGTAATGTGATAGGTACACCTCAATAATATTATTAGATACCTACTTCAAAGTATATTATTCTTTGATTTTACTCAATATTCGTGCCTCTACAGCCTCCGTGGCGCAGTGAGCGAGTAGTCGGCTGTAAAGCGAGAGGCCGCGAGTTCGATTCTCGCACCGAGACAAAATGGTAGGTATGATTCACAAATATTTGTATTGGGTCTGGGTGGTTTTTACCCAGAGAGGTTGACCTCAGGCAGGCGGCCGGTCGTTTAAACTACACGCCAAATGTTAGTGTACCATGTGTTAAAAAACATGTTGCACCAACCCCACTGCCACTGGGATAGGTGGAAGTATTCGTGTCTCTACATAAAATTTACTTATGCAAGGTTCGTAGGCATACTCCACACAAAGTAAACTTAGACTCAATTAAATCCGCTCAGTATTTGCTTTTCCGATTTTGCAGGTCTATCCATAGAATATGCGATGTAGAGACCTACATACGATTATAATGTAATGCGGGCACAATGTATAACGTTTTATTTATTTGTCAGATATAAATAGTGTTTTGACTTGATTGCTTCTGTTGTCACATGGACCAACGGTATAATGTGTTTAATGAAGGCACGGAGAGTTTCACTATTTTCATGCATACACACTCACGCTTGTAATCTCCGAAGGGGTAGGCAGAGGTATAACCAGTACATCCCCATTTCGCCGATCGTATCTCCATCCCATGATATGATATAACCATACCGGGCACAATTCCAGACTCCGGGCTTGATACTGATCATTTAGAAATAGTAAAACCCATTATCACTTTTACCCGACCCGGGGATCGAACCCAAGATCTCAGCACAGCAGTTGTACCGCGCAGGCATTACAAATACGCCACCGAGGCAGATCCTGTTACAATATTATAACATTATCCTGTCATAAAAATTATCTTATTTTATGTAAAAACAAAGTAAGTTATGATTAGTTGTATTAATATGATTATACTTGCCATCCACGAGACAAAGACTTATACTAGAATTTTAACATATTATTTTTAACAACGTATTATGTTATTTATGTAAGTTTTTAATAAACCTTATTATAAATAAATTTATTTCCTTTTTTCACGATAAGTAAAATTTTAAGATGGTGTATCTCATTTACATACCTTAGTGGTTTTGTATGTAAGCTCAGAAAGCTCTTCTGGTGACGCGCTATAGAAATTCGATACTCCCACCGAGCTTCGCGTGGTATTTTATATCTAACATTACAAATCAATTTAGATGCGTAATAGCATTTTTAAATTATGTAAGGAGATTGTGATATGATCTTATTAAAAATGTATGTATGGCAACTGGCAAGTGTAACTGCAGGAATATAAAGGTCATACATACAATTTGTTTGATATAAAAATAAAAACAAAAATACTTTTAAAACTATTCAAGGTTCATTGTATCTGTAACTTTAACATATTTAGTATTTTTTAACCGAGGAAAAAATGGAGGAGGTTCTGATTTCTATGCGTTTTTTTATATTATAAAACAAAATGCTATCATAAATAATCAAAAAGTTAGTATTCAAAAATTACAGTGTTCAATCCCTTTTTCTAAACTTAGAACACTATGTTATTGTGAGCTTGTAGTTTACATACAATCTGCTAGTTCAGGTGCGTAGCTCTTTATGTCGTAGACCGTAGATCCGTAGCCACGTAGCAGTACGTAGCACGTACTTTTATTGCCTACGACACAAAGAGCCCCGCCATGTGACGACTGAGTAACGAATACAAAGAGTTATAATTTGTATTGGATACGATAAGTTCACGTTGGATTTATTTCAATGCAATAAGTATGTTTTTAATGAAGAATTAATGTTTGTCTTTTTAACATCTGTAACAAATAATAATAAAGTAATAATAATTTATCCTTAAGATAATTACCAGAGTACGTCGGGCGACACGAGCAGTAATATTATTTCACAGTAGGAAAAGGGATAAAAATAAATTAAAAGTGAACATAAAAGATTTTTGTTTTGTTTTGTGTGTGTGTGTGTGTGTGTGTGTGTGTATGTGTGTGTGTGTGTGTGTGTGTGTGTGTGTGTGTGTGTGTGTGTGTGTGTGTGTGTGTGTGTGTGTGTGTGTGTGTGTGTGTGTGTGTGTGTGTGTATGTAGGTGTGTGTGTACAACCATGACTTATTTTTTTTCTTCAAATCGAGTATTTACTTTTACGGTCGGAGCTCTAAAATTTCGTTTGCTCTTTACATATTCAACAGTATCAGAATTAAGTATTTTTCTATGCTGCAAAAGACCTACCTTTAATATAAATATTTGTCTTACATTCAATGCTTTAGCCTCTAGATAAAGGTTACGTGTAGAATTCATTTTATGTCTCTTTAACAAAACCTTTAAAACAGCTCTCTGTGCACGCTCTATTTCAAGCATTGAAGTTACAGCTGCACCTCCCCAAGAAGTGATGCAGTATGCTATTATAGACTCACAGAGTGCTGTATAAACAAGTTGTATAGTTTGAGAGTCTGCAACATCACGGATTCGGTACATGACGTGTGTTAATCTCCTTACTTTAGAGGCCAAAATTGTAATATGATGCTTGAAAGACAGATGTTCGTTCATCGTTACACCTAGGTATTTGATAGTTTTCGTGCGGTCAGTGACATTGCATTTGATTGATTGATTGATTACTTGTATCTTGATATATAATTTTGTATTTGAATGACACTGGTAAGTGATAAAGTAAGTAAGCGATCACGTGCTACAGGTAAGAAATGTAATTTAAAAAATATATGTGTTCAAGTAATACTTATATTCGGCATAATTTGTAAGTGGGATAAATAAGCAACTTTACCAATGTATACAAATAAAGCCCATTTAATATAACACATCCAATATCACCATCGCTTCTGAGCTCCTCGCTCTTGCTTTGACGGAATGTAAACGACGGCACGGCATTGTGTTGCGATACGATAACGCTTTTATTATTATTAGCCGCGCCAGGGGAGGATCTAATAAAAAGAACATAGAATACAATGATGCGGTGAAATGTACCTACAGAACAGAATAATACACATCTTGGAGAAATGTGCTTCAGTCCCTCGTCTTTATATTTAATAGCTTACATTTTGCGAAAATACGTTTGTACCTTTATTTCTATTAATCAAATTGGTAGTTAAATTCGCTATCTTTGGCTTGTTCCTTTAATGGTGCGATTTACGCGAAGTTTTCTTACCCGTACAGCATTCCTGTAGAATCAGCTTTCACCCGCGGTATTTCCAGGCCGATGCGACTTAGGAAAAAAGCCTATTCTTTCCTCAATGGCCGGAAACGCACATATGATTCCTCTAGTCTTGATGGTGTCCATGGGTGGCGGTGATCACTTACTATCAGGCGAACCTCTTGCTCTTTTGCCCCTCTTAAAAATATATAGTTAATTACGCCTTTTGAATTTCGTTCCGTGATTCGTTACATATTTTCTGTTTAATGAAATTACGTAGATACATAAGCTCTCCCCTGCATCTTCAAAGGGGTAGGTAGGGTGGCTACAGCTATTACCTACGGTCCGCAAAGCTTATTTCCGTCCCATGATGAGATAGGTGTAAGCATACCACCATAAGTACTATGTCTACTTCATTTTATCTTTTTCTAATGTGCATATCATTATAATAAATCTATAAGTATTTAAATTTCATTGAGGCGTGATTATGTGTGTGTAATTTTATGTTGATTTACTATGTGTGGATCTCATTAGAGCGTCTTTGATACGTAAAGACAGCACGCCGAAATGTGTTTAATAATTCCACCAAACACACATAATGAAGATGTTTCGCACATATTAAGTAGGGGGAAGTCATTAATTATGGCGATTACACGGAATATTAAATACATATGTTTATCCTTTAATTTCAGCGAACAATAAATATTAAAATGATTGATTATTTTGACGCTCACTTAGGGAGACCTACGTCTAATATTGGACGATAATAGGCTGAGATGGTGATTATTTTATAATTGGGCTAAATTCTAACAACATCAATATTGTGCTTTGCAAATACAAAATTAAATAGTTAAACAACATTATCATACTAATCTTTGCAAAAGGTGAGCGGAACCCGCCGCTATTTTTTCTTTGCCTGATGAAACAAAATTATTTATGATAAAAAGGTTGTATTGAATTTCGTTATCAAATGACTTCCCTTCAAACGGATTAATAAAACGTTTTACAGATACCTCTGTGATTTAGAAAAACTAGCCTAGACTTGCATTCACCCCTTGCCACCCGACTATACACAGTTATTAAAAAACCAGCGGCTTCAGAAACGGTAACATGGAAAAGCGACTCCAATCAATTAAATGCTAAAAAGCTCAATCATTATGCCGAAGATATTTTTGTATTACACATTGCAATTTACAATCATTCATTCGCGCATCATTACATTCCTTCATTCGTTCTTTGCGTATCATTCGTTCTGTAATGTAGTTATCGGAGAGATGGATATCGTTAGGAAATTGCGTACATTCAGCTTTCTAACTGAGTGGCTCGCTTGATTAGTGTACCGTGGTTCCGGTGCTTTATACACTCTGCAGTAAAGGTATCGTTCATTTTTGGTATCTTCTATACATTGATGTTACATTTTTCTAGATTATCAATATTTAATGGTATCTTAAGGAAAAATAAATAGGCCTAATGAACTATGGACGCAAGTTCCTGGGATTATTATTAGTTTATTAATTATTGGTTATAGAAAAATATAGGGACATCTCCTCATTTATTATACTATACATGCTTTACCACCTCAAAAAACTCATCTACCATACATTCGAATACCAAATTAATGCAACAACTTATTCCTTCAATAAAATACGTATTTATAGATGCACCGTACATATACAACGTGTTATAGAAAGGAGCGGGCAAATTTAAGCAATGTATAGTGTAGGGTATAAGTATTTTATCTCCCACAGTACTAATTCCGATTGCATTGCTAGAACAATAATTGTAGAATTTTCTTTTTTATCGAATGAGTAACATGTCGATATCGACTTTCAACTTTGGACAACACTAAATGATAAACAATGATACTATAGACCTCCTTTCATTTAATTATTTCATAAATTAAAAAAATATTAAATAGTTGTCAAATATCAACATTCATTTGACACAGTCAGTTTGGCAATGTCTGATTTTATGAAGATTACGAGTTCATAATAATATGTTGTATTTGACTAAAAACAAGTATGATTTATTGGTATTTGTGTTGGTGTAACGAATAAGAGGATCGTCGACTGTATTAAGCTAAATTCATAGATGGAAGCCCCAAGAATGAAGTCTGATTCCCCAGAATGAATTAACATACTTCTAGAGGATGTTACCCATATCGTCTTCAGCACACAGTATCTTTCAAGTGTTAATTTGTGTTTAAATTACAAGTTACGTACGTACGTCCGTAGAATTTCGTACATCTTATTCAAGTTTATTAAAAAGTGAGTGTCGTTCATAATAATTAATAGTGATGTCATCAATATTATCGATCTTAATAAACGAGTGATTAAAATTAACATGAAAATTTTGGATGTCTTGGTTTTAAAAAGATCCGGTACATGAGTACGGATTGTAAGGTATATGTAATGGCCCTAAAATATGACCACACCTTTCTGTAACACGTTGTATATACTTTAGGGTACAATATTAAAATTATTATAACCCCTGTCCCCGTTTAAGTTACATAAATGGCTCGCGAGCAAAAACGGACTGCATTTTGAGTAAAAATTCCCGGCTGGTCATTACACAGTCGCGTAGTTTTATTCGTATGAAAAAAAATATACATGACGGATCTAAAAGCACGGCGCGACAGCCCCGTCACGTAGGCTGGCCCGATTTGCAAATAAAAATGGAAAAACATCTAGATTTTATTTGACGGTAAAATGATACGCTTCGATAGGTTTATTTGATGTGTGGATTTGTATGTTTCAAATAATGTTTGATGTTCTTTTATAAGTTGAGCGTAGATGTGTGGTCATGGGAGGTATATAGTTAGGCTAATAAGTTGTCAACACTTAGTATTAGGCCACAATTACATTTGTAACTTTGACTCAAGTGATTGTGCATTACTTAAGTGGACTTACGAAGATTTCTAATGAAAACAGCATTGAACTTACTTACTGTAAATATAATAAAATTACATGGGTTGAAACATATTGTCTGGTATAGAAGTTCTTCTAGGTGTAAAAGTACTAGATAAGGATGAGAGCTACTAATGGCCGTTCCCAATATTCTGTCTATCGACAGATTTGCTTACTGGCTCTAAAATTTTGACACATTTTGTATGAAAGATCTGTCAAAACACTATCGTTAGTTAGCAAATTTGTCGATAGATAGAATATAGGGAACGGCCATAAGTATGCGAGCCACTTACGTGTCGTACGTCAGTCTAAATGAAATTTGAATAAAATGCAATTGCATAATTATTTTATGCATCTTAAATTTTAATATCAATATCGTATTCTTGGTTAGTTAAAAGACACTTATTGTTTATACTCACACCTGCAATGCGCACGCATTACAACTGCGCCACCGAGGCAGTCATTTATATTTCATTGCTTTTAATATTTACCTTTAAAAAAAAATACAGAAGCAATCATGAGACCGCAATAAATCATACTTCTCAGAGTGAAGAACACTTTGTCGGATAATCGGCAACGTTAAGCCGTCAGAGGCTTAGTACCCCCTCTTCTACCCTGGTGCCTCTCCCCTCGCTCGCCCAGCGTCTCTTCACGTGCGTTTTGACGCGATTATCAAACCCTGCCGGTATCTGAGCGCAATATTGTTTGCGTACACGATGCTGGAAAATTTTAAAGGGTAGTTTGGATGTGCCTTTTTTGAACGGGAAATGTTGGACGTATAGTATTTTTGCTACATGATTATAATTTGTCATGAGGATCATGAACAATAATCATTATATATTTTTTATTTTATGTTATAATGTTCCTCATGTCCGTTCTTCTCTAGGGAACAGCCTTCTGAACTGGCGGTAGAGTTAAAATTTGACTGAATCTGAAGGATATATCACATTCATGGATACAATAAATATATTGATTTGGGTTGATTTGTTGTTTGCATTAAATTGTTAATATTAATAGTCTATTTGTTAGTGGCTCCTTATCAAAACAATTGTATGTTGCTTACCATTAGGCGAGCGACTTGCTCGTCTCATCATGTAAACCTTATAAAAAAGAATATGACAAACGTCCACACTTGAAACATTGTCGCGAGTGTTTGTCACAGTTAAACTTCTCGATGTAGCGAAAGTGGAGACGCACTTTAATGACATTTTAATTGTCGGTAATGTGCACGCAGAATATCTAGGTATCAATATGGCTTTTAGGTCTATATATATTTTCATTCATATTTTTTGTTTCTGATTGCTCTTTGCTAATGTAAATTGCCACATCGTAATTTCGTAACTTCGCTTACCGCCACCCTACGTCGGTACGGTTTTTGAATCTGCATCCTTTGTGACGGTTTTAATATGGAAATTAAAGTTCGCTACCGTGTGGCATGGAACACCTCGACAACCATATTATTTACGCTTTATTATCACACGTTTCTATTCACTTGTCATCACCGCTATGAAATAAGGACGAAAATCTTCTGAACTCCAATCGCTGGCCGGCAAATTACAAACAAAATGAATTTGTCGCTAAAAAACGCGCGTCCGCCGCCGCTTTTGAGTCTAATTGAATTTTTTATGTACTTTAACAGTGGTTTTCACTTTTTTCACAGCTTAACGAATTTATTTTTTAAATATAGATGATCTTCTCTCGCAATAATGTTTGGTGAATTTATATTTTTTTCGTGGCGAGTGTTTATATTTTTGCAAGCTGTACATAATAAAATAGTAAATAACTAAACCATAGACTAGTAATTGTATAACATTATTATAATTTTAAAACAGTAAAATGCTTTTTTAACTATTTGACTTAGGTATTGACTTTGGTAAAATAGTGCAAGAATAAAGAAACACTATAAGAGGCATAAGATTTGAGATGCCAATTTAAACTTATGTTCCCAAAGAAGTCGGACTAAATTGACTAGTGATTTAGGTACATACTAGCCGAAATATTATTAATGTTAAATTGCTAAAGAAATGAAATAAAGACACATAATGTTCGTGAAAGTGACTTATGTATTAATGATTAGGCTTGGATAACATTTGTAAGTTTCGCTTACGCACCTATGTAGATAAGTCTTAATTAAGTAGCTCACATATACCTTTATACCTGGAAGAACTACTAGATCTGGGCTATGTTCGCCAACTTATAACTTCGTAATTTACAATAAGCAACTTTGACAATTTAATAATTTCTTCGTAAGTTACTTACGTAATTAAGCTACATGAACAAAGCTTACAAATGTACTCCAGGCTTAGGCATAATATCATTAGTGATATTATGCTTAAACCGATTTTTAAATTTGCAAGTAAACTATATTTATTACATACAATATTATGACTGCCTCGGTGGCGTAGTTGTAATGCGTACGCGTTACGATTGAGACTAACGCTGAGGTCTCGGGTTCGATCCCCGGGTCGGGTAAAGTAGTATTGCGTTTTTCTATTACGAAATGCTAACTATCAGCCCGGAGTCTGGAATTTGTGCCCGGTATGGCGATAGGCTCGCCCCCTATCACATCGTGGGACGGAGATACGCTCGGCGAAATGTTAGTGTACTGGGTACACCTCTGCCTACACCTTCGGGGATTACAGACGTGAGTGCGTATGTATTTATGTAAAATTTTAAGATGGCAAAATACAAAATTATCACATTGTCAATAAATACGCAAAAACGAATATAATAAATAAATACACCCAACAGTCACACACATAGTACTGACCTCACACTAGGTAAACCTGTATCGTGGGTATCAAGAACTACGAGGGACTTGCGGTCCCACAACACCCAGACCCGAGACCAATATTTGTGGTTCACACAAACATTTGTCCCGGTGTGGGAATCGAACCCACGGCCTCTCGCTTCGCAGCCGTCTACTCGCCCGCTGCGCCACGGAGCGAAAACTGGTATTTCCTTAATTAGTTGTTTGATGCGTTATCTAGCAGATAAATTGATTTATAACTGACAAAAGAACGAACTCGTCGCCATTAACCAAGAAAGAAGAAAAGAATGAACGCTAAAAACCGGCACAGTCCTCAAAATAGAATCCGAAGCATGATTTAACGTTCCATTTCTCGCATACAATTTCCGATAATTAAAAGATAACTTGCCATTCGCTTGCTTTTTCCTTTTGCATTTTTGCACCGGAAAAAATGCATAAAAGAATACATCTAGATACCGATCTCATTTGCACGGTGTTTGCATTCAGTCCGAGGCATCTCATAGGGAGCGTGTGTTCAGTTCTGTATGTATCGTTTTGTTATTTTGTGAATAGTATTTGTGTTCGAATACGAGACATTGACGCTACGTTTTGAATGAAATGTGAGTAGATGAATGAGTTTGTTTAAAATATTCATATATATAACAAACCTACATTACAAGGTGGTAGGTCTCTCGTTTGCGAGAGGCCGGCTGGGTTGGTACCACCGCGCCGTCTATTTCTGCCGCCAAGCAACAGTGTGTAAGCACTGTTGTGTTCCGGTTTGAAGGACATTGAAGCCAGTGAAATTACTGGGCATTATGAGACTTAACACCTTATGTCTCGCGGTGACCAGCGCAGTCCAGTGTCATGCAGTGCTTTGTTATTTAAAGTTCTGTGTGGCGTTGCTTCTGTTTATGATAAGGCGTGGCGCTTACCATCAGGCGAGCGACATGCTCGTCTCGTCATTCAAGCTAATTAAAAAAAAAAAACATATATAAGCTCACGCCACGCTATAGACAGTTTTGTCTACAGCATGAACACCGTACGAAAAGTAGCAGGTAGCTGCTGCGTTTCGTACGATGAGTGAGATATCCGGAGGCTCAAATCCCCCTCCCCCTCCAAACCTTTAATTATCCTTTACCTTTCAGGTTGGCAACTTGTTCATGATTCTTCTGGTATTGTAGGTGTTCATGGGCGGAGCAGATTACTTATTATCAGGTAGCCCATTCATGCTGTAGACAAAACTGACTACAGCATGGCTCTACCACTTTTAAATTATGGGATACTTTTGTACGTACCGCATCCACCACTCATTACGATGTTTAGAAGTATATGTACTCAATATATCTTCATGACAGATATTAATTATTAATTTATTAATTATTGTAATAAGGAATACCGGAATTGAACTAGCTGTCTTTCTACTTCAGCCGGGTTTTCGCTTACAACGTCAACGTCTTTTTCAAAAAGTTACTTTAATGAGGCATATAATTATGATGCTATTATTCTAAAGGAAACAGTGAAAAATGTCCAATACATGAAGTTATAACGTGATCACACAGATCGATTTTAGTTGAAACAACAAAATCTATACGATTTTTGTTGATCAATTTGATTGGAAATCTGTTCAGTCGGTTCAAATCGCATGTCATTTAGCAGTTGATCAACTAAAATAGAACCGTGTGAAACCGCTTTATGTTAAAACTCAAAACGAGTTTTTCAAGTCGTACTTTAACGCGTGTAGTAACGTACTGACGTAGCGACGTAGCGGTGTTGTTGTGGCGTAGCGGCGTAGACGCGAGGGTTGCCGCCGTGTTTGCCCATCGTCGCGTACGTAAGATCCAGTCCCCGCTTCACGCTCCGCATCAACTGTTTGAATAGAGATACGCCACTCTGAATTTATTGTGAACAGCGTGTTTTAGGGCTGCCACAATATATAAAAATGATTTCCAATTTTCGTTTAAAATCTGTAGAAAATGTCAAACTCTCATGTAATTAATAGTACAGATTTTACTTGAAGAATTATTTGCGTATAAAGCACTCCTTCAATTAGTGAACGCAAATAGTAAAAGTAAAGCAAGGTAAAGTTTGACGGGACATGACAGTGAATTGTGGAATTACCTTAAAAATACAGATATTGACACTGATGCAATACAGGTACTTCACGTCCTATTGTAATTAAAAAAAAAACAAATATTATCGTGTGAGTCCAGTGTGTGATACACACGAGCACACATAAAGAAAGAAAGAAATACATTTATTGTATAAATGTATGCATCGATTGAATGTATTAATAGTTATACTAAATGTCTCAAGTGATTCTACTAAATATAAAATGTATCTACACTAATATTATAAAGAGAAAAGATTTGTATTTTTGTATGTAACGAATAAACTTAAAATCTACTGGACCGATTTCAAAAAATCTTTTGCCGTTAGAAAGCTACATCATCGCTGAGAACATAGGCTACTTTTTATCCCAGAAAAGGCCGTTCACGCGGGCGGAGCTGCCAGCAAAGGCTAGTATTAAATAAAATGGGTTATTGAACGCTACAACCCTACGGCCGCCCCCCGCCCGCTTCTCCCTCAACACTTTATTGTCACACAAATCCGATGTATCGCCTCCACTCAAACTCGGTGATATGGTAATGTGACATTTAATTCCTATCGGGAATCCCTTATTAGTGAGCGATACTTCTCGGCTCTCAGCTCTACCATCCTTTGTTGATTGAATCATTCGAAGTTCGAGTTATTCAAGTTTAATAATACTGCCTATTGTTTGCGATTTTGTATCGGATGATGTCCTTTGGGAACAGTGTGGTCATAATCACTAAACAATTTTACTCTGGCGAGGTCATAATCTAAAGTCTGTTGATAATATTGTTCAGTAGAGTTCTGATATTTATTTGAGTTTCAGTGTTAATAGGCTTGCCACTAATTAAGACAACTCTGAAGTTGTCCACGTAGTAGTTATTTTTTTCATGAGAATTGAGGCGTAGATGGGGAGTGAAATGGATAACTTCGGGCCGGCCATAATGATTGACGAGATCTAAGATCATATAATTTCTATTTTTTATACCTGTCAAATACAACTTCTCTGATTATAATTACCGTTATTCTATATTAATAGATATTTTAGAGACTTCTTTCTTCGACAACCACCTTAGTGCAGTGGGCGAGAAGCCGGCTGTGAAGCGAGAGACCGCGGGTTCGATTCTCTCATTGAGCCAAATGTTTGTTTGATCCACAAATATATGTTTCGGCTCTGGGCATTTCTCCCCAGAATGGTTTACGTCAGGCGGGCAGCCGGTAGTAAAAACTACAAGTCGAATCTGTCTGTACCATAAGTTAAAAAGTATGTTGCGCCGACCCCACACCGAGTCGCATAGGGGCAAGTGAAAGAAGAAGAAGATTATAGAGACTTCATTAGATTTCACATTCCATTTTGTAATAATTTAAACTCATAGGTAAAGTTCAAGTTTCGATGAAATATGGCAATCGTCAAATGGAAATTCTAAATCTGTATCTCGCTATTGGAATGCGGACGTATCGGCGTCAGTGGAATATTGGCAATAAAACCGCGATGAGCTGAAAAATCGATGTTGACAGACGAAACGACTTCGGCTATAGCGAGCCGCGTGTGCTAGCTGTACATCGTGTAACACGCGCTTTGAGAATTTTCTAAATTTACATTGCGTTGATATTTGATATTATAACATACATACATACCTAGGCACTCACGCCTGTAATCGCCGAAGAGATAGGCAGAGGTGTAACCAGTACACCCACATTTCGCCGAGCTTATCTCCGTCCCATGATGTGATAGGGGGTGAGCCTATCGCCATACCGGGCACAATTCCATACACCGGGCTGATATTGAGCATTTCGT
This sequence comes from Mimas tiliae, assembly GCA_905332985.1. NCBI lineage: Eukaryota > Metazoa > Arthropoda > Insecta > Lepidoptera > Sphingidae > Mimas > Mimas tiliae. The sequence goes on from HG995254.1 coordinate 4,667,732, forward strand.
TATAGAAAAACACAATATCACTTTTGCCCGACCCGGGGATCGAACCCCAAAACCTCAGCGTCAGCCTTAGTCGTAACGCGTACGCATTACAACTGCGCTACCGAGGCAGTCCTTCATTTACATACCTTTCTAAAAATGTATAAGTATTCCACCAGCTATTCTGAAGTTAGTTTATTATAGTAAACAATATGACTTGATACACAACATTCGTTTAACTTGTCATTCTTCTTGACAGCCTCTGTGGCTCAGCGGGCGAGTAGCCGGCTGCGAACCGAGAGGCCGTGGGTTCGATTCCCGCACTGAGACAAATGATTGTGTGATCCACAAAAAAATGTTTCTGGTCTCGGTTTTGTGGGACCGCAAGTCCCTCGTAGTTCCTGATACAGGTTTACCTAGTGTGGGGTCAGGACTAGGGATTGCAATCCGGCGTCATTTTCAGTCCGGCCGGATCCGACTGAATTTCCATCAATTGATCAAATCAGGATGATTTTCGCTTTTTAGTACAAAATAAGTAAGTTAATAAAGTGTCACTGCACTTATATGTAGGTAGTTTATAAAAAATAAATCACAGATATATAAAATCAACTTTATTTCCTAACCAATGTTAAGACAACAAGAAAACAATTAAAATTTAGTAGTGTAGGTAACTAGTAATAATTTTAGACGTAGCTCAGTATTTCTAGATTTCACTTTTACAGATAGATCAATTTTGAAAGTAACAATTAACAGTATTAATTATCAAGTACCTAACTATAATATCTAATAGATACAATTAACCTTACGTAATTAAATGAAATGAGATCAAAATCATTATTATAGTATTTGAGAATGCTAACAAACAAGTCAAACAAATAGGTATTTATGACAGATACCATCATGATTTGATGAATCTGTCGAACGTATTAATGGCACAAATTATCACAATAGTGAGTTTAAAACTCTTTAGTTTAATCAACTTACGATAAATAATTATTTTAAGTAATAATTGTAAGAAAATAAAAGTATTAAAAAAAAACAATATTCATTTTGAAAAAAGATCGTAGAAAACAAATATTGTTAATTGTGACATCAGCTAAACGACTTCTAATAGAGCTGAAAATATGGCCTGCGGCCGAAAAGGCCCTTGGAAAAGGATGCGGGCAGCAAGCGGGGTAGTACTGGCGAAGAGTAGTGAGGCGACTCGACGACGAACGACTCGCGCGCAAGAACACCACGCGCAACGCATCTAAAAAGAGTACCTACTCATGCAACAGCTTTATTATTTTGCCACAAACTGCTAGCACCGGATCCGGTCTTATCCGGTATATTGGTACCGGATCCGGTAACTGTTAAATGATGCCGGATCCGCCGGATTACCGGATCTGTTTTTCCGGATTGCAATCCCTAGTCAGGACTATGTGTGTGACTATTCACGAGCGCCTCATTGATAACGAGTGACACTTAACGTATACTTTTCCAGCATTACTTTGAAATCAAACATTTAAAAAATGTACACATTACTCGTAGTGTATTATATATCGTAGTATATTCTTTGTATAGTTTTGCTGATCCTGCAGTCAAACTGTTTGTACAGTTTTGTGGGACATTGTAGTAGCTCATAAGTTTTTCTTTTCTTGTATTTTAATAATTAAATAAATAAATAAAAATAAATAATAATAATTAAATTATGTATGCTGCAATGCCAGTTGTTTTTTATATCATGGGTCGGCAAACGCGCAAGTGGGTCACCTGATGGTAAGTAATCTCCACTGCCCATATACACCCACAATACCAGAAAAATCATGGACGTGTTGCCGACTTTAAAGGAAAGGCATAATTAAGGGATTGGGAAGGGGAGTGGATTTGGTCTACTGGATGTCTCACAAGCTGTACGATACGCAGCAGCAAGCCGCTACTTTACGTCGGTATTCTGTGAGACTGTGGAAACGGCCCATTCATGCTGTAGACAAAACTGTCTACAGCGTGGCTCTACCACTCATATATAAACGAAAAACAATGAACATGTGCTGTACTTTCTTTACGGTATTTAAAATTACATAAGAAGAAACTTACTAAGAATTCTAGCCGTGAAACATTTTTATATTTCCACACCATTAAACGACTAAGAATAAATGGTAACATGTCTAAAGTTTCGTGAAATCTCATCTGTGCGAGTCTGTGTGAGTGTACGAGTGCATTACTCCGGTACTCGGTACTTAAGTACAAAAGCGTCAGACGCATTGTTCGCGGACGAAGAGTCCGTGATAATCACCGCACTACTATCTGCTCGATTCGAATCACATTCGCATTTAGTCGAGACGAGGGCCATTTACACCTAACGACATTTTTACTATAACTAGAAAGAAAGACAATTTATTTGTCACAATCACTATTAATTTTACAATTAAAACGATGGATGGTTTTGGCATGGTTTTGGCATCTGCACGTCGTGACTGTGACAGGTAGGTGACCACTCATCGTATTGCTGTGCTGTGGCGCGCACCACAACACAGCGCTGATTTTCAGTGGTCACCTTACTTACTCAACTTTTATACGGAATAGGGGTAAACGATCAAGAGGGTGACTTAATGGTAAGTGACCACCGCCACCCTAAAACACCTACAACACCAGAGGTATCGTCAAAACGTTGTCGGCTTTTGAGTTAAGAATGTTTTCTTAAAGGTCTCTAATTCGTATAGGTCGAGAAATACTGTAGGCGCAAGCTGATTCCACAACGGTGCTATACGGTCGAAGAAGCTCCGTGCTAAGGCCGCCACTTGTGGCACATTTATTAATAAGCTGTTTACTGTTGTCTGTTTTTTTGTGTCTACAATAAAGAGTAACTATCTATTTAATCGCATCGCTAAAGAGCGCCAGTCTCGTCAGTTTTCTGTGAGTCAGTGGTAACAACCCGGTCGAGCTGTCCTATTCAGACTGTAGACAAAATTGTCTACAGTGTGTCTTTACCACTCACAACGAATGTTAACAGTAATCATCATGTCATTGATATGCAGAACAGTGTATGGAATATACCCACAGCCTTGTCGTACTGCTTGTTGGTAGTATTATTAAATAGTAGTGGAGAATTGTTTTAGGCCTCCGACAATATCACTGAGCATTGGTTATGTGAAACGCAACAATAAAGCTGCCACAAAAAAAACACCTCAAAATATAGGTAAATCGTAGTGTGTAAATGGATCAAAACACCCCATTCACTTGTTCATCGCAACTCATTCACATTGAGATTCAGATACCCGGCACGGCTTCACGCTCGCTCATTTGCAGATTGATTCAAATTGTAACAACGTTCAATGTTTTGCTTTCAGACATGAGCTCGGTGCAGGAAGATAAACCTCCAGAAAATCAGGCCAAGACACATGTTCGGGAACTGAGAAATACCGAGCTGGTTTCCCGACTGCTGGCCGCAACACCACCATACCTCTACAGCGCTTTACCCCTTCAACCACACGCTTTCTTCTTCAGCGAGATGTTAAGATCTTTTGTCAATGCTCGCCATGGCTGTCGACCACCACACTATCATCGTCGCTTCAAGCGCAGAACTCACAAATACTTCGCTGAGAATGAAACCGAATGGCGCCGAGAATGGCCCAAGCCGGAAGAAGAGAAGAAAGTACCAGAAACGCGACCTGAAGTTCCGTTGGAGCTCACTGTCGATAAGCATCCGAGGATGCGTGAGCCGTCTTCTAGAACATTATCTCCTAAAACAGAGCAAGCTAAACCCAGTAGCAGCCCAGGGCCACCGGGAAGACAATCTTCATTCGTTGATGTCGGGACAGAAGAACTGCCCAAGCCATCGCCTTGCGTTGGACGAAACCCGCCTGAGAATATTATACCGCAATCAAATTTAATATTGCCACCTCCACCACCTATGTGGTATCCACCATTGTACAATCCTCAATTCGGCGTAGACCCTTTAAATTTCTTCATAGATTTGCGCGTTTCTAGTGACATTTATGATAAGAAAAGAACAATGCCTGAAGGTATGGAAGTGAATCAAGAAATTGGAACTGAAGAATCTGCCGATAAAAGGTTAGTTAAGGAGTTCGGAAGACCTCGGCATATATCAGCTTTTTCCGTGCCAGTGCGCTCGACTGCTATTGATGGTTCGGAGAAATATTTAAACAACAGTAGGTTGGGGAAGGTAAGCGGAACATCATATATCATGAGAAATTTGAAGCACATGTACGAAGGTCTGCATAACTCAAGGGATTCGAAAGAAGACACGAAAGTTTGTAATGGCGATGACGCTAAAGCCGAATCATCGGACGTGGATGACGATATAATCGATTAAATAGTTTTTGAACTTACTGATGCCAAATAATATACCTATACGACGATTAAAGTTAAACGTTTCGGCAATCTTCGTCGTTTTCAGAAATACGACCTCGTGATGATGATGACCTATACATGTTAAATTAGAATATGTGACTGATCACTGTACGAATGGCTGGAGATTGATTGCGTATTACCTAGTATCAACCGATTAATTCGTAAAATATGTAGTACTTACTACACTGATAATTTTAGAGACTTTGTGTATTTCATATGTAATATTACACGACACGAGCGTACACCGAGTGACAAACTCCACTACGCTGTATTATTCCTATTGCTGTGTATACCTACTATTAGCTATGACCATTGGCTATGACCTATGTATTAGTATAGTAATAGAGAGAACAATAAACATGGACATAGACTTACGCGCGTACGTACTATATCTAAGTGGTGCGACTTCCGTGCTTAACATAAAAACCAGAGAAAGTTTGTCGACTCGTTTTCTTGCTATCTTTACGTCATGTCTATCGAGGTCATCATGCCCGGTGTTCAAAATTTTGTCATCTCATTTTCTCGCGCTATCTTTATATCTCTAACATTCTCTCTATGTCGTGGAGTGCACGTTACGATAGAAACTAGTGATTCGCGAGCGAAATATCTCGTGAGCTTATGCTAAGCAGACTGGAGTGCACAATTTTTCTCGCTTATACTATTAAATTAGAATCTTAATATAATATAGAAGCTCCGTGGTGCAATGGGCGAGTAGCCGGCGGTGAAGAGAGAGGCCGCGGGTTCGATTCCCGCACCGAGACAAAATGTGGGTGTTTTCTCTCCAAAGGAGTTCACGTCAGGCAGGCTGCCTGTCTGACGTAAAAATTACTAGCCAAATCTTTCTGTAACATGTGTTAAAAAACATGTTGCGCCGATCCCACTGCGAGTAAGATAAAGGCAGGTGGAAGAGGAATTAGCTTTGCATGTATGTAAATGTAAATATAAAAGTTGAAAGTGTTTGGTCTCTTCAAATAACTTTTTACCAAATGTTATAATATTATTCCCTATAAAATGTATGTAAGCATAATAATATTGTAATATTCATAACTTATAGTATACAAGGTATAACACATGTTTATAATTATAAATTAAAGCAAACGTATACGCACCTTTGGGTTCTTTTTAAGTATAAACATATTATGGTTCTGTACCTACCTAATCAAAGAATTTATTCCCTATTAGGTTTAAAAAAATAATTATATAATGATCTCAATTTCTAGTCATACTCATACATTAATTAAATGTTTATTCTCGTGTTTATATGACAGCCTCCGTGGCGTAGCAGGCCTGTGAAATGAGAGGCCGCGGGATCGATCCCTGCACCGAGTCAAATGTTTGTGTGACTCACAAATATGGGTTTGTTTCGGTTTAGTGTGGTGTCAGGACTATGTGTGTGACTGTTGGGTGTATTTATGTCTAATAATAAAGTTTTTATATAAACTTAGTAACAATGTTATTTACCTACTTATGAATATAACTATTACTTGTGCGTTTCTTATATCAGGGACTCCTATTAAAATAAATGTATCAACACATTGATATTTTTTATTGAAATAAAAATTTAAATGCATATTATTATTTAATTCCCTATTTCTCTATCGAGCTAAATAAATAAAAAGCAACTAACTAGTACATACAGTTGACTAGAATTTTGGGCTCAAGTACCTATTCGATCCCACCACAGTAAACCCTATCTTTCGAAAGAGGTGACAAATGGGTCGAAGGTCGCCGATAGCGTCCATTCAGAAAACATTTGAAGACGCGCCTTTAGTTGGCGCTACTCAGGGACGGATCCTGCAGAAACCGACCATACGTATTTGTTTCGGATCTGGGTGTTGTGGACCGTAAGTAGTTCTTGATCCCGGTTAACCTAGTTCTAGGTACCCATAACACTGTCGCCATTGCTTGCAACATGAAATCAAAGGTAGGTAGGTACTTACCTAGCAGTAGCGAGTCCAGGGTGGGAGGGGGTGGGCTAAGGGACTCAATCCCCCAAAAGCAATTGGGCCCACTGACAAATCTCAAATGAATCTTGATATTATCCTAATTTCTTAGTACTATTTTAAACTACTTAGGTACAATATAATTTTCTTATCTTATCCTTACTTATTCCATTTTAAATAGATATAGTATATTCTCAATTTTTTAAATTCTAATTTTGGGTCAAGCCCCCCAAACCAAAATCCTGGATCCGCTACTGCTACCTAATACTTAGTTTTTTGGTTTGCTTTATCTTGACCGGGCTGAAGTTAGGTACTTTACCTGTGCTCTATGCAGGACTATTTCTCTAATCATTCTTTACTCTCTAAATACAAAGGCCGGCGAGGATTATTTTACACGTAGGTATTATAATGCAACCTAGTATTTTGAGTTTCTACTACACTAGGAACTACGGTTTAATTGTTGGCCAAATGTATTAATTGACCTTGGTCGTTCAATCTGCTTGGAAAAAAGCGATTATCAAGCATCGTACTGGGATTACATCAAAACTTTAACAATACTTTGAAATCAGTCACACCGGTGCAGTGTTACATAGTTCTTGCGAATATTTTAAAATATATTAATTATTTGTCACTGGCTAAATGCACAATAATGCGAAGCCCAAAAAAAGTCAAGTATGACATTTGAAGTAATGTTACCAATCACAATATTAACAACGTTTCGTTATTCGTTACATATTAATTTTAAACATTTGATCTCATTTGATTTTTATTACATAATGTAACTATTAATCACGATTAATTATGTACTTTTAAGAAAGATAATAATATTTTATATCAATAGGTTTTGAATATTAATAACTTTCTAAATTGTATATTTTTTTAATGCTGTCAACATTATTCACCACGCGATTTTTGTTCGTGAGTTGAATTTCGTAGATTTTCTCGAACAAATTATCTAAAAAAATTATAAATTAATTTCGCTTGTGATTCAAAATGTACGGACAACAGCCGATTTTAGTTCTCAGTAAGTAGATTACATCTTTTGGAGAGATATTTAAGTGAGTATTGACGAATTTCCATTCAACAGAGGTGTAATTTTACAGGCCAAAACACAAAACGTGAGTCCGGCCGGAAGGTTCAACTCGAAAATATAAGTGCTGGAAAGGTATTTATTGCTAGAATGTATGATATAATAGTAATTTCCGCCATAAATATTGGTTTCAGTGCTTGGATGGTGTTTTATTTTGTGTATTTTAGACGATAGCCGATGTTATTCGAACATGCCTCGGGCCGCAAGCGATGTTGAAAATGCTGATGGACCCGATGGGGGGGATCGTGATGACCAACGATGGCAACGCCATCCTCCGTGAGATCACTGTGCAGCACCCGGCTGCTAAATCCATGATCGAAATCGCCAGGACCCAGGATGAAGAGGTTAGAATTAGTCATTGTTAGTCTTTGACATTTATGTATTACTTTTAGCGCCTGTTTCACCACCTCTGAGTAAATACTATTTACCAAATAAGATATGATACATTCAAATACATAGTCACACTCTGATGCATAAATAAACCGGTAGAAAATTATCTACTAGCATATAAAAAATAAGCTGTCTTGTATGTTAAATTTTACTTGAATATTGTGAAATCCATTAAAAAAAAAAACTATTGTAATTAGTGTACATAAATACTTATATGATGTAATCTTATCTTCAATAGAAATATTTGCATATTCAATTATAAACAGAATAAAATCTCTTAGATCTAGTTTAATGCTCTGCCAACAATCTAAGACAAGCAAATAAAATCTTATCAATACCCTAACCACTAAAAGCCTCATAACTTCAAAGAACACAAAATGTTCAGAAAACATACTATTTTCTATTATTATTACTGAAGGATTGATTAAGTTGTACTTTACCAAACAATTAACAAAGAACTTCACCTCTTGTTTATACTTGTTTCTAAACAAGAATATTTTGTATAATAATTATAAGCAAAATTAAAAGTTACTCTCTAAGTCATAATGGATAAATATAATGTAAGACCATTTTCAATAAAAAATCTTAATTTGAATTATAACAGGGTGTGTGACCAAAATCATGATTAATCAGCAAAAACGCCAAAACATGCGCTCCGCACAAAAGCTCTGCATTAAAAAAAAACTGACACATCCCGGTCATCAGTGTCAAATAATATACACCTCTCATATGCACTCACGCCTATAATCCCCGAAGGGGTAGGCAGAGGTGTAACCAGTACACCCACATTCTGCTAAGCGTATCTCCGTCCCATGACATGATAGGGGGCCTATCGCCATACCGGGCACAATTCCAGACTCCGGGCTGATACTGAGCATTTCGTAATATATACTTCTCAAATTATCATTATTACACATTTAAGGTTGGAGATGGCACTACATCAGTCATTGTCCTTGCTGGTGAGATGTTGGCTGTAGCAGAACAGTTCCTTACCCAGAACATCCATCCAACAGTGATCATCAGAGAGTACCGTCAAGCTCTTGAGGATGCTATCAAACTACTGCAGGATAAGATCTCTGTACCTCTTGATTTGAATGACAGAGATAAGCTGAAGGAAGTAGTGAGTAACTTATTATTTTCTTACATACTTACAGACCTTCATTGAGTCTAATGACTTAGCAACTTATAAGTTCAAGAATTTTAAGTGTTAAATAATTATTTATTTGATGAATTATTAACCATGATGATTTATTTTTCATACGAGCATGTTGATCACCTGATCGTATGTGATTTCCACTACCTATGAATGCCTAAAACACTAGAAGAATCTGCCGGATGATGTAGATGCCGGAACTTGGATGTGTTGCCGACCTTATAGGATAATTAAGGATAATAAAGTGATAATTAAGGAATTGGGAAGGAGAGGGGGACTTGAGCCTCCACATATCCCACTCACCACACGAAATACAACAGCAAGTTGATATTTCACATTGGTTTTCTGTTCATCAACCCATTCATGTTGCAGATAAAACTGACTACATCATGGTTCTACCATATTTACAGGGACATGTCTATTTAACTGTAACATAGTATTGATAACATTATCCTAAAACTATAGAAAACATACTGCAGAAAAACAACAAAATAAATGTTGTATGTAGATTGTTAGTAATCATCATCATCAGCCACAAGACGTCCACTGCTGAACATAGGCCTCCCCTAATGCCTTCCAGGCCGACCTGTTGGAAGCGGCCTGCATTCATCGGCTTCCTGCAACCCTTGTCAGGTCGTCAGTCCATCTTGTAGGTGGACATCCTCTGTTGCACTTGTCCGTGTTGGTAATGCTTGTAATTAATATGTCGAATGTATCAATCTCCCAGATCCGTTCATGCATTGGCACCAAATACATTGGTCGCTGGGCTGACCTCGCTGTGGACATAGCCTTGGATGCTGTCAATACAGTTACAATCAATGACAATGGCAGAATTGAAGTGGACATCAAAAAGTAAGCTCCCAAGACTTTTATTTATATTATGACAAATAAATTTAGATGTTATTTTGCTCTTCTGCTAACAAGTTGGAATTTGTAAGCAACTTAATTGTCATTGATGGACTTGAAGTCCATGGGGTTTTTAAAACCCCAATTTTAAAAACTCCATATTTTAAGTGCATAACTAATTTTGGTGTTGAATAAAACAAAGAAGAACTATTTGGTAAGTCAAGACGTTCACCAAGAGTGAAAGTGACCAATGCAACGGTTTGTACTGTTCCCATCCATATGTGGGGATTCCTAAATGTTGGATATTAAGATCTGTGTATTTAATTAAGGCGAACATACACGTCATGATATTTTGTTTTTTTTTTTTCTTTTTTTCTTTATTTAAAGAGCTTTGTCACAATATCCATCATAGCCATTTTAGGTACATGTGTGAAATAATGACATATTTTATATACAATCTTGATAGATTTTGTAAAGAATCTTGGCCGAGTCCGACGCAGGGTGAGCCAAGATACTGTTACATATCCCAATATTACATACACCACCACTAAATAAGCTTCCTCTAAGGTGACCACTGCGAGCACACTCGAATGATATTTTGTTGTATGAAATGATATGCAACCCCTCGGACAGCTATCCACGCCGCAGAAGCCGCATCATCTGGATAATAATATGTGCGTGCGCATATAATTTCATACAACAAAATCGAAATATAATAATATTTGATGATTGTGTTGTTTGCGGCTAGTGTGGTGTGGATAGTATAGTCTTTTTACTATGTTTAACCGATAATTTGCACCAATGATATCTCTGGGAGTCGCAGTGGTGATTATTATCAGGTGATTGCTTATTCCAGTTGTCCCTTGCAAAAAAATATTATTTTGCGATATATTTGGATTGAGTCCTTTTCATCATATATTTTTATGACAAACCCCTAATAGAGCGTCGATAGTTACATTCACCAAACTAAGCAACAATATTAACATAATATTACCTTTCAACAGCTATGCCAAAGTAGAGAAACTGCCCGGCGGTTCCATCGAAGAGTCCCGTGTACTGAACGGCGTGATGGTCAACAAGGACGTGACCCATCCAAAGATGCGGCGATACATCGAGAACCCGCGCATCGTACTCCTCGACTGCTCGCTCGAGTACAAGTCCGGAGAGAGCCAGACCAACATTGAGATTGTTGGGGAAGAGGTAAATCTATACTTATGACCAATGACTACAATGTATAGTATACTAGACCGGCTGCGCGGTGTATAGAAATTGCGCCACTAAGTTACGGATAATTGACCGTAACTCAATATTACCGTCTTGCTTACTCTTAGCTAAAAACCCTTCTCCCGCTCCCTGTCTGTCAGTCAAACTTCCGCGTTATGTTAAGTCTCAATGCCCAGTAATTTCACTGACTTCAATGCCCTTCAAACTGGAACACAACAGTGCTAGTAAACACTGCTGCTTGGCGGCAGAAATATACAATGCGGTGGTACCACCCCAGACGACCTCTCGATCTACCACCGACCTACCACCATGTTATATTTAATAATAATAATATTTATTTCCCATAAACATTTACAATAAAAGTACTAAAAATCTAATATTTATCAGTAACATTGACCACTTGTCATCCGTTAACGGCGGACTAGTGAGTCATTATTGGTATTTTATTACTATTATAATTGATAAAAAAATTACAAATTTAAAGTTATGGTAATAATTTCTAGGACTTCACAAAACTGCTGCAAATAGAAGAAGAATTTGTGAAGCGTCAGTGCGACGATATCATCGCGCTGAAGCCCGACGTGGTGTTCACAGAGAAGGGAGTGTCGGACATCGCCCAACATTACCTCGTCAAGGCTGGCATCACTGCTATACGCAGGTCAGACACATTTCATTACATACATTTTAAATTATAATAATAATAATTGTTCTCTAAAAGATAAAATATCGAAATATTTAGATCTGGCACACGAGGTTACACTGATATGTGGAATGTGGACTCAACAATGATTGTCCCGATAGTCGTTTCTGCTAATGAGTTGATACCAAAGAGCCTCGATCAACACCTCCAGAGGCTCTCAATTGGTTGTTGGGTCAAGAGCCAGATTCAGAAAGCAGTGTTATTGGACACGGCATGCATTGTGAGGAGGTTCTTCACTCTGGGGTCCTAACCACCGATGGCTTGGGTCCCCTAGGCCTCGCCATTGGAGGGTGATACTTTTTATATTTTTAAATGTTAATTTTTTTTTAAGTAATTTGATATTTAAAAATGTAAAAAAAAACTTTTAAAATAAAAAGTACTGTATATTGTTCTCTCATGCAAATTGTTATTAGTTATGAGATAGTATAATTAGTTTTTTGAGTGGTAGAGCCACACTAGATAATTTTGTCTACACCATGAATGGGCCGGCTCGTCCGAGTCGTTACCACTGTCTCACAGAAAACCGGCGTAAACTAGCTGCTTGCTGCTGCGTTTCGTATGGCGAGTGAGATATCTGAGGGCCCAAATCATCCTCGCCTTCCCAATCCCTTAATTACCCCTTTCCTTTAAGGTCTGCAACACGCCCATGATTATTTTGGTATTGTGAGCATACATACCCATGTATGCACCACCCGGTGGAAATCACTTACTATCAGGTGACCCACGTGCTCGTTTGCCGGCCTATGCTATATAAAAAAACGATAGGCAGTAGTCTTGCAACTGATTATCCTTAACCTGTGGTTCTACTCATTGTAACGATAATATTTGATTTTCAGATTACGTAAGACTGACAACAACCGGGTGGCTCGTGCATGTGGCGCCACCATAGTGAACCGCACCGAGGAACTCAAGGAGTCTGATGTGGGAACCGGTGCTGGACTCTTCGAGGTCAAGAAGATTGGTGATGACTACTTCACCTTCGTCACAGACTGCAAGAACCCCAAGGTCACTTTATTATTTTTTTGTTAAGACAGCCTCTGTGGCGCAGTGGGCGAGTAGCCGGCTGTTTGGGGTCCGAGTGTTTCCTCCCACGGTTGACGTCAGGCAGGCACCTGGTCATAATAACTACAAGCCAAAACTTTCTTTAACATGTGTTAGAAAGCATGTTGGATTGACCCCACTGCTTATGTAGCACACGGTTTATGTTACATCTCTTGTACAAATTAATGTTAAATGATTTTACTATTAAATAAATTTAAACCTTTAACATCAAGTTCAGATGGAGATATTGATCTCATTTTGCTAAAGTCATTAATTGAAATGCCATAATTTTTTTGCAAGGTCTTACATGGAAAATGTTCAATAAATACGAAGCAAAATTAGCTTTAATTAATGGGTTCAGCAAAACGAAATCAGTATCTCTATTTGAAGTATCTATTGCTCCTTTTTGCCGTAACTACGTCTATTTATGCTGAATCGTATGCGACACAAAATAGTAAAGTATAAATAATAATTATAATTTTTTTGTATTCTATTTCTATTCTATTTTTAGATTATGGCCCCATCGATTTTCGATCATTTCGCCAATGTCAAGTATTAAAATAGCAATATCTAAAATATAAAGATCAAAACGTAGACATCTTTAAAAAAATTATAGTATAGATAGTTTGGTTATTTTTGACATGTTTTTTTAACTATGAGTGTGTGAGCTTGTAAATATGAAGGACTACCATTTTTATTTGTGCCTGACCTTAGCCGTGGTTGTGACTGGTTTTACTACTATTTTAAGGCGAGCGTCCTGCTCGTCTCTATTCTGTTGTATAATGAAAAATAGATTTATCCGAATCAGACGACATTTGGTGGAGTTATACATGAGAAAAAAAATACGCGTCGAATTGAAGAACCTCTGTTTTTTCGTAGGTGAAAAAACTTCTGTACCAAAATAAATCCATACCAACGAAATGTTTATATCAGCGCCATCTAACGAAAATTTATAGAACTTAATTCCTTCGCCAAGGAGTAATTTTTTTTGCAGAAATCTCAAGGATTAACAAATATAATAAGAACCTCTTCTTTCGTTAAGTCTGTTATAAAATAACATACGCGAATTTGCAACACCAACATGGTTCTGACAAAAATATTTAATGTAACCAATTATTTTCAGGCGTGCACAATTTTACTCCGCGGCGCTTCTAAGGACGTGCTCAACGAGATCGAGAGGAACCTTCAGGATGCTCTGCACGTCGCCAAAAACTTGGTTAGATGTTGTATTTTTTTTTTAAGTTAGAGGACGGCTAGCAAGCCCACACATTACCACCGCCCATGAACATCTATACCTGATGAATCCTGGATGCATTATCGCCTTAAAAGGAAAGGGAAGGGTATTTGGGCAGTGGTCAACGAGATTTCCGTAAGCAACTTGCCTTGACTGGCCTTGGTGGCGCAGTTGTAATGGGTTTTACGACTGTTGTGCTGAGGTCTCGGGTTTGATCCTCGGGTTAGGTAAAAGTGATAGACTTTTTCTATTACGAAATGCTTATTATGTCTGGAGTCTGGAATTGTGCCCTATATGGCGATGAGCTCGCCCACTATCACATCATGGGACGGAAATAAGCTCGGCGAATGTGGGGGGTACTAATACTAGTCGTCGTACTAGTCGTGAGTGTGTATGTATGTATTTATGTTTGTACGCAGGTGTTGAGTCCCCGGCTGGTGTCGGGTGGTGGTGCAGTAGAGATGTCAGTGTCGCAAGCACTAGCCGCCGCCGCGCCGCTTCACTCGCCGTACCGTGCCGTCGCCACTGCACTCGGTAACACTATTATTTTACTAGCCTGAATAACATCTTAAGCTAAAACTCAAGCTCAACTGCACATGGTACACTCAGCTGAGTAACGAACCAGGTAATTCCGAAACATGGTCTCCGTTGCGAGTTGTGGGGGTCAGACGGCAGGTCGCCACATACCAAATACCATCAAACCTATTGTATGGGAAGGCGGATTCTGGCCAGGTATAAATGGCTGATAATGCCAGGTATAAAAAAAGAATGTATCTCCTACCTGTTATAAGAGGTGATTAATAAGGACTATCAGGGACCAAGGAAAGGCTGTTTTACCATAACTCTGAGATGCTTTTGCTAATGGGAAGCTACTTAATCATATATGTACCTGACTGAATAGTCACCATACACATGATAAAAAACATACTATAGTTGTTCGTTTATGGGAGTCGCATTACGGAGAATGTCCATTAAATTCAGACTGGCATAATTCTGTCGACCATTGAAGAACGCAATGTTTTTTGACGGTCGACATTATATTTGGACTGCATTGTATTTAACATCAGGTCCAGTGTAGTCAAATTGCAGTGTTCTTCTAAGCAACATATGTAGAAGGCACCGCGCAGGGGCGGTTCCAGCAGAAACCGTTTCTGGTTTCGGAAATTCGGAACAGTCTCTAATGCGCTATATAGCGGGCTAACGTGTTATAGAAAGGGGCGGGCAAATTTAAGATATGTATAGTGTAGGGTATTGGTATTTTATCCCCCATAGTAGCAAAGCCGATTGCATTGCTAGGACATAATTATAGAATATTCTTTTTTATCGAATGAGTAACATGTCGATATCGACTTTCAACTTTGAACAACACTAAATGATAAACAGTGATACTTCAGACCTCCTTTCATTAAATTATTTTATAATTAAAAACATTAAACAGTTGTCAAATGTCAATATTTATTTGACGCAGTCAGTTCGGCTATTTCTGATTTTATGAAGTATGATTACGAGTTCAAAAATATGTTGTGTTTGACTAAAAACAAGTATTATGTATTGGTATTTTGTGTTGGTGTGATTGATAATAGCTTATAAGAGGCTCGTCGACTGTAGTAAGCCAAAGTCATAGATGGATGACCCGACAATGAAATCTTTGAAATACTTGAGAGGATGGTACCTATTACGTCTTCAGCAAACAGCCTCTTTCAGGTATTTTGTGTTTAAATTACGTACGTATGCCCGTAGAATTAAGTAAATCTTATTCAAGTTTATTAAAAAGTGAGTGTCATTCATTATAATTAATAGTGATGTCATCAATCTTATCGATCTTAATAAATGAGTGATTAAAATTAACGTGAAATTTTAGGATGTCTTGGTTTGAAATGATCCGGTTCATAGGTACTTACTATAAGGAGTGTGTAATGACCCTAAAATATGACCACACCTTTCTGTAACACGTTGTATATGCCAACGCGGTTTTTTTGGTTGTTACGGCCGGTGTATGGTGTATATATGTTACAGCTTCGGATCAGTGGTCGTTCGATGTTTTCGATCTCCCCCAGGCAACACAATAATCTTACATCCATACAATGTAATTTATTCACTCCATTCAATATGTCCAAATTTTTCCCCGGGTCGGGTAAAGTGGTATTGGGTTTTTCTATTATGAAATGCTCAGTATCAGCCCGGAGTCTGGAATTTGTGCCCGGTATGGCGATAGGCTCGCCCCCTATCACACAGTGGGACGGAGATACGCTCGGCGAAACGTGGGTGTACTAGTTACACCTCTGCCTACCCCTTTGGGGATTACAGGCGTGAGTGCGTATGTATATGTACATTAATAAAATATTTGTAATATTCCAGAGATCATCCCTCGCACGTTGGCACAGAACTGTGGAGCGAACACCATCCGCACGCTCACAGCGCTGCGAGCCCGACATGCAGCCGGCGCCAGCACTGCGGGCATCGACGGCGAGACCGGCCAGATTGTAGACATGGCAGTCAAGGGAATATGGGAACCGCTCGCTGTCAAACTGCAGGTCACTCCCTATTACTTTTTCCCTATTATTGACCTTGTCTAGAACAATATTTAACGTTAATCTTTTTTAATTATCTTAAAAATTAGATTTTTGAAGTGTTCGAAATAATTTTCTGTCCGGGCGATAACCTTCTTTAGTATTTCGTCATACTGGATACCATAGCAATTTATAGATATATTGATAGATCGCATAGATATATTGGAACAGCACTTTTTTCTTGGTCAAATAGAATCCTGTTTCTTTTAATTTTATATTGAATCTGTTCGATAATTCACTATAATCTGTAATAGTGAATTCTTTTATAATCTATGAAGTTAAATAAAATCGTGACTATTTCTTTTCCGACCGATGAGACAGTTTATTTTCGGAAATGAATCCCCTGAAACTTACAATGCTTATATAAATGTGTTAGTTTCTGATGTTTAGTTATGGGTCCAGATTTTGACTCGACCTAAAATATACAGCATATCGATGCTTGTTTTATTTTATTTAATAAAAATCGGTAAAATTAAAGTTGAGTCATTCACAATTCAACTTCTTAAATTATACTTAGATCTACAATATGTTGCTTATATTCGTTCATTAAGCTGGTAATCTTGATGGCTCTTTATTGTCTGCAGAAACGTGAACGTCTCTGGGAGTGATCAATCTAATTTGAGCTCAATTTTTAAACATATGATCTTCTGAAAGAGCCTCAATCTGTTGAAAGTGGATTCATCCATTACTAATATTTATTCACTCCAGGTGTACAAAACAGCAGTGGAGACAGCGATCCTGCTCCTCAGAATCGATGACATCGTGTCAGGGTCGAAGAAGAAGGGCGGAAACGAACCCGCGGCGCCTGCGCAGATGGCGGCCGAGCAATAACACTAACATACATAGCTTAGTCTTATAATTTGAGGACAAAATCAATGGCACTATAAAATGCTACCTCCACGCTTTATACTCATCGAATCAGTTACATTTTGTCTTTAGGTCAATAAATAAGCTAAAAAAAGCTTCAATTATATTTGTTATTTTGACTTACGTAAACAGAAACAGACAGAAACAGACGAAAAAAAATAACGTTATCAACATTTTAAGATTACATACATAAATACATAGACTCACGCCTGTTTCCCATAGAGGTAGGCAGAGACAACGCATTTCCACTTGCTACGATCCTTGCACACCTTTTTGGCCTCCTTCACTCTTATTAAATTTTTCTTACATGCACGTCTGTTTAGGGTACTCCTGGCCTGGTCTTTCTCGAGAACATCTCCAATTTGATCTATGAAAGTTCGCCGAGGCCTTCCCCTCCGAACTGTACCATTCACATCTTTATGATCGTAATATTGCTTCCTGTAAATTAATTTTTTTGCTAGATATAGAATTTCGTTCAGGTGTAAACTTAGCCACTTAGCAAGTTAATCTGTAAGAAAAAAAAACAAATGTAATGAAGCCTAAAAAGATCTAATATAAACTCAAGCGCCGTCACTGAATTTTGAATCTTACTGCAAACAAAATTGACCGCCCCTAAAAGGATTTCGCGCGTCACTTAAGGTTTTTGACTATAACAGTTTAGAATTTAACATAGCTTTGTATGTTTATAATGAAAATAATGTTCTTAAAATATAAATGTAACTGATTGGGCTGGATGTTCGTGCCTCTTTTACGGTCAGTGTCACAACTGTATATAAATCTTTAGCAATAAAGATTTTCAATTTATCTTTAGTGTTCTTAATTGGACGGATAGATTAAAAGTTAAAAGTCTACTTCTGATGGTCGTATCAAGCGTCGAAGCTGGCGTCAGTGACGTTCTCGCCTACTAATATTCAGTTTGACAGCCAGTGACGCCGTGCGTTAGTGACGCTAACACCGATTTACTTAGTATTAACGTGCAGAAGCGCTAGCACACATGTGAAACAACTATGGGAAATGGATTGCAAACCAAAGTACATTTTGTCTTACTCTCCGAAGCCATTTTTGATTTTGTTTTCAAACCAAGCTTATCACATTGGGGAAGACGTAATTTTGCGACTAATTGCCTTTTATTAATGCCAGAGTGGGGAAAAAGTATCATTGATTTATGGCTTGATATTAGAACGACCTTCTTTGGCATCTTACAAATAGCCGATATATTTTTTTACATCCTGTAATGTATTTTGATTCGATTGCAAAATATCGATGTATTGAAATAAAATGTATCGTCATATAATTCAATATTGAAGTAAAAATATCGATGTATCGACATTTTTTCCGCATGTCTAGGTGTAATGCGGGGTACCCCTAGCGGATTAAAAAAAACAGTTAAAGCCGTGCTTAGCGAAATGTAAAGGCAATTTTCGATGCAAAAATCCACAGTTAACCTAATTACTCTAACTTGCTTCTCTCGTAATGTAGTGCTAAACATGCCTTATTTATAATGATAGTTCCATAATGGCATTTGCAATGCAATTATTTTTGTTTGTGATCGCGTGTATTCGACACTGGAGTGCATTTAAGTTTCAGATATTGTTATAAAATGGAACATTAATAGTATTAAAGTTTTATAACTAATGTTTTGTTTTATTTATTTTTGTTCCTTGAATAAATTTTGTAGATAATAGTAAAGTAAGAATTCTAATGGACCGTTATTGTCTCTTAATGAGCGATATTAGAAAAACATCGATATAGACATTGATGTCAAATGAAAAGGAAACATCGAAATAAAAACAATGATTTTTAACTCTGAGTCTAATAAATGCTGAGAACTACTTAGCAAAATTTTGAAATTTCCATTGTTTGGTTGACGATTAAAAAGTCCGTATGAGAATTTCAGATATTTGTAAAATGAATTTTATTTCGGAAACTAGTAAAACTAAATTTGATTTCAATCAAATGTGGAAACATCGGTTTTCGATATTTTTGGTTACATTATTGATTGATGCGAGAGGACCCAATATCGACGTTAAAACAGCAATGAATATTGATCATCCCTATTTTACCTGCAGACTTAGAGGTTTGTAAGAAGAGCAAAATTATTGTTTAGTAGGTGAGATTAAAATGAAGTTGCCTTGTTTGGCTTCTACACTCTCATAAACCAATGTAATCCAAATTTTATTTCCGGCTGTAGTTAATTTGAAAAGATTAACATATTTATCACATTATGTTATCAAGTTTAATATGAATGCTAAAACAGTAGTGTTCAATGGGCACAACACAGCATGGTTCGCGACAGGCGACACGCATCGCCATACCATTGTTCACTCGAAGATAAATCCAAAATAGTTTCAGTTATATGCATGTTTCCATTGTGACGTAATTACGATGAAGTTTGATTCTAGACACGTACAAAAATTGGCCGTGGGAGTCGGTGTTTTGTTTGGTAGTGGGATAAGTCGGCTTAAAGGTTATTAAAGGGTGCACTTGGTTCGATTTTAGTTGGTCTGCTGCTAAAGCGCATTTGAACCGTTTGAGTAGACTTTCAATCAAATGGATCAACTAAACTATACAGCTATTGCTGATTCAAGTCGCTTGATCAAATAAAATCGAATCGTCTGAACGCGCTAGATACCCCCACTCATTTCAGCGAATCGTTCGCAAATAGCCACCTTGCAGTCTGCCACTGTCTATTATTAATTTTCTTGGAATGCGAGGAAATGAGATACCACTGAAAACTGAATATCTCTTATATTAATGTAATCCCGTCGCCGCGCCGGTTGTGGGGCTCGCCCCATATACTCGTAACACCAAATACCTACCGTCAAATCTATGTTATGAGAAGGCGGTCTCGTGCATAAGCTCGGGATAACGCCAGCCAGAAATAAAGAAAGACCGTCTACTGATATGTACTATGTAGTTGGTAGTAGTAGGTAGGTACTTAATACTAGTTAATACTCGGAAAAACAGAATGGGAAATGCACAAACATTATATACTCTCAGCGAGTCTACGTAGAAAGGAAGCCTTCCTAAAGCGCAACCAGGCGACGCACCGAAAAACGAAGTGTAGGTAAATATGATGGTTTTTTCCTGAATCCGTCAAGAGAAATTTTAATGCAATGGAGACGTGCGACAATAGTGTCCGAACAATAAGTCCGTGACGCGTGTCGGCTGGTCGGGATGGACCCTCGCCGCATACCCGTGTCACTGTGCTGTAACACCTCCACGGAGAAGGTGGCCTGCCACTGCTGTCTGCTGCGGATTATGAGAACGTGAGGATATATTTATTATGTTTTTTGCACTTTTCCTAATGATCATAATTTTCAACTTTTAGCACGATAATTTTTAACTCGAAATATTGATTTGGTTTCTGGTTTAATGAAATTTTGATATTGTCCAACGAATTATCTACCTACCTACTTGTAAAAAGTTTATTAAGTGTTCGGGTAGGTGTTTTGGCTTATGTCTAGAATAATAAGTTGCACAGAAACATGCTAATTACGGCTTACATACGCACTTACGCCTGTAAGCTCCGAAGGGGTAGGCAGAGGTAACCATACACCCACATTTCGCCGAGCTCATTTCCGTCCCATGATGTGATAGGGGACGAGCCTATCGTCATAGCCTTTTATTTATTCCTTAATAAAAAATGTTTATAATTTACAAATCATTTCACTACCAAGCTAAAATTATATTCAATATTAAATTACAATAAATTATTAGATATTCATTTATATTAATTATTTTTTTTAACATTATTATTATATTTTATTTATTTTCTAATGTTTAAGGACCTCCCTCGAGAGTAAAGGCCTCCTCCATTTTTCTCCATATAGTCCGATCTTTCGCCTTTCCTATCCAATTTTTTCCTGCGATTTTTTGAATTTCATCGAGACATCTCTCTGCCGGTCTACCTTTGCTTCTTCTGCCCGTTGGTCCATTCCATGTAGATAGCTTTTTTGCCCATTTTTCCTCACTCATACGTGCAACATGGCCGGCCCATTTCCACTTTAGTGTTTTGCAGTGTTGTAGAGCATCAATAACTTTAGTTGTCTTCCTAATATCTATACTTCTTTTTTTATGTTTTAATTTAATATTTAGAATGCTCCGTTCCATGGCTCTCTGGGTTGTTAATATTCTATTTTTTGACTGCCTATTAAATATCCATGTTTGAGATGCATAAGAGAGAGATGGTAAGATGTACGAGTCTAATACTTTTTTCTTCAATTTCATCGAAATATTTGACTTTAGAATTTCCTTAAAACTCCAAAATTTGTTCCAAGCTATGTTTACACGTCTCCTCAGTTCGTCTTGATGTGTAGATGTTTTAAACGACATTTGTTTGCCTAGATAGATGTACTCTTCAATGTATTCTAGTGGAATATTGTCAATCTGCACGGGAGATTTTGTACTATTTGTCATAATTTTTGTTTTCGTTCTATTTAATTTTAAACCGATTTCATTACTTACAACATTTATTTCGTTTATCATGTTTTCTAATTGTGTTGCGCTTTCTGCAAAAAGTATGATGTCATCCGCGAATCTGAGATTACTTAGGAATTGACCATTTATGTTTATACCTTTGTTTCCCCATTTTAGCGTCTTCATGATGTTTTGGAGAACAGTTATAAATATCCTAGGAGACAGTGGGTCTCCTTGTCGGACACCTCTACATATATATATTTCAGAGCCCGTTTTATCTAATACTATTCTACTGGTGCTTTTCTTATATATATCTTGTAAGAGCTCTATTGTTTCTGATGGTACATCACATTCGTGCAGAGCTCTCCACATACTGTTATGCGATATAGAGTCAAATGCTTTTGCGTAATCGATAAACGCTAGGTAGAGTGGGCGTTTCATTTCTTTATATTTTTCTATCATCAGCTCTACTGAGTGTATGTGGTCTATCGTTGAATAGTTTCTTCTAAAGCCCGCCTGCTCTACCGGCTGGTGCTCTTCAGTATATTTTGCAAGGCGTTCTTCAACACAGGAGGCAAACAGCTTGTAAAGGTTTGATTGCAGATTAATTGGTCGATAATTGCCTATGTCTGTAGGATTTCCCTTTTTGTAAAGCAGGACTTAGTCTGATTTCGCCCACTCGGCAGGAATTTTTCTGTCATCTAGTATTTTGTTAAATAAAGTGGTTAGAGGTGATATTAGAGTATCATTTCCTGTTAAAATAGCCTCGTTTGGTATGCCGTCAGGTCCGCTGCTTTTATCCTTTTTTAAAGATTTTATTTTAGTGTAGATTTCATGAGCTGTGAATCTTTGCAATTTAGTATAATTATTATTTTGTAGTAGAGTCTCTGTATTCGTCGATGCTTTGGCAGCATAGAGATCTTTATAAAATTCTGTTGCTGCTTTTATTATTCTTAATCTAGAAAAGGTTACTTGTAGAGTTCTCTCTTAGGCAAGGAATCCATTTTTTGGATGTTGTTAATTCTTTCAGACCTTTTTTCATACTTCCTGACTTATTTAAATGATTCTCAATGGTTTTTATTCTATGTTCTTGATATTCGTTTTTAATAATCTTATGAATGTTTTTGTACAGATAGCATCTCTCTTTCTTTTCTTCTATTGTTAAATGTTTTTTATTTGTCAGTTCGTTTCTTCTATGAATAAGGATTTTTATTTTGTCTGATATTATGTATTGTCTTTTTTTATTCATATTATTTTTATTATATGTTGATTTTAAACTCACGTCGATTGCTTTCTTGATTTTACTATAGTACATCTCTACATCCTCGTTTTCGTCTAGCTTAATGTTTGAAATATGTGTTTTCAGAGCTTTTTTGTATTGATCCTGCTCATCTACAGTTTTTAGTGTATATTTGTTGCTTTTATAATTGGCTCTAGATTTTTTGTGTTTGGTCAGCAAGAGAGTACTTCTCACCATCCTGTGGTCGCTAGGGAACGAGAAATTGTTTAATACTTCAATGTTAGTGATTTTTTCCTTTATGTTGGATAGTATATAGTCAATCTGACTTTTATTGTTTTTAGGTGAAAGCCACGTCCATAAGTTCTTGGTATTCTTTTTAAATAGGCTATTAACAACGAACATGCTGTTTTCCCAACAAAACTGAAGTAGAGTTTCACCTCGCTTGTCTCTTTTACCGAAACATGAGTTTCCAAGTATTCTGTCTTCTCCTTTCAATTTATTTCCGACTCGGGCATTAAAGTCACCCATAATTATAAGGTTTTTATTGCAATGTTTAAGAGCTTCTTGTATTTGGTCATAAAATTTCTCTATTTCCGGTTCACTTACGTCGAAGGTTGGTGCATGGACTTGAACAATGGATAGGTGTGTTTTATCCAAATTTAGGTGTAATATACAAATTCGTTCACTAATTGCAGTGAAGCTCTCTACACTATCTTTTAGGTGTTTTTTTTATAAGGAATCCTACTCCATATTGGCCCTTCGTTTCCCCATAGTAACAGAATATATGGTTTTCGTCTTCTTCTATGTTATACCCTGTGCGTCTAATCTCTGCTAAGCCAATAATATCGTATTTAATCGTTGATATTGCTTGTTTGAATTCTAATAGCCTTTCGTGTGATAATAGTGATCGAGCATTATATGTACATAGGTATAATGGGTGGAGTGGAGGGTTTTGGTCTGTGACCCCCGCAGTGACCGGCCGTAGTGGGGGTCGTAGAGAGGCCGTTGCTTTATGTCATTTCTTCAAAATCGCCAAACTTTCTGTAGTTTGATACAAAGGGGCTTTATTGTCAGCGGGTATGTCCTTACTTTTTACCAGATATGTATGTATTTTATTTTTCTTGGTTGGATTTATGGAAGTATTCTGCCTCTGCTTTTCACTGTTGCGAACTGTTACTGTTTCCGGTGACTGTGATAAAATTCTCTTTTGACGGTCGTAATGAGAGTAGTAGACTGCTAAAGATTTTATCAGCGGATCCAGTAAGTGAACAAATGTTAAGGCAGGTATTCACTGCAATCATTCGAATTTAATGTAGCAGCTTGGATTCGATCAGAGAGTACGTAAAGACGAGCATTATGATGCACACTTTTAGTGCAACTCTATGCAACGCTAGTAGAGGTCTCGTCAATATTTATGCCCGCTTTCAAGTTAGTCATAAGTTTATAAGGGCCAGGTTGTTTACAAGACTAATAGAAAGCGTAGAGGGTGTGTGAAGTGATGAACTTCGAACGAGCCATAAAAATCAGCAAATCTCTATTTAGTGAACTTTCCTTTTTGACGTTCCTACCTGGGTAAAAGAAAATATCTAATATTACATAAATTATTATATACATTATTATATACGCAACAGAAAATATTACGAAAAAGGAACCTTTGTGTTAAACCACAATCAAAATTGGTTAAAAAATGAGCACGCAATTACCTATAACTTTAAATATTGGTATGAACAAACCGCGTAGTCGGGACATATTATTATTATCTCAGTCGAACGCTGCACGCGTTATAATGGCAATTTTGTGCGATAACATCAAGGCTTGTATCATGTCATTTGACAAGTACTACTTTCCATCAGATTTGAATTGCTTCTAATTGGATTGGCTCTTGGATGGATTTATAGAATTCTTAAAGTACTGCAGTAGGCTTTGGTAACGTAACTTATTGATTTAAATAATTTAAAAAACAAGTCAACTAGCTGTCGCGTCGTATCGTTTGAACGCTCAATATTAATCTGTTGCTCTTTCATCAATACGTAGGCTAGTAGTCATGAGGGCTAATGTGATGCTCGTTAAGTCTGTATTGCATCGTTAAACACGAATGCACCATGTGAGTACCCACCTTTATAAAGTGTTACATACAACTTGGTGAATATTTTTGCATCGCTAATCACTGCTCGGTACTATCAGTACTTACTTAACATCATAAAAATTTAGTTACTATCTACTAGCCAACAAGTATTTCTTGCCCGCTTACATATTAGGTAGTTGTAATGCATACGCGTTACGACTGCTGTGCTGTGGCTTTGGATTCGATCCCCAGGTCGGGTAAAAGTGGGTTGGGTTTTTCTATCACGAAATGCTTAGTATCAGCCCGGAGTTTGGAATTATGCCCGGTATGGCGTTAGGCTCGCCCCCTATCACATAATAGGGCGGAAATAAGCTCGGCGTAATGTGGGTGTACTGGTTACCTCTGCCTCCCCCTTTGGGAATTACAGATGTGAGTACGTATATATGTAATTATAAAAAAAAATGTCTCTTTACATTAAAAGCCTAGTATTTCTACCATAATTAATTATGAACACGATTTTCCCAGGGAAAACCAGTTGACCTCAAAATTTCACCTCTGCCTTCCATGAAAGCATGTGTGGAGGTAAATCACCAATCTTCCCGATAACTAGGGCAATTCACTATGACCCTTCAATAGAATGGCGATATAACGGTCATCGATAGAATACTGGACAATAGGCCACAGTATGTAACTATATGGAGCGGAACGTTGTCCTTTTGTCACAAACTATCGCCTAAACTGTGATAACTATCGTGGGAACATCAACTTGTCTGTATGTTGTATGGATTCTTCTAATTCTCTTTACACGCAAAATAATATATGATAGTCATTACTCCAGCCCTCTACACTTTTTGTTTTATCATGGCACGCCCACGTAACTACATTGGACTTGATGTTAAGGACAGTGGAGTTCAATTACTTATAAGGTGGTAGGTCCCTCGTTTGCGAGAGGCCGGCTGGGTTGGTACCACCGCTTTGTCTATTTCTGCCGCCAAGCAACAGTGTGTAAGCACTGTTGTGTTCCGGTTTGAAGGACATTGAAGCCAGTGTAATTACTGGGCATTATGAGACATAACACCTTATGTCTCGGGGTGACGAGCGCAGTCCAGTGTCATGCAGTGCTTTGTTATTTAAAGTTCTGTGTGGCGTTGCTTCTGTTTATGAGCAGGTGTGGCGCTTACCATCAGGCGAGCGACCTGCTCGTCTCGTCATTCAAGCTAATAAAAAAAAACCATCGTCAAAATCTCTCGCCGGTCGGCAGACAGCCCCGGAGCTACGATTTTTTTGAACCGGGCAGAAACTTGATAGTGGCACCCCTCTCCAGCATTTGAGATAAATTACTTAAAAAAAACTCACAAATATAATATAATGGTTGTCATTTTTCGTGAATGAGACAATAAGAGCCCTGTAATAAATTTGTACTTTTCACTTGTGGTGTGGGCCTTTTTCTTACAAGTCGACGGTGAGCCAACCAGGCTTCCGTATGCTTGGTGCTTTTTGGAGCAAGTTTTTTCATATTTTATTAATATTATGGCGGGTGCCCCGGTTTACCCCTCCGCTAGATCAAGGGCCGACGGCAGAATTATACTGACCTGAGGTTTCTGGGTATACTCTGACGTGATTCGCCTGAACGCCCCACTATGGTGGGCTTTTGCCACAAGTAGATATGGTGGTCGCTATCCAGTCGGGTACAAAAAGATTTGGTACCTTTCCACCAGGTCTCCAGGCCGGCTAAATCTTATGCCTGTATTGTATGTACCATTTCACCTTGTCCTGTGCCCGAATTTAGTCGGCACTTGGTGTGCTCATCACACCATATTCGCCTTTGTAATCAGTATGGACTATTTCAAAGTAGGTCCTATTTAAATATGAAGAAAATAGTCAGTCCTACCGGAAGTGAAATCGGGGATGAAAGATTACAAATTCGGCAATTATGCACCGATAAAGTCCATGAAAATGTGAAGCCAAAAATAAAACTCAGCGTCAAGTCCAATTGAGAGTTGGCGCTTTTAATTGATATAAAACTGTAAAATCATCAACTCTTACATTGATAAACGAAGCTCATAATTTTGGGCATTTTTGGATCTGTTTTTTTTTGTTTTGATTTTGATTTTTGTTAAAACGTTATTTATTAGTTATGTGACACTCATAGATTATTATTTATATAGAAAGTGAGACTCTTTTCGTTAAACTCAGATTTTATTTGTTACTGGAATTAAACTTATTTTTAAAACAGCACAATCTGCATAACCTTGTTCCAAGTTAATTGTTGCACTATTAAACTTCCATAACATGACATGATCTGTGTACAGTAATGATTGTCACCTTGGTGTCGGCACATGAAAATGTTAAGCCCGCGAGGTCATAGCACTTTATGTCTGATATAGATAATATTCACGGTTCGATGGGCTCTGGACGGCTTCCGTTGGTTTCATCATGTTTCCGCCATGTCTCTTTGTCCATAATGTTTGGTAAAGGGACAAAGTTGTATAAACAATTTAACTCTTCCACAATCTGTCAGTGTGCGTGTGAGACAATGCATGTATGGCGGTCAGTGTTGACGTAAATATACAGTATTTTTTATAGCATAGTTCACCAATATAGCATAGTTTTTTGAGTGGTAGAAACTTTTGTCTACAGCATGAATGGGCTGGCTCGTCCGAGTCGTTACCACAGTCTCACAGAAAACAGACGTAAAGTAGCAGATTGCTGCTGTGTTTCGTATGGTGAGTGAGATATCTGGAGGCCCAAATCCCTTAATTATCCCTTTCCTATAAGGTCGACAACGCGACCATAATTCTTTGGTATAGTGGGCATATATGGGCGGTGGAGATCACTTACCATCACGTGACCCACTTTCTCGTTTCCGACCTATGCCATAAAAAAACAAGCAAGAGGGTCACCTGATAGTAAGTGATCACCGCCCATGAACACTCATAATACCAGAAGAATCGTAGACGTGTTAGAGGAAAGGAACTTGGGATTGGGAAGGGGTGAGGGAATTTGTGCCTCCGGTAATCTCACTCACCGTAAGAAACGCAACAGCGAGTGTTCACTCAGGCTATTAGTTTTAAGAAGATAGGAGTCCTTTAAAAATAGGACAGGCAGACAGATAGGCGGCGCAGCGTAGGGTTAGTAATAGGGTTCCGTTGGCACCTTTTGGGTACCTACGTAACCCTAATTACAAATATAGAAGCTCACGCACACAGCAAAACGTGCAAGAATAGGGTGAATTATCTAGCCATTTATACCATAGGTTCTGACTGCCTCCGTGGCGTACTGGGCGAGTAGCCGGCTGTGAAGCGAGAGGTCGTGGGTTTGTTTTCGCTCCGAAACAATTAATGTTTATGTGATCCACGAATATTTGTTTCGGCTCTGGGTATCGTGGGACCAGAAGTTCTTCATAGTTCCTGATACTCACGGCACAAATTAACGTAGTATGGGGTCAGGGCTATAGGAATGACTGTTGGGTGTATTTATTTATAATATAAATATTTTTTCCAGGATTAAACGAGAGCTAAAATAATGAATTTCAAGAAGATGATCATTTTCTTCAGCGTGCTTATTGGGACTGCGATTTCTGTGGAATTGCCGCATGATTTTATAAGACATGTTGAGGTAAGAAAGTGCTATTTAAAACTCTTATTTGCTTGGGATCTTGTGAAATAATATTTTTATACTAGTCTTGGCACGCGGCACCGTCTCCATGAAAGTTTTTGCAACGAAATGCAAGCGTCTAAGAAAATCAGCTCGACCTCGGCTGACCCTGGAAATAAGCTGGGATATAGCCAGACAGAAAGAAGAGAAAAAGAAGATGTCGATGCTGTAATATCACAAACCTCTATTTGACTGGATATTAAAAGCGCCTATATTCAGTTTAAATATAACTGAATGGCCACACCTGTGTTGAAAGTGTACTGGCGTAATCACGATAAAGTGTCTAATGTTTATCGTCTGTCTTGTATCTATCAATCGGTCGGAACGTGCAGTTTATTTTATAGCTTCTATAAACTTCATGATGTAGTCTCTCCGCACCAAACCAATACTAATTTTAACGTCTCGTCTTAAATTATCACTATAAATGAAGAAATTTAGTTGGGGGGGGGGGGGTATTTAATGTGGGGTAGTTAGTATTTAAGTACCTATAGAAATATAGAAGCGAAAGAAGATTTTTGCTAGTGGCTGGCTCAACTAATCAAAATTTCTCTAAACAGTTATCTGGTCCAATAAATTTATGAAAAAATAAATAAATAATAAGTTGGAATACATCAACTTAATTTAAAATTTCGTTATAACACTGACATTTTCATATTTTCTAGGATAATGCTGAATCGGATGCACCAAGAGGTCGTCGTGGCGTCATCGAGGAAGAAAAGTATTACAACATTCACTCTGACAACAAACAAATCATGAATCAGCCTACGCCTTGGCTTCCAGGTCACTTACAACCGGTAGAAGATCCCACGACAAAAATATCAATCACGAATGATGTCAAGGATACTTCAATACCTCAAGATACCTATAACGTACCTCAATACCAGACAACAGAAAAAGTTACAGACAAACCAACTGGGCGAGGAGCGAGAGCATCTAATGAAAATTGGGTCAAACTACCTCTCTCTGGTCACAATGATGCCCAAAACGGTGATATACTAACTCCACCACAGCCTTCTGGAGAACTTATCAATTCCCGTATGCCTAGAGTCAATTTTGTCACACAAAACAAGGCTTTAGAGGCATCAGAGTCACGGTACGATAAGCAATCTATTGATAGATCAACAAGAACGAAGGAATTGAGAACAGAATTCGTAAGGCCGGACGAAGAAGACGTGGCGAAATATAAGCCAGTGTATCCAAGACAAGCAATCTATTACCCCGATGAATCTAGACGAATGTATTATGATGATCGATATAATATGCCAGATGATTTGTATAGACGTGATCCTTACTACGATCTATACGACAGAAGCAGATACTACCCTGGGAATGCACCAAGAGTCGATAGGTATGATGAGGTGGCAGATAATTATGTACCAAGGAAACCAAAGAGAATAATATACTACGCTCATCTTCCCGAAGTAGTCCGAACTCCACCGAGCGTCGATCTTCGGTACAGATATTCCGTCGATCCTTATAAACGTTATGATGATGATTCATACGCGAGAACCGGGAGGTATGACTACAGATTTAAGAATAGGTACCCTTATGCTCCACTTAGAAAAGAAGAAAGAAATTATAGAGATTTAGCCAGTGCTGGAACTGTAAATAAGGACAAGAAAGTAGAAGAGAAAGTTACTCCAACCGCAGTCCTATCTAAAAAGGAAGATAAAACGAAAATTCTTTCTGAAAATAGGAATGTTAACAGGAATATAATTAACAACCACCAATATCAAGACAGTGTTGATACATACAACCAACCAACTCACAAAGCCTTCCCAGATGTAGTGAGATCAGACAACGGATACTTGCGGTATGATGAACCTCTATTTCAAGGGGCTGTAGATAATTATCAGAGGAAATATTGATCCTGAAAGCTACACTGACGTTTTTGGCTCGTTTTCCAACAAACATGATTTGAAAAATAGCCTCAAATATCAGGAAAGATTTAATAAAGTAGTATTTATTCTTAGCATTGGTAATCGGGAGGTTTGAACGCGTGTATTGGCGCTAATAAAAGTTGTAACTGATCATCTTGTTTTAATTAGTTAGGGTTGCAGCGACAAATTGTACAAGCAATAAATCGAGCGTTTAAATTAAAACACGGGAGGGTGAAGATGAATTTCATTAAGAATTAATTAATGTCATTCTTAAACCGTTTTTGTTTTTCCACGCGAATAAAAAACATCTGTCGGAGATGGTGAGGCCGCGACGCGTTTTCTTGAGGTAATTAAGCAATAAATTTTGTGGCTGGCAACATCCGAGGTGGGGGCCGATTACGGCATTTAAGAAAATGGATAGTCGCTACTCAGAGACGTGACTAATTAGAATTGAGGGCTTAGAAAAAATCCTACGACGTGACAGCTTGTAATCAAGGGGATAGATTTGGTTTTTTAATGTTGGTGCCAGCAGTGTTCAGTTCTCATTGCTTCGGGATTAATGGGGCGGTAATAAATTACAGCGTAATTAAATGTCTCGTCTGCGGCTCAAGGGCTCGTGAAAGTTCGATGTTGCATACTAATAATGATTTAGAGAGATTTTCTATTCAGCGATACACGGGCAGTAGGCGCGTTAATTACAATATAAGGTCTAGCAACAATCTAACTAGGTATAAAACGTGACACTACGCTAATGGATGTTGTATGGACATAATTACATAAATAATATATTATTATAGTTCAATCGTTTGAGCCAAGAACGAGTCTGATTTATGCTATTATAGAATAAGAACCCTACTAAATTTCAGGTTGATCACTAGTAATACGGTACTTTAGTGACGCTATCGTCGAATATTTCCCATAGTTTAATATTTTGTACTTACGCACAAACGCGGCGTTATTGACACCCGTGACGCAACCATCCGAAGTTTGTCTTTAAAATTTAAATAGGGCCAACTTTGTGCTATACCCTTTCGAATCACCAAAACCTAATTTGCTATGAATAATTATTAGTTACATGTTGTGATGTTCAGGGTAAATCAATAATTACAAGTAAATATAAGCACTGTGCTCCACCTGCTCGGGGGCAGTACTCTGACAGACGTCGTACCGAGTGGATGGGTCACAGGCGCGTTATGAAGTCAATTCTGTGTTTTATTGTGTAAACCTACCACTACGAATTACGAGGACATAACACATGTTATATATGCCTGTAGTTATTAGGTACAAGTGTTGATACCCAATACCACTTTACCCGACCTGGGGATCCAACTCGAGACCTCAGCAAAGCAGTCGTACCGCGTACGCATTACAACTGCGGCACCGAGGCAGTCAATTTCATATCATATTAGGCGAATAAGAAATTACTTTTCGGGCAATTCTTTACTTTTTAACAGCATGAATTACTAATTAGCCACTTCAGAATAGTAATATTATACGAACTCGAAAACTGAACGTATTTGTAACTCGTACTAGACATACAAGTACACCGTACCCTCCAACCAGCAATGGATACCACGTACTGTATCATTACGAGTCTATGAAATATTCTGATTGCGTCACATATTAGTATAATGTGGTACACGGAATCCCTTGCCAAAATATGATCCTGTGTAAACAGGCAGAATGTCCTGTGGATCGTTGACATAATCAGAACAGAGGTAAATTATTTATAAGCTGATGTCTTTCAGATAACCGCACGATTGTGTAACTTTAGGACAGTATTAAAAGGCATAAAATTGGTAAATTATTGAATACCAGCTTTTGCTCGCGGCTCCACTCTCGTGAATGTCTTTATCTAGTAAAATGTTTATTATTTTCAGGAAAAAAGTACTCTATGTCTTTCCCCAGGATATAACCTATCTCTTTACCAAATTCCATTAAAATCCGTTCAGCCGTTTAGCCGTAAAAATGTAATGAACAGAGTTACTTTCGCGGTTATATATATTAGTATAGATTATATTATTTAGGGCCCATTTCACGACCATCGGTTAGACTAAGGTCAACAAGGTCAGATTTGTGTTCGACATGGTCATATTACAGTTTGAAAATTTTATAAGCACTTCTTTGTCAAATTGTGTATTTATTACCTTCTGCGTACTCAATTGCCTATTTGTTATGAATCGAAAAAACCAAATGCAACTTTGTTCTTGTTTCACAGCCAAATTGGGCGAATAAATCCTGGGGCAGAGTTCAATTCTTTTGATTAATTTATGGATTGGCATTATTATGCATTTCGCCAATTTAATATATTTTCAATACTTCACCAGAATACTGAAACGCTGGTGTGGCCGATTTCCAGTCCAGTGTCTTGCAGTGCTTTGTTATTTAAAGTTCTGTATGGCGTTGTTTCTGTTTATGAGCAGGCGTGGCAGTTATCATCAGGCGAGTGACGTGCTAGTCTCGTCATTCAAGCTAATAAAAAAAAATAAGAAAAAAAATTGTCCACCAATATTTCTATACACCCTACACGAAAGGGTTGTGACAGATGCCGGTCCTGAGGCAACATTAGATAACAAACAGAAGGCCTGTCTTGAGGCGAAATTCATTAGACGCCGTCTCGAGGCAGACCATCGGCTCGAACTCGATTCTGTTCAAATCCGGGGGTAGCGTGCTTTGCTAATTGGGTGCTTGTTTGCGGTAATCGTATAAAGGGTTGCTATTGTGGTTTCTGTTAATAAAGATGTTGAGGTGAATTTTTAGTGTAAGCTTAGGGCTGTATGCACAGGTATAAAAATAAAGTAATATAATTAAATAAGCAGCGACAGCTCAGCGAGGAGTGGTACGAACTGCCAAGACAAAAGTCGCGGTTCTAAACCAGCTCCAGCAGCATGCACCTTTGCCTTTTCTAAGTTACGCGTGTATTCATTGTTAATTATCGCTTGCTTCGATGAATGAAACATTGTGCGGAAATCTGTCTACTTAAGAATTCTCCATGAAAATATAAAGAAATTGAATCCATGAAAGATATTTGAAGTCTACCAACCCGCATTAGGCCATCGTGGTGGACTAAGATCTAACCTCTCTCATTCGTAGAGGAGGCCCGTACCCCTGCATAAACATAAACAATATGAGTCAGAACCTCGAATCCTGAAGTACTGGATGGTACTGGACTGCGCTCGTCACTCCAAAACATAAGATGTTTAATGTGCAGTAATTTCACTGGCTTCATTGTCCTTCAAAGGGAACACAATAGTACTTACACACTGCTGCTTGGCGGCAGAAATAGACAAAGCACTGGTACCTACCAAGACGGTCCCTCGCATACGAGTACCACATTTTTTAATCTTATTATTAGTTTGAGTGGGGAAACGAGCCGAGTGCTCGCCTGATGGTAAGCACCACGCCTGCCCATATATAGAAGTAACACCACACAGAACTTTGAATTATAAAGCACTGCATGGCATTGGACTGCACTCGTCACCCCGAGACATAAGATGTTAACTCTCATAATGCCCAATAACTTCACTGGCTTCAATGTCCTTCAAACCGGAACACAACAATGCACACTGCTGTTTAGTACCACCTAGTAAAATACCAAAATTTGCCTTGTTACCAAAAACCTACAGCTCCAAATGTGTCAAGGCAGTCATTATCGTTAAGTTAAACATTACCGGCTCATGTGTTACGTTTTAACTAGCCATTGTACAGCAGTTTAGGTAATAACTGTTTGAATTAACTAAACTAACGTATCGCGAAGTTTGCGTGCGACAACAGGACACTGTGACTATTAACATGTCAATAACAATTTGCTGAATTGCTTTTATGTCTGACTTGATATGGGACCCGGAGGGAAAGGGGTGGATTTAGGGTTGCCACGTCCGGAAATTTCATTATCTAAAATTTTGGAACTGTAATAATTGGCTGTAACTTAAATCTTTTTCCTACTAGCTTTTGCTCGCGGCTCCGCCCGCGTGATTCGTCTTTTTTCCGGGACGGAAGTACCCTATGTCCTTCCCCAGGAGATAACCTATCTCCTTACCAAATTTCATTAAAATTCGTACAGCCATTTAGCCGTGAAAACGTAAGAGAGAGATAGAGTTAGTTTCGCTTTTATAATTTTTTTACACCTTGGGCTGGTTTTAGTAGGGATTTCTAAGGATTTCTATTTTTTTCTAGTAATAAATATAACTTATGTTACTCAGTGATAATATAGCTTACTAAATAAAATATTTTTTGAAATCGGTACAGTAGTTTTTAAGTTTATTTGTTACATACAAAAATACAAATCTTTCCTCTTTATAATCTTAGTGTAGATATGAAAGTTTGGACGTTGAACCATGAACGCCCACAATGCCAGAAGAATTATAGACGCGTTACTGACCTTAAAGAAAGGGATCATTAAGGAATTGAAAAGGGAGAGATTTGGGTCTCCGGATATCTCACTCTACGTCACACAGCTACGTACTTAACGTCGGTTTTCTGTGAGACAGTGTTAAAAACCTTGTCGAGTGGGCCCATTCATGCTGTCTGTCTACAGTGTGGCAGTACATACACACATACATAGGCACTTACGCCTGTAATCCCCGAAGGGGTAGGCAGAGGTGTAACCAGTACACCCACATTTCGCAAAGCGTATCTCCGTCCCATGATGTGATAGGGGGCGAGCCTATCGCCATATCGGGCACAATTCCAGACTCCAGGTTGATACTAAGCATTTTATGATAGAAAAACCCAATATCACTTTACCCGACCCGGGGATCGAACCCGAGACCGCAGCGTCAGCCTTAGTCGTAACGCGTACGCATTACAACTGCGCCACCGAGGTAGTGTAGCAGTACCACTAAATAATTATAATTGTATGTCAACCCTAAAAGTTCAAACAGTCGCAAAGTCAAGGGTGGTCCCGGGCCAGCTAGGCAGCGGCGGGACGGCAAACGGGGGAAATTGATAATTTTCACTTGGCCCTTAATAACATAACCGTTACATTAGTTATTCATTAAACACGAGATATGATCCCGGGACCCGGTGTCCCGGACCCGGTATTAATATTTACGCGCGTTGTCCCTCTGTCCCGCCTTAAATTAATTTGCCCAATGATTTTAAATAGTAATTGTCTAGCGGATAGTTTACGAGTTCCATGATGGGTCCGTGAATAATTTAAGATGCTATTAGATATGAGATTAGTAATATCTAAGTATGAACATTAGCTTTATAAGCTGTATTAAATACTAGTATTCAGATGTTAAAGGTCAATTGCAGAAATAATCCTTTATAGCGGGTTCACATGGTTCGATTTTATTTGATCAACTGACTTGAACCAATAAAAGCTGTATGATTTTTGTTGATCAAATCGATTCAACGTCTGTTACAACAGTTCAAAACGCATTAGATTTAACAGTTAAGTAACTTTTTTTTTATTAGCGTGAATGACGAGACGAGCAGGTCGCTCGCCTGACGGTAAGCGCTACGCCTGCTCATAAACAGAAGCAACGCCACACAGAACTTTAAATAATAAAGCACTTCATGACACTGGACTGCGCTCGTCACCCCGAGACATAAGGTGTTAAGTCTCATAATGCCCAGTAATTTCACTGGCTTCAATGTTTTTCAAACCGGAACACAACAGTGCTTACACATGTTGCTTGGCGACAGAAATAGACAAAGCGGTGGTACCAACCCAGTTCCCGTGCAGTTGTTGGGAGTATAAAAATGATTTTGTCAGAAAAATATTCTGTCCTTATCCCACTCGCAGTGGGGTCGGCGCAACATGCTTTTAACACATGTTACACGTTTGGCTTGTAGTTACGACCGGCGGTCTGCCTGACGTCAACCCCTCTTAGGAGAAAACACCCAGACACAAAACAAATGTTTGTGGATCAGTGCGGAAAGCGAATCTGCGGCTTCTCGCATCACAGCCAGCTACTCACCCACTGCCCCACGGAGGTTGTTAAGAAAATAATAAAAAACGAACAAAAAAATAGATGACATAAAATTCGCAAAGCTTCGTGTCGTAAAACAAAAAAAGACCTCTGCACGTTTGACAAAACCAAGATCGCAACAAAACTAAAAACACCACTGTAAATTAACTGTGACACTCGCGACATTGTATCGATTTCTTAGAACGAACATCGAACCCACTATCCGAGATCTCGGCTTACTCATTTTACTTTATG
Organism: Mimas tiliae; assembly: GCA_905332985.1. Taxonomy (NCBI): domain Eukaryota; kingdom Metazoa; phylum Arthropoda; class Insecta; order Lepidoptera; family Sphingidae; genus Mimas; species Mimas tiliae. Next base: position 4,704,553 of record HG995254.1, read on the forward strand.
TGACACTTTATTAGAAGTTTAAGGAGGAACGATGTCCGAACAATGGAGTTATTTCGTTTCTTAGAAGTATTTCTGTCGTCTGATTCAGTATTAAAAAAATAATTTGCATACTTTGTTATTTATGGTCATTTTACGCGATGTTCGAGGATGACACACGCTGTGAGACACGATGAGTTGTCGCATACACTATTCCAATAAGCAATAAAATGTTAAGTTTTTATTAGTACTATATAAAAATGTCACCGTTAAATGTATATTAGTTTTGAAATGTTTCTAATTATTTCTTTCAATTTGAGTAAAAAGTTACGATTCTTATTAGCTTCTATTTAACACTGATATTTGGTCTAGGCTTCGCTACCGTGAAAGTCTGTTTCCAGGATAAAAGTAGCCTATGTCCTAATTCAGGTCATGGTCTTTACCTGTGTGAATTTTATTCAAATCCGCCTTAACAGACATCCAAATTCACAAACATCTATACTTTCACAATTATAAATTATTTAATTATACTAATATTAGTAGGACTAATACGATAATATGGAACAATTAAACAGTAGAGGATATAAATAAATAATATTTCTATTAAATAAATTGACTGCCTTGGTGGCGCAGTTGTAATGCGTATGCGTTACGACTGAGGCTGACGCTGAGGTTTCGAGTTCGATCCCCGGGTCGGGTAATACTGATATTGGATTTTTCTATTACGAAACGCTCAGTATCAGCCCGGAGCCTGGAATCGTGTCCGGTATGGCGATAAGCTCGCCTCCTAATAATCATGGGACGGAGACACATTCGGCGAAATTTGGGTGTACTGGTTACACCTCTGCCTACCCCTCTGGGGGATTACAGGCGTGAGTGCGTGTTATTTCTACAAAACAAATATTTTTAAGAACACTTTACATGTGGTAGAGCCACAAAGCTACAGCATGAATCGGCCAGTTCGATCGGGTTGTTACCATAGTCTCACGGAAAACCGACGTAAAGTAGCGGCTTGCTGCTGTGTTTCGTACGGTTAGTGAGATAATCCGGAGGGCTAAATGTCCCACTCCGTTCCAATCTTTTAATTATCCCTTTCCTTTAAGGCCGGCAACACCTTCATGATTCTGCTGGTACTGAGAGCGTTCATGGGCGGTAGAGATCACTTACCATCAGGTGACTCACATGTTCATTCGTTGGCTATGATACTTGAAGTGTCAAATACAAAACTTTTTTAGCAGTCTTTGGCTTCATGTTAACAACAAATTAACTGATTAATCCTTAACATTGAATATTCATTTAATTTTTGATTTAACCCTTCAACTTGAACCATCGAACAAAATGACAAAGACAACGCTGCGAAATGGGCTCTACTAGATTTCCCGTCAGGACGGCGCGGCGGCGCGGTGTCGAGTCGGAGCAGAGCGCGCGATGTCGCCCGATATCGGCTGATATACGCACAACGGCTGCCGGCCGCGGGCGGCTGTATGCGGCTGTATGCGGCTGTACGCGGCGAGTGGCGACAAAGAGCGCGCGCCATTAACCGATATTACACGACTATAAAGTAACCGCGCCGTGGGACGATGACGGCATCTTCACGACGTGGTTGCTCTACTTTGGATTTTAAAGTTCGCAGAAAGCCTATTCTGGTGTCAACTTAAGAAAATAGCTACTTTATATACGTGGTTTACTCCGGCGAGTGAGGTTCCGGGGTCAGTCGTTCGGTATAATTCTGTTGACCATTGAGGTTGACATTATTTGGACTGCATGGTCAGTCAATTGCAATTATGAGTAATATTAGGTACATTGTAGTCTAGTTACTTTGCCGTGCAAGTATAAAATTAATTTTTCCTGAGCTGTAGGTACTTCAAATCTTCTTACGCCTGTATTACCAAAGAGGTAGGTAGAGGTAAAGTTACTACACCTATAGTTCGCCGAGCTTATTTCCGTCTCATGATATGATAAGAGAGCGAGTTTATTTGTATGCCGGCCCCAAATTACTATCTCGAAATTCTTATCTTATGGGTGAAATCGAAACCTCCAACACAAATTGTCACTTCCTCATACTCTACCTGACAACTTCCGGGGCGCAGTGGGCGAGTAGCCGGCTGTGAAGCGAGAGACCGCGGGTTCGATTCCCACACCAAGACAAATATTTGTTTTACATATATTTGTGTGATCCACAAATATATGTTTTGGGTCTGGGTGTTTCCTCCTCAGAGGGGTTAACCTCAGGCGGGTGGCCGGTCGTATTTTTCTGTAACGTGTGTTAAAAAGCATGTTGCACCGACCCCACTGTGAGTGGGAAAGCGCAGCTGGAAGAGCAGAGTATCATATACTCTACTTCCTTATCCTACAATTGCATGTAGAGTCACATCCATACCGATGCAAGTGTACCGCAATATTTTGCACAGTACACACATTACGAGCGATCATTTCGCATTATATTACACTGGGCCGATGTGTCGGACGCGTTTTTGCGCGGACGGGTATCGAACCTGGGCCCGCGTGTCGATGCCCACCACTAACCATAAATACGCGTCCGCGTGGATGGATCCAGGGGAAGTTTGGGGGTCAGGTACCTCGGTAGACGGTAGAGTCTAGACTTTACTATGAGAGAATAAATGTTTGCGTTTGCTTGTTGATTATTTCGTTTATATGCGAGCGACCTGCTCGTCTCGTCACTAAAAAAAACCTATGACTTAATCCAGTTCATAGTATACCTGTGTGCTAACATTTATCCAAAACTAATCATCACATTTATCTAAATCCAAACATCTAAATTCGCAAACTCACAAGCATTCAAACTTTCTCTTTTTTAACATTAGTAGGATAGAAGTCCATCTCAGTCCGCTTAGTGGGGATTGTTCGAAGTACCAATATGAAAGTCGCAGGTTCGAAATCAACCCCAAGATCTTGCACCTCGTGACTTTTATAAAATAGGCGTGTATTCATTTTTAAACCAACAAACCCGATAATTCTCCATAAGAACTTCTATGGTGTGTGAAGTCTGCAAAACCACATTAGGCCAGCATGGTGGAGTAAAGCCTAATCCCTTTCATTCGTAGAGGAGGCCCGTGCCCAGCAGTAGGACCGAATAATCTATAGAAATAAATAAAATTGAAGTGTCTGTTTGTATTAAACTGGTTATATTAAAATAACCGCTTTTTACTACATGCATATGAATGTATACGAGTATACGGTACATATACCAAAATATTTTTTTTTCAATTTATGTCTGTCTGTCTGTTTGTTCCGGCTAATCTCTGGAACGGCTGGACCGATTTTGATGGGACTTTCACTGGCAGATAGCTGATGTAACTAAGGCTACTTAGGTACTTTTTTATTCCAGAAAATGATATTCACGCGGGCGGAGCCGCGAGCTAAAGGTGGGATAGTAATATATTTTATCACTACAATCACGTGATCCACTTGCACGTTTGCCAGCCAGCTATTAAATAAATCAGAAACTATTGTGGCTACTAACTTAGTTACTGCGTGCGGCTGCGTGCCGTACCAGCTCTTATAACATATCAATTGTCTTTATTGACGTATTTTTATTATTAATGCCCATTTATGCCCAACATTGGCATGTCAAACGATTTTATCTTGACGTTAAACTATTTTTATTGAAAATGAAGTTGTATTTACTTGAGATATTGGCTGGATGCTTTTGTATTTTATTATCATAGATATACAGTATCGTTGGTCTAGGCGTATTTAGGCTAGGAACTGGGAGGTCTTGGGTTCAATTCCCAGTTCGGGAAATCACAATTCGTATTCGAGTTTTAGATTGGAAAAATGACACATGACTTATCTAGGGTTGGAATGTATGGCGATTGGCTGGCCCCCTATAACATCATGGTACGGAAATAACCTCGGCGAAACGTGGGTGTAGTATTAGTTGTACCTCTGCCTACCTCTTCGGTGATAAAGGCCCGAGCTTATGTGCGTATGTAAGATATACAGTACTGATATTAAAGTTACATAAGTTTACAAAAAAAAACTGTCACTACAGTAGTCACTTGGTTAATGAATACATCTATATAAAGTATATATATTCACACCGGAACACAACAGTGCTTACACACTTTTGCTTGGCGGCAGAAATAGATAAAGCGGTGGTACCAACCCAGCCGGTCTCTCGCAAACGAGGGACCTACCACCTTGTCTAACTAATCTGAACCACCTTCGAAATGTGTGTACGGCTTGAATACAGTAATTTTACATGTTTATTTATATAAAATATCTTACTGGCCGTAATCTATATTATATATAAAAGCGAAATACCACTGACTCACTGATTCATCACGATTTCTCAAAAACTACTGAAGCTGGGATCATGAAATTTGGTCAGATGATAGTTTGTGTAATGTAGACGTCAGCGAAGAACGGATTTTTGGAAATTTACATTTTAAGGGGGTAAAAGAGGGGTTTGTCCGTTGTATGCAACTTTTTTATGGAAGGGGATACGACTGTGATATTGAGCGCAAACATTGCTTATTAAAAATAATAAAATATGAGGGTCATATTTTTGGAAAATTCCACTTAAAAAAGGGGGGAGGGGGGTTGAACTTTGTATGGAACTTTTTTAATGGAACGGAATACGACTGTGAAACTATGCACGAACTTTGCTTATGACAATTAATGAAATATGTGATTCACATTTTTGCGAAATTTTATTTGGAAAAGGGGGAGGAGGGGTTGAACTTACGCACTCACTGACTGATTAATCACGATTTCTCAAAAACTACTGAAGCTGGGATCATGAAATTCACATTTTAAGGGGGTAAAAGGGGGGTTTAAATATTGGATGAAACTTTTTTATTGAACGGAATACGTCTGTCAAATTAAGCATAAGATTATAAGGGGGGGTTGTGTTGAATTGGTGTTGATGTTTGTAGTTCAATCATGCCTTATCGGCTGAACGGATTTGCATAAAGTTTGGCATACAGGTAGACAAAGACATGAATTAGAACGTAAGCAACTTTTATCCCAGAAAAAGATTTTACGCGGGCGGAGCCGCGGGTAAATGCTAGTAAAATATAAAACACAGCTTCATTATGAGCGAACGCCTTTACGGTAATCAAAGTAAATTATAATTAGAAAATGAAGTGAAATTGTTGCATATTGCTGCATTTTAAATTAGGGTACCGACCATTTATACATATAAATAAAATTAAAGTATCGGTCTGTAATTTCGAAATAAAAGCTTTTTCTTAAGCTCCTATGGCTATTTGAACGTTAATAATAAAAAATATTTTTTTATAAATAATTTGATAACTTTTTCAAAATGTTTATCTATATGTTTATAGGGCTTAATCTTTGAAACGGTTAAACCAATTTCGCTAGGACTTTCATTGAAAGACTCATCATGATTTTTAATTTAGGCTATTTATTTTCCCGGAAAATCTTCTACTTGGGCAGAGCCGCGAGGAAAACCTGGTCTACATTATAACCTTAAAGATACCTATAACTGAATCATATCCCATCGCAAACTAATAAACTAACCCGGATTTATACATAAAATTCGTTCCATATCTTGAATTCAACATTCAAATTTCGAAATGTAAAAGCAGCGCAATAGAAACGTCGTAAGTTTAAAAGGCAACAGTTTTGCGGAGTTTTTAATATTAATATCCGACAGAAATATAAATCACATGGAAAGTTGCAAGTGGTTGAGTCGCAACCGCAGCGCTGTCAGTGAAAAACTTGCGCTCGCGTGAAGTTTTCTACTGCAAGGGACGTTGCTGCGGATATTGCGGATATCCTGCTGGTAACATTCTCACCATGTCTTTTTATCCTATTATAACTGTGAATGTTTGTATATTTGTATTATGTATTGTATGGATCTTTCATATCTGTCAGAGGCTATCTGGGTTGGTACCACCGTAGCGTATCGATATTTATAGCGTATTTGAGCGTATCTCCGTCCCACGATGTGATAGAGGGCGAGCCTATCGCCATACCGGGCACAAATTCCAGACTCCAGGTTGATACTGAGCATTTCGTAATAGAAAAACCCAATACCACTTTTACGCGCCCCGGGGATTGAACCCGACGCCTCAGCGTCAGCCTCAATCGTAACGCATACGCATTACAACTGCGCCACCGAGGCAGTAATAAATTAATTAAAATAAATAAATACCAAAAAATCCGCAAATATCCGACTCTCGTCATCTCTAGCACCCCTAATTCGCAGGTGAGTGTAGGTGAGGCGAAAAAGTTGTGAATTACAGACGTTCCCCCAAGCGCTATACGTCATACGAGCCTGTTTAATATTCTACGCGGTGCTTAACATCCCTGTTTACCTACATATAGTTTTAGATATGAGTTTCCTTGAGTTGCTTAATTGTGGTGACTCTGGTTTTTTTTTATTAGCTTGAATGACGAGCCGAGCATGTCGCTCGCCTGATGGTAAGCGCCACGCCTGCTCATAAACAGAAGCAACGCCACACAGAACTTTAAATAACAAAGCACTGCATGACACTGGACTGCGCTCGTCACCCCGAGACATAAGGTGTTAAGTCTTATAATGCCCAGTAATTTCACTGGCTGCAATGTCCTTCAAACCGGAACACAGCAGTGCTTACACACTGTTGCTTGGCGGCAGAAATAGACAAAGTGGTGGTACCAATCCAGCCGGCCTCTCGCAAACGAGGGACCTACCACCTTGGTTTGAACCGATCGGCACCAGCACCGGCACCGATTCCGTAGATCACTTTATTGTCGTTCATGTGTAAGAAATGAATTTTATTTCTGACTGTTTAGGTTAATTTTTGAATTCAGGTTTTTGAGTTTTATAAACTTATCGTAAATTAGATTTTTAAAACAAACTTCTTAAATACTGAAATGAAGATAGATATTTCAAAACATAAGCATTTTTGAGTTTTTTGTAACAGATGCCAGCAAACGAGCAAGTGGGTCACCTCAATTAAAGTGTTCTATACCGCCCATGAATACCTTCGATAAGAATCATGGATGCGTTTCTGGCCTTAGGACAAAAATGGGGATTGCGTGAAGTGTAGACAAAACTACAGCCTACAGCGTGACTTAAAAAAATACCACTTAAAAAAATAAGCATTAAATGCTTTTACAACTTAGATTATGTATAAACACGGAAGGCTTTACACATTTAAAAAAATGCAAACAGTTCACAGGAAAAATCAACTTTCATACAAAGCAATAAGGCTTAGAATGACTGAGAATGTAGCACTCACAACAGTGGGGTGGCAATAAATTATGTGTCGGAATCTAGGAGTATTGGTATCGGTCGCGACTGATAAAAGTCCTCTTTGCACGACCGACTTGTGATGTAGTACTAGGGATGTGTTTAATAGTCGATAACCTATCGATATACTTATTACGACTTTGTTACCCGATTCCACGATATTGGATGGACATGTTATTAAATTGGCGGACTCAAACTAGCTGAAAATATTAGAATTAATTAAACAAAGATCCGACTGCGTATATTTTTACATCTCGTTTTACATCTGTTACTGTTTGACACTGTCTAACTCGTGGCGCAGCGGGCGAGTAGTCGGCTGCGAAGCGAGAGGCCGTGGGTTCGATTCCCACACCGAGACAAATGTTTGTGTGAACCACAAATATTGGTCTCGGGTCTGGGTGTTGTGGACCGCAAGTCCCTCGTAGTTCCTGATACCCACGATACAGGTTTACCTAGTGTGGGGTCAGGACTATGTGTGTGACTGTTGGGTGTATTATTATAACTAGTGATGTTAGCTTTCACAGATAGACGGCGTAGGTTCTGTAATAGAGTTCGGTTGGTTGGCCATTGGGCATGGAACCCTAAAAAAGATTGGAAACAAAGTTTCAATATAATTACACCAGTAATAACATAGAAATTTGATTTTGTGTAGTTTCATAGTTTGACATAACGAAATACTTTATATGTATCAATGATGTATTCTATGAGCATGTAAATTTCATTTAAAACCATAGTCGAGCTGTGCTATCGATAAAGCTAGAACATCTCTAATTCCTTAGCGTTCGGAGCACGTTCCGGTCAGCTGCGGGTCTTTTGTCTGTTTTCTTTTTAATTACCACCAATAAATAGCCGGTGAGGCTGTTTAAGATAGGGGAGCGTTCGTCCACTGTCTCTCGCCTCCGACCACCGACTCGATTTATATCGATATTGAGTTCGTGAAATACGCAGAATTGGATACTTCGTTAATGTTCTTTTTATAAATAGATGTCACGAATAGTATTCGATTGTGGTTGGGTTCTAGGTTATGTTAAATAATACACAATATGATCACATGGTTAATTAATATAATAATGGCGGATTCAGTCATAGTATTCTAGGGAATATGGGGTTCACCGCTCTGTTTTGTGGCTTGGGGATATATTTTTGCATATTGGCCAGGTTACGTCAGTTGTATAAGCTAGTCATATGACTAAGCATGGCTGCTACAATTTTACTAAATAGTGTAGTTTTACTTGTTTAAAAATAGTAACTATTCGATTCGTAACTTGCAGTAGTAGTCATAAGGTAGTAGGTCCTTCGTATGCGAGAGACCGTATGGGTTGGTACCACTGCTTTGTCTATTTCTGCCGCCAAGCAGCAGTGTGTAAGCACTGTTGTGTTTTGATTTAAAGGGTATTGAAGCCAGTGAAATTATGAAACTCAACATCTTATGTCTCGGGTTAACGAGCGCAGTCCAATGGCATTCAGTGGTTTGTAATTCAAAGCTCGACGTGGTGTTGCTTCTATTTATGGGCAGGCGTGACGCTTACCATCATGCGAGCGACCTGCTGTTTCAGCACTCATAATAATAAAAAAATTACCCAAGTGTAGTTGTCGCATTTGTGTATTTCATAGTTACAAACCCAATATAATTTCGCAGATTCTTAGTTTACATCCAAAGCACCGTAAAACAATGAATTTTTCACACGCTTGAGTGTTCTTCCCTACAAAATGTTAATACGCCAATAAAAAGACACAAATAGATGTAAATCACATAACACGCCGCCATAATCGGTGCCTTGCGGTTACGATGGCCATTACGCCAAAAAATAACTTGTCCCATGAAAGGCCAGGACTGCATTTACCGAGCATTTCGAATTCCGAATGGGTCCCAACGAGTCCCAGACGTGTGAGCGGGGGTATTTGTTTTATTGATATTTTAGCGGCGGAATGATTTTTCGCGGCTCTACGACTCTCCCGGGGTGCGACCGTAAGTATTGATGGCTGGGCTAGGTGACGGATTTGGGCCGTTTTTTTAGGAATTATTGAAATTTATTTTATTAGTATTTGGGATCATTGATTGCTGCATTGGATATACGAATACGATAATTAAACAATACAACTGCACTGTCATAAACTCGACTAAGATACATACAGTGTTATACAGTATTATACAGTACGTGTGTGCTATACAGTAGCAGTACAGCAGCATTGTAATATTTTTTGGTTCTATTATTTTGGTATCTAAATGAATGTTTGTGTGAGAGTACAGAAATATTGACGTGCCTCACACAATGAGATAAGAAACAATTTGAGCAGTTGAACACAATTGTGGCGTCCGTCTCACCTGTTATGCTATTAAACTACTAGCTTTTGCTCGCGGCTCGGCCCGTGTGAACGGCTTTACCCGGGATGAAAAGTAGCCTATAACCGTCTTCAGGGTCCCATTTATCTTTTTGCCAAAATTCATCAAAATGGATTCAGCGATTTAGGCGTGAAAGCGTTAAAAACAAGGAAATTCACTAACGCATTTATAATATTAGTTAGGATTAGATATGCACACTCATTTAAACGTGGTAGAGCCACGCTAAAGACTCTCTGTAGACTTTTGTCTACAGCATTAATTATTTCCGGAGGCCAAATCCTCCTTTCTATTAGATACGTTTATTCGTCTGATATTATGGTTGGAGGAGAGCACTTATCATCAGGTGACCTACTTGTTCGTTTGCCGGCATCTGCTGTAAAAATACTCTTTATATAAATATGTTAACATGTACGTATTCGAGCGTTTGTACGGACTATGCTGTGGACCACAGTCTACATGTGTAGTGTAAGTTCCATTCCCAAATTTATTTTTTTCTGATTCCGATCCTGTTTTATATTTGGGACAAATCAGTGATGGAGGTCGGTAGATCGCGTTGCTGCGTTAAACATTCACACTAACGACGTAAACGCTACGCCTAGCTTCTAAAATACTATGATTGGGCCCATCTTTACGACTTAATAATGGCACACGTGGGGATCGAAACATCATAGAAAATATATTTTTAGGTCTAAGGAAATTATTTTATTGATCTTGATTCATAAAAAATGTAAATATCTCTTTGTGGGTGCGGAATTTTTGAAGTGACTGATATTTTTTTTACGCTGCGCCGTTTTATCTAATATCTTTTATTTTTGTATCCCTAATCTTTAACAAAGTCAATCCATCGTGCGAGCATTGTGTATATTTCGAATTTCGAACACATTTTTGACAAAAAAACATTTGCTTTATGGCAAAAGGACCGTGCGACAGTGCATTCAAAAAACAACGTAAAGTAAAAAGATAAACACACGATGCGACACGAGCTTCAGCTGATATTTCAAACATTGTAAATCGTAATTCGATAACGCAGCCTCCCACTGCGATACAGGGCCATTTTTTGTTGGTACTATTGTAATGGTAAATATATCAATATCTTATGGTACTGATTTAGTTTATATGGCTGGTTGCTTTATAAATGGCGATGATCACGAACTTAATAGAAGGATTAGGCTTTAATGACAATAGTTTTAAGTGTTAATGCTATACAATAAGTATCAGAAAATTTCGAATTAATATCAGTGGCTACTGTTACGATTTAAAAACTAAATATAATTACCGACGTCATTATAATAGCGCCACTTACTTCAGCAATATCATTAAATAATTATTTGTGCCACATAACTTTTTAGAGTGAATCACCTTCTTACTTTCATTATGTATCCCGATAAAAGCTTTATCATGATTATTTTATCTCGAATCAGTCAAAACTATCTGTACACAATCGAATCTAGTACCAAAGATGATCAAACCGAGCGGATTTACGCATTAGTGTGGCAACACTGCGGCATGCTGTGGCATTATTGTCACCGGTCGCGATAAAACGTGTTGTCGCTATCTGGCGGCTGAGTGGGCTTCGTTGTTCCAAGCCGCGCGAGTGCTTTACGCGGCGCCCGCGCATAGATTTATGCGCGCCGCCCCGCGTAGATTAGCGTGATAGATGCGCGAGCAGTTAGCTCGGTGTTGTCAGATTGTTTTATAATATAAATGTGATTTGCTTGGTTGAATCAGTAATGGAAATATTTTAAAATCAGATTATAAGAATCACAGCAAATGGGATAAATATTTGACATAATTAATTAAATACAAATATGTGTTTCTAAAATGTTCGTTCACATTGATACATGAGGTCGTCGACAGGTCAAAATCGCCTTATTCCGTTTGATCAATGTCCATCCATTCCGGGAACAATAAGTTCGCACCTAATTCCATTTCACAGGGTGCAGAAAACAAAGTGTCGTAATTAGTCAATTGGGGCGACAGGGCAAGTTGTAACAAGTTATTTGGCACTGGCACTCCGCTGTTTATTATCCCTACTGTCCCCAACTAATTTATTGGGCCCTTAACGCCCTTTGCCCTGATGGATCACCTCATTTAACATTAAGGCTACCATAAGGAACTTGACGCATTGTTATTATATTTTTCAGGTGGGTAGAACTAGGGTGTGTTTATTGTCTTATGTATATTAACAATGGATAGTCTTGGACTATACTTTTCATTAATTAGATTTCAATAGATATTTAAGTGACATGGAGTTTATTTTTAAAATAAAGTACTAATTTGGTTTAGCCATAGGAATATGTAACGATTTTAATTCTGCAACGAATGTGTATTATTTATAGAAAGAGTCTTATTTTGCAAAAAATACGAGCTTATTGGAGATTAATATTCACTGGCATAAAAAATATATATCCCGCCATAGTGGCACGTTTCTTCGAGTTGCGTTCCGGGGTCAATGTATATCCAGTAAATTTAGGTCGGTATAATTCTGCCGACCGTGGAGATACGCAAAAAAGATTACCTATATAATAAACGCGTCATAATCCTAGTGACTAGACAATTCTGGCAACTTACTGGCCATTAATGTTCGAAATTTAAATATGTTATACAGTATTGTCTCAATAAAATCGTACTGCCAACACATCATTACTAATTTCAACAAGAAAAAAAGAAAACATCCGCGAAAACGAGGAAATAATTTTGTCACTGTCCCCAAATAAATATGGCGGTTATTTATGTGCGAGTGAGACAAGGGCGGGTAATTACTTGGAAGGACACCACGGCCCCCTGCGGGCTGGTACGATGGAGTTTGGACACGCGAACTTTGCAGATATCTAATGTTTGGATTGTATGTGGTTTTGGTTCGGGTGATTTTTTTATACTATTTAATGGCGAGACGAGCAGATTCCTCGCGTGGTAGTAAGCGTCACATCTGCCCATGACTAATAGGAACACTACTCCGAACTTTAAATTAGAAAGGACTGCTTGGCACTGCAATGCGCAATATCAAGAAAAAAATATATAGTTTTAGGTAGTTTTCTATTCAACAACATCATCAATCATCTTTTTCGAGTGGTAGAGCCACGCTGTAGACAGTTTTGAAACATAACTGCATAGAATAAGTGGTAATCAATATGGCCATGAATACGTGGAGGCTTGTAATTAGCTATTAGTCTTAACTATAGAATTTATATCATAAATATTATTAGTCTGTAAGCTTCCCTAAAATAAATATATAATATAATATAATACATTATATTTATAGTGATTTCTTAGGTTTACGCGAATATTACATATTGAAATAAAACTAGTTTATACGGATTTTATCGCGCTTTAATTTTTATTTTAGTCCCGACGTTTCGAAAGCTTTTCAGCCTTCGTGGTCACGGGAGAGACTGAGGTGTAGGTCGTCTCGAAAAGTTAATGTTACAATGTTTCGAGACGATCTACACGTAAAAAAATCCGTATAAACTAGTTTTATTTCAACATTATATTTATTTTTATAATGTTCTGTATGTAGTATGTATCCTTTGCACCTACTTCATTAATCTCTGTATCACTTAAAGGTGGGCAGGTAGAGAAAAAAAAAAAAGGTAGAGAATGCCTCAGGCATTATGTCCACCTTTATACGAAGTTGTATAGAAGTACAAATAAATAAATAAATAATTTAACAGGCGATTCTTAAGACAACTATCATCCGTCTGAGGTTAAGGGGTAGAAGTACTGCACTTATATCGATCACTTAGAGGGACAAAGGGCGGGATACTCCATTAATTATCGCCACAGTGGCCGAGATTCGAACACAATCTTTTGTTTCATAACTTGGTGAACTTATGTTTGGTAGTTTTGGTAGACGGAAAATTAGAAAATTGAGTTTATTATTTTGTGAGATGGTATGGATTGAGAATCATTGAAATTATTAGATAATAGATCTAATAGATAGAGTGACTACCTCGGTGGCGCAGTTGTAATGCGTACGCGTTAAGATTAAGCTAACGCTGAGGTCTCGGGTTCGATCCCCAGGTCGAGTAAAGTGGTATTGAGTTTTTCTATCACGAAATGCTCAGTATCAGCCCGGAGTCTGGAATTCTGTCTACCCCTTCAGGGATACAGCTTGTATGTATATATACTGAGAGTAAAAATATATCGGCAGTTTAAAGAGTTTGGATACCGTAACATTCAAATTAATGTTTGATCGACACTTTTTTATGAGATATAACAACTTATGTCTCGGGGTGACGAGCGTAGTCCAACGCCATGTACGAGTAGTGCTATGTATTGAAATGAAAGTAGTTTATACGGATTTTATCGCGGTTTTATTTTATTTTAAGAAACTAGGGGCTTTGACCATGGTTTTCCACAAAACATAAAATAAAAAAAAAACTTAAAGTCCGACGAATATGAGACATATCTTACTTTCTTCCCCACATTATTCTGCATCGATTGGTATCGGTCTCGATCCCTTACCCCCAGCGGTTTCGGAGGAGATAGCGTGACAAGCTTTTGGCAGCGGCGGCGCCAGTTACTTTTTTTAGAATAGAGAGATTTAAGAAATCATTAGTGCTATGTAATTCAAAGTTCTGTGTGGCGTTGCTTCTGTTTATGGACAGGTGTGGTGCTTACCATTAGCCGAACGACTTGTTCGTCTCGTCATTCAAGCTAAGTTACTGACACAGTCGCGTTATGGATGACAGAAAATATAAGACTAAAACACGTTTAGTTTAAAAAATAAATGACTACTTATCATCCGGTAATTCAAATTCCAATACCAAATTTGTCTCAAATTATAAAACAAAAACAAAAGAAATTAATGATGTCTGACAAAGATTCCATGTCGTCCAAAGTAAATCAGCGTTTAACATAACTGCCTCTAAACAGCGGAAATTGTATGTATTATCAGATTATGGTCACATTACTGACTGAACTTTTATGCACCGATCATGGTAATTTCGGAGTGGACATTAGGCTGGCCGCGCGGTTGTTTTGTTGGACTTCAATCGACACTGTGACGGAGAACACATCAATAATGAGCGTGCGGACGGCCTACAGGACATCGGGCGTAATTATTCATCGGGTTTACAGGGTTGGCATGTGGAACTTAATAAAAACAAAGTGATTAATTGTATATAGAAGAATAATAGAGTTTTTATTCGCTAGAATGAAGATACGAGCAGATTACTCGCCGGATTGTAAACGCCATGTCCCATAGACAATAGCAAAATCACATAGAACTTTGAATTAAAAACTGCATGGCACTGCGATCATAAGATGTTATATTATTATCTCCTAATGTCCAGTAAATTTGGTACCTGCCCACATTGTCTCTTATATACGAGGGACCTACCACATAGGAAATAGAAATAGGAATAGTACTAAAAGAAGAAAGTCAGTTTTTTTATTTGTTATTTAGATATCGTTTAAGATTATATGAGTTCAAGTAATCTAAAACTCATGACTTATTTAAATTTTGATCCAAATCGCTTCAGTTATTTCATATTTGATCATACAATGTGTCCATTGCAGTTTTTTTTTGACTAAATTGTCAATAACATTATGACTAAGCACCCAATGGTAAAACAGACTTGGATGGATTTGCTATCCTTGAATAAAAGCCTTGGAAACACATTATTTAGACAATCGATACCCCATCAACTGACAACCCTACACATTGAACGGGTGTCAAGAGTGACCGTTCGTAAATTATTCGTTCAAATTTAGAACGGCATCGGCTAAACGTTTCGGGGCACTAATAAGTAATACCCGACCAGATTAATACAACCCGCCCACCGCGTTACACCCAGACTGATTTATACTAGATCGATGCAACCTGAGGGCTCAATTTAAACTGGTTGTTTATTGCGGTTCGCAATTACTTGGACGGTCCATTCAGTAACGAATGTTTATGAGTTTGTCACTGTAGTACCGAAGGGGATAATAACATGGGTCCCCGCCTGGGGGCGCCACCAGGCTTTCGGTGAATTAAGTTTAATGATCCCGCTCACTTTGAACCGTCAATAGGTTGATTGTCTATTAACGTGACGTAGGTATTTCGTCTATGATAGTACTTATATAGCCGATTTCAATAAACGATCTTGGATTGGTTGTCCAGATCGATCCCAAAAATCGACACATCAAACTTAGTAATTTATACGCGTAACTTTCAAACTGTATTCTTATTGGCTAATTTCTGAGATCGATCGGGATCAGCTGTTATAGAAGTAGAGATTCTGGTTAGGGATTGGTGTCTGAAAGTTGTCTTTATTAGGTATGTATCAACATTTTTCATAATTGGTTTTCATCAGCAAAATAAACGTGGTATGTAAAAAGAAAAGCAACGAATACTCAGCGGGAAGTTGTAAGGACTGCCGAGACGAAAGTCGCAGGGTCGAAACCAATCCCAAGAACATGCATTTAAAAGTTACGTGTGTATTAATTGTTAATTATTACATGCTTACCGGTGGACGAAATATCATGAGGAAACCTGCATATCTGAGAAGTTGTACATAAGTATTTCGAAGGTATGTAAAGTCTTTTTTTATAGTATAGTCCGGCAAACGAGCAAGTGGGTTACATGATGGCAAGTGATCTCCACCGCCAATACCAGAAGAATCATAGGCGAGTTGCCGACCTTAAATTAAATGGATAATTAATGGATTGGCAAGGGGAGGGGGATTTGGGCCTCCGGATATTTTATTCACCGAACAAAACGAATCAGCAAACTGCTACTTTACGTCGGTTTTTACTTGGTAATGAGCTGGCCCACTGGTTTACTTACTGCGTTTATAAATTAAACATAACATTTTTCGTATTACAGATAGAGATGTATTAAACTGTACTGTACTCGCCAATTTTTGACTGCCTCGGTGGCGCAGTTGTAATGTGTACGCGTTACGACTAAGGCTGACGTTGAGGTCTCGGGTTCGATCCCCGGGTCGGGTAAAATTATATTGGGTTTTTCTATTAAGAAATGCTCAGTATCAGCCCGGAGTCTGGAATTTGTGCCCGGTATGGCGATAGGCTCGCCTCCTATCACGTTATGGGACGGAGATACGCTCGGCGAAATATGGGTGTACTGGTTACACCTCTGCCTACCCCGTCAGGGATTACAGGCGTGAGTGAAAACAATCGTCAGATAATTAAACGGTGTAAGCGAACAACGAAATGATCACTGCAGAACACGTACGGTGTTAGTGATGTGTGTGTTAGAGGTTGTGTGTTAGTGTGTGTGTTAGTTGAACACAGTTGATCACAGTTTGTGTACGAACAACGAAATGCGCTCATAAACTAGTTGTTGTGCGCCCGAATGACATTATCGTCTACGTGCTTAGCTTGACGAGGGCCACTAAACATACGTTAGTGGTAGAGCCACGCTGTAGACACTTTTGTATACGGTATAAATGGGCCGGCTCGTCCAGGTCGTTACCACTGTCTCACAGAAAACCGACGAAAAGTAGCAGCTTGCTGCTGCGTTTGATGCGATTTGCTTTCGCACGGTGAGTGAGATATCCAGAGGCCTAAACCCCTTCTAACTCAAACAAAATGTTATTGCACGACCTGGGAATTGAATCCAGGACCTCACGGTTCTCAGCCTTAGAACGCTACCACTACCTACCTGATGGCAAATGATTTACAGCGTCCACGACCACACTACTAACTACTAGAAACTGACATACTAGAAAACCAGGGATACGTTGCTGAACTTTAAGGAAAGGAATGGGAGTTAAGGAGGAAATAGGGAATTTGGGCCTCCAGAAATCATTAGAAACTTAATAGCAAGCTGCCACGTTTCGTCAGTTTTTTGTCAGACATTCATACTGAATAAAAAATGTCTACACTACCACTTACAGTTTTAAAAGGTACGTGACTAAAAAAACAACTTTACCAACGTTTTGGTAAATATTAAATACGCTAATCTCTGCAACTACATGAAGTTATAAAAGCGTAGTGTTGCTAGTTTCGTGGGCCGACGAGCGTCGAGTCCAGAGTTAGAGCGTCGTTACCCACCAGCAATCATTCTCTCGTGAGGAGCTCCCAACTATCGCACGTAATTAACCAATGTCCGCCGAACAATGATATAACTTACTGGAATAGGACTTGACCAATTAGACATACGCACTCACGCCTATAATGCCCGAAGGGATAGGCAGAGGTGTAACCAGTACACCCACATTTCGCCGAGCGTATCTCCGTCCCACGTTGTGATAGGGGCCAGCCTATCGCTATACCGGGCACAAATTCCAGACTCCAGGTTGATACTGAGCATTTCGTAATAGAAAAACCCAAAACTACTTTACCCGACCTGGGGATCGAACCAGAGACCTCTGCAGCGTTGTCCTCAATCGTAACGCGTACGCATTACAACTGCGCCACCGAGGCAGTGGAATTATATCTATTCTATATCGAATTGTTAATCAGTGTCGCTTTAACGGCTGAACGTATATGAATGAAATTTGACACACAGATAGACCATCACCTAGATTAAGAAGTAGGCTAAGTGTTATACCGCAAAAAAGATATTCACGCGGACGGAGCTAATGCTAGTACAACTAAAGTCAAGAATAAGCTGCGAACAAATGCTAGTACAACTAAAGTCAAGAATAAGCTGCGAACAAATGCTAGTACAACAAAAGCCAAGAATACATTTAAATCGTCATAATTTTTACTATGCCAAGTTACCAACTACGCTCAACGTTCTTATAATACTACGCTTCAGGCATTTACGAGCCACATTTATTGACACCGGCATCGTTGTTAAAGGCGGTCGCGCCCTGCCAATATGTGAGGTTCATTAGCCGGTGCGGCAAACGAGCCCCGGGTCAGGGGACAGGGAAACTACCATTATTGTGGATTTTTGTACAACTGATGGCTTGTGAGACATGGGTAAAGATCGTCTTTATTTAAACAAAACAAAATAGTGACGTATTGGGTGAATGAGAAGGAGACATTTCTTGAGTGAAAGAGCCACGCAGTAGCCAGTTTTGTCTACAGCATGAATGGACCGGTTCGTCCGGGTTGTTACCATTGCCTCACAGAAAACTGGCGTAGTAGCAGCTTTCTGCTGCATTTCGTACGGTGAGTTAGTTATCCGGTGGCCCAAAACCTCTCCCCTTCCCAATCCCTTAGTTAACCCTTTTCTTTAAGGTTGGTAACGCGGCCATAATCATTATATCGTGGGCGCACATAGGCGGTGGAAATCACTTACCATCAGGGGACCGACTTGCTCGTTTGTCGGCCTATATCATAAAAAATAAACATTAATACATTCATATGCACTCACGCCTGTAATCCCCGAAGCGGTAAGAAGAGTTGTAACCAGTACACCCACTATCGCCATACGGGGCACAATTCCAGACCCGGGGCTGATACCGAGTATTTCGTAATAGAAAAACCCAATATCAATTTTACCCGACCCGGGGATCGAACCCGAGACCTCAGCGTCAGCATCAGTTGTAACGCGTACGAATTAAAACTACGCCATCGAGACTCAAAATAGGAATAAAGAAAAATTAGGATACCAAAATACAAAATTATGACGTTATAATATACCTAGTATTTTTTTTGCAGAGGCCGGCAAACGAGCAAATGGGTCACCTGATGGTAAGTGATCTCCACCGCCCATGTACGCCCACAATATCTACCAAAAGAATCATGGGTGCATTGCCGACCTTAAAGGAAAGGGATAATTAAGGGATTGGGAAGGGGAAAGGTTTTGGGCCTCCGGATATCTCATTCACCGTTCAAAACGCAATAACAAGTTGCTACTTCATGTCGCTCTTTTGTGTGACATTGGTAACACTCCGGTCAAGCCGGCCCATTCATGCTGTAAACATAACCGTCTACGCGTGGGTCTACCACTTGTTATACTGGTATTTCGTAAATTGGCTTTATAATGCGTTAGCTAACTGTTAACGTTTAATTTTACGTCGTGAAACAGGCCCTAAATCTAAAAACATTTTCTATTCTCACCTTTTTACCCCCGAATGAGTAGGCAGAGGTTCAACTAGCACGCACGTTTCACCGAGTTTATTTCCACCCCATATGTAATGTGGGTGAGCCCATCGTCACACCGGGCACAAATGCCGACCTCGAGCATGTCAAAAAGCATGTCGCGCCGATTCCACTGCGAGTGGGAAAGGGCAGGTGGAAGGGTGGTACAGAAACCGATAAAGCGATGAAATAAACATAACATTTAGTGTGCGAAATTGTTATTCAATTCCTTGCATAAAATGGAGCTTAAGTTTGTATGTATAGCTAATAATAATAATAAAATTAGATTTTTTAAACACCGGAAATCTGGTAGTGAAGTAAGCAAATGCTAGTGGTATAAAAACACGCCAATCAAAATACATTTTGACGAGAACAGCACAATGAAAACGTAATTAGCCAACTTAAATACGCTTTAACAACAAACAAATAAACGATAAACATCCTCAACATACTGAAATATTCAGGAATGCCTTAGGGAAGTGTGGATAAACTGTGATCGTACACGACGCACTGCCGCAAGTAACGCAAGACGCAGACAAATAAATACTGCGGATTAGCCGGACGATTTATCTCACGCATGTGTGAGACGCGCTCCGTTTGTTTGTATCCGGCCGGATGCGGAAATGACGTGGTTGTGCCGCGCCGGATGTCGCCGCGATCCAGCGAATGAAGTGTTTATCGATTGGGGATTTAATCGACGTGGATTGTGCTATATCGATTTGACTGTTGGGATAATTGTCTTTGCAAATTATTAAAAATTCTATTTGATCGCTGTTTCGTGCGTACTGCTTGTCCAAATGTTATACTGGTCAATATGAGTTTTATTAAAATTATAAGGGATATAGGAATGATTAAAAAATATTTGAATTGATTGTTACTAGGTAGTAGGTTCCTGGTATGTTAGAGGACTTCTTCTGGGTATGGTATCACCATGCTTTGTCTATTTCTGCCGCAAACCAGTAGTGTGTAAGCACTTTCAGTTTGAATGACATTGAAGCTAGTGAAATTACTGGGCATGATGAGACTTACCATCTTATGTGTCAGGGTGACGAGGGCAGTCAAGTCTGTAGTGCTCTGTAATTTATTGGTCTGTGTGTTATTTATTCTGTTGATGGGCAGGCGTTACGCTTACCTTCAGGCGAGCGAATTGCTCGCTTCGTCGTTGAAGCCAATAAAATAAAAATAATAGAGACACATACACTTTTATAATTACTTTTATGTTCTACATCATACCACAAATAAAGAAAACCGTTATCTTTGAAATATCATATCCATCAACAAATTAAAAAGCCAAACGTTCGAAATTCAAAGAATGCGATACAAAGTCCGTTCGAAAATGACAAAACATTCGTCATCAAAGAGAAAAAGACGTAAAAATCCGCAACAACCGGCCGAGATGTTAAATTAAAAATAATTTATGCCTACAAAGCCGGGGCGGTTCGCGAAGAATTCGTTTAGAACAACAAAGAGTAGCGAAGTTCTGTTGTTTTGGATATTAGCGTGAAATATTAGCCGTGTATAAAGTTTATTCGGTGAAAATTTCTCTGTTTTCCCGCCGTACGACATTTGCGGGATGCCATAACGTTTGACAGGGAAGTCCTTTAATGTTTACATTGGCTGTGGTTCTTGTTATGGTGAGCGTGTTTGATTAATTTATTTTTAACATATATTTTTTTCTATCGTTTAATAGTCAGCGTACTAAGACTGAGAACCGTAAGGTCTTGTGTTTAATTCCGAGGTCGGGCGATCACAATTAGTTAAGTTTTCGTTTTAAAAATCACCCATGAATAGGGTAGTTGACTAGATTTTTTTTATTTATTAAATCAATAAGTTACGTTACTGAAAATCTATTGCAGAAAGAATTTTATAAATCGGATCAAAAATAAATAAGTTAGAAGCCATTCAAATTCTGTAGAAGGGGTAATTGTCAAATGACAGACGACGCAACCTTTGACGTCACTGTGTAAAATGTTCATTATGGTGCACGCGTGCAAGCGAGATAGTGAGATATCCCTACTACGCACCCACTTTTCCTCATACCAACATTTAAAGTCATAACTGCGGGCACATTTCTGAACTAATTTTGATTGTGTTTTAATAAAAGGGTTTCTTTTGCGTATAATTTTCTGTTGCTTATAAAATAATGTATAAAATTCAATATAGGAAACTACCCTATTGCTTGGCACCTATTGGAATTTGCCCTCGATACGGCGATATGCTCGCCTCCTATCACGTTGTGGAGCGGAAATAAGCTTGGCGAAATGTGGGTGTACTGGTTACACCTCTGCCTACCGCTTCGGGGATTACAGGCGTAGTGCGTATGTTTGTACGTATGTACGAATTTATTAATAGAGTCAAATACAAGTAACAAACTGCGAGTAGATACGATAAGGTAAGCGAATATTGCATATCGGGTCTGTGTTCCCGAGGGAAACTGCGGGAAACTCGGCCTCCTGTCGCGACGATGAATCCTTAGACGTCTCCCATACACCGTAGAGACGCTTACTTTACCAAAAGAACAAACTTTATTTTGCTCTTCAAAAAATATTAACATAATAAACATCAACCTTATTTCTTTATAAACAAGGCTGATATAAAGAATCAAGGTAGTTAACTAAAGGTAAATATAAGTTGATATTGTTGAATTTTAGCATTTTAATATAGCGGACACAAAGTCGAATTTATAGTAATTTGTTTGCCGTAAATACTGTGTTTATAAATTTATGATGTTTAATTTAGTTTTTGTGATAGGAATTACACGGATTTGTATAATGGGTTTATTATTTTGTTTCATAATAATTATTGTGTATAAGACTTGTATAACTATATTTTGTAATGGCTTTTTAGTATCAACCTTAAATACCTATATTTATTTTAATGTTCCCCAAAACTCTCCGTAACTTAAGGTTTAGTAGTTATGGTAGCGCTGTACCACGTCACTTGAGAGGTATGCAATGAAGTTCCATATGATTGACTATTACGTGTGAAAGAACAATAGTTACTTTGTTGTAGGAACCGCAATAGTGACGTACTACTGGAGCTATAATATATCGAAAATACAGTATGTTTTACACTATTATAAGATATCCCAAGTGCTATCTATCGTACGGTGCCGCTATTTTAGAACACCGTCTCTTGAAGCATATAGTTTTAATAATTTTCGATAAAAAGTGGATTTGCTTCTCAAATCTACAGTCTACATTGCATTATATTATGTCCATAGTAAAATATTCTTACAAGTATTAACCTGTTTCCCGCCTTATCAAGACCACAATCAAATTTGAACTACTTGAAATTTTCTTCCTCTAGTGAGGGGAATCAATCACTCTGTTATCAAGTTAGGCACACGATTTACGACGTCGACCCAATGTCGACTGGCCAGCGGGTAATCTAGCGTGTGCGAGTGAAATTCAATTGAAAACATCCGGATCACTTCGAGGGGTTCTGGTGATGTTTTTTAGAACGTTTACGTCCGATTAGATGTAGAGTCGCACCATCTTCGAATCGTTCTTTTTTTAAACTTTAACGTTTTAATATTTTATTTTACCATGCCTGTAATTTTACTGGCAGCATGTTGGAATTTTAAGTTCAGTTTAAAGTTATAAAAGTAAGGAAATAATCTATTTGATTAAAAGAAAATAAAACAAGCACATACTCGTACATTTGAATTGAAACGTGACCGCTGATTAATACTCGTATGGTGGTTGATTAAGAACTATGTAGTCTATTTACCTCTAAAATATAAAATAGAAATGAATCAAAATGAAATCCATGTTTATCCATGCAGCAATAATCAATATATTTACTGCAAGTATTTATAACAAGAAACCCTACTATAAGAGTTAGAAACTCCAATACTTTCCCTAATATCTTCGAGTGGCACTTGTGCGTTCCAAAGAAATTTCCCCCAATAAAACTATTAGGATGTATGTCACGATACGCGTTGAGGCTACATTTCACGGGTCGAGGGGTTCGATGTTCGATGTATGGAGTGGATTTTAAAGTATTTGGTACCCGGCCAAGTTGTTAATGCGGAAGGGCTGTTTTATTGCACACTGCAGGAATTTGAAGGAAGTTTGTGGTATTGCTAATATATCTCGTCAAGCGAGTTTCACTTTTATTATGAATTTTTTATTGTATTTTTTACCCCGAGTAAAAGAGGGTGTTTTAGGTTTGATAGTTTTGTCTACCTCTGGGCGGTGTATAGGCACTGTGGCGCATAAACTAAAGGACAGATTTTAATTAGATATTTTGTTTGAAAACTGTTTTAATCGAGATGGTTCTTTGCTATATTTGAAGAAAATTTGTAGTCATTTAAACTTATAAAAAATATTTTTATAATTGACATCGGGAGTTTTAACGGTTAGATTAGTTATTAATAGAAATAAGCTTTTTAATTGAGTCAGAAAGATACAGTATAGGCCTGTTCAAATGTATTATAGGACATAATATAGTGCAGCTTGAGTCACGACAAACAAGCGGGCAATTTTGATTTTGCAAAAAGGTAAAATTTACCCTCTGCAATTTCACAGAGAGCCCCTACAAAAGATCACTCACGTTAACTATGAATGGACGAAAACAAGCTGGCCATACATCCGAATGGTAAATTAAAAAGAAAATCATTTGGGAAACGGAAATAGGAATTGAATTTAAGTACATTTTAAATTCCGACCCCGTGGCTTTGACTGGTTGAAATAATAGAATCGGCGCGTTCGAAATAGCTTTTTTGATCTTTTTTGCGTGCTGCATCCCCTTAACAACGCGAGTGGTCGAGGCATTTGCGCCACGCGACTAAATGGATTATTTTCTTCGTGTGTTCTTTTTTTAAAAAGAATTTGAGCGTTTTTGGTGGTTTGACAGGGAGTTTCTTTTTGCCGTGTCGACCATCGCACATAGAACTCTTTTTGAAAGTTTCTTGTAGCCTTGAAAAGGTCTTGTTTAAATTGTGGTTTAGCCAAAAGGAGAAACAAAACGTTGACAAGGACAGGGTGTGATTGGATTAAGGAGGGTTGACTTTATAGTCGCGGTGCAATTTGGAAATTGACTTCGGGAATTTGTTTATGTGTTGCGGTTTGTTTGTAGCATTCGGTGTCAATTTTTTACTTCTATTGAATTTGATTCACAGATCACTGCCATTTTGTTGATTAGATGCGTGGACTGTGTGGGGTTGCGGCTTTTATTAACGGATCTGAACATTGTTAGAACAATTTATGTGTTGTGTTATTGAGATTATATAAAAAGAAGTATTTTAACACTTTAAGTGCGTGTTACTAAATATTTGAGTAAAATTTTGTCATCCATAAATATAAGACTGTTAGTTTCGAAAGTACCTATTAGACATCTTTGCTCCAGTATATACCATATTTTTTATTGGTAAGTAAGTATTTTTTTATACGAGCAAGTGGGTCACCTGATGGTAACTGATCTCCAGCGCCCATATACACCTATAATACGAATATGAAAAATCATCGGCGCGATGCCGACCTTAAAACAGAGGGATAATTTAAGGGATTGGGTAACGGTGGGCCTCCTTTTGGGTCTCCGGATATCTCACTGACCATGCGAAACGTAGCAGCAAGCCGCTACTTTACGTCGGTTTTCTGTGAGACAGTGGTAACGATCCAGTTGGCCCATTATTGCTGGTGACAAAACTGTCTACAGCGTGGCTCTAAATACTAAAATGTGGTGAAACATTAGCTAAATGACAAACAAAACATCATAACACTTATGCGAGTTCGAATATTGCAAATGCCTCAAACCAAATTACTTTCGTAAACGAAAATTAATTATTTTTTGTAGACGTTTCCGGCCCTTCGAATCTTAGTTGAGTTAGGGTGGGAGTGTTAATTTCCACAGTTTTACCGCGTCAGTGTCGCCCCGCGTCACTGCGTCACGCGTCACCGCTCGCGTTGACGTGTCATTCATCATCGGAGGCGTGTTGCCTCCGTTTAGGGTCGTACCGGTTGACACGTCAAGTTAATAACATCGGAAATGAAAACAAAGAAATTATTGTTTATTTTGTGTAATTTTGACTCGGCTAGAAGTATTTGAGACTCATGTTTTCGCTTGGTTAAATATAATGATTGTAGTTAGAGTTGATAGTGAGACCCTCAGGGGCTGGATTTACAACATTTGAATTTAAACATTCGCAAGTTAAAGCTATTTATAAAGCTTTTAGACTAAAAGTAACTCATTCATTATCTAATATATAAAATTCCCATTGCACAGAGTTTTGGTGGGGTCATTTTTTGCTTGAATTAAGTTTCTTGTCATTTTATTTCGATGGCTAAAACATACCTATTTAATTAAGCCTTTTCTGCACAGACTAAAAGATAAATTAATTGAATTAGAATAAAAATATGTCTATACATTCTATGTTATCTATGTTAGTAATACGTAAGTACCTATTACAGAGCTCCCAGGGGCTACTGTAATGTATCCAATGTTGCCACATTAAAAAGTTTTCGCCGATGTTGCTGGCAGCATGGAACATAGTCACAACATTAGCACAACAAAGCGATGCCGATCCGTCATACCATGACTACTGATATATTTTAATGGAGACGTACTTTTGACCGAGTGTTGTGTGTTGTAAGGATGGAGCATTCGATACTATAATATATATGTACTAGGGGCTTTACCCATGTTTTTCCACAAAACATAAAATAAAAAAAAACTTAAAGTCCGACGAATATGAGACATATATTACGTTAAAAAAATATATTTTGACTACTGTCTATGAGTCGCCTTTGTTATATATATTTTTCGTTTTTTAACTTGCTATTGTTCATCTTGGTTGGTTTTTTATAACATTCTCGGACGTAGAAAGTAAAAGTGGTTAGTTTTCCAGCACGATGCCAATAAAACTTCCTTATAAGCATAGCTGTATATACACACATATTCGCATACTTCGAGGGTATCCTCGGAGTAGCAAATGCGTGTACATTAACCGGAATAGTGTACGCGACGGTCTCTATCAATCACTTACGGAAACCTATCAGGGCACATCCATTATGCAAGAGATAACTTCCAACAATAACTTGCGGATAACAACGTTTCACCCACACTAAGTATAAGAAAAAATATTTCAGCTACACATTTAGAATTAGTTATTAAGATCTAGCTGCTGTATTAGACTACCTCATTGGTGTAGTGGCAATGTAGTACATAGGGTGTAAATCGTGAGGTCCGGTGTTCAAATCCCTGGTCGGGCAATACAATACACATACACAATACAATACAATTTGTGGTTGAGTTTTCGTTTACAAAAATCAAACATGAATTGCCTGGGGTTGGAATTTGTGCCCGGTATGGTGATGGGCTCGCCGCCTAACTTATTATGGGACGGAACTAAGTTTGGTGAACTGTAGATCTACTAGTTGTGTATTAGTTGCCTGCCTACCCCTTCGGGTATACAGTCGTGAGCTTGCATATGCATGATCTTTGATTTTGGTAATGATCATAATTTATAAACAGTATTGTTGCGGATAGCCTCGGTGGCCCAGGGGGCGAGTAGCCGGCTGTGTAACGAGAGGCCACAGGTTCGATTCCCGCGCCGAGACAATTAATGTTTGTTTGATTTAGAAAATACCCAGAGTATTTTCTCCCCAGCGGGCTTGACGTCAGGCTCGTAAAAACTACAAGCCAATTCGTTCTGTAACATGTGTAATAGCAAGTTACGCTAACTCCACTGGTACTAGGATAAGCTTTGGGGAAACCGTTAGTGACCGACCAATTGCTACTAAAGTTGAATTCTGTTATAAGAAATACACAATAAATATACCCTAATCCTTAAGTAAATCAGTTTTCAAAAAATGCATTTAAGACAGTACTTTCCTCTAGGCGCTACGATGCTACAGACACAAATACATACACACACACGTTAATGTCAAACTTATAATACTCCTCTGTTTATTGGAGGTTAAAATATCACCTTTGCCACAAACATACACCAACATTCTAAACAAAAAGCATTTTCAAATAACCATCAATTCGGCAATATTCAAACGGAAAGTGTAAACCGCGATAACATCTGTAGAACACGGCTTTGATCCCCAACCCCATCGATCGTGCATTACCATAACCTTTATGGGACGGCAAAAAATAATGGCCACTTGGTACAAAATGCCACATCTAAGGGTCAATATGGATTCTGAATGTGTCCCCTTTGCACGAGCGTGATGAAATGCGACAATCCAAATGACGTGTGACACATACGTGACTCCTTCTGATATGGGATATACAGGTGGCAGGGATGGCAAGCATTTGACTTTTTAATATCCAGTTGTTTGTAGTTTAAAAACGTAGAACATAGAATCCCTCAAACATAGAATATAGAAGACTGGCTTCTGAATAGCCTATTCCGGGATAAAAGTAGCCTATAATCATCTCCAGGGTACCATCTATCTCTGTACCAAAATTCATCAAAATCGGTTCAGTGATTTAGGCGTGATAGCGTAACACACAAACAAACTCACTTTCGCATTTAGAATGTTAGTTAGGATGACTTGCATATAGTTCATGCGTCAGTCTCTTTATAGCATCTCTTTATATCATACATAATAGGGTACAGAGCCTGTTTGTTTGGCTGTCTGTCCTACCTTTAAAAGGCTATATCTTTTGAATGGTAATAACTAATAGGTAATTGGTTGAAATTTTCACATTTTTTTTAGTTGGGAAGTCCCAAATTGCCATACTGATAAGAGCGTGATAGCTGTTGTGTTTCGAGTTTGAAGGGGGCAATTACTGAACATTATGAGACTTCACATCTTATGTCAACAGTGTCATGCAGTGCTTTGCAATTTAAAGTTCTGTATGGGGTTGCTTCTGTTTATGAGCAGGCATGGTGCATACCAACAGACGAGCCACCTGCTCGTCTCATCATTCAAGTTAATTTAAAAAAATGAAAATAGAAATTTCGGCCATTATTATTGAAACAGTTATAGCTCAGCTGAGCAATTTGTTAATACGTTGTCTGCTGAACTTTATAATCGTATGTCACATAACAAAGGGTCTCTCAAGACCCTTATGAAGGGATACTGGACACGTCTGGGGATTTTGGGAATTCTCCGCGTGCCGGAGGTGAGCTACTTTAGTTCCGCCAAGATTGGAACCACCTAAATCTTTACTTAGCCACATTTAGTTTTATTTAAAACGCGTGACCTGAGGTCAACAATTTTTTTTATTTTAAGTAGAAATAGTTTAATAATAATATATGCATCGAATCTAAGTTTAATCCTACTAACATTATGGATGTGAAAGTTTGGATGTTTGCGAGTTCGTGAATTTGTATGTTTGTTAATGAATCACGCCAAACCAGCTGAACGGATTTGGATGAGATTTAGCAGTCAGGTAGACTAGATTAGGACATCTACTTTCAATCTCGGAACAAGAGATTCATGCTGGCAGAAAAGCTAGTGGGGTATTATAAGTTCACATACCTTCAGATTTTTTTCTTTCAGATATAGAAAAAGTGGTGGTACCAACCCAGATGGCTTTTCACATACAAGGGACCTACTACTACATAGTGAGAACTAATAGGATGTACATACATATGCACTCACGCCTGTAATCCCCGTAGGGGTAGACACAGGTATAACCAGTACACCCCCATTTAGCCGACCTTAAGGAGCCTATCACCATATCGGGCACAGTTCCAGACTCAGCTCCGGGCTGATACCGAGCATTTCGTAAAAGAAAAATCCAATATTACTTTTACCCGATCCGGGAATCGAACCCGAGACCTCAGCGTCAGTTTGAGTCGTAACGCGTACGCATTACAACTGGCCACGCCACCGTGGCAGTCAGTCATTTTATTAATCAATTAAGCCAAAACGGCTTATCGGACTTGAATTTGGCTATCGTATCACGTGCGCATTACAACTGCGCCTCCGAGGCAATAAATAAATTAAAAATATAATGAAATGTATGATTATTGATAATGATTTTATGAGTAATGTGATTTCTTCATCATCTCTCTGTAACCTACTAATTACGCAAGAAGAAGATTTTGAGGAGCATATAATTATCGTTGCGTGCCAAATACATTTCGAAACAATATGTTTGATTCATTCATTAAATGGAAAGTGCGTATCGCACGGCAGTCGGAGGTCAAGCACCCGGGAATTAGCATACGAAATCAGGGTTTATAGACCTCTAATTAGAGAACAGAGATGCATATGTCGAGGAGATTAAAGTGTGAATTTTTTGAGAACTGCAGCATCTTTGACTTCTTGGATTTCAGGTCTGGTTGTTGTAGTATCGTAAGTGACTCGTAGTTCCTGTTTCCCAGGATACAAGTTAACCTAGTATAGGATCAGGACTATGTGTATGACTGTTGGCAAAAAATGGTATTATGAGTGGTAGAGCAACGCCCTAGACAGTTTTGTCTACAGCATGAATGGGCCGGCTCGTCCGGGTCGTTACCACTGTCTCACAGAAAACCGGCGTAAAGTAGCAGCTTGCTGCTACATTTCGTACGGTGAGTGAGATAATCGGAGGCCCGGATTCCCCTACCCTGCCTGCAATCCCTTACTTATCCCTTTTCTTTAAGGTCGGCAACGCGCCCATGGTTATTTTTGCTCGTTTGCCGGCATCTACTATAAG
Organism: Mimas tiliae; assembly: GCA_905332985.1. Lineage (NCBI taxonomy): Eukaryota > Metazoa > Arthropoda > Insecta > Lepidoptera > Sphingidae > Mimas > Mimas tiliae. The sequence goes on from HG995254.1 coordinate 4,734,690, forward strand.
AAAAAAAGTGTTCATATTATTTCATTATTTTAATTGATTTCTGACACTGACTTCCATCTAACTGGCAATTGTTTTTACTACTCTTCGTTTATTAAATACTTAACATTTTCATTTAACAAAAACTCTATTTATTAAATTCTTTCAAACGCCACTATCGAATTAACATTCGTATCTGCTAAATTTATTAATCTTTGTATTGTTCAAAACTTTGGAAATCCAGCGAAATCGTATAATTATTCTAATGCTCGGCTACGATTTGCTATAAGAGATTGTAGAGGCATTATTTTGTTGCCATTAAAGCATGATCCACACATCGCCATTTGGATGGACCGGATGTCCTATTAAAATAATAGCCGTATTTCAATAAACAACCATTATATTTGTAGCTGGAATTATTTTTGGTTATGTACTGTGCTTGGTGTTGATTGATACTTGGATTTGAAGTAATAAATTAATCAGTGTTTTATTTTCCGTGCACAAAAATATAATTATATGAATATTATTTTACTTTTTATGCATTCAATTCAAAGAATTTTATTTTGCGGGTAATTATATATTGAACGAACATCGTAAAAGGTCAAAATTAACTGAACATCAGATTGACAAAAGTTGGTGAACTGTAGTTTGAAAATATATATTTTGCTATATTACAACTGAAATTAAATTTGCTATTCAAATTCAATGCAATAAGATAGTGTTGAGCTATTTAAAACAGTCTGGTGTTATATATTTTCACCTTTTAAGATAATTATCCAATTCTGGTGCTAGTCTTTTTTTAAGCTATTTATGTATCCGATGATGTTACGGGTTTTCGGAAATCTGGATATAATGTTTTATGACTTTGGTATTGATAATACCTACCGCTTTAATTATTTTTCCGCCAAGTAGAAATGTGTAAGTACCGCTTTGTTTGGAGGACACTTACGTCAAAAATAGAATGTATTGCAAATATAAGTACTGTTGTTAAATCTTTATACGATTTTTTAATATATACATACAAAAATAAAATAAAACTAAGTAATATATAAAATAACAAAAACAAGAAAAAATACATAGAATATATAAAAAGTACCAAGTTCACTCGATCGTTGTAAGGACGCCCAAATGAAATGATTGCAGCGGCTACCTGTTTTACGCCTCGAGGATATGTTTTATTTTGTCTGCATTTAGTCGATCGCATGCTTAACTTTTACTACGCCTCTCAATTTCTAAATAAAAAATATTATGTTTATTAGTAGGCTAGTGGCAAGTTGAACTGATTGTTGTGACGAATATCGCGGATTTGAACCTACACCAAAGGCCATACGCCTCTGTCTTTTCTATGTTAGTTGTGTTGGTTTGTTAAATGTCGCTTGTTTTAATGGTGAAGAAAAACATCGAAAGTAAACTTGCATATTTTCTTTCATAGTTCCTAAAAATAATTTTGAAGATATGTGAAGTCTATCAACCAGCATTAGGCCAGTGTGGTAGACTAACGCCTAAAACCTCTCTTCAGTAGGGGAGGCCCCCTGCCCAGTAGTATAATATAATATAATATCTATGCTGCAAGTTTGTACGGAGCACTTAGCCCGTTGAGTGTCGTAGCCATTGTGCCAAAGGCATTCTCTACCAGTCTACCTGTGGGTGATGCAGAGACGAGATAATGATTGGAATGGATTTAGCATATTAGTATTTACTATCAACAATGTCCGGCGTTTTCCGTCAAAAAATAAACACAAACTAATATTTTGGCTGCTCTATATTAGATTATCATCATCACACTTTCCTGTTACCCAAGATGAATGAATATTGTCGAAGCGCATAACGTAAATTTAGAAATATTTAATGAAAACCCTTTTTTGCCTCACGCATCATCAAAATAAAACAGTGTTAACATTTTATATCTAATTCGAATATGCATAGAAGGAGATGTTTTTAAAAGCGTGAAATATGTTAATGAAACATACGAAAACAAAAACTAGCTATTTTGTTAATTGAAAAAGTCGTAAACCGTTCATTGCCTGTAGTTGAGCCACCCTTTCACAGGAGGTCAAGCGAGCTCCCCCGGGATGGACGGGATTGGTATTCTTTATTACAGGACTCGAACCCCGCACCCCGCAGTAAACAACTCTTTGGCACTGCTCCCTCTCTTACGATACTACTCCTCGGAGTGTTTTTAAGATTGGTGTGTTGACTTAAACAAAAAGAGTGGTTGGAAATGTTACTTGTAGTTATTAGTAAAATGGAATTAGATATATAGTAAGTAGTATTAGTAATCATAATAATAATAGCCCTGTATTATATGACACCCTTCGTGGCGCAGTGGGCGAGTAGCCAGCTGTCAATCTAGAGGCAGCGGTTTCGATTCCCGCACCGAGACAAATGTTTGTGTGATCCACAAATATATGTTTTGAGTCTAGGTGTTTTTTCCAAAGAAGGGTTGACGTTAGGCAGGCAGCCGGTCGTAAAAACTACAAGACAAATAATTCTGTAACATGTGTTAAAAAGTATGCTGTGCCGACCCCACTGCGAATGGGATAAGGGCAGGTGGAAGAAGAAAAATAATAATACTAGCCTTGTATTATACACGGCCCACAGCTGGACACGAGCTACTGAATGAGAAGGCTTAGACTTTAGTCCACCACGCTGGCTTAATGCGGGTTGGCAGACTACACATACCATCGAAATCCTTATGGAGAACTTCTCAGGTATGCAGGTTTTCTCACGATGTTTCCTTAACCGTTAAAGCAAGCAATACGTTACTTATAAAAGTCAGAGGTTACGATAACACCTTTTAATTCCCTAAATGTGAAATAAAATAATTAAAATGTTTAACCATATTCAAAAATGATCACTTGTGATATTTGGTATATGACTGGTCATAATAATATATCTCTTTCATAGATGTGAGAAATATGTATTGCATATTAAAGCGGACAGCCGAAAAAGCGCTGGCTAGACGTACTCGTATCAGAGACATGAGAGCCATTGGTCTCAATAAAGAAGATTTTTTAAAATCCGGCGAAGTAGAAGCATCTAAGATGGCAGATTCTGACATTAAGCCGGGAAGATGCCAGGCAGAAAAAGGCTGCTCAATATTCTCTAAATTGTCCTATACAGATACGACTTTCTTTAACAAATTTTCCTCAATATTCTTGAGATCGTCGAATCCAAACAAATTCCACTAACTCACACAAAGTCAACATTCTCGCAAGGTAACTTAACGGCTCATAAAAATATACCCTCGACAGAGTACATGAAAATTCGCGCAATATTCAAAAATGACAACAACAAAGGCTACGGCACGGCGGCGCCCCATCGCAATCGTCTCGCGGCTTGCTGTCTCGAACCATCCCGCTTCAAATATTAAAATTTAATCGCCCGGTTGTCGCGAGTCAAATTAGCCTCTCTTGAGAGATGGGCATAGACTATTCACAAAGAAAACAGAGGGGTCGTGGAAAGTGTATGGAAAAATAAACATCATAGACTTAAGCATCAAGCAATTAGTGCTGCACCCATGTTTTAGCGAGCTTATATCCGTATTAATTCTATATGTCTTTTTGGAGTCGGTGTCGATGCAGCTGAGGGTCAAATGAAATTGTACTGATTCCTATAGAAATTGTTATTTTTGACTTTGCAGTGTTATTTTTGAAATCTACTTTAAAGTTTTGTTAATAGCTTTTTATTTTTTTTGTGATACGTATAACTGCTATGGCATGTGCATTCCAATACAATAACACAATCGCGATGACTATGAGGAGTTTATTTCATTACTCCGTACCCCGTCATCAGATCTTAACTAAATTTACATGGGTAGTCCCATACAAGTTTTATTCAACAAAATCGGTTTATAATTGGCGGAGAAAACGCTGTACATACACAAAAAAATCAACGAATTGAGAGCCTCCTTTTTTGAAGTGGGTATAAAAGTAGTGTTTACCCAGACGCACCCAGAAGAAGTGTAACAGACGCTAATTCTCATAAACGTGAAAAGGTTATAGTTGTTTTAGCTAAAATTCTGTCAACATAATATTGAAACGTATACTTTACGCCACTCGATTCAGATCTTTATTCAGGTGTGACTCGAGTGTGTCTCCTCTGTTTATTTTACAAATAATCTATGATTTAATCGCTGGCAGTGATACGGACAACAATGTAATTGCTAGGAGACGAAGAAAACTGATATTAATTCTATTCACTGGTACAAAAGCTTGCAACTGAATCATTTACACGTCGCTCTGTCTCGGAACTCCAATCTTTAGTTAATATCTTCGCCTTGAGGGATTCGTTGGATTTTATTCTGTTTGTTGTCGCTCGTATAATTGTGTTATTGTTTTAGGTATTATTTATGCAGGTTATTTTGTGACTGGTTATTTGTCGGTGCGCAGTTGTAATGCGTACGCGTTACGATTGAGGCCAACGCTGAGGGCTCGGGTTCGATCCCCGGGTCGGGTAAAGTGGTATTGGGGTTTTATATTTCAAAATGCTCAGTATCAGCCCAGAGTCTGGAATTTGTGCCCGGTGCAGAAATATAGCAATCTCGAACTCACAAAATAAAATACGCGTTCACGCCTGTAATCCTCGAAGGGGTAAGCAGAGGAGTAACCACTACACCCACATTTCGCCGAGCGTATCTCAGTCCCACGATGTGATAGGGGGCGAGCCTATCGCCATACCAGGCATAAATACCAGACTCCGGACTGATACTGAGCTTTCGTAATAGAAAAACCCAATAACATTTTACCCGACCCGGGGATCGAACCCGAGACCTCAGCCTCAATCGTAACGCGTACACATTACAACTGCGCCACCGAGGCAGTCAAGAATTTTTTTAACTATTCAAACTCCCATCATTGAATTGAATTCCAATTCCTTCCAACTCTCATTAATTAGTATATTGCAGCGGAGAGGTCGGAAGCATCCGACGTGAAGCGGCCATCTTTTTTCCTAAGGTCGTCACTTATTTGGAGTAGTTTTTGCGGGTTTTCTTTCAACGATAGTGTTTAGGAAGTGTTGTAAGCCTATAGCTACAATATGTGCGAATTCAATTAATTATGTCTTAAGCATTATTATTTTAGTGAATTTATTTGAATATAAAAAGACTTTCCATTTATTGGTATCCTTTTTTTAGCTCGAAGCGCCACGCCTGCCCATAAACAGAAGTAGCACTATACAGAACTTTGAATTACAAATCACAGCATGGCACATGGACTGCATTCCTCACCCCGTGATGTCCTTAATATTGAAACACAATAATACCCATAAACTGCTGCTTGGCGGAAGAAACAGGCAAAGCGGCGGCACTAACCCAGACAGTCTCTTGATACACAAAAATCCAAAAAATTGATGTGACTTTGACTTTATCATTGACTGCCTCGGTAGCGCATTTGTAATGTGTACGCGGTACGACTGCTGTGTTAAAGTCTCGGGTTCGATGTCTAATGTCGGGTAAAAGTGATATTAGATTTTTGTACCACGAAATGCACAGTATCAGGCCGTAGTCTGGAATTATGCCCGGTATGGCAATAGTCTCGCCCCCTATCACGTTACGGGACGTGATTAAAGTTGGATAAATGTGGGTGTATTGGTTACACCTCTGCCTATCCCTTCGGAGTTACATTTGTGATTGAGTATGTATGTATAAATTATTAACGTAACACATCATCCAAATCCTGTATTTAGGTTCAATATTAGTCAATCCGCTCAACTTATCTCGCCGCTACCCGCTATGCTCATCACCAACCCCGCCACCTTCAGATGTGACCCGGCCATGTCGCCGGTCGCCGGTCGTGGATCGATACAGCCTCCTGCACTTGAGCTTTTTGCCCGACCACCCCCGCCCCGCTCGCCAACCCACCCCCTACAATCCCCCTTGGGCGGCGATATTATGTTGCCGTTTTATACCACTTTTTATTTAGTAACCGTTTGGTTATATGTGTATGATGATTTGATTCTAAGTAAGTGAGTTTTTAGTACATATAAAATTGCTGTACGTTAGCACTGTTACATTAAAGGCAGTAAAATACTGGGCATTATGAGGCTTAACGTCTTATGTTTTGGGGTGACGATCACAGTCCAGTGCCATGCAGTGCTTTGTAATTCAAAGTTCTGTGTGGTGTTGTTTTTGTGTATGGGCACGCGTGGCGCTTACCATCAGGCAAGCGATTTGCTTGTGTTGTCATTCAAACAAATAAAAAGAATCCTTTGAAATATTTAATAGATAGACCATACTTTATTATTTATTGATATTATTCACTATTGATTAATTTGCATAGACACTACATGTTAGACGGATTATTTTTACGACATGTTATTGTAATAATATATTGTCTGAAATATTATAATAATAGGTTTTATTTACGTGTGCTTAGTAAAGAAATACATAACTAAGTCAACGTCATTTATGATGTATTTTAAACTGTAATTTAGAATAATTATTACTAATTGTTTTAAAATTTTAATCTGAACATCTTCACATATACACTTATAAGTTATATGTCTAGATACAAAAAAGACAACTTATTGTATTGTAGGCGGTTTTAATTCAATAGCTGGGCGTATTCAACATAATATGTACACTCTACCATCCGCCCTACAGTATAAAAGCTTTTAAAGCCGCAGTGACAAACCCGAAGTTGTCACCAGACCACGCCCATTGGCGACAAAGCCTTTGACCACGCCCATCGCGACAATTTCCACGAATCACACGAGGAGGTTTTTTACAGGCGGGTAGAGCATAAAAAGTTTTATATTAAAGACTGAATGCGACTTGCGTAATGAAAGAGATTGGACGGTTGGAGGAAAATGCAAAGTATTTTGTAGAAATACAATTTGGCGAAAGGTGGTTCAGAGGTGGGGCTTTTTTATTGGGCATTTTTAAAATGTGTTTTTATTATAGAGGCTTGCAACCAAGCAAGTGGGTCACCTGATGGTAAGTGATAACCACCACTCGTAAACATCCACTATATCTAAAATGTCATTGCTGCGTTGCCGACCTTAAAGGAAAGGGATGAATAAGGGTTGAGAATGGTAAGGGGATCTCCGGATATCTCATTCACCGTACAAAATGCAACAGCAAGCTGCTACTTTACGTCGGGTTTATGTGACACAGTGGTAACAACCCGGTCGAGGGCCATTTATAATGTAGACAAAACTATATACAGCGTACTACCATTTACAAAATTCTAATAACAAAAACACTTGGGATGCTTAACGAAAACAGTTACCATTAAAATGTTGGTAGAACTATTCAAGGTATCTTTTAGGATCAGTTATGGGCATTATTTTAATGGTTTTATGTTAATAGAACTGTATGTTTATTATGCTACTAGCTTTGTCGTGATAAAAGTGGCTTTTGTAGGCCTTATTTTAATAGTTAGGGACATTGTTTTAGATCCCAGTTGATTGCAGTTATAAGGTCTAACCGCCACACTTACAGCAAAAATGCAAACGAATATTTACCATAGAATTCATAATAATAATAACAAATAAATAAATACACCTTGCGGTCCCACAACACCCAGGCCCGAAAAGAATATTTGTGGATCCATAAATATTGGTCTCGGTGCGAGAATCGAATCCGCAGCCTCTCACTTCGCAGCCGCCTGCTCGCCCACTACGCCACGGTGGATGTTGAAATTATCTATATTGTATTGGAAAGGTCCTAACAAAGGATTTACTTCAAAAGTGGGTAGAGAATTACCTATATTTTTAGAACAATGATGGGTATTAGATCTTAGTAAGATATCATGATAGATAGGTGAAACTTTTATTGTAACTGCTAGAATAAAAGTATACTCCAGTTTAAGCCCAGCTGTGCATCATATGCTATTTATTATAAAAATGGAAGTTTGTTTGTAATATTGGATTTTATTAAACATATACGCACTGTAATCCCCAAAGGGGTAGGCAGAGGTGTAACTCATTTCACCGAGCTTATCTCCGTCCCATGATATGATAGGGGCCGAGTCTATCACCATCCGGTCACAATTCCAGACTCCGGGCTGATATTGATAATTTCGTAATAGAAAAACCCAATATCACTTTTAACCGACCCGGGGATCGAACCGAGACCTCAGCGTCCGTCTCAGTTGTAAGGCATACGTATTACAAAACAGAGACGAATGCTAGTATTTGATAATATCATGTTTTATTAGTTTATTCAACTAAGCATGTTTAGAAATGTATACGATTCAAATTTAATATATTTTCAAATGATTTCCCTTCTTTTACTAAAAGTATGACGTAAAATGTAACGATGCCGCCCTGCACGGATCTTAACTGGGGAGTGGGAGGGGGAGTAAAAAGGGAGGAGGGGATCACTTCTTTTATTTCGTTACCCGTGCCTTTGTTCGGCCAACTCGACTTTACTGAAAATAGTACGTAGTGGGAGCCTTTTAAGTACATTTTTGTCGTATATTTATATTTTACAGTTGGGATTTTAATTTAAATCGGGTATCATTATTTTTTCATCGTAGGGGTTTAGCAGTGATAGCTCAATGGGGAGTGGCACGGACTGTCGAGACGAAAGTCGCAGGTTCGAAACCAGTTCCAAGAGCATACACCTCTGACTTTTCTAAGTTAGTTGTGTATTAATTGTTAATTATCGGTGAAGGAAACATCGTGAGGTAACTTGCATACCTGAGAAGTTCTCCATACGAATTATTATATAATTAAAGCCTCAGCTAGCCTGTTGTGTTTCGGTTTGAAGGACATTAAAGCCAGTGAAACACTGGCCATAAAGAGACTTAACAACTAATGTCTCGTGGTGTCGGAACGCAGTCCAATGCCATGTAGAGCTTTGTAATTGAAAGTTATGTGTGGTGTTGCTTCTGTTAATCGGTAGGCATGACGCTTACCATCAGGCGAGCGAACTGCTCGTCTCGTCATTCAAGCTAAAGAATCTACAAAGCATGAAGCAAAATTAACCCTTCAAAAGTACGCAAAACAAACAAGCACTTTGGTCGTGTTGTTTATTTAGCAACATCTCAATTCAATAGCGATATTGTGCTTAACCGTAAAGTACGGCCGGTATTCATTTGTACGCGCCCGGGGCCCATTCAGCCTCCTACACTTAATTTGTATATTTTTTACATTATATAAAGCAGGGCATCTTTTTGATAAAAACACCCATTCACCGGCGATACATTTATTAAATGTATGAGTTGCGGTGGATTCGAAAAAAGCAGGTGTTTTGTGATAAATCTATAAAATATTTTAAGAAGTGATATCCATAGTCCATAGACATCTACAATACCTGAAGAATCATGGACACGTTGCCGACCTTAAAGACCTGACCTGACCTTAAAGAAAATGGAGGATTAAGGGATTGGGAACACAATTTGGGCTTCCGGATTTCTTACTCACCGTACAAAACGTAACAGTAAGCTGCTACTACACCTTTATTTCTGTGAGGCAGTGGTAACGACCCGGCCGAGCCGGCTGGCCTATTCATGCTGTAGACAACTGTCTACAGCGTAGCTCTTCACTTATGAATGAGAAAAAACTTTACCAAAAGTCTAAATTGGATATTTTTATTTTAACATTTTATTTTTTTAGTTTTTAATTTTATTATTTTTAGTGAAAGTAAGATCAACATCGTTGCATAAATGACGAAGTTTAAAGTAGATTAACGTTATCCTTTCGAATATAAAAAGAATAATTAACATTGGACTACTTTGTAAAAAGTTATGCCTGGTTACCCTTAAAATTAAATATACCTACTGGTCGAATTGAGAACCTCTTCCATTTTCTCCTCGGTAAAATAAAACTCACGTAATTATTATGTGAATAATGATTATTACGATGCAAAAATATTCTTTTAATTTTATCAATGTATTTCGTGTCTCTGATCGTAATTACCCTGTAAAAAATATATTACATGTTTTGATAGTTATTACCCTCCATTCTGTAAAAAATATATTACATGTCTGTGTTTTATAATATGATGAAATATTGATTCCAATACTGCAATCCGTTACTAATATAATTATTTAAAATGACAATGTACTATATTACTAGTGATTGTATTTTAAATCGTAATGAAAAGCATTTCATTATAAAAAAGGCATTTCCGTAAAAAAATATAAATGCACACGTCAGTAACATTTACGTGTTGAGTCTTGAATAATGTCTGAGTGGGTCGTTGTAAGGTCTCAATTAGAGTGCTGGGCCAACCGCCCTTTCACCAGCTCCCGCTGAACCTTTACACTGAATAGGAGGTACTTAGTTGGTTACATTTATAATGACTAACGAGACGCGAGTATGGCAACCCTTGTTAATTAGCCCAAGTGAAGGGTATAGTTTTAAAATTATCCTGAAATATCATACTAATATTATAAAATATGTGAACGTAAGTTTGTTTGTTACGCTTTTACGCGAAAACTACTTAACCGATCATCATTAAACTTTGTACACATATTCTTGGAGGTATAAGAAGTAACATAGGATAATAATAATACTAGCCCTGTATTATATACGTCCCACTGCTGGGCACGGTTCTCCTCTACTGAATGAGAGGGGTTAGGCCTTAGTCCAGCACGTTGGCCTAATGCGGGTTGGCAGACTTCACATACCTTCGAAATTCTTATGAAGAACTTCTCAGGTATGCAGGTTTCCTTACGATATTTCCTTCATCGTTAAAGCAAGTGATAATTAACAATTAATATACACAACTTAGAAAAGTCAGAGGTGTATGCACTTGGGGCAGTGATAGCTCAGCGGGGAGTGGTATGGACTGTCGAGACGAAAATCGCAGGTTCAAAACATAGGATACATTTTATGAAAGAAAAAAAAAACTATTTGTTATTTACGCTTTTACGCCCAGATTACTGAACCGATTTTGATTAATTTTGATGTAGAGATAGATGGTACCCTGGAGACGGTTATAGGCTACGTTTTATTTCGGAAAAGTCTATTCACGTGGGCGGAGCCGCGAGTAAAAACTAGTATGTAATAAATATGATGTTGCGTGTGCAAGAATTATTTCGGCCTGATGTTACTGGATATACACTGGCTGACCCTGGAACGGGACTCGTCTGAACAAGGTCCTATGGGAGTTTTTCACCGTGGTCGCTATCCAGTCGGGTAAAATAATTATCGGATGGTCTCTCATCAGACCCAAGATTCAAACGTTTTCATTTGACTCATATATTTATACCAGCTTTTGCTTACGGCTCCGCCCGCGTGAACGGAAATTTACGGGATAATGAATTAGCCTATGTCCTAATCCACGCCATGGTCTACCTGTGTGCCAAATTTCATCCAAAACGGTTCAGTTGTTAAGGCATGGTTGTATGTTTGTAACATATAAATTCACAAAAATCCAAACTTTCACATCAATAATAGTAGTAGGATATATTAGGTTAAGATTACAACCCAACTAAATTAGACAGACTGTAACAAAGACGCATCAATACCAAAAGAAGCGCCAAGCGAACACGGTACGCTAATTGGCCAAGAAAAATTAATTCCTCCGAAAGGGTTCCGTATCTGAAACGAGGCCCAAAGGACCATTACTATGGCACCGAGGAAAGAGTAAGTCGTTACGCGCCACTCAAATAATTGAACAGTGTACACAAAAGTATGCAAATGAGTTTTCGCTCCGTGAAAATTAACTTTTTCATTATGAATTATGTCTTTGCTGTGTTCAAGGTGTCTTCTGGGAGTTTTTCAAGATTTTACAGTTTTCTCCGGAAGGGTGAGAGGTAATTTTATTGCTGGGTCGGAGGGACCCTCGGCAGTTATGTAGGGTTAACTGTTTTGTGCTTCGAGTGAATTTTGTTAAAAATGCGACTTGTTGGGTAAGGGATTCGTTGCTAGATTAAACATTTAAATGTGATTTATAGTTAACAGCACGTAATGAAATTGTAGGAAATTGTGATCCTTTTTAACCCCCGATAAAAAGTGGCGTGTTATAAATTTGACCACTTTGCCTTTCTATGTGTGTGAGTGTGTGTATCAATGTCTGTGGCATCGTAGCGCCTAAATAGCCGATTTCAATACATTTTTTTTTTGTCTGAAAGGTGGTTTTTAGTGTTTGAAGAAAATCTGTTCAGTCGTTTAAAAGCGACAGATATTTTTGTAACTGACTTCTGAGGAAGAAATTAGATGTGTATTAAAGGATATTGAAACATGTGCGTCTTATGTTTCGAAGTGATGAGCGCACTGCATACCCTGACACTGTAATGCAGTAATTTGTAATCCAAAATTCTGAGTGGTGTTGCTTGTTTATGGGCAGGTATGGCGTGAATCATGCGAACGACCTGCTTGCTCATCTCGTGATACAATATCCAAAAAAATAATTATGTAATGAAAGAAAGACTGCCTCAGTTTGTGGCGCAGTTGTAATGCGTACGCGTTACGATTGAGGTCAACGATGAGGTCTCGGGTTCGATGCCCGAGTCGAGTAAACGTGATTTTGGGTTTTTCTATTTCGAAATGCTCGAATCAACCCGGACTATGGAATTGTGCCCAGTATGGTGATAGGCACGCTCCCATCACATCATTGGACGGATAAAAGCTCGGCGAAATGTGGGTTTAATGGTTACAGCCTTGCTTACCCCTTCGGGGATTACAGGCGTCAGCGCGTATATATGTAAGTATGTACCATAATAAACACATTTTCTTTCTATAGGGTCATACTCAGAAAAGTGTACATTTGGTATCTTTTCTTGTCCCACTACTTCATAATTTAATAAATATCTTATTTAATAAATATTATAGAGTTTTTTCTCCCTTATTGTTAAATTAGTCTATTAATATGAATATTTTTATAGTATTTTAACTTTAATTTTTCTTAAAATAGAAAATCTCTTGAGTCAAAATTTGTTTAAAAAATCTTTGCATACATTTTTGTAGTGTCTCAGACCAGTAGTGACCATTTTACTTTTTCGAAGGTTCATTGTTACGGGTATTAATCGCTTTATTTAACTTTGACTGCGGCCATATTACTCTTGCCGAATGAAGCAATTAAATAGGAACAATTTTTATTCGCAAGTCATTAAAAAAATATAAAAAATAATTAATATAATCTTGTCATAAAATTATGACCGTTTCGCTACTCAGGGTTAGTAACATGCAATATAATTGAGAACGCAGCTATTTGAAATGTTATAAATATTGTTTTCTATTCTGTAAATAATAATATTTTAATATTTTTAGCTGTGGAGACTGTGCCGAGAGATCCCTATAGAACTACAGATACGACGCCGCAAGTGGAACTGGATCGGACACACCTTGCCCAGACACCGTGACCACATTCCCAGACAAGCTCTGGATTGGAACCCACAGGGAAAGCGTAAGCGTGGACGACCGAAAAACACCTGGCGGCGTTCAGTTGTATTGGAGGCGCAGGAAATTGGTCTAACCTGGAGTGAAGTGAAGCATGCAGCCAGCGACAGAACGCGATGGAGAACCACTGTGTCTGCCCTCTGCCCCGATCGGGGGACATAGGAATACAATGATGAATGAATGAATGATTCTGTAAACACTATTTGTTTATTTCAAAATCACTGTCGGCGGCGGTTATTGTTTTCACCGTAGTCGTAGGGTCAAAACGTGTATCATCACTTTTTTTACAAAAATATATCTCATGGTGATAAACGACTGTTATTTTGTTAAGTATATTATAAAGTTTGTGTATTAACTATGTCCATTTGTTATTTTTTGTAATATCTTAAGGAATACGCCCAATGTTTGTTTATACAGCAAGTGGTCTACGTAAAAATATTTTTAGAAGTTATAAATTCTCAGAATTCATTTTCAGTCTCGTTATATTTGCGTTACGTTATGAAACTGAGGAATTGTTAAGCTTAGTTCACAAAAACAAAAACTTACGTAGGTACCTGTATATGGGAACGCTCAGCCGTCGGGACGGTGTACCCTGGGCATCAGCCAGCTCTTCCGCAGGAATTGCTGGACGGCCAACGATCTGATACGCAGAATCCGCTCCTCGGCTTTCTGACCAGGAAAGAGTTGAAGGACGCGGATAAAAACAAACTGTAACCCCAACTGCTTATCAGGAACGAGGTTCGCCTTCGTGGGGATTGCGAGGAAGACAAACTCTATAAAAAAGCACGAGAAAAGGCCGTGGGCCCAGTTCGACGTGTTTGCCAAGTGCACCCAACTTTGGTCGGCGTCGGACAATCCTTCACCCCGGTTATTTGCCGAGCATGGGAATCGCCGGTAGGAGACCTAGAGGAGACAACCTCCTCAAAAAACTCCAATCTTAAGGCTGTGGTGCCCGCCGATGGGATGAATGCCTGGAGGGAGTCCAGTCCCGAGGGCGCCACAAGAGATAGGTCACATCCAACCCCCTCGTATCTGTATCCTTGCCCTGCCCGTCAGGCCCGTGTATGCGGAAGTCCTAATGGGGTCGGATCCCGAATCCGTTGGGAGTTTGGAGACGGTGGAATCTTTGGGGTCTGCCCCCGAGGAAGCCACCGCTTTCAATTATAATTGCAAGGAGCTTGGGGTGACCGAATCCGACCACGGTCGGAAGCGGTCGTGCTCAATCACTTGCAGCCGCGATGGGATCAGCGCCGCCTCGAGCGGAGAAGAATCCCGACGGCTAGGAGAGGCTGAGAATGTCAGCCGACCACAGCCCACTATACTATGTGTACTATGCCTTATGGCATCAGTTTCGTAACGGATATTCTCAGTATCGTTATCTATCAGTTTAGTTACAAATTTAAAATGTACACTTTTTCTGAGTATGACCCTATAACGTTTTGTAAGTATTTAGAATTTGAATAGCCTCATGCTATTTATTGCAAGTGAATCTGATAATTATATACCAAAAGCTTACCATCCCACGGTTCATAATCATTATTGTTTCATTAACAATAAATAATTATTTAATGCAATCTTTTGAGAGACGTCTCAATCAGTGTAGGCGTTGAGCTATATCATATGCGTTCTATAATGTGCACATAATACTGCCTCGGTGGCGCAATTGTAATGCGTACGCGTTACGATTGAGTCCAACGCTGAGGTCTCGGGTTCGATCCCCGGGTCGGGTAAAGTGGTATTGGGTTTTTCTATTATGAAATGCTCAGTATCAGCCCGGAGTCTGGAATTTGTGCCCGGTATGGCGATAGGCTCGCCCCCTATCACATCTTGGGACGGAGATACGCTCGGCGAAATGTGGGTGTACTGGTTACACCTCTGCCTACCCATTCGGGGATTACAGGCGTGAGTACGTATGTAATGTGCACATAATACTCATTTCTATAGAAGGAAATAGTGCAAATATGCGCTTTATTGGTTACAATGATATAGACATCTTAATCTTATAAATAAGAAAGTTTGGATGTCTGTGTGTTTGTCTTTGTGAATTAGGGGTATGTGTTAATCAATCAAGCCTTAAGCTGAATTTGGATAAAATTGGGAGAATAGATAAACCATGATCTAGATTAAGAAATAGTTTAGTAGTAGTAATTTTTCTGGACAGTTCGATATAAAATTAAATCGATAAGTTTACTACACCTTTATGTAGCGGTTCATAGAATACACCTACCATACTATAATATATATATATAATATATAATTTTATCTTTGTAGTGCTAATATTCTCCAAGTAAAATAGCTGTGATATACGGACGGACATCTGTCCGACTCAGAACTCTTATAATTTCATCATGTCCATCTGGACATGATGAAATTATAAGAGTTCTGAGTTCGTGATTAAAATGTTTTACTATTATGGGACGGCTCGACCGGGCCGTGACCATGGTCTCATAGAAACCCTTCGTAAAGTAGCGGCTTGCTGCTGCGTTTCGTATGGTGATATTATTTAATTATTGGTGTTGACATATTATCCGAAGGCTCAAATCCTACCTTGCCCACCCAATTTCTTAATTTCCCCTTTCCTATACGGTCGGCAACGTGTCCATGATTCTTTTGGTATTGTGGGCGTACATGGGCGGTAGAGATCACTTACAATCAGGTGACCCACTTGTTCGTTTGCCAGACTATGGTATTAAAAACTCTTATTTATTTTAAGCATCATTTATTGCGACCACTATAGACTCACCCAACGAGATTTGCATAAACGGTTGATAATTGCACGGCGCGACAACAGATCGGCCGACGCGATTTCAATCACTCATTCATTCGATATTTATATGGAAGCGATCGAATGAATGGAGTGAATGGATTGAGTTGTTAGCGCTTTCAGTCCCGATGAGCGCTTGATTTGTTTGAGTTGAGAGTGCATTGTTTATTGCTAATGTTGATGTTTTGATGCAATATGATGATTGTCGATCGGTTAAGTTTTGTTCGTTCTTTAGTAGAGTGGGATTAATTTATGTTCTTTTTTTAAAAGCGTATTTTAACGGGAAATGCTTAGTATTCTATTGATAATATTTTGTGTGCTATAGGCGACAGTAACCACAAGGGGCGCATCATATTACGACGGAATTGAACGAAACAGATGTCGACCATGTTCAATTTAAAAAATTCTTAATTCTGTCCCATACAACATTTTCTAAAGACCTGCGACAGTCCGTCTCTTGTGCATCCACTGCATGTCTGTGCTTGTGGCGGCGTTGTGTGCCGGGTCGGTCACTTCCGTGTAACATGGTTTAGGAGGCCGATGGTTGGCACATGCGTCATACTCGTGAACGGGTGGTACTTGTGTGGACTGGTCTGCTCAGACTGTTTCTGCTTAATATATCCAATCTTATTTCATAGTCATCTTCAAAGTATTAAATTTTTCATCGTACTCATGAAGATCATGCGCATAAATCATTATAATTTCATTATTTTATATTATAATGCTCCTCATTGGCATAAATTGACCTGCTCTAACTCTATTCAAAATTAAAGAAATTAATGTAGTGCAAATATTGTAAATCAATTTTGAAAAGAGCAACATTAGAGTTTCTTGGCAGTTCTTTATCGAAACAGCAATTTTACTGAATCTAAATTAAGTATAACATTTTATGGAATCAATAAATATTTTCATTTCATTTCATTTTATTTCAGTTTTTTAATTGTGTAGGTGATTGAAATAAAACTAGATTACACGGATTTTATCGCGGTTTAATTTTTTATTTTAGTCCCGATGATTCGAAAGCTTTTGAGTCTTCGTGGTCACGAGAGAGACTAAATTAAAATCTGTGTAGGTGATGTTTACAATTTATATAACATACTCTAAAGTTCCATAAGCCCACTTGTAGACTCGGGCTGAAGTATTATGCTCATTCATCGGAAATAATTACAAATATTGGGGTTAAAATTGTTTCCACTACTCCTTGAACCCTTATCTATTTGTAGATCGACCCTTTTATGGATTCGAAATAAGGACTCTGTTATAAGTGTTTATGTATTTTAATACACCTTGGGAAATCCGTTATGTTTACAACATGAATGGTTGGATGGTTGAGTGGTAAAGCCTCGTAGAGAGATTTGTTCGTTTCATACGCACATACATACGCACTCACGCGTGTAATCCCCGAAGGGGTAGGCAGAGGTGTAACCAGTACACCCACATTTCGCCGAGCGTATTTCCATCCCTTATGTGTAGCGGGCGAGCCTATCGCCATACCGGGCACAAATTTGAGACTCTGAGCTGATACTGAGCATTTCGTAATAGAAAAACCCAATACCACTTTACCCGACCCGGGGATCGAGCCCGAGACCGCAGAGTTGACCTCAATCGTAATGCGTACGCATTACAACTGCGCCACCGAGGCAGTTTGTTAGTTTCACTTGTTATTAAAACATTTTAGTGGTAGTGCCACGCTATAAACAGTTTTGTCTACAGCACGAATGGGCCGGCTCGACCGGGTCGACCACTGTCTCACGAAAACCAAACGTAAAGTAGTGGTTTGCTGCTGCATTTTGTACGCTGAGTGAGATATCTGGAGGCCCATATCACCCTCCTCTTCCAAATCCCTTAATTATCCCTTCCCTTTAAGGTCGGCAACGTATGATTCATCTGGTATTGTGGGCGTTGATGGGCGCTTGAGATCACTTATCATCTTTCGTCATTGGAAATTAGCCACTTGTCTATGCTACGGCCTACGTCTGCTACGAACGGTCTACGAGCGTAGCTGTTATTTAAGGCCCTGAGGGCCAATTCTGCTATTTTAACTGACACTGCGAATAAATTTTAACCGAACTGAGATTAGATTTTGAATTAATTAAAAATATGGCATTCTGCTCCTTTAAAAATTCGATATCATCTCAGTTAAATTGCATTTAAACTGTCAATTCGATCAACTTTCAATGTCTTTCTTTTGTTGAAATTATGGCTTCGCATTATTATGCATTTCGCCAATGACAAGTATTTTACCGAATTTTACGTATCAGCTGCCATAGACTAAATTCTAGAAATTAAAAATGACTTAAAATAATTATGAATTGTGCGAGAGTTTTGGCGGGAACTTTGACAGTGTGATTGATCTCATAATTTAATCTACACTAATATTCTAGAGAGGAAAGATTTTTTTGTATGTAACAAATAAACTTAAAAACTACTGGGCCGATTTCAAAAATAATTTGGTCGTTAGAAAGCTACATTATCACTGAGTAACATAGGCAGTAAACTCATTTCTAATACTTTACTGAAATAACGAGCACACAAAGTCGAACAATTTTGACTACTTTTAGTTACTTGCAGTAAAAGAGAATAAAGTTAACTGAATTTATCTGCAGTTAACTCACAGTCACTTCACCTCAGTGTTGCCAAGTCAGATTTTTGAAAATACCGTGTTGTCCACATTAAATTACGGTATCTGCGCCAAAAATACAGTGCTTGATGGGAAAAAATATAGTGTATTTTACAGTGCAATAAAATGTCGTACAAAAAAGGAAATAATTAAATTATTAAGTAAAATATAAATTTATTTTAAACTTTATATCCTAAACTAACTTAACATTTTATTTGTATATATCGATCGCTGCGGAAATGGATGGCTGCGATGATGATGATATCGGTTTAGTTTTATTAATGTAATTAATCAAAGAGTTTTATGTATACTACTAGACAAGCTGCGCGGTACATAGAAATTGTAGTATAATAAATTAATTAAATTGTAGTATAGTAAATTATTTGTATTACTAAGTTGCAGTCAGTTGACCGTAACTCAATATTATCATCTCGCTTACTCTCAACTAGAACCCCTATTGCGCTCCCTGTTTGTGAACTGTCAAACTCCCGCGTTATGTGACGCAGTTTTACTTCTAAATAACCTGTCTAGTAGTATACAATAATAATACGAAATGTTGACTGTAAAAAAATACTGTGTCTCCATATACGGTATGGTAATACGGCAGATCTGCTGTAATTACAGTGCACTTGGCAACACTGCTTCACCTTCAGTCACATTTCGTTCTCAATTAATATTTTGACGTTTGTCTATAGACGAAATGCATTTTATATAGTTAAGTGTCTCACAATGGACACTGGCGAAATCACCGATCTACGGTGGAGCCAAACACAATTAAAAGAAGAAGAAGATAGTTAAGTGTCAAAATTGTTACCAGAATGCGAGTTTTGGCGGAAATTCTCACAGTGCGGTGGCTCTCTTGTTTTAATTATTTCCTAAACTGGTTTAAAGTTGTGTTTGTTGTATAAAAGTGGTGTGGTTTTGTGCAATAAACATTAACGCTGATGAATAGTGTATGGAAACATTGAAATAAGTGAATTTAGGTGATTTTTGATCAAGGGTATTGTCGACCTTGTGCTTTCGATTCGCTTGAAGAAAGTCGTCTAAGAAGCATTGAACTGAAAGGAATTAACACCAAAACTCCAACAAGACCTTGAAATCGGCCACACCCCCGTTTCATCGTTCTTGGAATATAAGAAAAGAATATTTTAACTAATGACTTGGCAGCATGGTCTCTGATCTTAGCCGGTTCCTTAAGGAACAAAAAAAAAAAAAAAAAAATTACCAGAATGCCGTTTTGGTTCAGTCAACTTGTATTCTATTTTCGATATCATTGCGATCTATGTTGCACATTTGATCTTGAATATTGGTTTAACAGAATACCATTTGCAACTTTCTTGTCGCTGAGATTAGATCGGAATGATATTTTGAACATTTAAAATTACGAGAATTGGCCTTCTGATGGGTGCAACATCTTTTTTTTGTCCTTCCCTAGTTCCCATTATTTGGAGGGGTGATGGGTGTGAAGGATCACTATCACTTTTCTAATCTAAAAGATAAAACACTTCGTCACAATGTTCAACAGGTTTATTGACCTTTTACACTTTCACACATTTACACATCAAATACAATAGTATATATCACTGTTCACAAATACTTGTTAAGACTACTTACGATTACAACTGCACTTGACCAGAGTTTCCACTTAGAAGTCCCAAGCTTGACTGAGTTCCCACAACTAATAACGCACCCTCTTATATACCTTAGCAATCACCCACCACGCTTCACTATCCTACATCTACCCACTTAATACAGTTATTCCCCTGAGTACCCTCTACACAGTACTATTACTATTATGAAGCTAACAGGTGCAACATGCATCTTAATCTTGTTACGCTTTCACGCCAGAATTGCTGAACCGATTGTGATTAATTTTATAAGTATAAAGGTAGATGGGACCCTGGAGACGGTTATAGACTTTTTATCCCAGTTATGGTATACTTTTTATCCTGGTTATAGGCTACTTTTTATCCCGGTTATAGGCTGTTCAGGCGAGCGGCGCCGTGAGCAAATATATTGAAATATATTGCTAGTAACAATAATTTTGATGTTTTATATTTTTTCTGGACAAACAATATTTTCAGAAGATATGAAGTTCAGTAAAGAAGGTTGTGTAAAGTTTTATATAGAATGGTAGCAAATGAGCAAGTAGATCATCTAATTGTAGGTGATCTCCACCACCCATGAACATTCACAATATCTGAAGAATCATGGACGCGTTACCGATCTTATAGGAAAGGGATGATGTAAGGGAATTTTCATGAACATCCACAATATCTGAAGAATCATGGACGCGTTACCGACCTGCAAGGAAAGGGATGATTTAAGGAATCGGGAACGGGAAGGGGATTTGGGCCTTCATATATCTCACTCATCGTACGATAGCGGCAGCAAGCTGCCACTTTGGCTTTCTGTGAGACAGTGGTAAAAACCCGGCCGAGGCGGCCCATTCGTGCTGTAGACTGTTTACAGCGTGACACTAACACTTAATTGCTTAATTGCTTTGGAACTACGTATTTAAGGCTAATAAGAAAAGTGTGCAGACTCTTAAAAGTAGTCGGGGCTTGCGTCGTGGGAGTGAATCACATGTTTTATTCACGCGTACGTCTCGGCTCCTGTAGAGGCTTTGTACTTTTGTAAAGGTCATGCGGTTGAAGTATGTGCGAGATTAGATTTAAATATATTATTTTAGAGCGCGTCTAGTTTACTTTAATGCTTTAATCCTTAATCTAGCGGTACGTTAGGTGTTTAAGTATAAAGGCTTATGATTAGTAGTTACAAAACGAGTAGCCGGCTGTGAACAGGCCGCGGGTTCGATTCCCGCACCGAGATATATGTTTGTGTGATTCACAACAAACTTCGAAATTTAAGCACTGGTTGTCAACTAAAAATGGTGAAATAAAAACTTTTTAACAAAAATAAAACTGATTCTATATAATAAAAAGCTAAAAATAAAAATAAACTATTATGAGACGGTGCTTTTATTACATTACTTTTTACCATTACATTGCAATAACACAGAAATTTAATCGGTTTATTTTTGTTAAAAAAAACTACACGCCTTGGAATCCATAAAAGGGTAGA
Source organism: Mimas tiliae (assembly GCA_905332985.1). NCBI lineage: Eukaryota > Metazoa > Arthropoda > Insecta > Lepidoptera > Sphingidae > Mimas > Mimas tiliae. Next base: position 4,756,427 of record HG995254.1, read on the forward strand.
CATAACTGGCTACAGCATGGCTCTGCCACTTTAAAAAATAGTTTATTATACTTGACAAATCTGGTTATAGGTTATAGCACACCGTGGTTTATCGCACGTATGCACGTCCTGAAATTTCAGCTGGTCCATAATACAGAGAGTAATTTATTAATTACGCACCGTTTCGTTAACTTGTTGTGATATGTTTACAGTCGGGAGCGTCCTCTAATGAACTAATGTTCCAAGGCAATGAACTCTTGTTTTACTAGTTTTTCCCTCTCTCTGTAGTCGGCCCCTCATGACTGAGGATCGAGGTCATCATCAGATAGTCTGCATCTCGATTGGATGATATGACTCCATCGGCTTCTGTTCTTTTTAGTTTTTCCTTAATAAAGTACCGTAGGCATAAAACTTGGCTGGATGGAAGTTAGTTACTTCATTCGTCCTCTACACTTCTGTCACCTCGTGACTTGTGAGTCGCTCATTTTTTAAATCCTTAGATAGATTAATTTTTATTTTTGGTGTACAATAAAGAGTTTACACTATGAGCCTTACAACATTTTTATACTAATTATGTAATCCTTATACTAAAAAATACACTAGATCTAATGGTAAGTACAGTGCAGGCCAGATAATACACCATATTGACAGCCTCCGTGGCGCAGCGGGCGAATAGCCGGCTGTGAAGCGTGAGGCCGTGGGTGCGATTCCCGCACCGCGACAAATGTTTGTATAATCCACAAATATTTGTTTCGGATCTGGGTGTTGTGGGACGGCAAGTCTCTCGCAGTTCCTGATACCCATGATACAGGTTAACCTAGTGTGGAGTCAGGACTATGTGTGTGATTGTTGGGTGTATTTATATAAATATTTGTTTTGTAGAGACTATGATTCATAGCTATATAACACCACGTTACGAACCACGGAAGCAGAGCAGTAACATGTACGCGGTTGAAACCGCGAGGGATAGTTATTAATATCTATACATAGTATAAACAAAATAGCTTTCCGCGTCTATATGTTTATCCGCTAACTCCTCCTAAACCACGCAACGAATTTTGATGCGGTTTTCACTATCGTTTAGACAATTTCTTCCGGAAGATTTGAATGTATATCACGCTATGATTCATGAGAGCAGGGCAGTAATATGTCTGTTGTGAAACCGCGAAGGACAGCTATATAAATATAAAATCGTCGGCGGTTTTAAATAGTCCGATTAAACTAATTATGAATATTCCATATAATTTTATTTCAATATTCAAAACGGTCTATAAATTATCTGTATTTAATCAAGAGTATCATTGCGAACCAATAATGATTTTCCGAAATTAATTTCCAAAATGTTTGCACAGGAGGTGGATGGACACGATGGACAGACAGTGTTTGTATCCCTCTGGCGATGGCATAATTACAACTGCTGATCAAAAACATTGAATATCTATTTATACAGTGGATATCGGCGAAGTCATTATTGCATATATTTATTTGTGGTTAAGTACTACGCACTCACGCCTGTAATCCCCGAAGGGGTAGGCAGAGGTGTAACCAGTACACCCTCATTTCGCCGAGCGTATCTCAGTCCCACGATGTGATAGGGGGCGAGCCTATCGCCATACCGGGCACAAATTCCAGACTCCGGGCTGATACTGAGGATTTCGTAATAGAAAAACCCAATAACATTTTACCCGACCCGGGGATCGAACCCGGGACCTCAGCGATGGCCTCAATCGTAACGCGCACACATTACAACTGCGCCACCGAGGCAGTCAGTGGTTAAGTACTGTGCTCGAATTATTAGTAAAACTATATATATAAAAGCGAAATATCTACCACTCACTCAATCACTATTTCTCAAAAACTGCTAATGCTAGGATCATAAAAATCATAAAATTAGGTCACATGATAGTTTTTGGAATATCCACTAAGAAAGTTTTAGAAACTTAAATTTTAAAGGGGAAAAGGGGGTGTTGTATCGAATATAAATAATTACAATGCATGCATTCTATAGTCAAACTATAGTATGCTTCTATGAACCATAGATTGCAACTTTACCGGAGCTGTAAAATATTCTCAACAAATAAAAATGCACCACAGACGTGTAGTTTCAAACCCCCTCTACTGCTTGAAGACGTGGATAAGTAAGAGCTCCCCAGAGTGGTATATCGCATGCGTAATATTCGGACATACCGCTGTCGTAGATTCAGCAGGCCAATTCTCGTAATTTTAAGTGTTCAAAATATCATTCCGATCTAGTCTCAGCGTCATAAAAGTGCTATTTGCAACTTTCTTGACGCTGAGACTAGATCAGAATGATATTTTGAACATTTATACATACATACATAGACTCACGCCTGTTTCCCATAGGGGTAGGCAGAGACAACGAATTTCCACTTGCTACGATTCTTGCATACCTCTTTGGCCTCATTCACTCTCATTAAATTTTTCATACATGCACGTCGGTTTAGGGTACTTCTGACCTGGCCTTTCTAGAGAATATCTCCAACTTGATCTATGAAAGATCGCCGAGGCCTTCCCCTCCCAACTGTACCATTCCCACTCGCCATGTATATTGATTGAACATGAACATTTATAATTACGAGAATTGGCCTTCTGGTCTTTACCGTGTGGACAATATGTTTTTGGTCGCAGCTTCTGTGGCGTATAGATTTAAAGTTATGGCTCACTAAGAGTAAAGAGTCATTCATTCGAAAACTAGTAACTGTCGGTAAATTTGATTACAAAATTTAATCAAGGTTGAGAAATGTTAATCTTCTTATAGACTGACCTGTATCTGTGTTCGATATACATTCTACCGCTGAGGGTGGTGATCTAATATAATTAAAAAAAAACTTATTTTTTTAACTCTAGTATATCTTTAAAATAATTATCATCAGACTATATAATACTCATAATAATATACCTTATTATCATACATACGTCTTTCATTTTTTAATAAAAACATGATTTTTGTTCAAATGACTTGCATTAATCAAAAACTTGCATTATTAGTTCAAAGACACATTGGTTCATTTTTACACGTCTTGCTGTGTGTGAGATTGTAAATATGTAGTTTTGATTTGGGTGACAGTGACGAAACTATCACTAATGGCTGAAAAGCCGTCATCCTTTACTCTTCTTCTTTTTTTTATGAAAGAGGGGGCAACGGAGCAAGCGGGTCGCCTGTCGTCATCTGCCCTTATCCCACTCGTAGTAGGGTCGCCGCAACATGCTTTTTAACACATGTTACAGAAAGATTTGGCTTGTAGTTTTTACGAACAGACGTCAACCCTTTTGGGGAGAAAATACCCATGCCCGAAACAAAATATTTCTAGATCACACAAACATTTGTGTCAGTGCGGGAATCAACCCGCGGCGTCTCACTTCTCAGCCGGCTACTCGCCAACTACGCCATAAAGGCTGTCAATGCTGCCGTCACCTATACATTTTATGTAAAATGTCTGCGATAGTGACGGCCACACATTGTCAATGTAAAAAAAACATTACACGCATAGCAAGACAGACATTTAAATAACAGTTGATTTAGAGTTTTGGCGGGAATTCTTACAGTGCGGTGGCTCTCTTGTTTTAATTATTTCCTAAACTGGTTTAAAGTTGTGTTTGTTGTATAAAAGTGGTGTGGTTTTGTGCAATAATCATTAACGATGATGAATAGTGTATGGAAACATTGAAATAAGTGGATTTGGGTGATTTTTGATCAAGGGTATTGTCGACCTTGTGCTTTCGATTCGCTTGAAGAAAGTCGTCTAAGAAGCATTGAACTGAAAGGAATTATCACCAAAACTCCAGCAAGACCTTGAAATCGGCCACACCCCTGTTTCATCGTCCTTGGAATATAAGAAAAGATATAACTAATGACTTGGCAGCATGGTCTCTGATCTTAGCCGGTTCCTTATGGAACAAAAAAACAAAAAAAATAGTTGATTTATCTATACAGCTGTCTCTCATTAAATAACAAAACATAACCCTTTTTAGTACGGAATACACGGCTGGTCAAATCATTGGTGAATTGATGCGATTGTTTCCGCTGCCTTCTAACATATAAATTATATGACCCGCCGCGATGCGCCATGAATACATTCATGAGAAGCAAATTGATATTACCAACGCTCGTATGTTACATTTTGGCTTTTTTTACGGCATTTTTTCCACCGTCCAAATTGGTTTTTTATGCCGAAACGTTGGATAAATTGTGACAGAAATGTGTAAATTAGACCGATAATGAAATGGTAGAGACTGTTAGAAGATGAGTTTTCGCCGAGGTATGTATTCAAAATGTGTTTTGGAGGTAATTTTTGGTGATATTTTAATGTGGTGCGCTTGACTGGTTGGTTATTGTAAATTAAAAAGTTAAGTGTGTGAACAGTGTTCACGGTGATTGAAATAAATTGGGCGGAAAGTAATCGGTCGATATATAGTTACATCCTTTTATGATTCGTGGTCAAGATTTTATCGATTGGCTTGTCTTGTCTTTAGAACAAACTTTAAAATATGCGATAACAGGTGATTCAATATTCTATGACGCATTTTATAATTTAATGATGGTAAGCGCCACGCTTGCCCATAAACAGAAACAATACCATAAATAACTTCGAATTACTAGCCCTGCAAAAACGGACATGAAGACCTTGATTATCTATGGCTGATGATACTATCACAACAAATCGGTTCATGTTTACACGTCTTATCATGTATGCATGGGATAATCTTTATATATATAATTCGACTGTACGTGTGTATATGACTCAACTCCTCCTAAACGGTTGGACCGATTTAAAAGATTTATTTTGTATGCGTTTGGGTGGCGTCCTGGATGGTTTAGATTCACAATTGGACTCGGTAGGTGGCGCAGCTGTAGTTGCGGGAATCCGCGCGGGACAGCTGGTATAATATACAGTTTTAATTTGTGTGACAGTGGTATATTAGCCGTCACCGTATTATACCTTTAAATAAATAAATTCATGAATATCATACAACAGTGCGTATATAGCACTCATGGCTGTAATCCCCAAAGGGGTAGGCAGAGGTGTAACCAGTATATCCACATTTTGCCGAGCTTATCTCCGTCTCATGATGTTATAGGGGGCCAGCCTATCGCCATACCTGGCACAATTCTAGACTCCGGGCTGGTACTGAGCATTTCGTAATATAAAAACCCAATTTCACCTTTACCCGACTTGGGGATCGAACCCGAGACCTCAGTACGCGTACGCATTACAACTACGCTACTAACTAGTCTATATTCATGAATTGTCTATACAAACATAACGTAGCAAAACGTGAGGTACTTTATCTACATGATTATTCTATTTAAATACTGGCCATAAATATGAGAAATAAAGAAAAAAACCCAGTCTTATATACCTTTTTCCACCTAACTCGCCCGTGATACATAGTCTAGGTCCCACGAGGCCGACACTAATTCGCATGGAGTCCAGGGGCCGGTCGTAAATAAACTCCGAATCGCCACAGTGACCACTAAACCGATAGTTTAAGAATATTCACGCGAATAAATTAAACAGCACTCGCTACGGCGCAGATTTCCCTAATGGTTGACCGTAGATTGTATGCGGAGGGAGGTGTTTTGATCGTTGATAGTTTTTTTATACGAATATTTGATACGGAAGACGAGCAAGTGGGTCATCTGATGGTAAGTGATCTCCACCGCCCATATACGCCCACAATATCGAAAGAATCACGGGCGCGTTGCCGACCTTAAAGGTAAGGGATAATTAAGGGATTGGGAAAGGAAAGGGGATTTGGATCTCCGGATTTCTCATTCACCGTACGAAACGCAAGCTACTTGCTGCAAGCAGCTACTTTTCGTCGGTTTTCTGTGAGCCAGTGGTAATGACCCTGTCGACCCGGCCCATTTGTGCTGTAGACAAAACTGTCTACACCTTGAAAGGCAAAGATTTATTATAACTAAATTCTTTCTTTATTTCTCTCTGTCTAGCGTTATCCTGGCTTAATGCCAGAGTCTGCCTTCTAGTAGCATAGATTTGGCGGTTTTTGGTATTTTAAGCGGCGAACCGCAGTCTGACCCCCACAACCTGCAACGGGATCTAAGTTTCGCCATTCGAATCGTCCTCGTTAATTAGCAGAGTGTACCACGTGTGGCTTTGGGCCTAAGATGTTGGTGGTTACAAATAACATAGTAACGATGTTTCATAGAATAAGGAGTGCGTTAATAACGTGTTTTCTCGTGTTGACCCTATTATTAAAAGTAGGGAAGCTTTTTTTTAAAGTGGTTGGTAGCGGTTGGATGCGGACTGACTAAGACCGGAATGGTACGGTACGGTATGGTTGAAAACGATACGCTGAGATGGTACGTAGCTCCAATTCATGGTTTAAATTGAATTAATTCAAATGCTTATTTGACAACTCGGAGATAAACTATGCTGTTTTTAATAAGTATATTATTTATTCCATCTAGTGTTAAAGAAGAAACACTGTAATTCGTATAAGAATTGTTTTTGACTATAAGAGTATATTATTCTAGTATCAAGATCGTTTAGTAAGAGTTTCCAGGACAGGATACGTCCGGGGCGCGGTCGGCAGCGGGAAGACAAGACACATGGCCGACGTTACACCGGACCAGCTTTCGGATGTATAGCTGTACAATGCTAATGTATGAATATACGTACCTATGTTTTTTATTTGTGAGAAAAAAGCATGTGGAATATCTGATTGTAGACGTTCTTGCAGTAGAAAAAACTGAGTACTGAGCCTCAATCAAAGTAGGTTTTGGGTTTTTAGTAGTAGGTACAGGTAAAGTTTTTATAGTTTTCGAGAACGATGACAATTTCCGTTTTCTCTTAGTTTCGACTAGCAGTTGCCACTAGCAGAAACTATGATGCAAATAAAATTGGTGGTATGTGTGGAATACAAAATGATTTTTAGAGCTATATTTTGGATTTTTATTTGACCGGCAACGAATCCAAAGAGACTTGTAGAAAATTTTATTTTTGAGTTTATAATGTTATATTTCGAAGTCGGTTTTGAACTTTTGCTAAAACTTGTTTTTATAATTGAATTACTAGTTTGACACTTCGTCAATAGTAAGTTTATACGAATTCGATAATTGAACGTATTTATTACTAATACTAGACTATTAGGAGGATTAACTAGAAACTCAAATAGTTTTGGGGTGCTTATATTGTAAACATGTAACTGATTAACCAGGCATTGAGCATAATACTTTCTTATGGATGACGGGGCAAATGAGCAAGTGGGTCACCTGGTGGCAAGTGAAGACTACCACTCATGAACGCCTAAAATATTAACAAAAAAATCTAATAATCAAAATGATTGAAAATTATTTCGCTAACCACGGTTTACTACTTACTAAAAACATTTACTCGTATTATCAAACACAATAAATGTCACAAACTCTAATTAATAAATGTGTTTTAATAACCGAAAAAAACAGCTAACCCTCTAATACCGCTAACGGTCTAACTCACCACGTCGTTCCATTTACGAAATTGAGTGAAATATGCGTCCCTAAACACCGTTAGAGACATTAAAAAACGCCTTCCAAACTTTTAATATTCTAATAAGACTTTGATTTAATTTCCCTTTATCATTATTTATGTAAGGATCCACGGTAAAAGGCGATAAGTCTGTGTTATTATTTTTTCGTCGGGGATTTTTTTGCTCCCCTTTTAACATACACGCGGAGGGTTAAAGTTGACATAGTACGCTTTGATGTTCATTGACTTATTCATTGATATTTTGACAGTGCCACCAGTTTTTAATTATTTTGCCTTTGATTGGTGTAAACAGAGATTATTATGAGCCCCGAGGCTGTAATTGAGTCCGGAAAAAAATTGCTTACGTTGCAAATTCAATTGCGGTCTTACACTACAAAGCTCCGTGTGGTGTAGCTTCTGTTTATAGGCGTGACGCTTATTATCAAGCGAGCGACCTGCTCGTTTCGTTATTCAAACAAAATAAAATAACTAAGAATCTCTCTATTCTAAAAAAAAGTAACTGGCGCCACCGCTGCCGCCGCCACTGCCAAAAGCTTGTCACGCTATCTCCTCCGAAACCGCTGGGGGTATGAGACCGCTACCAATCGATGCAGAATAATGTGGGGAAGAAAGTAAGATATATATTTTTGGAAAATTCCACTTACAAAAGGGGGGAGGGGTGGTTGAACTTTTTATGGAACTTTTTTAATGGAACGGAATACGACTACGAAACTATGCACGAACTTTGCTTATGATAATTAATGAAATATGTGTTCACATTATTGCGAAATTTTATTTGGAAAAGGGGGGAGGAGGGGTTGAACTTACGCACTCACTCACTGATTAATCACGATTTCTCAAAAACCACTAACGCTGGGGTCATGCAATTTGGCTAGGTGATACTTTGTGTAATGGCAAGGCGTCCTAAGGAAGGATTTTTGGAAATTCACATTTTAAGGGGGTAAGCTGAGGTCTCGGGTTCGATCCCCGGGTCGGGTAAAGTGGTATTGGGTTTTTCTATTACGAAATGCTCAGTATCAGCCCGGAGTCTGGAATTTGTGCCCGGTATGGCGATAGGCTCGCCCCCTATCACATCGTATGACGGAGATACGCTCGGCGAAATGTGGGTGTACTGGTTACACCTCTGCCTACCCCTTCGGGGATTATAGGCGTGAGGCGTATGTATGTAGATATGAATAGTTCCTAGCGAAATAGTAATAGCAAGAATACACATGACGCGTAAATAGACGTAAGTGATATTTTACTAGAGTAAGGGTTTTAGGTGTAGTTATTTTTATATTGTGTGTAACAACATGATGTAGGATTGATTCCTACGCACGTAATTTACGCTTTGTATCCGTCTTTGAAAAAGGATATTTTGGTTTTGACTGTTTTGCCCTCAACAGTGTTTTCGTGAGCTTAAAGTTAGTACTAAAGGGGTCAAGTTTCAGTAAAATATCTCTTTATAATATGTAGTATTTATTTATCTATTGTGTTTCACAAAATAATATAGGATCGATTCCTACGCATGTATTTACGCATTTTAACCGTCTTTGTAAAAGGATGTTTTGGATTCGACTTTTTTTATAGTCAACAGGCTTTGTGAACTTAAAGTTAGCACTTTATGAGGTCAAGTTCCACTAAAATATGTCTGTATTATATAGTATCTATTTTTACTGGGTGGTATGTTCCTCGTATGTGGGAGATGGTCTGAGTATGTAGTTACTACCACTTTGTCTATCTCTGCTGGCGAGCAGCAGTGTGCAAGCATTGTTGTGTTCCGGTTTCAAGAACATGAATGGTCAGTGGTCAAATTACTAGGTAGTAAAATTAGTGGGCATTATGAGAATTAACATCTTATGCCTCAAAGTGACGAAACATTCACTACGTAGGTACCATGGTACGACTACCATGTAGTACTTTAGAAATGAAATTTTAATAGTGTTGCTTTTGCTTTAAGGATAGCCGGTTGCGAAGCGTGAGGTCGTGGGTCGATTCCCGCACCTAGACAAATGCTTGTCTGATTCACAAATATTTGTGTCGGGTCTGGGTGTTGTGGGACTGCAAGTCTCTCGTAGTTCCTGATACCCACGATACAGGTTTACCTAGTGTGGGGTCAGGACTATGTGTGTGACTGTTGGGTGAATTTATTAATTAATAATTTTTTTGAGGAGGCATGTTTGAAAAAAAACGTACTCTATAATATGTATACTTGCCTAATAGTTTTTATCACTGCTGCCTCGGTGGTGCAGTTGTAATGCGTGCGCGTTACGACTGAGGCTGACGTTGAGATCTCGGGTTCGATCCCCGGGTCAGGTAAAAGTGATATTGGGTTTTTCTATAACGAAGAGCTCAGTATCAGCCCGGAGTCTGGAATTTGTGCCGGGTATGGCGATAGGCTCGCTCCCTATCACATCATGGGACGGAGATAAGCTTGGCGAAATGTGGGTGTAGTGGTTACACCTCTGCCTACCCCTTCGGGGATTACAGGCGTGAGTGCGTATGTATGTATGTATGTGTAGTTTTTATCAAACATGATACGCAGCAGTTTTTTTATGCCTCTTCTATGATCACGCAATCTATTGTTCAAATATGTAAAGTAAATGTAGCATAAACAAAGCACCTCGCACATCTTAACGTATACCGATAAATTCAATATAAAACAAGGGCGATCCCCTTAATGTGTTTGCATAATGTGCGTCATTAAAACATTTATTACGGCCCGCTGGCTACTGCCCTTAAACGAAGACATTTGCCTCTTACTAAACGCGGTGGATCGTTGGGATAATGGGCTCGGGGTTATGACAGTTGGGAATAGCTTTAGTTTTTTTCTTAGGTTGGCAAGACTATATTGGCGTTGCCAACTTAACGAAGAACACAACAAAACAAAAAACACAAAAATTAACTAATCGACTGTCAATTGTCATGGTCAAGTCTCAATTGAATTGCTAGAAGCGTGGTCAACACCTTTGATTTAACACACATGTTAGTTACCATGGCTTTTAAATGAATATGAAATATCATATGTCAAACGCCATTAGAGAGACATTAGATATTATTATGTTAGATGAATGTTGATTTGATCAGCCTTTCAGAAACCGGGTGTGAGTCTTGCTATTTCTATATCAATAAAAATACAAAAGCAAAATCGCAGAAATATGCATAGAGCTACATTTTTGGGAAATATACAATCTTTCTTTCCATTCCCTTTCATGACTGACAAAACAGTTTGAAACATTTTGTCCCAGTACGCTTTTGTCACTAATTGTCATGTTGTCAGAGTGTGAAATGTAAATGAAGTGTCGCTACACGTAATAAGAGTCATTAGTAAACTGGTGTTCAAACAAACGGTACTGAGTCGCGTGAGTCGCGCCCTTTAATAATTGTCCGTGTTTATTTCATGTGCGCTTCTTTGTGACAAGGGGTTTAATTATGGGACATACTTTTATATTTTTAACCGACGAAAAAAATGGAGGAGGTTCTTAATTTGACGCGATTTTTTTTTTGTATGTATAACCAACCCGCATTAGGCCAGTGTAGTAGACTATGGCCCAATCCCTCTCTTTCAGTAGAGGCTCGCCCCAAACCCCGCATTATTCCTCCAAATATCGACCTATTTAAAAGATTTTTTTTATTCGATAAGTTGCATTTTGATTTCAAGATGAAATTCTTCATTTTGATACTTCGTTCTGTAAAAATCTTTAAAAAATTATACGCTTTATTGCGACAACTTGTATCAAATAGAATGTATGAATGATTTTCACCCACTTATATTTGTTGATTGTAAATATAAATAAATATATAATTTCACCTAACAGGCACACATAAGGACCTGACCACACGCTAGGTTAATTTGTTGACGTATACCCATTATACATGTTGAGTTAGCGAAATAAAGATTAGGTATAAATTATTTTTACTACACAAATTAGGGAATTATTGCATTATACGCATTTAGAAATACCAACGTACATACGGTAATTATGTTAAATACGTAGGCACAGTGATCGCAGTATACTCAACATTTTAAGGGCTCTCGCCCAGGTGACCTCCAACCTCTACTTATAGTCACCCCAGCCAGCAACTCTTATACAACGTACACTACAGCCGCAGCAAGATAACCGTATTACTCGCAATAACTATGTACAGAGTACACTTCTGCCGCAGCAGAATAACCATACACCATATACAGTTGTTGCCGCAGCTACTCAAATACATAGAATATAGAAAATCACAAAGCACAAAGAAATACTGCATTATAAAGTCACCATGATTATATTCTAGCACTTACCGTTAAACTCGACTTTGCCGCATTAGCCACTAGGTTACACAAGTGTTGTATAGACCACTAATTGTAATAATTCACACCAAATACAGCTACAATACTGTCACAATTACAAATAAACACTACTGTCACAATTACAAATAAACACTGATCCCTATCCGTTCAATGCGACATCTTTTATACTGTTAGCTTTTATCCGTTGAGGCGAGGGCACGTCGGATACCTACGTCTACCAGAGGGTAGGTGCGATAACATTTCTTCTTTTAATTATATGGCTCGACCGTTTTATCGGTGATTTCGCCAGTGTCAAAGTATATATGACTTTGATTCTTGACATTGTTTCCGGCCTGAAGTAACTTACTTTTGGTTAATGAACAATGTACTTTACACTCGTCAACAGAAAAAGCTTTCTCGCCCTCCGCTGCCACCAATATATATTTTCATACAATTATCTACCCACAATGTTTTTAATAAAAATGTCTGTGTAGGTACCGACTTTTATAAGAACAAAAGTCTTCTTCCACCTGCGCTTATACCACTCGCAGTGGGGTCGGCGCAATAAGCTTTTTAACACATGTTACAGAAAGATTTGGCTTGTAGTTTTTACAATAGAATAAATAGTTTATTATTATTATTATATTTTAATAAATAGTTTTTTACAATAGTTTTTTTTTTAGTTTCTTATCGCCACTTTGGAGGAGCCTTGTCCGAAGAGTAATTTAAACTTATAATAATATTTAATTTAATTCCCTTTGTTTTAATTGAATTTGTAATAATATAATATTTTTTATTTATTTTTGTGTGTTTAGACTTAATCTTTTAAAATTGTAAATGTTTGCCAATATGGACTGTACTTGTCTGAAATAAATGATTTTAATTTAATTTACGATCGTCCGCCTGCCTGACGTCATACCCTCACTCAGAAAACACTCAGACCCGAAACAAATAGGTATTTGTGGATCACACAAACATTTTGTCTCAGTGCGGGAACCCGCGTCCTCGCGCTTCACAGCCGGCTACTCGTCCACTGCGCTACGGAGGCTGTAAAATTTACTCGTAAGTACCCGCAATGTTTTATAATAAAAATAAAAAAATCTATACAAGTACCGCCTGCATGGTGCTTTACATCTGGCTTCTCCAGTTGTAAATGTCCTTGTGCCTGAGGTTAATGCCTCCTTACTTCATTATTTTGTCTACCGCTTTGCTATGGAGGGAAGTGGACAATTATTATTTCCAACTCCTCCTTAACTTTCTATTTGAAAAATTTCGTTGCGAGACTAAGACAATTTATCACTCCCAGAGACTCGCCGAGCGTCACTGCTCGGTGTCAACAAAAATGCGTGCCACTGTCGATCCTGGTGCACAGGAGTTACAGTGGCGGGTGTGTGGGCGGGATAGTCTCGTAAGTACCGCCTTTTATAAGAACAAACACTTAAAATAAAAATTAAACAATTAAAACAAGTAAACAATTAAAATATTTCACAGTCTCCCGCGACAACTGTATCGTGGGTCATCAGGAACAACGAGGGACTTACGGTCACACAACACCCAGACCAGAAACCAATATCTGGGGATGACACAAACATTTATCTCGGTGCGGGAATCGAATCTGAGGAATTTCGTTTCAGAGCCAGCTTTTCTTTATAACTTTTACATGATGGTAGGTCCCTCGTATGCGAGACGCCGGCTGGGTTGGTACCACCGGTTTGTCTATTTCTGCCGCCAAGCAGAACTGTTGTGTTCCAGTTTGAAGAACATTGAAGCCAGTGAAATTACTGGGCATTATGAGACTTAACACATTATGTCTCGGGGTGACCAGGCGCAGTCCAGTGTCATACAGTGCTTTGTAATTTAAAGTTCTGTGTGGCGTTTCTTCTGTTTATGAGCAGGCGTGGCGTTTACCATCAGGCGAGCGACCTGCCGTCTCGTCACTCAATCTAAAAAAAAACATAGACTGCCGAATGAGCAAGTTGGTCACCTTATGGTAAACGACATTTAAAGGTCAGGGAGGGGGAGGAGGATTTGGCCCTCCGGATCTCTTACTCACTGTATAAATAAATAAATACACCCAACAGTCACACACATAGTCCTGACCCCACACTAGGTTAACCTGTATCGTGGGTATCAGGCACTACGAGGGACTTGCGGTCCCACAACACCCAGACCCGAAACACAAACATTTGTCTCGGTGCGGGAATCGAAACCACGGCCTCTCGCTTCGCAGCCGGCTACTCACCCGCTGCGCCACGGAGGCTGTCAAGATCGGAAAGGAAAGAAAACCGACACAGCATGCTACCATTCTGTGTCGGTTTTCCTAAAGTATAATCATAAGTGGCGCAGTGTGCGAGTAGCTTGACCGTGAAAGGAGAGGCTGCAGGTTCGTTTACCGCAACGATAAATATTTTGTATGCGCACAAATATTTTTTTTGGTGTCTGGGTGCTGTGGGATAAGTTCTTCGTGTGTGTGACTGTTGGATGTATTTATAGTAAGATCGAGATTCCTGTTAATATCCATTGGGAGTGTAAGTGGGTCACCAGCATCTTTGGCCCAAAGTCAACCTCACCTGCACGTCATACACTCTGCTGGTTAGCGGACGAGGTAATAGGGAAAATTATATATATATATTTATATAATACGCACTCTCGCCTGCAATCCCCGCAGGGGTAGGCAGAGGTGCAACTAGTACACCCACATTTCGCCGAGCGTATCTCCCTCCGATGATGTGATAGGGGGCGAGCCTATCGCCATACCGGACCACACTCTGGGCTGATAGTGAGTATTTTTTAATAGAAAAACCCAATATCACTTTTACCTGACCCGGGGATCGAACCTGAGACCACAGCGTCAGTCTCAGTCATAACGCGTACGCATTACAACTGCGCCACCGAGGCAGTCACAATAAGTAACAATAACTTATATAAATTTAGTATATATCACATATATTAAAGTTTTATATAATGACTATTATTTATGTTTGTATTTTCGTAAAATATATGAAAGTCTTCTGATTCCTGATTAGATTTATGTATTAACATCTTGTATACTCCTTTCTTGTTAGTATTTTCTTATCCATGATTTATATACACCCACATTGTCTCGTCTCTGCATCACCCACAGGTAGACTGGTAGATAATGCCTTTGGCATTAAGTCCGCCTTTATACATATTGTGTATATGAAGTTTAAATAAATAAAATTGGTTCTCATTGCGGGTTGTGGGGGTCAGATGGCGGATTACCCCATATAATACCAAGTCCACTATTAAATCATGATGGGCAAGACGGACTCTGGCATTATGATAACGCTACGCAGAAAAAACCCATAAAACTATTTTAAAGGCACAATAATAGCGCAGTAGTGACAGCGCTTTGGCACTCTTGCCTTTTATTTATTTATTTATTTTAGGATTACCAGAAGACGATACACTACACTAATATAAAAACATACGCAAACAAACAAAAAATATAGTGTTCTCCCATAAACAGGCAACCACAACTTACAATGGGTAACTAGCGCCATAAGAGTAGCAGTTAAATTTGCCTTTGCAAATTTTACGACGTTAACCTTTTAAAACTCATGAGCAGAAACAATTAATCTTCGATGTCGCGTCGCATTCCAAATGGGGGAAGATGTTATGCACTTAAAAGTAAAAGTAGACGACGACTGAAATGATTTCCTGGAGAGTATTGTTCAAATTCGGCGGTTTGTCGTTAATATCACTTAAAAACATGAAAATAACTTTTTTTATGTCACAAACGAGCAAGTGGGTCACCTGATGGTAAGTGATCTCCACCGTCCATGTACGCCCACAATACCTAAATAATTATGGGCGCGCGTTGCCGAACTTAAAGGAAAGGGATAATTAAGGGATTGGGAAGGGGAGGGGGATTTGGGCCTCCGGATATCTCACTCACGGTACGAAACGCAGCAGCAAGCTACTACTTTACGTCGGTTTTCTGTGAGACAGTGGTTACGACCCGGGCGAGCCGGTTCATTCATGCTGTAGACAAAAGTGTCTATAGCGTGGTTCTACCACTCTACCACTTCAAGCACTGCATGGCATTAGATTGAGTTCGTCACCCCGAGACATAAGATGTTAAGTTTCATAATGCCCAGTAATTTTACTGGCTTCAATGTCCTTCAAACCGGAACACAACAGTGCTTCAGACTGTTGCTTTGCAGAAATAGACACAGCGGTGGTACCAACCCTGACGGCCTCTCGCATGCGAGGGACCTACCACCTTGTATAGATTCAATATTTACTTTTTCTGTTTTTATTATTTGTTAATACTCGTGTATCTGTCATGTAAGTAAGTCCTTGTTGTGTAAGTGGGCCAGCAATATATTAGGCCCAAAACCAATTTCACCTATTACTACGCCTTTTTGTAGTGAAATTCATAGAATACATCTACCATCCAAATTTCACCCATATAGTGGTAATAGTAAATGTACTGTGACATATGGATGGACAGACATGGCGATATTATAAGGGTTCCGTTATTGCCACTTGGCTATGGAACTCTAAAAACAGTCCAACTGCGAATCTTCTTGTTTTTAAAGTCGGCTGAAAACAATAATTGTTGTAGAGTGGTGTGGAGCACGGCGTGGCGCACCGCGCACGTAACCTCGTGGCGGAGATCGCGTGCGCGTTACTCTGTTATTGCGCAAGTAACTTGGTCGAGTGCACAAGCGGGTCGCGCCTGAATCACTTCCTCTGTGTACACACGTCCTCGCCTACAGTACTTGTGCTACTTGGATCTTGACATTTGCCCCCATTTTTATAACAGATCCAGCTAACGGGCAAGTTGGTCACGTGATGGTAAGTGATTTCTACCGCCCATGAACGCACACAATACTAGAAGAATCATGGTGAAGTTGTCGACTTTAAAGAAAAGGGATAAAGGGATTACAAGAGAGAGAGCTATTTGGACTTCCGGATACCTTACTCACCGAACGAAACGCAATAGCAAGCCGCTACTTTACGTCGGTTTTCTGTGAGACAGTGGTAACGACCCCATCGAGCCCTCCCATTCAGGCTGTAGACAAAACTGTCTACAGCGTGGCTCTACCATTCAAATTATGCTATGCTATTAATTATCGAGGAGTTAGAAGTCGTAAACAGCTTGGTTGCAGCATCAGACTAAGGTTACCTATCTATGAACAGTTTCGATTATACTAGCTTTAAAAGAAAATGAACAGCGTCCAAATTGGCCCATCTGTTTAGGCGCTACAATGCCACAGAGAGACAGGCGAAAGGGCTTAACTTCTCTTTTTTGTCATGTGTTAAAATATACCAAATATAGAGAGCCAAGTGGAATAAACCAAGATCGCGACGAAATCCGCGATGTATCATTGCTTTTACTTGTAGCATCCGCAGGGGCGTTGCACGGTTCGACTCCCGCGCCGGCTCAGCGCGAATTACCTAATAAATTGCACTTATAACAATATACTTAATTTATAACTGTATTACCCACCTTACTCCATTCTAATAAAGTTCAAATTGCATTTTTATGCGGTCCATTTATGTCCTGCCATTAAATTTGGAGGTCTCGCGGACGCGATTTCATTTGGCATAGTATTTAACCCTATTATTTCGTAATTAGTTAAATTATCATATGTTAGTGTATGATACATAGTATCCGTTTTTAGGCGTTACCTTAGACGTAAGGAACGTTTAACTTCAGTTTCACGACGAACAAAAACAATCTGAGGCTAGTACAAAATAATTGTTTAATAGGATTTAAGGGCCAACATCCTTAATTCCTTAAGACATCCTTCATTTTCTTAGTTGCCGCAGACATAGATGTAATGTATGTACTACCTCGGTGGCGCAGTTGTAATACGTAGCGTAGGTACGTCTTGGGTTCGATCCCCGGGCCGGGTAAAAGTGATATTGGGTTTTTCTATTACGAAATACTCAGTATCAGCTCGGAGTTTGGAATTTGTGCCCGGTATGGGGATAGACTCGCCCTCTATCACATCATGGGTCGGAGATACACACGGCGAAATGTGGGTATATTGGTTGCACCTCTGCCTACCCCTTCGGGATTACAGGTTTGACTACGTGCGTATAGATGTAATAGATGACGCAAGTGTAGTTCGCGTGCCGAAATCGGAACGTAATTCTGGGCAAAACATGTGCACACCTATTCTGATTTACTTTGCCCTCAACGTTACCATAGTTATTATTCTTTACTGTGAGATAGTGGTAGTAACCAGCTTGAGCCGGCCTATTTATACTATAGATAGAAGTCTACAGATAGAAGATAGTGACTTTACCACTTGTGATTCTAAAACCTTATTATGTTAAATAATAATACTAGCTCTGTATTATACACGCCTCTCTGTAGGGCACATGCCTCCTCTACTGAATGAGAGGTGTTAGGCCTTAGTCCACCACGCTGGCCTTAAGCTGGTTGGCAGACTTGAAATACCTTTGAAATTCTTATCAAGAACTTGTCAGGTTTGCAGCTTCCTCATAGTTTCCTTCAATTTTAAAGCAAGCAATAATTAACAATGAATGCACACGTAACTTATTCTGACAGAGTTACATGCTCTTAGGACTGTTTTCGAAATTGTGACTTTCATATGAACAGTTCGTACCACTCCTCGATAAACTATCGCTGCTTTTGAGTCCCTATTGATACAATTTTATTGTATTTGACAATCTATATCTGACAGCCTCCGTGGCGCAGCGGGCGAGTAGCCGGCTGCGAAGCGAGAGGCCGTGGGTTCGATTCCCGCACCGAGACAAATGTTTGCGTGATCCACAAATATTTGTTTCGGGTCTGGGTGTTGCGGGACCGTAAGTCCCTCGTAGTTCCTGATACCCACGATACAGGATAACCTAGTGTGGGGTCAGGACTATGTGTGTGACTGTTGGGTGTATTTATTATTTTTATTATTATTTTTAAGTAGATACGATAGAGTACGATAACAAACACGACCTCATTTTGAGCTAATCATCGTCCGAATTCATTGAAGGATCACCTCGGCCACATCCTCGCGTGGCCCACGATATCAACGCTCTGATTAACACGTGTATTTTAAATATTATTAACCTGATTATTTTAAATTTTGAGTTGATTGTAAGAATTTGTTATTTTTGTTTAGTGGTCAGTATTATGTCAGCCTTAATGG
Source organism: Mimas tiliae (assembly GCA_905332985.1). NCBI lineage: Eukaryota > Metazoa > Arthropoda > Insecta > Lepidoptera > Sphingidae > Mimas > Mimas tiliae. The sequence continues at coordinate 4,775,323 of HG995254.1, forward strand.
TGCAGTGGGCGAGTAGTCAGCTGCAAAGCGAGAGGCTGCGGGTTCGATTCCCGTACCGAGAGAAATGTTTGTGTGATCGACAAATAATAGGTTTTTACCTATGAAGTTCTTTACCAGCGCAGTGGCAATTTATCGATGCCTTTATGGAAGAAATCGGCTAGACGGGGGTTAACTAATTCTTCAAAAGCATTTTGTACTGCCTCTCGGGCATTGATTTATTTCCCGCCAAAAGGTTGTCCAAATTATGGAAAATGTTAATAGTATTTCTGAAGGAGTAGGTAGAGGTGCAACTAGTGCAATCACGGTTCGCGAAGGTATTTCTGTCACGTGATGTTATCACGTGGCAAACCTATATTGCCCCATAATCCGACCTCGAGAAACTTATGGGTGATCGAAATCAAAAACTTAAACACAAATTGTGATTACCTACCCCACCCGAGATTTGAACACATTGCCTCACCGGTTCAGCCTAGTTCGCTGTCACTACACAAATGACGCGTTTTTTATCCTCGCACGGCAAAGTGACTACACTGAACCTGGGACTTGAGTATGCTAATTTTGAGTTGTCAATAAGACAACCATGCCACTACAATTCTATTACCATTGTGACAAAAGTTCGTAATCTATTAAATTCACAATGGTCGGCTGATAGTCTCTTCATCGAATCGTGTTAGAATAGGGTAGTTTCCTATATTGAATTTTATACATTATTTTATAAGCAACAGAAAATAATACGCAAAAGAAACCCTTTTATTAAAACACAATCAAAATTGGTTCAGAAATGTGGCCGCAGTTATGATTTTAAATGTTGGTATGAGGAAAAGTGGGTGCGTAGTAGGGATATCTCACTATCTCGCTTGCACGCGTGCACTATAATGAACATTTTACACAGTGACGTCAAAGGTTGCATCGTCTGTCATTTGACAATTACCCCTTCTACAGGATTTGAATGGCTTCTATCTTATTTATTTTTGGTCCGATTTATAAAATTCTTTCTGCAATAGATTTTGAGTAACATAACTTATTGATTTTAATAATAAAAAAAATCTAGTCAACTACCCTATTGTGGTAGAAAGGTGATAAGGAAATTCTGAATTCTTTTCACTGGTATGCCATCGGAAAACTATAGTGACGCCACAATGGCGCCATTAAATTAGTAGATTAGTAGAACAATCACGAACCATCGACCATTGTTAGTCAATTGCAAGACTCCGACCCCTGATATTAAGTACAGTGCTGTTTTTTTATAGCATAGGCCGGCAAACGGGCAAGTGAGTCACCTGATGGTAAGTACGTCCCAAATACAAAAACAATATGAGCGCGATGGCGACCTTAAAGGAAAGTGATAATTAATGGATTGGGAAGGGGAGGGGGCTTTGGGCCTCCGGATATCTCACTCACCGCACGAAACGCAGCAGCAAGCTGCTACTTTACGTCGGTTTTCTGTGAGACAGTTGTAACGACCTGGACGAGCCCGCTCATTCATGTTGTGGACAAAAGTGTCTACAGCGTGGCTCTACCACAAATATAATGTCAACTGTCAAGAGACATTGCGACACCAACGGTCGGCAGTCATGCCGGCTTAAATTTATTGGATCTACTTCACGTAACCAGTTACGTTCCTGTCATTAAGTATTAGCAAAGGAAATATCGCCTTAATGACAACGAGCACGCTAGAGTACGTAACTTATGAAAAAATTGAGTGTTTTGATAGTTTTTACAAGTTCCGCTCGCGCCTACCGGACGCACGCGAGCTCGACACTGTTACGTATTGCGAAATATAGTATTGGAATACATCTATATAATACATAGATACATACGCACTCACGCCTGTCACGGCACAAATTCCAGACTCTCCGGGTTGATTCTGAGCATTTCGTAATAGAAAAACCACTTTACCCGACCCGGGGATCGAACCCGCGTACGCATTACAACTGCGCCACCGAGACAGTCTATAATAATGCGAACATTTATAATAATACGATGAGAAAAGAAGTTTATCAAACGAGAAAAAAAATAAGTGTAAAGAACTCGTAGACACCGATTAAAGTATAAGTCGTGATACTTCGATCAGTGTGTTGTATATTTTATGCACCTTAATCACGAGACGAGTACATCGCTCGCATGATGATAAGCGCCGTAAAAGTAGCAACACACACTTTTGAATTATAAATTATTGCATGGCATTGCACTGGGTCTTCACCCTTAAAAATTAAGTTTTATAATGCCCAGTCCTATAAACCGGAACACCACTGTGCTTATACATTGCTGCTTGGCGGCAGAAATAGACTAACCGGTGGTATCTACCCAGGCGGTCTCTCATATATGAGGGATATACCACCTAGTTAACAATCACGTACTATTTTCCTAAACTATACCGATCTATTTGAAAACGAAATCTAACATATTGAAAGTAAAAAAAAATCTTACAGATGGGTATCTAAGTTTTAAGAGATAGAGTCTGGCTTGTAAGTGGTAAGCTTGAAAAATAATAAAAATAGGTGGCCATTAAACCATAAGATAATCGTCACTACATCCGCGTACACTTGTGGCACGTGAGTACAAAACTTTAGTCGGCCGGCAGTGTACAGAGGGCGATACTTCGTACAGTGTCGTGTGCAAGTGTAGCCAGAAATATTTTTAATCTAAACAAAATGCGGCCGCTCTTCAATATAAATATGTCGGTCGGCGGGAATTAAGGAGTTTGTACATTATAATGGCCGAAAGTGTAACTGTGTACACTTTGCGTGAGTTAGTGCCGCTTCTGCTATGTTTTTGCATTTGCTTTACGATCTGTTGAAAGGTTGCCACTTTCTAGTGTTTTGCGTTGTCTACGTTTGAATTAAGAAATTATCTGTTAGTGAGAATACATACAAGTTTTTAATACCTTTAGAATTACAAACATAACTTCCAAACAAAATTCTGGCTACAAGGCCCGCGGTTGAGTTAATTCCAAGTTGTTTTAAACTAACACTAGATGGCGTTAGTATATGCTTAAAATGCAGATGAAGTATTTACAATTCAAAAACGTTGTATGTTCAAAACTAGATTGGTTAAGTTGTTAGTTTTAACTATCTTTCATGATATGAAACATGTAGGATAATAGTATAATTTTATCATGAGCAATATTATAATATAGAAAACAAAGGTTAATTTAAATTTTAACGTAAAAGCATATACATAAACGCTATAAAGACTTCGATTCCGTACTAAAACGGTTGACCCTTATTCCCTAAATAAAATTGTTGTGTTCCGGTTAGGACAATGAAACCAGTGAAATTTTTGAATATTACAAAAGTTGACTGTCCCGGAGTCTGTAGTATCTGTATCATTTCATGATAGTTATATTGGTAGTGATAGCTCAGCGGGGAGTGGTATGGACAGTCGAGACGAAAGTCGCAGGTTCGAAACCAGCCCCAAGTGCATACACCTCTAACTTTTCTAAGTTATGTGTGTATTAATTGATAATTATCACATCACGAAGGAAACATCGTGAGGAAACCTGCAACCTGAGAAGTTTTTCATAAGAATTTCGAAGGTATGTGAAGTCTGCCAACCCGCATTAGGCCAGCGTGGTGGACTAAGGCCTAAACCATCTCATTCAGTGGAGGAGGCCCGTGCCCAGCAGTGGGACGTATATAATACAGGGCTAGTATTATTATTTTTATTATATTGGCAACCCAGTGAAGTCGACTCATTCATGATGTAGACAAAACTGTCTAGAGCGTGGCTCTATCAGTTTACTACTATAGGCAGGCGTGACGTTTAACATCAGGCGAGCGACCTGCAAGCAAATAAAAACATATATAAAAAAAGACATATTTTTTCTGGTAAGTATAGGTATATGTTAGCGTGACTTTTATATTTGAACGTGTCATATTTTATTTGGTAAGTAGTATTTACTCAGAGGTGGTGAAACAGGACCTAAATACCACAATATGTGACATAATGATCTGAGCAAGTGTGAAGAGACCGCAAGCGATATAAAAATCAACGTTGACCAGAGCCGGATCACTTAGGACAAAAAGAGAACTTGTTTATAATACGTGCCGCGAAACGTACTGTATTATATGGGTGACTGTAGTGTGGTGCTAGTCATAAGCAAATACTCGAGCGGATTCCAATGATGAACTTAAATTTTTTTTATGGCATAAGTCAGTAAAGGAGAAATTGGGTCTATGCCCATGTACGCCTACAATACTAAAAGAATCATGGGCGCGTTGCCGACCTTAAAGGAAAGGGATAATTAAGAGATTGGGGATTTTGGCCTCCAGATATCTCACTCACCGTACGAAACGTAGCAGCAAGCTGCTACTTTACGTCGGTTTTCTGTGAGACAGTGGTAACGACTCGGATGAGCCGGCCCCATTCATGCTGTAGACAAAACTGTCAAAATGATAAAATTTTCCACTTAGTTTAAAAGTTAGAGTTAAAGTTATTTATTAAGTTAGTTAATATTTGTTCATGGTTTTGGCCAAGCTTATCTCTCAAGTGAATAAATTATACAACAAAATCATTTAACAACCTCTATACTATTTCTAGGGCCTCATCATATAAAAATCCTATAAAAAAAAATCCCTCAGTTACATGTGTAGTCACCCTAATAAATCTTAATTTTACTATACCTTTGTATAGCGCTTCATAGAATACACCTACCATCAAAATTTCATGCATATAGTCCTGATATCCTGTGATTTACGGACGGACCTAAGGGACGGACACATAGACAGACGGTCTTGACGAAATTATAAAGCGCCCGGCTTAGCCATTTGGCGACGGCTATTCGGGTTTAAAGGCGTTTTTTTTAAGTTTTAATTAAACTTAACATTGTTCATTATGCACAAAATATGCTTAAACTCACAACTATATTATACAAACACTAAACCGCTTTTTAAGACAGTTAAAAAGTAAGAACAGAATGCATCCAGAGCACTATTAAGCTATTTCCAACCCGCGTTTCTCCCATACCTCGAGGCACACTATAGAGGAATAATGTTTACGCCATGCCGGAGAGCGATAGTGGAGTAATTGTATCTGTTTCCTACCCGGGAACGGTTCGGGAACGTTTCGAGAACGTTCGGGAATGTTCATTAGGTGCGACGCGATGCGCCACAGACACTTCGTGATCGCAAAGTTTGTCTTATGGCGATTAGACATTATTTAATTCGGGATTTTCGTATTGCGATCATTTGTATAAAACTGAAGTTCATGTCTTTCAAATTCTGTGCATTTTCTGGCGTAATTACGTATTTCTTTCAACCTGGTGTGATCTCGGCTTAGTGCCAGCAACTTACCTATTTAGAAACTCCCACATCTCCCAATCACGCGCATACAAGGTGATAGGACCCTCGCATCCGAGAAGCTTATTTCTGCCGCCAAGCAACAGTGTGTAAGCACTGTTATGTTATGGTTGAAGGACATTGAAGCCAGTGAAATTACTGGGCATTATGATACTTAACACCTTATGTATCTTGGTGACGAGTGCAGTGCACATGCAGTGCTATGTTATTAAAAGTTCTGTGTGGCGTTTCTTGTTTATGGGCAGGCGTGGCGCTTACCATCAGGCACGCAACTTGATAGTTTCATTCTTCAGATAGTATAGTTTTTGAATACCTGCGATAGGACCGCCCCCATCACATCATGGGACGGAAATAAGCTCGGCGAAATGTGGATGTACTGGTTACACCTTTGCCTACCTCTTCGGGGATTACAGGCGTGAGTGCGTATTTATGTATGTATTATGAATTTATTTTCATTTTAAATTCGAATTCTATTATCGTTCTTTTAATCATATTTTTTTGTATCATGCGAAGTATTCTCGCCCCAGAGCTTTTAAATAAAACTTCCTTTACTTTCAAATATATTGTTTTTTGAAGTTAAACTTCTTTGATGTACTTTTAAACGCGAAGCTTTAAAGTTGAACTTAATCTACGATTGTTTTAAACATTCGCCGTGTATGTGATGTGGTAACATTGTTTCTTGTGGTGTCGGTCGTCTATGGTGTTTGTTTGTGGTATTGAGATAGTTTTTAAGTAGCTACAAAGATTTAAATAAGAAAAGATTTCCTTTTTTCTTTGCCATAGTTTGTTCCAACATGATTTTTCGGTTATTATGGATGGATTAATTGAACATAAATATGGTTAAGGACTAATACGCGAATGGCAATTGGATTAATACGCGAGATGACTATGCTATTTCGGACCCTACGGGCTGAAGCTGATGATAAATATATATTATTATATATTTTTTACTTCTAAAATTTTCCAAAGTAAACTCTATAACTAAACTCTTCGAGTACTCTACTTTGTGAGTTTACAGAAAATGACAACAGATGGCGTTAGCTGTACTGTTTGTATACAATGAGTATAGAAATATGCACAAGATAATTAAAATCACGTGCATTATAAAAACACCGTATTTAAATAACAGTTTTATAGATTGTTTTAAATATTTTAATTAAGTCAATGCAGAGTTGGACCCACATTAGGTTAGCGTGGCAGACTAAGGCCTAACCGCTCTTAATGGCAGATGAAGCCTGTGGCCAGATGTTGGACAATATATAATACAGGGCTAACATTATTATTATTATAGAATTTCCGGAAGAGTCAAATTGAAGTAAAAACCACCTACGTCATAGGACGGGTTGGTCCTCATTCTGCTTACGTCACTTTAATTCTAGATATTGGGAATTTCTAGAACTTATTTTGCCTGCGAACAAAAGTGTCCAGGATTAATAAAGTTTATATCTTAGAAAATGGCCAACCGAACTGATAGGTCTAAAAGTCTTTACAATAAAAAAGGACAACACTGCGGGTTTGGGGTGATTTCTCACTCAAACCTTACGTTAGATTCACCATGACAGTATTATTTATACTCTTCTTTTTCCACCTGCCCTTTTATCGGCTCAACATACTTTTTAATACGACCGGCCGCCTGCCTGACGTCAGCCCCCCTGAGGAGTTCAGTATTATTTATACTATTATTCCAAAAAATATTTCAAAAGTTATATATATTTTACTAGCGTCGCGTCGCGTCGTCTGAAATACTTGGTTAGACTTATCGTAAGAGTTTGGTGCCTGGTAGGTACTGGATCTTTTCCAAAAAATATTATTAGAATAATTTAATGAATAGTTTTTATTATTATTAAATTAAAATAAATACCTGTACAAAATTTAATACAAAGCACTTACCATTTATTAATGCTTAAAGCTTTATATTGTACTGACGTTTTTTGTAAATATTTTTCTTTTCATTTTAATATTTATTTCATAAGTTGTAGTTTCAAGTGTTTTCATTAGCCTGACTGACGTGACGAGCAGGTTACTCGCCTGATGGTAAGCGCCACAGAACTTTGAATTGAGACATAACGTTAGATTTCTTGTTCGTTCTTTTATGAGAAAATAGCTTTCTGAACGGCACCGCGAAGGAGTAAAAATTTACTACATCTAATGTAACTATAAAGTTTTATAGCTAGGTGTTATTGACAACGAATTATTAATAATTTTGAATTTGCTTGAGCTTTTTAATGTCCCATGAATTATATTATTGGGAATTATTCGTCTACAGATATTAACCATAAGGCCCTGGATTAAGATTCCCAGATTGGGAAATCACAATTTACGTTTGGGTTTTAGATTCAAACATTTGGTAAATTGTCCGGAATTGTAATTCGTGCCCGGTATGCCGATAGGCTTGGGGGCAAGCATGGAACGGAAATAAACTCGGCGAAACGTGGGTGCAGCACTAGTTGCATCTCTGCCTTCCTCGTCGGGGATAAAGGCGTGTGTAATGTATGTAGATATATACCTTTGTATTACATACGCACTCACGCCTGTAATCCCCGAAGGTGTAACGAGTACACCCACATTTCGCCAAGTTTACTTCTGTCCCATGATGTGATACGGGGCGAGCAAATTCCAGACCCCGGGCTGATACTGAGCATTTCGTAGTAGAAAAACTCAAGATCACTTTTACCCCATCCGGGGATCAAACCCGAGACCTCAGCACAGCAGTCGTAACACGTAGGCCATCGAGGCAGTCATAAGTAGTTTTTTTTGTGAATATCATCATTTGATATTGACACTTAGCACCTGTTTCACCACTTCTGAGAAATATTTAAAGTATGTAAAATGTCTCCTAGGTACTTTCATAAATACATACATACATACATACGCACTCACGCCTGTAATCCCCGAAGGGGTAGGCAGAGGTGTAGCCAGTACACCCACATTTCGCCGAGCGTGTCTCCGTCCCTTATGTGATAGGGGGCGAGCCTATCGCCATACCGGGCACAAATTCCAGACTCCGGGCTAATACTGAGCATTTCGTAATAGAAAAACCCAATACCACTTTACCCGACCTGGGGATCGAACCCGAGACCTCAGCGTTGGCCTCAATCGTAACGCGTACACATTACAACTGAGCCACCGAGGCAGTCATCAGTTTCATAAATACCTGTCTTATATTTTAATTAGTGGTTAAATAATACTCGAACTTTGTGTTAGCCCTAAATATCACAATTTGGTTCATTACTTCAGGTCGCCATAGTTTGGCGACCATCGAGGAGTGTAACGTTTCTCAAAGGCCGACGATTATTATGACTATACTGTGGTCATTACGTTGCTTTGTCTGGATAAAAAATATCTTATTTTTTTATATTTATTTATTTATAAGATACACATAACAGATTTTGACAATACTAATACTTAGTTGCTTATTATTATTAGATATGGTTCTGAAGTCTAATCAAAATCCAATCGAAAATGTATATAGCATTACTAGATTACGTGACACATAGGTAGGTATTTGTTATGTTACACGATTTAAATTAAATTAATAAGATTAAAAAGAAAATATATCAATATATTTTAGCTACCCTCACTTCTTCATCTTAAGATTTTGGATTAAGAAATCTTAATAAATATTTTTATTCTTTCATTGCTGTTCAAATTTCTCAACTACTGTATTGTTAATCTAACTGTAGGTTATTTTGTTATTTTAGTAAGAAAAAAACTTCGAGATATAACTTATTTTGCGAGTCAGTTAAATCCCAAAGGTACTACACCTAGGGCAAAGATCTCCCTTGAGTTTGTGTGTGCAGATGAACATATTATTTGATGGGAATATTTATTAATCCCCACTTAAACATACAAGTGTAAATACCGTACTTTTTAGTAATTTTTTTAAAATAACAGTCATTAGTGTAGTGAGTATCGCACGTCCGCTCATTGTTTGTTTACATTCATATAAAAAAGCGCTTGTTTTAGCGCCGCCAGCGCTCGTGACTCGCGGATTCTTCGCCGTGACTGTGGGCGAGTTGTTTACAGCAAGCACCAGATGAACCGCCTATTACTACAAAGTGTTCCTACGCACCTCACCACTCACTTTCAGATTCAATCTACGAGCTTCACTTCGATTCTCTATTCAAATGTTTGAGTGGTTTCACGCAGGTACACAGTGAAGTAATCTATACGTGTTCGTAAACGTTTCTGAAAGGTTCACTTGTTGACTTGACTATCGTCAGTATTGTGGTGTGCTAGCTATGATCGCTGAGTACAGTCACGTACGGTGCACACATATGTCATATGTCGTATGCCCGGTGCTGTATGTGCCCAGTTACGTAACAGCATGCGATGGTTTAGTTCTCCAGTGTTTACAGTGGTCGGTGCGGTGCGAGCGCGACTGTCGCCTGTCCCCACCGTGCATCGATCCGCTCCGCCCAGCGCTCGCTCCTCCCACCTGCGTCCTCCCCCGCCGCCCCGCTGTACGGCGCGAGTCCCCGCGCGCCGCGCCCTGCCCCGCGCTGCCGGCCTTTGTCGCACGCCGCCCGCGCGCGGTCACCTGTGTCGCACGTCCTCAGTCGCAAAGCGGCCGCGTCGCGCGCCACCCGCTTCGCATTACGCGCGTTGTATTATGACAGTGACGTGATGGAAGGCAAAGAGTTCGGTGCGGTTCCCGGCTTGCCGGCCGGCTTGGACTATTTTATGATGCCGCGGGTGAGCCAGCCGGCACCCCACTTTGACTTCAGGAAGCTCGGCGCCAGCTTTAGCGGGCGTGAGGATGACCGCGACGAGCACCGCGAGTACCAGCCGGAGCGACGCGATCCGCCGCCGGCGCCGTGGCCGCTCGGGCTCGGCGTCCAGTTCGTCAACCCCGCCACCGGCAAGAAGAGGGTGCAGTGCAACGTCTGCCTCAAGACTTTCTGTGATAAAGGCGCGTTAAAAATACATTTCTCCGCGGTGCACCTGCGGGAGATGCACAAGTGTACGGTGGAGGGGTGCACTATGATGTTCAGTTCGCGCCGTTCGAGAAATCGGCACAGCGCCAACCCGAACCCGAAGCTGCATTCGCCGCACGTGAGGCGCAAGATCTCCGCGCACGATGGTAGGTCCGCGCAGCCGTTCCCGCTGCTGCCGGCGCTGGCGCGGCTACCGCTGCCACCGCCGACGCTGCTGCCGCCCGAGCTGGCTGCGCGCTTGCCGCCTCCACTGGCCGGTCCGCCCGGCGCAGCGCCGCTGCCGCCTAGGGTGCCTCTAGACGACCTGCACAACTTTAGTGAAATTGAAAAAATGTACAGAAAAATTCCACCACCAGGTGAACCTTCCCGCAATATCTTAGACTTAGCCAAACCAGTGAATAATGAAGACGAGTTTAATAATTGCAGTGAAAGCAATGATTTTACCTCCGGCGATGAGGACAAAGATAAGTGTGACGATAGGATCGGGTCTCCGCTCGTTGAGAGGTTGCATTATGATGATGAACCCGAAGACTTGAGCGTAAACAAAAATAAAGAAGACGTCAAGGCAACCAGTGCGCTGCCGGAAAAGAGTGGTAGCCGCACCGACCCCACCGCCTCAGACGACAAAACCTCACTTGTTCCTAACAAACGTAAAAGAAAAAGTGGTAATCCCACTCGGTGTTCACAGAGCAACGAGTACAATGCGTCCGATGAAGAATACCAGGCGGATTTATTTAGAAATATTTCTACGCCCGGATCCAGTCGGCCGGACGAAGAGCCGCTTTCCCTAAAAAAACAAAAACCTGAGAGTATAGAGACATTTCAGAACGGTGAGGATGCAGCTGTGGAGTCGGAAGTAACACGAGTGAAGGCGGAGAGTGAATCTGATGACGAGTCGAGTGCGCCGAGTGTCGTCCGCGAGGGTTTGAGGCTACGATCAGACCTGTATACACCGAGTGACAGTGGTAGCGACCTACACGCGATGGAGGAACGGTTGGCGAGAGCGCGGTCCCCCTCCGCAAGCAGCGACCGCACCGACGAGCGTGATATCAACGACATTGAAATACCCATCGACGATGAGAACCCTGACAGGTGCACCGCTTGCGGAAAAGTATTTCAGAACCACTTCACACTACGCATGCATTATAGAAATGATCACCTTAAACTGCTCCATCCCTGTGACGTCAACGGCTGTGATGCTGCCTTTCCTTCGCGGAGGAGTCGCGATCGACACAGCTCAAATGTGGACCTTCATCGGAGGCTGCTGTCTACCACCTCTCCAGAGGGACGAGAACAGAGACCCGCTTTCGAAGTCAATGCCGAGTTACTAAATAAATTATACGCAGATATCAAAGGACTTGCTTCAACGCTGGAGAGCCTACGATACGGTGGCAATGAAGAAGTGTCACAGCTCCCTAGATATGTGACGGAAACTATGAAGTTTTATAGTAGAAATTTGAGCGCGTTGCAAGCGGGTTTGTTCCCACAATTTACGGAGCGGGGATTTTTTCCCTCCCCTTTTCTGATGGGTAACGGAGTACCGCCAGCGGGAGGGCCCTATGGAGCGCCTGCGGGTGCGCAGTCGGCGCGAGAGTCGCTGTCGCCACTGTCGGCGTCGTCGCCGCCGGTCATCTCGCCTGGCAGGCTAGACGCGGCGCATGCGCGGCCGCGCGATGACCCCAAGCTGCTTTTTCGCGAGGGATCAGAGACATTCAAGAAGATGACGTCGTTATGCGAGCGACAGGAGCAGCTATACCAGCATCATGTGCCGGTGTCATGACGCGCACGTCTCCCGCGCTTGCCCTGGTGATATCTTACCTCCTGAACTGACGGCGCTACAGACTCTCTATTTAATTGTTAATAACATTAATTATTGTGTTAATTCTATATCGTATTTCGTTTTGTATTTTTCTTGTGATATTTAGACAAATATTATGGTAATAATCGATCCCACGAACTGTAAGTTATTAGGGATAGTACAGCTTGGGTGTTCACAGTTCACCGTTCGGCGTGAAGCGTTGTGAAGCGAAGTGCAATACGGACTCGGATATTATAAATATTAATGGACTCGCCGTACGATATGATACCATGTAGAGTATTCGTAATCGATGTTGAAAGTAAACGTTATAATGATCAGCTTCATTTATTGTTCTGGCGCAATAAACTCATTGAGGAAAAACCAACAGTTGTTTTTATTTCTGGTACTCGGTAAGTAAGTGTGTGCCGAATTTGTGACGATACAATCTGGTTTCGGGTAATAGCTGCGTGCAGAGCTCCGAGATGCGAGCTCCAGGCGGCGGCGCCCGATCCGTACCGATGGTTTTATAATCATGCGTACACGTTTTTGCTTCGTGGTCGACAGTGTTATTGCTTACTAACGAACTAAATTAACTTTTTAGGGTACCATCAAGCACTATGGCTTAATTAAATTAACTAATATGAAAACTTTTCACCGATTCACGGGGCATTTTACTCGGATAAACTTGTTGGACCACTCAAAAACTCGTTCCGATGGTCATATCTTAACAAAGTATACAATAAAAATATGATAATTTTAGCATTCAATTTGAAACTATGAATAATCAATAAACGAGTTTATATTATGGTGCGTCGAAATAATTTACAGTAGCCGATGTATGAATATATTAATAAACACATTAATTTGTGTTAATATTTATAAAGAGAAAGCATTTATTGAGATTTTACAACACAGAAATCGAGTAACTTTATTAAAAAAATATGCTAATAGTTCAAATTATTAAGTTATTAAAACCAGGTTTGAATAGGTCCCACTGCTGGGTATAGGCTTCATCTACTAATGAGAAGGTAAGAGTTTAATCCACCATACTTGTCTAATGCCGGTTGGTAGACTAAACATACCTTTGAAATTCTTATAGGAAATTATTAGAAATGCAGGATTCCTCACGATGTTTTCAAACACATACACACACACACTCACGCCTGTAATTAGTAAAGGGCCTACCCTACAGGTGTAATCGGTAGGTACACTCACATTTCGCCGAGCTTATTCCGGCAAATGATGTGATAGGGGCGAGCTTATCGCAATACCGGGCCTTATTTCCGACTCCGGGTTGATACTAATCATTTTGTGATAGAAAAATCCAATAACACTTTTACCCGACTCGGGGATCAAACCCGAGACCTCAGCACAGCAGTCGCACCCCGCAAACACATTACAACTGCGCCACCGAGGCAGTTCTGTCGTTTGCCTTTGCTGTTAAAGCGACCGATAATTAATTGAAGTGCAAATATTAATAAATAATAAGAATTTGAAATCGTACACACATTTTAATTAATAACCTTTTTTCGATCAGTAATCAATATTTCAAAATAGTTCGAGCATAATCAAGATCGAATAATCATCCTACATTTCTACCTGGCGAAGAAAGCAAAAAAGCATAATTAAAATCTCAACCAAACTATTCCAAAATAATCATTGAAAGCCCTGATAGGAAATCAAGTTCTCTCCAATCATTTTTGACCTCCATTGAGTAAAAAAATGGTCCTACACTCGAAAAGGTGTTATTAACTAAGTCGCCTGTCCATTGCCGACTGCCGTGAGAAAATTACAATTGTACACCGCCCGTTATGATTTAATAATAGGGCGAAGACGAAATGCAAATTCATTTGGAAAAAGGATACACACATGTATACTAAATTACTTTTTTTTTGTTTTTGGTTAGCCTACTTAGTGTCCCACTGCTGGGCAAAGGGCTCTTCTAACTTCTGCCACTTCTTACGCTCTTGTACGATCTCTTGCAACTTTGGAAAAAAATGACAATGTCGTCTCTCCATCCCTTCCTAAGTCGTCCACGTCGTCGGTAATCATAACTTACTTACTTGTAAACTTTATAGGTACTACTCTTATATAGGTACGCCCGCCCTTGTACGCCTACAATACCAAAAGAATTATGGCGCGTTGCCGACCTTAAAGGAAAGGGATAATAAAGGATTGGGAAGGGGAGGGGATTTGGGCCTCTTTGAGTGGTAGAGCCACGCTGTAGACAATTTTTTTTACAGCTTAAATGGGCCGGGCCGGCTCGTCCGGATCGTTACCACTGTCTCACAAAAAATCGGCGTAAAGTAGCAGCTTGCTGTTGCGTTTCGTACGGTGAGTGAGATATCCGGAGGCCCAAATCCCCCTCCCTATCCCAATCCTATAAATATATCATGAAGAGGTATACCTAAGTATACCTATACTCAAATTTTGGCCTATATAATAAGAAAATAATTTCCATAACTTCAAAAGAAACATCGAAATGTAATTCTACTTAACTAGCGAGATAAAAGACTGCTTCTTATATTTTAAGCGTACTAATATCCGAATTTATTTTATCAAAATATTTTTTGTCACTTAATATACCTAATTTGGAATACTACTTACGCCTTGCAGCTAAGCTTATACCTTTTTTACCTTTTTTTATTAATTTAGTCGGAAATATAATCACTAACAAATTTTAATATAAAAATTGATGCAAACATTAGAATTTGACCTTGCATCATTATATCATTGACTGCCTCGTTGGCGCAGTTGTAATGCGTGCACGCGTTACGACTGAGGGTGACGCTGAGGTCTCGGGTTCGATCCCGGGTCGGGTAAAAGTGGTATTGGGATTTTCTATTACGAAATACTCAGTATCATCCCGGAGTATGGAATCTGTGCCCGGTATGGCGATAGGATGTCATGGGACGGAGATACGCTCGGCGAAATGTGGGTGTACTGGTTACACCTCTGCCTACCCCTCCGGGGATAACAGGCGTGAGTGCGTATGTATGTATCATTATCATGGACCTTTTATTAAAACGTTCAACCTTACCCTTCCTACCAACTTCTTTCTTTCTGCTTGGTGTTATCTCGGTTTATTGGCCAGACTCTGCCTTCCTAGATCGCCACATTGGTCACAGGCAGGGTACTAAGCCTGAGAACCCAGGACTCCACGGTCTTGGGTTCAATTTCTAGGTTGGGCAATCACAATTTGTGTTTCAGTTTTCGATTCGGAAAATCTAACACATAAATTGCCGGGGAATGGAATTTGTACCCGGTATGGTGATAGATCCGCCCCCTAGCACATCATGGGACGGAAATAAGCTCGGCGAATCGTGGGTGCAGAACTAGTTGTTCTTGTGCCTATATATTCAGGTATAAGAGCGTGGGCTTATGTTATGTTATATCGTTTACAAGGTGGTAGGCCCCTCTTATGAGAGAGGCCGTCTGGGTTGGTACCACCACTTTATCTATTTCTGCCGCCAAGCAACCATATGAGAATTGTTGTGTTTCGGTTTGAAGGACATTAAAGCCAGTGAAATTACTGGGCAATATGAGACTTAACATCTTATGTCTCGGAGTGACGAGCGCAGTCCAATGCCATGCAGTTATTTGAAATTCAAAGTACTGTGTGCTTCTGTATATTGGCAGGCGTGGCGCTTACCATCAGACGAGCGACTTGCTTGTGTCTTGATTTAAGCTAATAAAATGGCGTAGCGGGCGAGTAGCCGGCTCCGAAGCGGGAGGCCGTGGGTTCGATTCTCGCACCGAGACAAATGTTTGTGAGATCCACAAATATTTGTTTCGGGTTTGGGTGTTGTGGGACCGCAAGTCCCTCGTAGTTCCCGATACCCACGATACGGGTTAACCTAGTGTAGGGTCAGGACTATATGTGTGGCTGTTGGGTGTATTTATTTATTTATTAATTACAAAAAATGTCGTGTTCCTACTAAGACTGCTCCAATTACTCCAATATTTTGCATCCTCCGTAGCGAGACCATTGGCTTTCCTGTCACCTTCGAAAGCCTATAAAATAAATTCTTTTATTAAGTTTTCATTATCACATTATTTCGATGCAAACTTTTCTTAATCAATTTGACGAGTTAATTACTGATCGCTTTCATTTGTTATGTAGATCGCGGCAAAGATTCTATTAGTCAGGTTTTTTGTGAGCTAGGTATAGAAATGGTTAGTTCTTAGAAAATACTAAGCGATTTTTTGTTGTAACCACTTCTGTTCGTATCACGTGCCTGAGGTAGCTATTTATATATTCAATTGCAAAGTAATGCAAAGATTTAATTTATTTAGTGGCCTGAGCTTTTATGCAATTGATTGTGTTACTTTTTTCTTATTTTGTTTTGGTTTTAACTGTCTTCGTGGTGCAGGCGAGTAGAAAGCTGTGAAGCGAGAGGTCGCAGATTTGATTCCCACATAGAGACAAAATCTTGTGTGATCCACAAATATTTGTTTCGCGTCACGGCGATTTCTCGCCAGAGTGGTTGTGGTCAGGCAGGCGTGGGTCGTAAAAACTATAAGCCAAATCTTTCTGTAATATGTGTTAAAAAGCATGTTACACCACTGCGAGTGGGATAAGGGCAGGTGGAAGAAATGTATTATTTTTGGTTTAAAATCGGCTAACTATTTTATTCCACTTTTTTCAATCTAAATCGCCTCATTGTTTGAGTATCATTTGTTTAGTGAACTATACTAGCAGCGTGCTTAGGTGAGACACTCTGAGGTCCTGGGTCAAATCCCAGGCAGGAAATAAAAAATTGGGTTTGAGTTTTTTATTCGAAAATTCTCTCATGAGTTGCCTGGCAAAGAAAATTGTTCTCGATAAGACGATGGCTTTACTCCCATCATACCACGGGACGGAAATAAGCTTCGTGAACTACGAGTGTGCTAGTTCCACCTCTATCTACCTCCTCGGCGATACTGGTGTGAGAATATGTATGTTTAAATAACTGATTAGAACATTCGCCCCGTAGCGTGGTTTGCGTGAATTTTACCTGTACGGGCACTTTATAAAAAATGACTTCCATTATGAACCCATCAAGGTTTTGGTGTTCGATGCCATTTTTTTACCAACATTTAATTACACGTTGTTATAATTTGACAAAGCGTTTCGAAGGATTTAAGAAGTCATTTGTTTCGGTCGTATTTTTAATTGCGCCGTTTGTGGATAGATCTGTACATATTTTTGTTACAAAGGTCAAGTACTTAATAGAGCGGTTCATTAGTGTACTTTGTTGTAATTAAATTGATGTTTCGTGATATTAATGTTGTTACAATTGGTCTAATGGTGTTGCCAGTAGGAAGAGTACGCTTTATTGTTATTGTTAAAGGGTCAAAATGCTTCCTGTTTTGGCTATTATGGGGATAATTTAGAGGTCTAATATTGAAGGATACTTAATTCAATAAGAATAATCTTACCATGCAGTGCATTGTAATTCAAAGTTCTGTGTGGTGTTGCTCTGATTGTGGGCAGGCGAGGGTTTAATTAACATTGAAATAAGTGAATATAGGTATATAATTCTTGACCAGGGGTATTGATCGACCTTGATCGTTCGGTTTGCTTTGAGAAAATCATCTATGAAGCATCGTATTGTAAAGAAGTGATTTCTTAGGTTTACGCGAATATTACACATTGAAATAAAACTAGTTTATACGGATTTTAGCCTGGTCTCTCCCGTGACCACGAACGCCGAAAAGCTTTCGAAACGTCGGGACTAAAATAAAAATTAAACCGCGATAAAATCCGCATAAACTAGTTTTATTTCAAAGTACTGTAAAGAATTTACACCAAAATAGACAAGACTTTGAAATCGCCACACCGGTATTTTATAGTTCTTGTGAAGACTTCAAAATATATTATATACCTACTTGTTGTTGGCGAAATGCATAATAATGCGAAGCCACAAACGAAAGAAAAATAACAAGACGGGCAGGTTACTGATAGTAAGACTGCCCATAAACACTAGCAATACTACTAAGAAATTTGAATTATAGAACACCTTCTCTATGGCATTGCACTGCGCTCTCCATAATATATAAGATGATAAAACGTCTTTTATAATTCGTATTACCTTCCATTTAATTTATGATTATTTTAAACGTTTCAAACTAAAAGAAGGTAAAATCGATGTTACTTACTTATGTAAGTACTGTGCTTATTTTTTAACATAGCGTCAGTTTTGATAATAGCCCTTTAGCCTGTAGTGCGACATTACAAGCCAGTAGTAATATAAATAATTCAAACAACCAGATTCCTAATTCAAATTCCCGTACAACGTCCCAACCTTTTACGGGTATCATCTCAAATATTAATTCCCGTAGACACAAGACGCAGACACCGCCCGGGGCACCTAACTCGCTTTGTGTACTGTTAGTTTATTAATTAGGGGCTTGACAAACTATGCGGCGTAGAATAGGGTTGCCATCTGAGTCTTCGGTTGAATCGAAGCCAATTAAATTGTCTTAAGATTTGGTGGCATGGTTTCAAATTCTATTCTATATCGAATAGTTTGTGGTGGACCTGATTTTCAAAGCGCGGGAAAACCTCGATTTGCCTTAACGACTGCTGTCAGTTGATAACAGTCGGGATCGACTTTTTACGTACCCTCCGCACAGACATTGTCATGCAGTGTTCTGTAATCCAGAGTTATGGTGGAGTTATTATTAATAATTAATAATAATAAGCAATAATGATAACAATAATAAGAAATGATAAAATAAAAAAACAGATCTTCCATACACATTTTGTATGAAAGATCTGTCGAAATATTATTGATAGTAAGCAAATCTATCTGCGAATTGATTAAATGGAACGGTCGTAAGTGGTCACCCATCCATAGACCAAGTGTTGCCTTATGGCCGTTCCCTGTATTCTGTCTATCGACACATTTGCTTACTATCAGTAGTTGACAAATCTTCCATACAAAAAGTGTCAAAATTTTACTGCCAGTAAGCAAATCTGTCGATAGATAGAATATTGGCACCGGCCATAACTCGCTAATCGTTTACCGATTAGTGAGTGCAACTGGCTATGAGCGCCTTAGTGACGATGGTTTAAAATTATATAATGTTTTTTGTTTTTTTTTGCCCTACGTAGACAGACGAGCGGGCGGCTCACCTGATGGTAAGTGGTTACCGCCGCCCATGGACGTCAGCACAGCCAGGCCGCTGCCTACCATTGAAGGAACACTCTTTTTAAGCCTCGCTTAAAGAAGGACATGTCATAACGCTCGAGAAACACCGATGCAGGGAGTTTATTCCAGAACTTGCATGTGCGTGGTAGAAATTAACGCTGGAAACGTACCGTGCTAGACGGGATTGTTTCCAGGGAATAAGGCTGAACTCTACTCTACTTTTTGTTATAAGATTAAATAGAAGATATGTATTCGCGATTTTAACCACATCGTTCAAAGATATTTAAAAAAAAAAATACTTACATTCACAATCTTCTATAAGCGCACATCTGTAAACCCGAAGAGGTTCAGAGTTTATTTCTGTCCCATGTCTGATTTTTTGTATCGAAACGCAAACACCAAATGCGGTTAACCGATCTGATATTTAAACCCTGGACTGGTTTCTAGGAGCAATGCTAGGCAAAAAGGAGTAATGATTTAAGTTACGAGTTTTGGCAACATTTGCCTAATAAAAAACTACAAACACATAATGAATGTTTTAGATAAACTTGTCGCAAAAATTTAAAGGCTTTTTTTAAGAAGAGATCGGCAAACGCCTGGCCTGATGGTTTGTGATCTTCACCATCCATGACCATCCACATAGCCAGAAGATTTATGGATGCGTTGGAGAACAAATTAAATAGGTATTAACTATTAAAATTAGCAACGATAGCTCAGCTGGGTACCGACTGTCGAGACGATAGTCGGAGATTCGAAACCAGCCTCAAGACCATACACAGACTTTTTAGACTTTTCTAAGCTTTAACGGCGAAGAATTATCATGGGGAAACTCGCATACTTGAGAAGTTCTCCATAAGAATTTCGTAAGTATGTGGACTCTGTCAACCCGCATTTGGCCAGCGTCATGGACTATAGCCTAACCTCTCTCAGTCAATAGAGGAACCCCGTACCCAGCAATGGAACATGTATGATACAGGGTTAGTATAATCACATTTGGAACAAAGTAAAGAGTAGCCGGCTGCGAAACGTGAGGCCTTGGGTTCGATTCTCACACGATTCCAAATGTTGGTGTTATCCACAAATATTTTCGGGTCTGGATGTTGTGGGACCGCAAGTCCCTCGTAGTTCCTTTAGTAGTGCTCATGAGACAGGTTAACCTATAGTGTGTGGTCAGGACTATTTATGTGACTGTTGGATGTATTTATTTATTTTAAATTAAAATGATCATTCAAATAACACAATAACTTATTCATATATGAATATACAAAGGTAATCTTATATTAAGACGTTCACTACAAGCACCAAGCGAAGTAAAACATTCGTGATTAATATTTATTATAATCCTTTAACACTATGGGAGATGGATTATCTTGTTCGTGTAAAGTGATCTCATATGTAATAATCGTATTTATATTCAAGCATTTAATTCTAGTCTTGAATATCGATCTTCATTAATGACTAGAAGCAAGAATCTGTTGAAAATAAAATGTCATATCCTCACATACATACGCACTCACGCCTGTAATCCCCGAAGGGGTAGGCAGAGGAGTAACCAGTACACCCACATTTCGCCGAGCGTATCTCCGTCCCATAATGTGATGGGGGGCGAGCCTATCACCATACCGGGCACAAATTCCAGACTCCGGGTTGATACTGAGTTTTTTCGTAATAGAAAAACCCAACATCACTTTTACCCGACCCGGGATCGAACCCGAGACCTCAGCGTTAGCTTAATCTTAACGCGTACGCATACAACTGCGCCACCGAGACAGGCATTCCATATACAATAATCAAACCTCCACTATTTTACTAAGTGGTAAGTCCTTCGTATGCGAGAGCCCGTCTGGGTTGGTACCACCGCTTTGTCTATTTCTGCCGCCAAGCAGCATTGTGTAAGCAATGTTGTGTTTCGGTTTGAAGGCCATTAAAGTCAATTAAATTATTGGGCATTATGAGGCTGAACATCTTAAGTCTCGGGGTGACTAGAGCAGTGCAGTGTATTACATTAGTACTCGTAGTACTTTGTAAATCAAAGTCTTGTATGGGCAGGCGTGAACCTTACTATCAAGTGAACGACTAGTTCATCTTCTCATTCAGATAAAAAAACTTTTAAACTACTAAAAAGAATAACGCCATTATAAAAATAATAAGAGCAATATTAGTCTCCTCAGAGGGGTTGACGTCAGGCAGGCGGCCGGTCGTAAAAACTACAAGCTAAATCATACTGTAACATGTGTTAAAAACATGTTGCACCGACCCCACTGCGAGTGGGATAAAGGCCGGTGGAAGAAGAAAATAATATTATACCTGTATTATTATTCACATACCTTCGATATTCTTTCAATGTTTCATGACGATGTTTCTTTCCCCATTAAAACAAGGGATATTTAAAAACGTATAAACTTAATTCATCGAAACGTCAGAGGTGGGGCTGGTTTCGAACCCGCGCCTTCCGGCTCGATAGTAAGTACCACTCTCCACTAGGCGATCGCCGCTCGACATTTACCATCAGTGAATAAACCGAAAAATAAATTTTGCTTATCAATTAAAAACAGCCACGCCCGCAGCTAATAATAACCTTTGAACTCTTCTCAGAATTTTTAAGGAGATTAAAAGAGTCATTATACATTCTTAGTGATGTTCCCAGTTTACGCAGCTTGGCAGAGACAAGAAGATTAAAGTGAACCCCGGGGCCTATGGCGCGGGCGCGGGCGTCTCCGGTTTCTTAACGTCCTCTGACGTAATTAATTAACTTGCTTCATTGGTATAGTGTACATAATATGAGGTCCTGTGTATACCACATCTGGAAAATATGCTTCGTTTAAGTGAAAATCGTTTAAACCCCGACAAAAAAGGGGAGTGTTATTAGTTATAAGCGTTTTGAGTGGTAGAGCCACGCTGTAGACACTTTTGTCTATGGTATGAATGGGCCAGCTCGTCCGGGTCGTTATCACTGTTTCACAGAAAATCGACGTAAAGTAGCTGTTGGCTGCGCTTCTTACGGTGAGTAAGATATCCGGAGGCTCAAATCCCCTCCCCTTCCCATTCCTTTAATTATCCCTTTCCTTTAAGGTCGTAGTATAAAGTGAAGTTGCTAAACTTTCTTTATGCCTGGCGCTATCTCGGCTTAATGTCAGGGTTCGCCTTCCTACCAAGATTTGACGTTGAAGTCAGTATGCTGTGGGTCGACCCTCCGTCTAACCCTGACAACCCGCAACAGGAACTAAGTTTCGCTATCGCCTCGTCCGTTAATCAGCAGAGCGTACATGCAGGGGCGGTACCGGCTAATTCGCCGAACTTCGGATTTATGCAAATAGATGTCCGATTGGAGAGCCAATGATTCTGTCGTACCACCGAACGACCGTCTAATGGCCAATACGATGAACATCGATTTACGACGTCGCATGAACTTCATTAAAATCGATTTATTTGAATTAACTAATGCCGCGGTCGATTAATCTGAATGGACTTAACCACCGGCAGAGTTGATAAAGTTCGGCGAATTAGGCGGTATAGGTGAGGTTGGCTTCGGGTTTAAGATGTTAGTGGCCCGCTTACATTCTAGTGAAGTTGCTAAATACACGATTAATTTTTAAAGTACCTTTGACTCCTTCGCGTGTGTTTAAAATTCAAAGACAATGGTTTATCTCACCCGCATTAAGATAAGCTGTACCATAGAGAATCCGATGAATAATTCACGCATATGTGATCAAAGACAATTGAGACGTCAGGCCGGGATCGGCACTAAACGTTTTTACGTTGTCGGCCTTGTCGGGGGAAATTTATATGTTTTACATATCGTCTTTGTGCTTGTGATCTAATTTCTTTGTGGGGGATGTTTATAGGGATTAAGTGTTGAAATTAGGTATATTATTGTATATTATTTTTAGTATGGAAGTAATACTTTGGACGTAAAGAGGCGCAATCAACATTTTCCGGATCGCCGATGATGAACCATTTTCAAATTTATACTTTTTTGTATTGTACTAGGGGCTTTGCCCATATTTTTCCACAAAACATAAAATAAAATAAAACTTAAAGTCCGACGAATATGAGACATACGAGTATCTTACTTTCTTCCTCACATTATTCTGCATCGATTGGTATCGGTATCGACCCCATACCCCCCCCCCCCCCAGCGGTTTCGGAGGAGATAGCGTGACAAGCTTTTGGCAGCGGCGGCGGCGCCAGTTACTTTTTTTAGAATAGAGAGATTTATAGTATGGAAGTAATACATTGGACGTAAAGAGGCGTAATCAACATTTTCCGGATCGCCGATGATGATCCATTTTCAAATTTATATTTTTTTGTATTGTATTGTATTGAAGACCTGTATTATTCATGTTCCACTGCTGGGCACGGGTCTCCTCTATTGTATGAATTGGGTTAGGCCTTAGTACACCACGCTTGCCTAATGCAGGTTGGTAGACTTCACATACCTTCGAAATTCTTCCTATCAGGTATGAAGGTTTACTCACTATGTTTACTTTGTCGTTAAAGCAAGCGATAATTAACAATTAATACACATATGACTAAAAAAGTCATAAGGTGTATGCTCACGGGGCTGGTTTCGAACCTACGACTTTCGTATCGACAGTCCGTAACACTCCCCACTGAGCTATCTGCTGAATTTTGAATTACAAAGCACTGCGTGGAACCGGACTGCGCTCATCACCCCGAGACATAAGATTTCAAGTCTCAAATTGCCCAATGATTTCACTGGTTTTAATGTCTTTCAAACGACACACAACAATGATTACATGCTGCTGCTTGGCGGTAGAAATAGACAAAGCGGTGGTACCAACCCAGACGACCTCTCGCATACGAGGATCATCCGACGTAGTTATGTTTATGAAAATAAAAAAATATATAAAACGGAACATCGTGGGCGTCTAATACATCAGAGTTTAGCGCGCGTCTTCTATGACCGAGTCGTCACAAAAAAAAATTGGTGCCCGTGACGCATACTTAAAACGGTTTTTGTTCCGGAAAATGTAAAGTTCCCAGGGGATGAATAAATTCACCCGGATGAAACCGAGGGTAACAATTTATTTTACATTGAAATAATAAGCTAGAATATAGTTTTATACTTAGTATAATATTTTTATATACATGAGCTATTTGACAAAGAATATATACGCTCTCACGCCTGTAATCCCCGAAGGGGTAAGCAGAGGTGTAATCAATACAACCACATTTCGCCGAGCGTATCTCCGTCCCATGATGTGATAGCCTATCGCCATACCGGGCACAATTTCAGACTCCGAGCTGATGCTAAGCATTTCATGATAGAAAAACCCAATGTCACTTTACTCGACCCGGGGATCGAACCCGAGAACTCAGCACAGCAGTCGTACCGCGGAGGCATTAATTGCGCTACCGAGGCAGTCATACGGTGAGTGAGATTTCCGGAGGCCCAAATCCCTCCCCTTTATACTTCCCATTCTTTTTCTTTAAGGTCGGCGACGAATCCATGATTCTTCTGGTATTGTAGGAGTTTATGAGCAGTGGAGATCATTTACCACATTTTTTATTAAGAAAAATGAGCTCACGTCATTCTAACTCTTGGACAGCCTCCGTGGCGCAGTGGGCGAGTAACCGGCTGCGAAGCGAGTAGCCGTGGGTTCGATTCCCACACCGATACAAATGTTTGTGTGTTCCTCAAATATTGGTTTCGGATCTGGGTGTTGTGGGACCGCAAGCCCCTCATAGTTCCTAATACTCACGATTCAGGTTAACCTAGTTTGGGGTCAAGACTATGTGTGTTGCGAAGCGAGAGGCCGTGGGTTCGATTTCCACACCGAGACAAATGTTTGTGTGTTCCTCAAATATTGGTTTCTGGTTTGGGCGTTGTGGGACCGCAAGCCCCTCATAGTTCCTAATTCTCAAGATTCAGGTTAACCTAGTTTGGGGTCAAGACTATGTGTGTATTTTTATTATTATCTGATGAGAAGCCTAGGAATTTTATTAACCATGACCGGTGTACATCGATCAATCGCTTCCGATGCGGACAGACATTTTGTCCATTGTTATTTCTAATGGAACCTTAAATGTCGAGGCGAAGTATTCAATCAAATATTGAAGAGTATTGAATGAAAATTATTGTATTAAATTTATATCTGTAGATATTCAGTCATCGTGTAAAACGAAACTTTATAATTTTTTTGTCGAAGTTTATAGCCACACGGTGACGTAATTTAAAGATACCTAGGCTTCTGGTTATGACAGATATCATACAGTTGTCTACTTCGTGACTTGTTTTAGAACTGGTAAAATAATAATAATAATAACGTTTAGCAAAACTTAGAAACCGACTTCCATTTTTAGCGGTAGTTACAGCAATAGCCTGTAAATTCCGATACAATAACACAATCGCGACGAGTGTACTGTTGTCCGTTGAGGAGTTTTACTTTTTTACTCCGTACCCCGTCATCAGATCTTAACCAAATGTATATGGGACCACATCGCAGCTAAAGTCTATCGAGTGAAATTATTTTCAACAAAATTGGTCCACAATTGGCGGAGAAATCGATGTACATACATAAAAAAAGCAAAAAAAACGCGCCGAATTGAGAACGTCCTCCTTTTTTGAAGTCCGTTAATGACTGTCAGGAGGTGGTTTAAGAATGTTCACCGCGTTCCCCGTACACTTGTAAAAGTGAGACTAATCAGCTATTCATCTTCACTCCGAGACATAAGATGTTAAGTCTCATAAAACCCAGTAATTTCACCGGCTTCAATGTCCTTCAAACCAAAACACAACAGTGCTTACATACTGCTGTTTGACGGTAGAAATAGATAAAGCGGTGGTACCATCCCAGATTGCCTCTCGCATACGAGGGACCTATCAACTTGTAAATTAATAATACTCACGCCTGTAATCCCCGAAGGGGTAGGCAGAGGTGTAAACCAGTACACCCACATTTCGCCGAGCGTATCTCCGTCCCATAATGAGATAGGGGGCGAACCTATCGCCATACCGGGCACAAATTCCAGACTCCGGGCTGATACTGAGCATTTCGTAATAGAAAAACCCAACACCACTTTACCCGACCCCGGGAACGAACCCGAGACCAAAGCGTTAGTTTAATCGTAACGCGTATGCATTACAACTGCGCCACCGAGGCAGTCGCTTTGTAAATTAATAATATTATAGGCTAATAATAATAGTAAGTAATGTAACACCCGAACTTTACTTAACCAAACAATAACTATAAGTGATATCACAAGTTCATGGTTTCGAATCATTGAAATGTGTCCAATAAAATGCAGATAACCATAAAACCGCGGCAGCAAGGGGTGAGACAGATAAATCCCTCGCACGACCATGAACGCGTTAGTAATACCCCATAATGTGAGGGTGTCTGTACCGAAATGTAGAATACAAACGAGTGATAAAATGTTATGCGAAAATATTGGATTTTTTATTGAATTATTTTTTGCAGCTTTTTTGCGTTTTAACATGTTTTTATACGCAGTAACAGAAAAATTGAGGTAAATGTGATTTTAGAATATTTCTTTTTGATTTTTTTGTTGTTGTTTTTTATAAGTTTTTTTTTTGTGTTTGATGTTATGAAGGTAAAAAATTACTACTTTAAGCTGTTTATTTATGGTCTCTTCTTTTTATTTCGGCCTTATCCCACCAGCAGTGGGGTCGGTGCAACATGCTTTTAACTCATGTTACAAAAAGATTTGGCTTATAGTTTTTACGACCGGCCGCCTGCCTGACGTCAACCCCTCTGAGGAGACTAATATTGCTCTTATTATTTTTATAATGGCGTTATTCTTTTTAGTAGTTTAAAAGTTTTTTTATCTGAATGAGAAGATGAACTAGTCGTTCACTTGATAGTAAGGTTAACGCCTGCCCATAAACACAAACATACAACAAGACTTTGATTTACAACTGACGTCAACCCCTTTGGGCGGAAAATCAGACCCGAAGTAAAATTTGTGGATCACACACACACTTTCCAATCCCTTAGTAATCCCTTTCCTTTAATCGGAAACGCGCCCATGATCCTTTTGATATTGTGGGCGTACATGGGCGGTGGAGATCACTTACCATCAGGTGACTTACTTGCTCGTTTACCGGCCTATGATATAAAAAAGAAATTACCAGTATATTATGATACTTTTTGTATGGCTGAGATTTGCAAGTGGGTTTTTCTTCTTCAGTCGTATACTCTTGACAGAGTGTTCATGGTTAATGAACGATGTTTTTTTTATCATTATTAATTTAACTAGTCCTATACTGCCGCTCTTATATTGCAGCATCATTTTTCCCCTCATTTTGGTTTTTCTTTCCATTTTTATTTATTTGATCCATTAGCCATTCGGATTCTTTGGGTAACTTTCCCGCGAATGCAAGAAATATTTGCCTTGTCTCACTATTACCCATAATTTTACTGATTGAATCATAGCTTATTTGTTCGTTCATTTCCATCTCGCAATCGTATCGGCGCCTCCCAAACATCGGACATTCTAAAAGAATGTGGGCCAGTGTTTGTGCGCTCTCTCAGTCGCAGGGACATGTTGGGTCATTGCATATTTTAAACTTGTGGAGGTAATCTCTGAATCCTCCATGGCCCGTTAGGGTCTGAGTCACTGTGTTGTATAAATCTAATGAACGATGTTGGGCTATCGATAGTTACTAGGTAGTTAGTCCTTCGTTACAGAAGCCTTTGCGATGCGTCTCCACCGACTTCGGTGGGTTGCGTCGCGAAAACAATCCACTATGGAACTTTCTAGCAGTTTTGATGAGATCTGTCCAGCGTGTTAGAGATCGGTCACAGGATTTTTCCTTCCACAGGATCCTGGCCAATTAAACGCTTCATAGACTCTTGATTACGGATGACATGGCCGAAATATTTGAGAATTCGTATTTGCACAGTCGACGATAATCTTTCTTTGACTTTGAGTTCTTGAAGGATGGAGACGTGGGTACGATGCGTAGTCCAGGGTATTCGCAATAGTTGCCCCGAGCAATCTGAGAGTCCACGTTTCTGCTCCGTAAAGCAGAATTAGGAAGAAAAGACTGTTCATGAGGTGGGTAAAGTGGCAAGTGGGTTACCTGTTGGTAAGTGATCACCATCGCCCATAGACGCCCACAATACCAGAAAAATCATGAATATATCTATATCGGCACTATTATGTTTTCGATAGAGTTGAGTACATATTATACATAAAAAAATATTTGGATATTTTACCATAAACTTAGCTAAAACTTTATCAAAACAAAAACAATACAAAATCTTTAGAATACAGAGTCGTTCATCAAAAGGCGCATAGCATACAAACAGGGTTGTCGCTTGTCACATTACCGCCCCCGCGTGAAGCATTCACATGCAAAATTCAACGAGCATTAGGGACAGCCCTGACACGCGGAAATGATATTTTTGACGTGCATTGCAAATGTACAGAAATGTTCAGTTTTTAGGGTTATTCTATGTCTATTTTGAATGACAAAATTCTTGACAGTTTAGACTTAGCGTATGTAATACTAAACAGTGCCTGTAGGGTAAGTTATGCGGGTTATTTGATAGCTTATCGGGGAGTGGTACGGACTACGGATTATTGAATGAAAGTTACAGGAAAATCGACACTTAGCAAACAGCTCACTTAAGTGTTGTTCTATAATACGGGCCTAATTGTCGCCATTGCCTCGACCGTTAACCAGCAGAGTGTACCAGTTGTGTAGTGTGTGCAGTTGAGGTTATTTTTGAGCCTGAATTGTTCGTCGCTCACTTACAGTTCATGCTTAATTTTAAATATTTGCAAATATTTTAATAACTTTAAAATAAAACGTTACAAAAAAAGTTAAATTGCGCTTTTATTCATTACAAGAAAACGTACAAGCTATTTAAGATAAAACATATAAAAAATCTAAAGACTAGTCACGAGACATCCGAATATAGATGTTATCGATATACACAACACGATCACGACTCTGTCGCAATGGGAGCGTGACAGATCGCGACACTAGATATCGACACGAGAACATCGACAAAGGACCGACACTGGCCGACGTTTGTAAAAAATGTCCCGATTGTTTTTTGTTATGGTGTAACAATTAATGGCAAATACTCGATAATAGTCATTGATATTGTGAGAAAAAGCGGTCAATTGTGGAACGAACGCAGGGTTATGTACTTACCTTTAAGTTTTATTAGTCTGAATCATAGAAGATAACTAGAACTATTACTCTCATATGAATCTGCAAAAAATACGGCTCCACTTACTTACACATGCAAAGGTAAATCAGACGTAACACTCATACACGCAACAATATTAATGAACGTTCAAAATCAACATTATTTCATAAAAGTTTATATCTAATCTTCGTGGTCTCATCCATTGGCTAGAACTAAAAAGTTCGCAATATCTTACTTCTGCCAGACCATCAAGCTGTGGAATAGTTTGCCGGCACACGTATTCCCTCCTTCCTATAATATGGGGTCCTATAAACGGAGTGTGAAGAAGCAATTAGGCAGGCCGGCATAATTTTGCCGACCTACGATAGACACATCGTCCATCGTTGGTCGGCAGTTTTTTTTTATTGCGCTACACTTACCCTCAGGTGTAGCGTAGTTACTTTGCTGAGCTAGGATAAAAAAAGTCTTATCACTTTGCTAATGATTACAACCGGACTTGACCACAGTCTCCACGTAAAGGTTCCAAGCTCGACTGAGTTCCTTTAATTGATAACGCTCCCTCTTATATACGTCACCAACCACCTCCACCATGGTGCTATTACTATTATGAAGCTAACACTACAGATATTTACCAGTAAGGGTAATAGCTAGCTTTTGTTCGCAGCTCCGCCCACGTGAATGTGTTTTTCCGGGACAAAAAATACCCTATGTCCATTCCCAGGATATACTTTATCTTCTTACCAAATTTCACTCAAATCTGTTCAGCCGCTTAGCCGTGAAAACGTAACAGAGTTACTTTCGCATTTTTATTATTAGTATGGATTACTTAAAATATATTAAAGACTTTTGTATCGAATCTAGGGTTGCCACTTGTGCTTTATAATGCAAAAACTTTTTACAATAACCTGCAATAAAATAATTATTTTAATATTTACCTATTTATTCGGCAAACGCTGTTATAAAAAAAATGTACCATATTTGGAGTTTTTACATACTTAAATATGGAAAAAAAACATTTAGAGATTTTAAAGTTTTGTAGCAATTCTTCGTAACTATTTTCTAGAGGCAAGAGTGATGAACTTGATTGTTGAAATAAGTGTTAGTGGCAACCATAATTTCTCCGCTTGCGCTTTTAGATTGTATTTTTTGTACTGATTGCGTCATAATATATCAAATAATACTTGTTTTATTTATCCGAACATTACCGCCACATAATCTCGATTCTAATAAAATATCCAAACGATTACACTAATCTACGACTTTCTTTCAACCAAACTTATAAAGTGTGAACAGCATATTAGACAGACTTAACCTAAATCAAGAATAGCTCAAAAATCTATACAAAATCCGGCATTTGTTTACAGGACACACTCGATGAGTGGAGCTGCGGCGGAGGTGGCGGAGGGGCGAAGGGGCGAAGCGACGTCGGAGGGAACAGCAGGACGGAGGGGCGAAGAGGCGAAGCGGGGGCGGTCACGGTGTATCGGGCACACCGCAGTCGCAACAGAAATAGCGTTTGACGTTTGTATCCGCGGTGGCGCCTGTTCACTGTCAACTTTACAGTGTAGTATGCTGCAGAGATTAGGACTTAAGTGTAAATAAAAAGCTATTAAAATATTTAAAAATGTATACCATCTTTTTGCATTAAGTTCCAAGCACCCCATACTGCCCCATGAGTACACGTCACAATTAATTAAATCTCCGAAAGTATATTTATTTGGACCATAGTCTACTGCTGTTTTGCTGACTAAAATAGAGGCTTTTATAAATAACCACATTCGGTTAACCTGCGTCGTTGATATCAGGAATTACAAAGGACCCACATATATTTGTGGATCACAAAAATATTCACAGCCTAGCTGGCTAGCTACTCGCCCGTTTGTACCACAGAGTTTGGCATATACTTAGTTTTACAATTGAATTTTCTAGTTACTAATAGCATTTTAATGGGTTTATTAAGCGCTGCCATTACAGCTTTACTATGCTTTGCATAGTGTAGCGAAAGCTCAAGAATTTTACACATCATCTTTGATGGTAGATATGATGCACTTAGGGTTTTTATTCATTTTATATATGGCAGTTGGCGAATATATTATCAAAGTAGTAACTAGAATAATATTAATATAGAATAATAATACTAGCCCTGTATTATACACGTGCCCACTGCTGGACACAGGCCTCCTCTACTGAATGAGAGGGGTTAGGCCTTACAGCGTCCTAATACAGGTTGGCAGACTATTCATATCTTCGGAATTCTTATAGAGACCTTCAAAGGTATGCAGCTTTCATCACAGTGATTCCAACGTTAAAGCAAGCGATAATTAACAATAAATACACATGTAACTTACAAAACTCAGAGGTGCATACTCTTAGGGCTGGTTGCAAACCTGCGACTTCCGTCTTGATAGTCCATACCACTCCTCGCTGAGCTATCGATGCTATATAATACTTAATCCATAATATTATTTGTATTAAAAATGATGACTCTGAATATTGAAACTACTCTACGCCTTTAAGGAGGGCGCTTTAAAATTGAAAATAAATTCAATATCAATTTGAGCGCGAGCCAAGTGCTGTATCGCGTTTGTGTCGATACGTGACGTTTATGTGGCCACTCGACATCGACAGTCTCGAGTCTCGAGCCGATGTCCGACGCACAACACTACAGTAGCAGCACCGTACAATATCGCTTGGGACAACTTAAGGTACGTTATCAGGTATGCGAGCGTGAGAGGAGATTGCGACCGTTTCCATATAATTTTATACAAAGCGGACGTGTCGCTATCACCTGACTCGCGTCGCAGTCTGCCTGTCTCGGTCACACCTCAAACCTTTTAGGCTCACGACATAGTCTACTATGACCTATTGGACGTCGACGAGTAGTTTGGCGTGAACCTTACAAAAGTGTTGGAACTCCCTGTAGTATCGATTGTCAAGCCTCCCTGGCGCAGCGGGCGAGTAGTCGGCTATGAAATGGAAGGCCGCGGGTTCGATCCCCGCATCGAGATAAATGCTTGTGGGATCCACAAATATTTGTCTCGGGTCAAGGTGTTGTGAGACCGAAATTCTCTCGTAGTTCCTGATACCCACGACACAAGATTCGTATTTTACTGTAAAGTCAAGACTAGGTGACTGTTGGGTTTATTTATTTTCAAAAAAATATAGTACCAGAAAATTCCAGTCCCGGGCAACTATATGTGTTTTTCCAAATCGAAAATTCAAGCACAATTTGTGATTGCCCAATTAGCAATTTGAACACAAGACTTCACCGTTTTTACAGTTAAAGTCCGTTACCACTAGATGACTAGAACAATGAAGCGCTTTACGTTGGCATATTTTACAAAATCTGCTTTGCGCTGTGTATCATTGTCTGTGTGGCAGAACACACCCAGCGTAAAGGTTCATTTAAACGACGCTTGATAGCGCGAGCAGAGCTATTTTTTATATCAACGGCAGTCAAATTAGCATGTGGGTCACGTGATGGTAAGTGATCTCTACCGCCCATGAACGTCCACAATACCAAAAGGATATGTACCAACCTTAAAGAAATGGGATAATTCAGGGATTTCCTAATGTGGAGGATTTGGCGCTCCGGATATCTTATTCACCATAGAAAACGCAGCAGTAGGTTAGGCAGCCTCCGTGGCGCAGTGATCGAGTAGCCGGCTGCAAAGCGAGAGGCCGTGGGTTCGATTCCCACACCGAGACAAATGTTTATCTAATCCATATGAGTTTCGGGTCTGGGTGTCGTGGGACCGCAAGTCCTTCGTAGTTCCTGATATTCACGATACAGGTTAATCTAGTTTGGGATCAGGAATATATTATTATGTGTGACTGCTGGGTGTATTGATGATTTATATCGGTTTTCTGTAAGACAGTGGTAAACTGATCATCTAGTCAGCCATTCATGCCGTAGACAAAACTGTCTACAGCGTGGCTCTGCCACTCAAGCCATGGATGAAGCGTAGCCTATTGATGCTCATACTACTGGTATACACTAGGGTAGCACGCGTCGTTAAATTGCAGCATTAAACTGAAACTTTTAATCGATTCTCGGGCGGCAATTAAAAATTATTCGATTTGATGTGTTTACACGCGTACAACTGTCAAAATAGTGCGCTGTCTACTTTACATTGACGCAAGGGTTTCCTCATACGAAGAGACGTGTTTAATAGCTTTATTTCTGTCACGGAATCTGGTTTAGAAAGTTTTTTCAGGCAACATTGTGTTTAACATTCTGGCTTGCGGAACTATAGCTTCGTAGTCTCCATACATACATAGACTCACGCCTGTTTCCCATAGGGGTAGGCAGAGACAACGGATTTCCACTTGCTACGATCCTTGCATACCTCTTTGGCCTCATTCACTCTCATTAAATACTATCTCTCATTTCGTAGTCTCATCCTCGGCTCGAATTTAAAAAATCGCAAAATCTTGTTGCAAATTCTATTTATTTCGAATCTGGGTGTTTTCTTCCCAGAAGGTTTAACGTCAGGCAGGCAAACGGTCGTAAAAACTACAAGCCAAATCTTTCTGTAACATGTGTTAATAAGGATTATTTGCCGACCCCACTGCGAGTGGGATGAGGGCAGATGGAAGATAATCACTTAACAACAATTTATTATACGAAAAAAAAGTATTTCTACAATTCAATGCTGTTCTGATAAATCTTACAATATTGACGATATTTATTTGTAGAAAATTCATAATTTGAAAAATAACCAAGAAATCACCGCAAATTCCAACGCGAAGCAACGTGCGTCAAATGCGACACAAAAACCGATCGCATTCCACGCAACAAAAGTCAAACTCTAATATAGAACAGTGGTAAATCATGTAATGTATATATTATATCAAATCCAATAATAACAAAGTGTTCCAGGAATATGGCTGCCGGCGTGCTGGTGGGTTGGCAAGTTGGCGAGTTGTCCGCTGTCCAGCTTGTTGTTTTATCTGCTGATTGACGGTAACTGCCCGCCATTTGTATCGGAGCGTGATGTTTGCTTTGTATTAGTTATGATACGTTGTTTTGGCAACACTCCATCGTATTGGAAAAATATTAAAATACATCTGTATCCATTAAACTTGGAAGTAGTTGAGATCAAATTGGAAAGCGACATTAGCAATTTATCTAAAATCTTAGAATTTTAATGTTTACATTTATAAACTTCTTTAGCTTGATATGTGTTATTTAAACAGGATGATAAGCTTCTATCACTTTTTAACCGACATAAAAACGGAGGACTTTCTTAATTTGACGCGTGTATTTGTCTTTTTTACTAATAACCACGCATACATTTTCAACAGAACGATTCAATTTTAATTATGCCTTTTGTATTCGATAAGGTATAGCTCAAAGCTGGCCCCATCTTTTATATTTTAAAGGAAGTACTTCACCCTTAATGGGGTGAAATCGGGAGTGAAAAACTACAACTTTGGTACTAATACACCGATTTTATATCTAGAAAAGTAAAAATATGTGACTTGCTTTCTTTTGACGTTAGCATCCGTGTTCTTACTTACTCACATGCTATAATTTCATCTGGTCTAATGAGATTATAGGCGAGAACGATTAAAGTATGCCTTC
Source organism: Mimas tiliae (assembly GCA_905332985.1). NCBI lineage: Eukaryota > Metazoa > Arthropoda > Insecta > Lepidoptera > Sphingidae > Mimas > Mimas tiliae. Next base: position 4,810,232 of record HG995254.1, read on the forward strand.
CTACAATACGTCAAGCCAGCGTTTTTCAGCCTATTAAAGTCTTCCTATAGGACATTTATAAACCATGTTACTTTACACACAACTTGGCCAAATATACCATAGTCTCTAGCCAAGTCTTCTGCAGGTAAATCTTTGGCCCACACGTAAATTATGAGCGTTAACTGAGATCAGCAAACCCAGATGGTTTCATTTTCATGTTTCTCCCCAGAAGAGGAACGTTACTGTACCTTAAAGGAAAGGGGTAATTAAGGGATTGGGAAGTAAGGGGGATTTGGGCCTCCGGATATCTGATTCACTGTACGAAACGCAGCAGCAAGCTGCTATCTTACGCCGGTTTTCTGTGAGACAGACAGCTCTACGACTCATACAAAATATTCTTGGGTTGGTTATATCACTTGAATATCGTCGCTATGTCCATTTTTACGAGTGGTAGAGTCACGCTGTAGACAATTTTGTCTACAACATGAATGGGCCGGCTCGTCCGGGTCGTTACCACTTTCTCACAGAAAACCGGCGTAAAGTAGCAGCTAGCTGCTGCGTTTCGTACGGTGAGTGAGATATCCGGAGGCCCAAATCCCCTTCCCCTTCCCAATCCCTTATTATCCCTTTCCTTTAAGGTCGGCCACGCGCCCATAATTCTTTTGTATTGTGGGCATACATGGGCGATGGAGATCGCTTACCATCAGGTGACTCACTTGTTGGTTTGCCGGCCATACTATAAAAAAAAAACAAAATATTTCACAAAACACTAAACTTGAGACGTTCTATAAATACCATCCATAAATACATGTAAACCGCAATCGCCACGTGACACTGACGTATTTGAGCCATCAAAATCCCATGCCGACTTTACGACCTGATGCCAATATCGATCGGACGTCATATGTGGCGAAATAAATTACGCTGGCTAAGTGTTTTGTACTAAAAAACTGTTGCTATTTCAGACTCGCCTGTCAGGGCTTCGTGTCTGATCGAATAGTTTTGTTATAAGCTTAAGTTTCCTGTATGTAGTTTGAATTGTTTAACAGGGTTGTCAACTTTATAATTTATTTATACGTAGTTGTTGCCTTGTTTTTAATCGATGGAAAATCTGAGGACTTTATCTTTTTTTAATATTGCATGACATACACTAAGATTTGAAATACGTGCTTCAGCAATCTTCGTTTATTTTCGGGAGCACGACGAGTGGTTATGGAGATTATTTTGATTCAATAGTCCAGTCCTTAAGTTCCGGACGAGATCATATTGGCGAGCTTATCGCGATACTGGGCACAATTTCCAATCTCGGGCAATTTGTTTAATTTTTCGAATTGTAAACAGGCACAAATTGTGATTGCACGTCCTTGGAATTTAACCCAGGACCTCAAGGTTCTCAGCCTTAGTTTACTGCCACTAGATCAATGGCGATTGTAGCTGAAGTTGTTGATGAACGGATCTCTATTTTTTATTACTAGCCTTTGCTCCCGGCTCCGCACGCGTGAAACGTCCAGGATAACAAGTTGCCTATGTCCTAATCCAGGTCATGGTCTACCCGTGTGCCAATTTCATCCATAACCTGTTAAGGCATGACTGACTAACAAACATCCAAATTCAATTCATTCAAAACTTTCACATTTATAATAAAGGTAGGATTGCAGTTATTTAGTCAAGTTTTGATAAAAAGTATTCAACTCTTCTTACATATCACTTTTGAACTCTGCGCTGGGACGATGCATACAAATTTCGTGGATGCTGGACATTGGGTGCGAGATTAAGCCAATCTCCATATAGGTGGGACCTATCTGTCGTCGTACATAAATTATGTGAGCGGAGGTTAGGTGTGACCTCGAGTGATTTACCACTTTTGGAAAGACTGACCATTCTATACAGCGTGATTGCTGTTATGACTAGTCGAATTTATGTTTGTCTGAAAATGTTGTTTTTTTTTATATATTATAGGCTGGCAAACGAGCAAGTGGATCACCTGATGGTAAGCGATCTCCACCGCCCATGTACGCCCCCAATACAAAAGAATTATGGGCGCGTTGCCGAGCTTAAAGGAAAGGGATAATAAGGGATTGGGAAGGGGAGGGGGATTTGGGCCTCCGGATATCTCACTCACCGTACGAAACGCAGCAGCAAGCTGCTACTTTACGCCAGTTTTCTGTGAGACAGTGGTAACGACCCGGACGAGCCGGCCCATTCATGCTGTAGACAAAATTGTCTACATCGTGGCTCTACCACTCGTTAATTATAGAATTGGGTTATTACATTACATACTTTGTTTTTAAGCTTTAAAAGCAACTTTTTGAAGATTGGATGTTTTACATATCGTCGCTTAGCTAAAAATACCGCGTAACTCGAAAATTGGCCATGTGACGAGCGCAGTACAATACCGTGCAGTGCTTTGTAATTCGTTAGCAAAAATGTTCAGGCGAGCGACCTGCTCGTCTCGTCATTTAAGCTAATAAAAAATATAGAAAATATATCATATCTGTTCTCCTTACAACTTACTCCAACATTCTTTGAACCAATATTAAAACGTTAAATCCGTCCTTAAAAATACTACTCAAATAGTTGTCGCAAGTGTCAATGTTTCGAAACACACTGTATAAGAAGGGGAAGCCGCGGTGTACTGGATCGTGATAATATGAACATATTTCAAAGACACATATTTTATTCAGTGTCTGCAGGAAAGTCTTCGACGTTGATTTATTTATTGCTATCTACCCTTGTAGTTCCGATAGTAAAGGGTGAACATGAATGACTAATTTAGGGAAATGTGTAGTTTTTTTTATAACAGAGATCGACAAATAAGCAAGTGGTCACTCGGTGGTAAATGATGATGGTACCCATAATATCGGAAGAATCAGGGACACCTTATTGATCTTAAAGAAAGGGATTGAGGAGATGGGAAGGGAGATATCTCACTTCAGGCGAGCGATCTACTGGTCTCGTAGTTTTAGCAAATATAAAAAAGAGAGTAATTTATTTATTACCAAAACGCTTACATGCTAAATATGACAGATACCGCAATATCTCCCCAGTGGGGTAGATGTCAGGCCGGTCGTAAAAACTGCAATCCAAATCTTTATGTAACATGTGTTAAAAGTATGTTGCGCCGACCCCACTGCGGGCTCCACGAACCAAATCTCCACTACAATTCACTTCAATTTCTAATACAGGGGGGTTACATAAACGTTAATTATGAGACCTCATAGTGAGCGCGAAAGTATAGTGGCGATTTCTTTATACGTCATTGGTTAAATTTTGGCGCCAAATAAAAATAGACCAATCATGTAACCAGAAATCGACACTTAACAAAGAGTCCACATAAGTGTTGTTTGTGAGTGATGCGCGTGTCTTGCGACTAGTGTTGTCCGCCACATGTTTTGGTTTTATATAAGTATATGTCTCCATGTGAAACTCGCACTTGTATAATTGTGTGTCTTTTTGTTCATGGTTACGTAGTTAGCAGTAGTATATTGTGGCGCAGCCTCCGTGGCGCAGCGGGCGAGTAGCCGGCTACGAAGTGAGAGGCCGTGGGTTCGATTCCCACACTGAGACAAATGTTTGTGTGATCCACAAAAATTTGTTTCGGGTCTGGGTGTTGTGGGACCGCAAGTCCCTCGTAGTTCCTGATACCCACGATACAGGTTTTACCTAGTGTGGGGTCAGGACTATGTGTGTGACTGTCGGGTGTATTTATTATTATTATTTATTATTTATTATTGTAGTGTGTAAGTACTATTTTTGCGTTTGGCGCCCGTGACTTCACGTAAGCGGCCCAACGTAAGACCAGCGCTGGTTTTATTACCAGCTTATGCTGAGTTGGTGTCGTTTTTGTGACGAGCACATCTAATTTAAGTATTTTTGTATTTTTTTCCTTTTGCTTGTTGCGAATAAATACTTTTCTTTCTTTCTTCTTTCTGAATACGGGCCTTAATCTTGAACTAATTCTGCTCTACACTACGACGAAACAAGAAACACCCATACTAATCGATTATATCGGTCAATACAATGAATTGAGGTAAATCGGTAACGGGAAGCAATTAGGTTGGTGTATGTAATAAAAATATTATTAATTGCAAACAAATCTCTATTTTAAAACGTGACTATTGATGGAAGGTATTGTAGTTATGAATGCGATGATTGTGCCCGTCCTTTACAGTAATTGTTGGCTCATGCGAGATCTTCTGCAGAAGGTCGTATATTTTTTTTATTATGTTTTTAAATGCACTGTGAAGGTAGGAAGTTTCGTTACAAAGCTTCTTGGAAGCGTAGAGAATGATTGTTAGGAAAATAAATTAAATACAAAAAATAGTAAAACTTATTTGAATTTGACAGCCTCCGTGGCGCAGTGGGCGAGTAGCCGGCAGTGAAGCGAGAAGCCGCGGGTTCGATTCCCGTACAAATGTTTGTGTGATCCACAAATATATATTTCGAGTCTGAGTGTTTTCTCCCCCGATGGTCGTAAAAACTACAACCCATATCTTTCTGTAACATGGGTTAAAAAGAATTTTGCGCCGACCCCACTGCGAGTGGGATAGGGGCAGGTAGAAGAAGAAGAAGAGTAAAACTTATTATTTATAGCTTTAATTATTACTAGCTATTAATTAAAGAATTATTAGCTTTTGCTCGCAGCTCCGCCCGCGTAACGGCCTTTTCCAGGATAAAAAGTAGCCTATGTTCTCAGTGATAATGTAGCTTTCTAACGGCAAAAGAGTTTTTCAAATTCCAGTAGTTTATACGTTTATTCGTTACATACAAAAATACAAATATTTTCTCTTTATAATATTGTGCAGATAGGCGACCTAGCAAGCGGGTCACCTTATGGTAAATGATCTGCACCGCCCATGAACGCCCACAATACTAGAAGTATCAGAGTCGTGCTGCTGACCATAAAGGAAAGTGATAATTAAGGGAATAGAGAGAGAGGAGAGAAATTTGGTCCTCCGGATATCACACGCACCGTACGAAACGCAACAGCGATTTACGCTGGTTTTCTGTGAGACAGTGGTAACAAATCAATTGAGCCGGCCCATTGATGCTGTAGACCAAAGGTTCCCAATTTTTTTTTCTCATAGACCTCTCAATACTTAGCTGGTTTCGGTGGACCTCCTGAAGCTACATTTCTACCATATTCCCAAAACTCGACAAAAAATGTGAAGATTAGATCTAACTATGGACCCCCGTCGAGTCTCTTGTGGACCCCTGGACCACTTTGGGAACTAATTCTGTTGACAAAACTATCTACAGCGTGGCTCTACCACTCAAAAATGGGTGCATTAGAGAAAAACTATTATCGAATTTCTTGTTTCTGAAAAATCTCGGTTTTATTTTTATGAAGAGTTATTAGTTTCTTTTTTATTTTATTTTTATGGCATAGGCCGGCAAACGAGCATGTGGGTCACCTAATGGTAAGTGATCTCCACCGCCCATGTACGCCCACAATACCAAAAGAATCATGGGTGCATTGCCGACCTTAAAGGAAAGGGATAATTAAGGAATTGGGAAGAGGAGGGGTTTTGGGCCTCCGGATATCTCACTCACCGTACGAGACGCAGCAGCAAGTTGCTACACTACGCCGGTTTTCTGTGAGACAGTGGTAATGACCCGGACGAGCCGGCCCATACATGCTGTAGACAAAAGTGTCTACAGCGTGGCTCTACCACTCACAACATTTATTCGTTTATTAGTGTTAAAGATTCATTATTGCACATCTTGCTTTGGGTGTGTGAGTTTGTAAATGTATAGTTTGATTTTTATGACGATGACGACAGCCGTCATCGCGATCTGTGATCAGAATCAGTGATTGTGGACCAAATTGATAATGAAAGGAAGACTGTAGTCTGTCAATCTGGATCGCGAGGTTGGTTGTCTATGAGTTCCCATACATACATACGCACTCATGCCTGTAATCCCCGAAGGGGTAGGCATGAGTGAGTATGTATGTATTTTCCCACATTTCGCCGAGCGTATCTCCGTCCCACGATGTGATAGGGGGCGAGCCTATCGCCATACCGGGCACAAATTCCAGACTCCTGATACTGAGCATTTCGTAATAGAAAAACCCAATACCACTTTATCTGACCCGGGGATCGAACCCGAGACCTCAGCGTTAGCCTCAATCGTAACGCGTACGCATTACAACTGCGCCACCAAGGCAGTTGGCAGAGGCAGGCACCGATGAGTTCCCATGCATGTTTAAATCATTAGTGACATACACCAGTGATTGTCTTTATACAGCCACAATATGAACATGACATGTTCTATTGTCTTTTTTAATTAGCTTGAATGACGAAACGAGCAGGTCACTTGCCTGATGGTAAGCGCCATGCCTGTCTATACACAGAAGCAACACCACACAGAACCTTGAATTACAAAGCACTGCATGGTACTGGACTGACCTCGTCACTCCAAGACATAACATGTTAAGTCTCAAAATAAATTTACAATATTAACTATTGAGAATTGAAAAAAAGCTTTTCATAATAATAACATGGTGGCGCCTTGCAGCCTACAATTTTACTGTGCTTTATAAGCTTAAATAAAAAATAATTTACTTTATAATGTTACGTTTTTATGGTTAACAATGCATGTTTTATAAGTCAATTCGCATCCAAAGATGATAATAAAGCTTACATAACAAACAAACTTAATTATAAAAATTGCCGTTAATAATTTGATCCTTACGAATAAGTTTTTCGTGTATTATATAACAAGAAGGAAATCCTTTTTTTATCCAATCAGGATTCAATAACGGTTGCATAACTTCTCTTTAGAATGATCTCAGATTGTTTTTATACGCGATATCTATTTATGATTATGATAAAACAATTTATATGGGAACAATAATTTGCCGGCATTTAGTCATTAGTTTCGTGATAGTCGTGTAAAAATGACGTGGTTAGGTCCCGACGTGGATAATTGCTGGCAAGTCGTGAACTCCTGATAGCGTTACTTTTGCGTAAATGCTTGGTTTTGTTGTGACTAATCGGTTGCGTGGTTCCATTGTGCATAGTCTCGTTCGCACGATGTACGTCTTGTAGAGTTTGGAGCAAAAGTTGAGATATAATGGTCCCGTTTATCGAACTTAACGTTTATAAGTAAAAACCTTCAACATCTGAGTTCAAAACCAAAGACTTTAATGTACTTCTACTACTAGACGGAGTGTTTAGAAGAAAAATTAAGCCACATAACGCTGGAGTTTGACAGCTCACAAAAAGGGAGCGCGATAAAGGTTCTAGTAGAGAGTAAGCGAGATGGTATTATTGAGTTACGGTCAATTGACCGCAACTTACTGGTACAATTTCTATTTACCGCGCAGCTTGTCTTGAAACCCGAATCTCGCTGGGTTTACTGTTTTCCCTTTTTTTTTAATTATTTTCGACATTAGATCTTAACCAAATTTATATAGGACCACCCTCGGAATAATACAAAAAATAAGGGTTTGGAAGAAGAATTTGAAGCCGATTGTCGTTTTTTTTAATTTATTCATCAGTTTAATTCCGTACAAAAGTGGTAGAGCCACGCTGTAGATAGTATTGTCTATAACATGAATTGGCCGGCTCCACCGGGTTGTTACCACTGTGGACACGAAGTAGCAACTTACTGTTCCGTTTCGTACGGTGAGTAGGATATCTTTTTTTTTTATAGCATAGGCCTGATTAACCAGGCATTTAGCATAATACTTTCTTATGGATGACAGGGCTAACAAGCAAGTGGGTTACGTGGTGGTAAGCGATCTCCACCACCCATGTACGCCCACATTACCGAGAGAATTGTGAGCGCCTTGCCGACCTTAAAATTCGGAGGCCCAAATCCCTTTCCCGTTCCCAATCCTTGAACCATTCCTTACCTTTATCGGCAACGCGTCCCTGATTTTTCAGTTATTGTGGATGTTCAAGAGCGGTTGAGATCACTTACCACATCACACGGTAATGTGATTCACTTAGCATCAGGTGACCCACATGCTTGTTGACGGCCTTTGTTATAAAAAAAATTGGTAAACCTACTCTTTCATTTAGCTAATAGCATTAGACATAATAATCTTATATATAAAATTCTCGTGTCACAATGTTCGTTCCCATACTCCTCTGAAATGGCTGGACCGATTTGTATGAAATTTTGTGTGCATATCGGGTAGGTCTGAGAATCGGCCAACATCTATTTTTCATCCCCCTAAATGTTAAGGGTGGTCCACCCCTAAATTTTATTTTTTAGTAATTTTTTTTTTGTTTTTATTTTTTTATGATACAACATTAAAAAATCCATACAACCAAACATTTTCAATCCTTTACGATCAACCCCTATTTTTTAATAGCGACATTAGTATTTTTGTCAAGCGCGTATCTCACCGGGGGCGCCCACTAGGCTACTTTAATCTTGGAAATAGGCATTCACGCGGGCGGAGCCGTGGGCAACAGCTAGTAAATAATAATAATACTAGCCCTATATTATATACGTCCCACTGCTGGGCACGGGCCTTCTCTACGGAATGAGAGGGAGTTAGGCCTTAGTCCACCACGCTGGCCTAATGCGGGTTGGCAGACTTCACATACCTTCGAAATTCTTATGAAGAACTTCTCAGGTATACAGGTTTCCTCACTATTTTATATTATATATTATTATATAATTAACAATTAATACACACATATCTTAGAAAAGTCCGACACTAGACATAAGACGTAAAATATCGTATGCAGTCCAACAACGGACACAGAAGCAATCACAGCTCGTCCTCATCCAAACCAAACGAGGACGCTCGCACGCCGCCTGTATTTATAGGCCATGTACAATTTGCATAACGAATACATTATTACCTGTCATGCGTACGTGCTATCAGACATTTGTATCCGATAGCATCTGGATAGAGTTTGAAAGCATCCATTACGTGTCCTTCATTTCAGATGTTCGGTATTTTTATCTTACAGAGACTTTAATTTACCACGTGGTGCACCACAAATTGTATTTGATTATTTCACATTTATACTCTTTTTTTTATATTATAGGCCGGCAAACGAGCAAGTGGGTCACCTGATGGTAAGTGATCTCCACCGCCCATGTACGCCCACAATACTAAAATAATCATGGGTGCGTTGCCGACCTTAAAGGAAAGGGATAGTTAAGGAATTAGGAAGGGGAGGGGGTTTGGGCCTCCGGATATCTCACTCACCGTACGAAACGCAGCAGCAAGCTGCTACTTTACGCCAGTTTTCTGTGAGACAGTAAACTGTACATGCTGTAGACAAAAGTGTCTACAGCGTGACTCTACCACTCATGCCTACGAAGTGGTAGGTAGAGGTACAAATAGTGCTGCATCCATCCTATAATGTGGTAGACGAGCCTATCGCCATACCGAACACAATTTTCAATTCTTGGCAACTCTTATGTGAGCTCACAAAACCTCCCAATTCAACCTCAACCTTCAAATACTAGGTTGGGCAATCGAAAGAAATATATAAAAACACGGTTTGACGGTTGAGATGTAATAACAAGGGCAATGTCACGGAATTACGTAAAACTATTGCCTGTCCAAAGGAAAAGGAGTGCAGGTTCCCCTCAGCTACATAACATCTCATATTTGAAATGAGTTGAATGGTTCTTGAGACATTGCAGAGAACTCATCAGAAACATGGTTATTATAGAATTAGTATAAAATTATAGACGAAATAAAGATTAACCAGAAACTATGATGAGGTTGCCGACTTTAAAGAAAAGGTTTTTTTTAAAGAATGCTGGGACAGTGAGAGGTATTTAGGCCTCCGGAAATATCACTTACCGTACGAAACGCTACAATTAGCTGTCACTGCACATAGCTTTTCTGTGCGAGAATGGTATTACCCGTTTATAAGTAATTGATAGAAGACAACCTCGGTGGCGTAGATGTAATGCGTACGCGTTACGACTGCCTCGATGAGGTATCGAGTTCGATCCCCGGATCGAGTAAAAGTGACATTGGATTTTTCTATTACGAAACGCTCAGTATCATCCCGGAGTCTGTAATTGTGCCCGATATGGCGATAGGCTCGCCCCCTATCACATCATGGGGCGAAAATACTCGGCGAACTCTGGGTGGTTACACCTCTGCCTACCTCTTCGGGGATTACAGGAGTGAGTGCGTATGTATGTAAGTAATTGATTTGTATGTATTGGATTTTCGCCTTTGATTACTCGTTATATCTAGGAAAAAGTATGACTCAGGTGTTCCTGAGATTACGTACTTAATATTTGAATGGTATGGACATTCTCAGAACTTAATAAGAGGAAAACCGGTGCTGGGTTAATGAAAACTGTACTGGTTTCGATTTGTTATTGTTATCGCATAAATGAACACGTCATATCTGATGCAATAATTTTGTTGAACGCATTTATTTCCTTATAATAGTCAACTTCATCCACTGTGTCCTGTGTGTACCTTGCTAGATTCATTACCGGCTCGCTGCTCTCTATTCAGTTTTCCCATCTGCGGTGGTATCTATAAATTTTGGACTTCCTACCTAACTTTATAACCGACAAAAATTTGAGAGACTTAATTTTCCTGTATACATATATATTTTTTATGTATGTTTACTTCGCCATAACTTCGCCAAATGTGGACCGGACCGACTTCGATAAAAGTCTCATTTTAATTTGAAGAAAATTCCACTCCTACGGTATTTTAATTGGAGAAGAAAAACTAACTACTAAACTTCGACATGTATGCATCGATTTAGAGGATTCTTTCACAAAATATAGTAAAATAAAAACATTGTACTTAACAAGAAATAAAACTAACTCAAAAAAATATATGCTAAAAATACAACTAATGATTTTGAGTCGGTGGTATCAATCATTGACTATTAATAAAATAAAAAATTTGTACTTAACAAGAAATAAAACTGACTCAAAAAAATATATGCTAAAAATACAACTAATGATTTTGAGTCAGTGGTATCAATCATTGACTATTAATTGTTTATTTTTATTTAGAGTTTTTTTGTGTCGTGTGTGTGTTTTATGTTTTTGTTGTTGTTATTCTCTTTAGACATTGCATTTATCAAGTCTATACGTACATGAATTAACTCAATGACTAGCTAAAGAGTAATTCCAGCTACATTGCAATAGCGAGAACGGAAATGCTTATCTCGCCTGAGATTATCCATACACTGTTTCCATCCAGAAATAACTCGAATCTATATGATTGCAGTAGTGTGAGAACTATTTTTTTGAAATTTAATAACATATTACGATAATATGTACGGATATTCACATGACAACCTCCGTGGCGCAGGCTGTGAAGCGAGAGGCCACGGGTTCGATTCCTGCACCAAGGCAAATGTTTGTGTGATCCACAAATATTTGCTTCTGGTCTGCAGTGTTTTCTACCCAGAGGGGTTGACGTCAGACAGGCGGCCGGTCGTAAAAACTACAAGCCAAATGTTTCTGTAACATGTGTTATAAAGCATGTTGCGCCGACCCCACTGCGAGTGGGATAAGGGCAGATGGAAGAAGAAGAAGTATATCTATTACGATTTATAAGATAACACCCTAGACAGACGGTGCATCGTAGTCTTAGTACCTATTTATTAACTTGAATGAAAAGACGAGCAGGTCGCTCGCCTAATGGTAAGCGCTATGCTTGCCCATAAATAGAAGCATCAATCAAGAATTTCTAATTTCGAAGTACTGCATGACACTGAAATAAACTCGTTATTCCGAGACATACCGGTGTTAAGTCTCATAATGTCCAGTAATTTCACTTTAAAATTGACAAAGCGGCGACCAACAGGCTGCATCTCGTATACGAGGGACTTACCACCTAGTTGTAATAGGTTCATGAAGGTTCCATTGGTACATTTTGGGTACAAAATTAAAAAAAATCAATCATGCAACGTTCTGTTCGAATAAATATAAAGATTTACTAAACTATTTAAATACATACGTCAAATGTACATACACACATGAACATGCGTACAAGATCGCGGAGACGTCTTCCACGCGATTTACATAAAGCAATCGATCAAGATGTCCGTTTGTACATTGATTACCTACTACTAGACGTTTCACATCCTTTGACCCGATGTATGACAAATGATTTGACTATTCACCCACGCGAAAAACAACTTTACCTCATAAATACAGATTTCATTTTCCTTTGAAAGCAATTTAGGAATAATAATTGAAAATATAGTTTATTTATTATCATTGAAATAGAAGTTTCTATTGTCAGATTTCGCTGGATGAAACGACCTTCGCGACCCATCATGTCTAGGATAAGTGGTACACGACTCCATCAAACAAGATGGGCTTTGGGAAAGAGCGTTAATCGAAACATCATGATTTCACTAAAAGAAAGTTAGTTGTTTGTATTTTGTCGACGGCAGACATATAAATAAATAAATACACCCAACAGTCACACACATAGTCCTGCCCCACACTAGGTAAACCTGTATCGTGGGTATCGGAAACTACGAGGGTCTTGTGGTCCCACAACACCCAGACCCGAGACAAATATTTGTGGATAAGACAAGAGTGGTAGAGCCACGCTGTAGACACTTGTCTACAGCATGTATGGGCCGGCTCGTCCGGGTCATTACCACTGTCTCACAGAAAACCGGCGTAAAGTAGCAACTTGCTGCTGCGTTTCGTATGGTGAGTGGGATATCCGGAGGTCCAAACCCCCTCCCATTCCCAATCCCTTAATTATCCCTTTCCTTGAAGGTCGGCAACGCAACCATGATTCTTTTAGTATTGTGGGTGTACATGGGCGGTGGCGATCACTTACCATCAGGTGACCCACGTGCTCGTTTGCCGGCCTATGCCATAAAAAAAATATTTTTCTCGGTGTGGGAATCGAACCCACGGCCTCTTGCTTCGCAGCCGGCTACTCGCCCACTGCGCCACGTAGGCTGTCAATTACACATTCACAAACACAGTCACAATTTAGGTGATGTTTTTCCACCTGCGTACAGAATGAATGAACTCGATCCACTTTCTACCACAATTTTGAATAGCCAAGTAATTAACTCCACGGGACACTAATTGCAACATAAAGATAGCCTCTATCAAAAGCATCGAAACTCCCAGGAAAGTTCTACGACAATCATGGCGTCACACCATGATTCAATCACCCAGGGCTATTGTAACGTAGATAAGAATCCAATTATATATCAGAAGACAATTCTCACTTAAACGGTCCCATGGTAAAAAAAACCACGTCTCAAGCGGGACGATAAAGTAACTTTCGTATCGTCTATCAATCTAACATGGTTGTGCCAGCGGGGTACTACTATTAAATTCATTTGTTCCCCGCCGATCGACATAGGCGACACCGTGTCTCGTTGTGTCGGTCATCGTATACTAATCCCCGCTACGGAGACACACGGTGGTCGTTGTTGGAATACGTTTCTTTCGTCAAACAAAAATAGACACCCACAAGATCCTAAATACAAAAAACAATTACATTCATGACATCTCACCGTGGTTTTTATGCGGTCAATCTCGATGCTGTGTTTCGACATTGAGTGACAGTATTAATTTCATTTTGTATTTACCGCGGTGACTATATAGTTCTACGACGAGAAACTCTGCCATCTGAATGAAGGACGAACTGCAGTGATATCACCCTTTTGCTAGATTTTTTTTTTATTAACTGGAGTGACGAAACGAGCAGTTCGCCTGATGTAAGCTCCTCGCCTGCCCATACACAGAAGCAACACCACACAGAGCTTCCAATTACGAACCACCGCATGACATTGGACTGCGCTCGTCACCCCGAGACATAAGACATTAAGTCCCAAAATGCCCAGTAATTTCACTGGCTTCAATTTCCTTCAAACCGGAACACAACAGTGCTTACACACTGCTGTTTGGCGGCAGAAATAGACAAAGGGACCAACCCAGACGGCCTCTCGCATACAAGGGACCTACCGACTTATAACACATACAACAGTTTAAATATAACTTACGACCATTCTTAATAAATATTTACTACACCATCCGCCCATCAAAACCCATAACATGCTTAAAGAGCCATGGACGCGTTGCCGACCTTTAAGCAAAGGGATTGCCCAGGGTTAGGAATGGGAAGGCAATTTGGGCCTCTGGATATCCCACTAATCGTATGAAACGCAAAAGCAAGTTGTTACTTCTGGTCGTTTTTCTGTGAGACAGTGGTAACAACAACCCGGATGAGCTGGCCCATTTATGCAGTGAAAGAACTGTCTTCAGCGTATATAATAGTGCCATGATATCTATACAAATAAATAAATTTGACGGGACTTTCACTGGCAGATAGCTGATATAATAAGGAATAACTTAGGCTACTTAGGTACTTTTTTATCCCGGAAAATGACATTCACGCGGGAAGAGCCGCGAGCAGAAGCTAGTTTAAAATAATAAGCAAATTTTGTACTGCGTCTAATTTGAGACTTCTCAGTAAGGTATGCATTTGGGAGGTCAATGTGGACATTACCATCACTTTTAAAGCTATTTTTGACTATGATTTTTCAAGTAATGGCTTTGGCAAATTATAGCCCCGAGCGAAAAAAGATGACAGTGTAGATCGTGGTTTATTATGAATCTCATTTGTGTATATTGCCTTGGTGACTTACATATTAGCTATCATGAATAAATTATATTACCCCTGTATTATACTGTTCCCACAACTATATGGATCTTGTAGAGACTAGGAGAAATTTCCGTGCATTTCGGCGTTAATTCTATTATTGGAATCAAGTTTAACAGCTCGCGTGATAGGACCCACATAATGACATCCGTGGTGCTTTACATCTGGCTTCTCAAGTTGTAAATGTCCTTGTGCTGGAGGTTGAGACATCCTTGGTTCATTATTTTTTCTCCCGTTTTGCTATGGAGGGAAGTAGACAATTATGAGTTCGAACTTCTCCCTTTCTATTTGATTCATTTCGTTGCGGGATAAAGATATTTGCATTCCCAGCGACTCACTGAGCTTCATTGCTCGATGTCGAAATATGCGTGCCACTGTCGATCCTGGCTTACAGGAATTACAGTGGCGGGTGTGTGGACGGGATAGTCTCGTGTTCCCACAACTGGTCACGGGTCTCTACGAATGAGAGTGATACGACCTTAGTCCACGCTGACCTAATGCGGGCTACCTAATATGAGAAGGTAAAAAATAACATAGACTCAAATGTAGTGCATTATAATCAACATGTAGTATCCTTATTAGTATTTGATTATATATTACTATCAGGATTTGATATTTTTGCTTTTAACTGTTTACTAGGATATCTGAAATAATAACAATTAATATCTAAAATAAAGCCAGTTATTATACCACTTCTTAAATCACAAACAGTAACAGGCACAAATCCCTTATCCTCACTCACTTGAGAAAATTGTTGAATCAATATAGTAAAGTTATCAGTTGATAGCTTTCGTGGCGCAGTGGGCGAGTACCCGGTTGTGAAGCGAGAGGCCGCGGGTTCGACTTACGCACCGAGACAAATGTTTGTGTGATCCACTAATATTTGTTTCAAGTCTGGGTGTTTTTTCCCCAGATAGGTTGACGTCAGGCAAGCCGCTCGTCGTAAAAACTACCAACGAAATCATTCTGTAACATGTGCCAATAGGCATGTTGCGTCGACTCCATTGAGAGTGGGATAAAGGCAGATGGAAGAAGAAGAAGAATATAGTAAAGTTATCCCGGCTCTTACGGTATTTGGTTTTAAATGGGGTGACCGGGTAAATGGGAATCAATTTTCACAATTGCCTTTAAATATAAGTGTTACTTCTAATTTCTATACTAGAAAAAGCCATTTATGCGGACGAAGCCGCGAGCAAAAGCTAGTATGCCATAATACTAATTTGACAAACAAAATAAAAGTAAGAAATCCGTGCTTAATTTTTTTCCAGTTAACACTTGGTAACAATGATAAAACACAACACGCAAATGTAACTACGAATTACTTAATCTCTTGTAAATAAAGTTTATAAAAACACAACATAACCCTCCAATGTAATAGCTACAAAAGAATTTGTATCACTCCAGTATCTTATTGCTGTAGCCACAAAAAGTCTGTACACATTGTATCATTGTCTTCGTCTGGCCATCGAGCTATCGTCGAGTCATTAAACAATTTCGTATCGTAATCGAGTCACGCATCCAATGCGGACTGGACGTTATTTCTAATGAACTATTTAATGTCAAACGTCCTCTAATGGCATAAGGGAGACGAAGTAGCGGTTGTATAAATTTAAAAAAATAATAAAGTTTAAAGCAGTGATAGTTCAGCGGGGAGTGGTACGGACTGTCGAGACGAAAGTCGCAAGTTTGAAACCAGCCCCAAGGGCATGTACCTCTGAATTTTCTAAGTTAGATGTGTATTCATAGTTAATTATCATTTGCTTTAACGCCGATGGAATCATCGCGAGACAACCTGCTTAGAAGTTCTTCCTAAGATTTTCGAAGGTATGTGAAGTCTGTCAACCCGCATTATGCCAGTGTGGTGGACTAAATTCTAACCCCTCTAATTCAGTAGAGGAGGAGTAGTATTATTTAGTATTTTGGAAAAATACATTTACATTAGCGACGCTGCGAGCAAAAACTAGTGATATATAAATGAAATCATATTATATCCACGATAGATCACAAGTAAGTGGACTCAGTTGTCTTATGCAACTGATGATTTTTTTACCTTCAATTTCAAAACTTTCTAATTTTTTAAGATTAGTGAACAAATAACGAAACGTAAATTAATTGTTACAGGCTATTGGTCAATAAAAAAATTAAAAGCGGCGATAAAAACAAAAGCCCTACGGCTGAGTTTCTTGGTGCTTCTTCTCAGGCCAGTGAGCAATTCCGAAGCACCGGTAGATTCTAAATTTGACGTGTCAAAGTGCCCTTGGCGGCCTAATTAATGAATAAAGGATTTGATTTTATTAACCCTTATTTACATGCTAATTCCATATTTTTTCTCTAATCCTTTAATTTTTCAATCCTCTGTCCGGTTATAACATGGACTGCGTTAGGCCCGGCGCTGTCCGGCGCTATGCGGCGCCTACGTCGGCGCGTCACAACAAAATAAAAACTATCCCGACCCAGTTCCCACAGTAGCCGATAAATTGAACGTGTCTCATATTGTAAACTGGTTGCTTTTTTACACCTATCTTCTTTAGGGTCACTATCTATTAGGCACAACTTATCAAGCAACTGCGAGTACAATAATAAAATTTATTTAATTTCCTTCGGCAATTTATCCATGATTATTTTGGTATTCTGAGTCGTCATGGAGGCTGGAGATCGCTTAACATCAGGTGACCCACCCGCTCGCTTGCTGGCTTTTGCTTCGAAGAAAAGCAAAGCCTTTGATTTTTCTATTTAGTCTATACAATAGTAAGTGCCCTAAGGTATCATTCATGGGTATTGTCAATGCCGGAGGCAAAATTTATCTCTTTTTACCGTGTGTTATAACGCGTATGAACGTACGTAATCCAATTAAAGTTTTAAAACTTTTCGCCTGATAAATGATAGTTTAAACCAATATTGAGATTGCAGAAAACATTTGGATTTTGGTAAGTAGATCCTTTTTAAATATAATCCCTCGAGAATGACCGCAAAGATCGCTACTCTATGACAAAGGTCAGAGTGCGAGTGGCAAACACATGCTGTAGACAGTTGTGTATATAGTATGAATGGAGTGATTCGACCGGGTTGTTACAACTGCTTCACAGAAAACCGGCAGCTGCTATGTTTTGTGTAGTGAGTGAGATATCTGGAGACCCAAATCCCCTTTCCGTGGGTTCGATTCCCACACCGAGACAAATGTTTGTGTAGTCCTCAAATATTGGTCTCACGTCAGGGTGTTGTGGGACCGCAAGTCCCTCGTAGTTCCTAATACCCATGACTCAGGTTTACCTAGTGTGGGGTCAGGACTATGTGTGTGACTGTTGGGTGTATTTTATTTATATAATCTTCAAAATCGCAATACTATCTTAGGTCCGTTTGCGTTCATTGGACATCCACCTTTACATTTGAAACCAATCAGCCAATATAATTGACATAGTTTATTGGTAAATGGTAACAGTTCTTTATAATTGCGACTCGTTTATCTAAATTTATTTCCATTCGCGAGGATGTGTTTGATTATGGGATAAATGAAGAATCTTTGTGAAGGATACGTGCGCGGTAGTTCGCACCGTTGCGTTTTAATATATTTTTTTGTTCGTCCGTTAGATCGATGTTCTAGATGAGATTGTATGTAATGATCATTTGATACGGCTTTTTGTATTATAAACTTGGTGCATTACGACCGCTTGCATAGTGACTACTAAATGTTTTTTTATTTGCTTGAATGACGAGACGAGCAGGTCGCTCGCCTGTTGTTAAACGTCACGGCTGGCCATAGACAGAAGCAACGCCACACAGAACTTTATATAACAAAGCACTGCATGACTTTGGACTGCGCTCGTCAGCCCGAGACATAAGGTGTTAAGTCTCATAATATCCAGTAATTTCACTGGCTTCAATGTCCTTCAAACCGGAACACAACGATGTTTACACACTGCTACTTGGCGGCAGAAATAGTCAAAGCGGTGGTACCTACCCAGACGGCCTCTCGCATACGAGACACCTACCTGGGTCTGGTACTGGGGCAATTAAATGTCACATAAGCATTACGCCTGTAATCCCTGAAAGGGTAGGCAGAGGTGTAACCAGTACACCCACATTTCGCCGAGCGTATCTCCGTCCCTTATGTGATAGGGGGCAATTACCTAAATGTCCTCAATTAATAATCAATTTTTAACAATTTGTTAATTCAAAAGTTATTTTTTCCATTGACAAGCTCGTTCGAAGGCCGTGTGCAATTCCAAATGTCATGTACAAATATTAGTAGTGTGACAAGTGTGGAGAATTTTTAATTTTTATTACAACCGCGATGTTCGTGAGAATATAAGCGCATGACGTAAGTGTCCTCGATGGCTAATTAATTGTCAAATTTTATGATATTGTAAAAGTTTAGATTTATTTGTGTTACATTTGTTTTTACCCGATTGCTTCGTAAAGTGTTATAAAACATTTGGAGTTGATTTGATGCGTCATATTCGGTGACAATCGTAAGTTATCTCGTGTGAATCTGTTAGATTTTTTTCTTAAACGAGCAGAAGGTTACCTGATGGTAAGTGATCTCCACCACCCGGGTATGCCCACAATACCAAAAGAATCATGTGCGTGTTGTTTACCTTTAAGGAAAGGAATAGTTAAGGGAAAAGGAATCGGAGGAAGACTTGGGATTATTGGTTTAAGAGAATGCCATTTGCAACTTTCTTGACGCTGAGACTAGATCGGAATGATATTTTGAACATTTAAAATTACGAGAATTGCCCTCATGGTTAATTAACCGTATCTTCCTCCACCTCCTACCTTTTTCAACTTGGTACCAGGGTCCACTTGCCCACTTGGAAAAATATGGAAGTTTCACTAGCTTCAATTGCCTTCAAATCGAAACACAACAGTGCTTACACACTGCTGCTTGGCGGCAGACTTATACAAAGCGGCGGTACCAATCCGGATTCTCGCATACGAAGAGCCTATCACCTGTTAACTCCCAGGTTGCGCAATCACAATTTGTGTTTGAGTTTTTATTTTTATTTTGAAGTCGGTTTCTAAGTTTTCTTAAATATTATTTTATTTTAAATTTTTTTGTTGTAGTTACAGCTATAGCATGTAAATTCCAATATAATAACACAATCGCGTCGAGTGTACTGTTGTCCATTGAGGAGTTTTATTTTTTTACTCCGTACTCCATCATCAGATCTAACCAAATTTATATGGGACCACATCGCAAATGAAGTATATCGAGTGGAATTTTTTACAACAAAATCGGTCCTCAATTGGCGGAGAAATCGATGTACATACAAAAAAAACGCTCCGAATTTAGAACTTCCTCCTTTGAAGCCGGCTTAAAATTTACATGAGTCGCTCGTATGAGTAGTACTCAGCCCCTCATAAGGTACAATTTCCTGAACCCTACAAATAGTTTATTTATGGCTACCAAGGCTGACAGTATTAAAATAGTCATTTACGTAAATGTGCGTATCGATCGGATTTGTCTTTGAGACAGACATTACGTGTGTTCTAAGTTATAAGAACTTACTCTATTAATGGATTCAATAGCCTCTGTGGCGCCGTGGGTTCGATTCACGCACCGAGACAAATAATAATAATAAATACACCTAACAGTCACACACTAGGTAAACCTGTACCGTGGGTATCAGGAACTACGAGGGACTTGCGTCTTGCGGTCCCACAACACCCAGACCCGATTTTTTTTTCTCTGATCACACAAACATTTGTCTGGGTGCGGGAATAGAACCCACGCCCTCTCGCTGCACAGCCGGCTACCCACAGTTTATGTAATCCACAAATATATTTTTCGGGTTTGGGTGTTTTCTTCCTAGAGAGGTTGACGTCAGGCAGACAGCCGAGCGTAAATTTACAAGCCAAATTAATCTCTAACATGTGTTAACCCTAAGTGTTAAAAAGGACATTGCGCAGAATCCACTGCAAGTGGGATACTGTGATACTGAGCATTTCGTAATAGAAAAACCCAATACCACTTTACCCGATCCGGGGATCGAACCCGAGACCTCAGCGTTAGCTTAATCGTAATGCGTACGCATTACGACTGCGTCACCGAGACAGTCGAGGTATTTGTTATATAAAAAAATGATTGTTTGTTATTAGTGGAAATCGCTATCACTTATCAACATGCCCGCACATCATTCCAGTGTCCATCATTTGAGTCACGACGCGCTAGTTTTCCACTAAAATTAAACAAATCAACGTTGTTTTGTCAACGCTCGTGACTGCTCTGACAAGGTCGCCAGCTTCATCAGTAGCAGGGCTGTAACTATTAAATATTACCTTAAAAATCGGAGGAATAAAAAATTATGATACTACGGGTTGACGTCAGTCTGGCGGCCGGTGGTAAAAACAAGTCAAATCTTACTGTAACTAATCTTTGTTTTAAAAAAACATGTTGCGCCGATCCCACTGCGAGTGGAATAAGGGCAGGTGTAAGAAGAACTGATACTACGTTGACTACAAGATGCATAAAATTTTAGTGATCATAATTTTGGAGAAAAACAATTGTTTAAAAAATAAGCATGAGTGGTAGAGCCACGCTGTAGACAGTTTTGTTTACAGCATGAATGGGTCGGCTCGTCCGGGTCGTTACCACTGTCTCATAGAAAACCGACGTAAAGTAGCAGCTCTTTCCTTTAAGGTCAGCAACGCGCCCAAGACTCTTTTGGTATTGTGGGCGTACATAGGCGGTGGAGATCACTTACCATCAGGTGACCCACTTGCTCGTTCACTTAAAGGTGCCGTGACAAAAACAATGATTTTGGTGTACAATATTACTACTATACTCGTTGCCAAATTCGCCATTAAAATAAATGACTCCATATAATTTGGCGACTGTAAAGCCTTAGCCGATGTTTCATAACGAACGTTACCGAGTAATCGAGTGGTCGCAACCCTGATGACAATCATGGGTAATCATGATGCATGACGTCATCGTGCATTTGCAGCCAGCCTTCACGCCTGTCCAATTGCAAAATAATTCGATTTGACTAAATTGTATAGCACATTAGTTGCATTTTTGTTTCTAGGCCTATTATTTCGGATGCAATTGCGGCATGATGGTATAATTTGCATTTTTAAATAGTAAAGCAACTCTGTTATCTACATTACCGGTTATGGCATTACTTCAACATAACAATTTTTTTTTTTATAGCTTAGGCCGGAAAACGAGCTAGTGAGTCACCTGATAGTAAGTGATCTCCACCGACCATGTACGCCCACAATACCAAAATAATCATGGGCGCCGACCGCATGCCGACCTTAAAGGAAAGGGATAATTAAGGGATTGGGAAGGGGAGGGGATTTGTGCCTCTGGCTTTCACTCTGTGAGTGGGATCACTCACCATACGAAATTAAGAGAGTCGATAGTCTGGAGAGTAGAATTGAAGCCATAGAAAACAGCCCTTCAGCTTCCTCCCAGAGCAAGGTCTCCCAATTAGAGCAGACGGTCACTCAGCTCAAACTCGAGCTTAACGATCGGGAGCAGGAATCACTGGCCTCTGACCTAGAGATTTCTAATCTACCTGAGGACAAAGGGGAGATCGTCACCCATACTGTAGGGCTGATCGCCACCAAGCTTGGTTTAACGCTGGTGGCAGAGCGTGACATAGTTTTCGCTGAGCGTATAGGTGCCCGTAACGTGACAGATGGCACGGACGGAGCGGCGATGGGAGCGCGGGGACGACGCATCGTGGTGCGGTTGGCGCGGCGGGAACTGCGCGATGAGCTGCTGCGAAGCGCACGTGTGCGTCGCGGCGCCACATCTGCTGACTTGGGCTTCAGCGCTCCGCCGCGGCGCTTCTATATCAACGAGCGGTTGACTAGAACCAACAGACAGATGCTATACTGTACTCGGGAGGCCGCCAAACGTCTCGGCTGGAGATATGTCTGGTCTAAAAGGGGCAGAATCTTCGTTAGGCAGGCTGATGGAAGACCCGTGCATAGTATCCGCACACAAAATGACTTGGCGCGTGTTTTTGGTACTGACTTGGTTGGAGCAGGTGGTGCTGTCGCTGAGTAGTGGTTTGATTTTAGCCCTAAATACTATGGTCTGGGTCATAGAACTTGTTACATATATTCCTTTTTTATATTTATTTAATTCTACACAGGTATCAATAATTTATATTGTGTCTATTGATCAGTTGTGCGAGTTTGATATGCCGCGCCGTTTTAGGTTTAACCACGTTGGAGCAAGTACAATTTATTTTTCCACAATATATATCTTTCAGGCATCCGTTTTATTTTTCATGTTTTTTACCATGTTATATAACAATAATTTTGGAGTAATTCTTCTAGATAATTTATTTAAACTATTTCTTCTTTTTATTTTATTAGTGCCTTTATTACATTATTTTATAACACATATTATCAATGATTAAGGATCGCAATATAAAAGTTGGTCTTTTCAATGCAGGATCTCTCGGAACTCGTCATGAGGAATTTATTGTTGCTATGGAGCATGCCCAGGTAGATCTCATGGCAATAAATGAGACATGGTTGCGAGATGGTGAAGATGCCCGCGCACCTAAGGTCCCCAATTTCCGACTGCGACACGTGCCTCGCCCTAGCACTGTAAGAAACGGTCGTGGTGGAGGACTTGGATTCTATGTTCGCCAGGGTATCCGTGTCCGCACCGTCCCGCACCCTGCTACGCCGTCGGTGGAGCAGATGTGGCTGCGTGTTAGTGTCGAGAAGGGCTCACTGATTGTTGGTACAGCGTATAGACCACCCTGGCTGGATGCAAATCTCTTCCTTGATGCTGTCACGGAGTCACTTATATCATTTTCCTACGCCGACAGACTAATTCTGCTAGGTGATTTTAACATTAATGTTCTGAATGAGACAGATATAAAAACCAAGTTATTGAATGTTTTCTTACACTACACTAATCTCAAACAGGTAATCACAGAACCCACTCACTTCACAGAGTATAGTGAGACTCTGATTGATATTGTCTGTACAGATGCACATGTGGGAAATGTCACAGTATCCCATATTTCTGATTTGGGCCATCATGCTATGATATCTGTGGAAGTCAAGCTGAAAAAAGATAAGACCACTCCGCAGTGCATTATTTTCAGACCCATGAGAGATATACTACCTGACCTATTTGATGCTGACTTGAACTTAATAAACTGGAAACATATCATGAGCTTAGTTGATGTGAATGGTATGGTGTATACATTTAATGCTTATATAACCGCTCTATTTGATTTACATGCCCCCCTCAAGAGATCTCTGGTGAAAGAAAAATCCTACCCATGGATTACTGATACCATTAAGGATATGATGCGGCTGCGCGATAGATGTCACAGTCAGTTTAAGCTTACGAGGGCGGACTCACACAGGACTATGTACAGAGACTTAAAAAATATTGTGATAGCTGCACTTAAAAGCGAAAAAACTGCTTATTTTGAGGCTGCAATAAATAAAAATATTCACAACCCTAAGAAGCTGTGGAGCAACCTCAAATCAACTATCACAATAAAACAAAAACATGCATGTGAACTGCCTCAGTCCTGCGGCGACCCTGATGCCATAAATGCACACTTTATAAATGTTCCTGGGGATGGTGAAGTGAGTGCTGTTGATGTTTCGTATTTCGAATGCAACAGATTTGGTACTGGACGTTTCAGTCTCAGAACGGTGGATGCTGAGATGGTAATGAAAGTGATCCTGAGCCTGAAATCGAATGCACGGGGTTCTGATGGCATCTCACTGGACATGCTACTGATGACTCTGCCTCAGTCCCTTGAAACTATTACTTCCATTATCAACAAATCTATTACCACATCATCTTTCCCTAATGCATGGAAAGTGGCCATAGTGTCACCTATTCCCAAAATTACCCACCCAGCCGCAGCTAAAGATTTAAGGCCAATAAGTATACTGCCATGTCTATCCAAAATTCTAGAGAAGCTAGTGTCCAATCAACTCAGGCAGTATTTGGAGCAATCAGGTATACTTCCAATAGCTCAATCAGGTTTCCGCAAAGGTCATAGTACCTCAACGGCCCTCCTGGACGTGTTGGACAACATTCTGGAGGCTAGAGATCGGGGTATGGGTTCGTTGCTCGTTTTACTTGATTTCTCCCGTGAATTTGATTCCATAAATATGTCCCTCCTTCTCTCGAAACTTTCTTACTATGGATGTGATTCAGCGACTGTCAGGTGGTTTCACAGCTATCTCAGTGACAGATCACAATATGTTCAGTTGACTAGTCATGGGGAAGGTCACATTGCAACTTCAGCTCTCTCTCCTGTTACCAGAGGTGTTCCCCAAGGGTCTATTCTTGGTCCACTTCTCTTTATCCTGTACAGTTCCGACATATGTAATAATATCTTATATTCAAAATACCATCTCTATGCGGATGACCTTCAGCTGTACATTTCGTTCCCTCCCCGAGATTGTCATGATGCTGTAACAAGGATAAACTCAGATTTAGATAGAGTGGCTGATTGGGCTAGTCGGAATTCATTATTGTTAAACCCTGTAAAATCAAAGTTTATTATTCTAGGCTCTAAAAATAACATTGCTGATATCCATAATCTTAAGCCAGATATAAAAATCAATGGTTGTCCAATAGACTGTGTCCAGGAGGCCCGTAATTTGGGTGTGATGTTTGATGGCAACCTACACTTTGAATCTCACATCCTTGAGGCGGTCCGTAACTGTTTTTATAGATTGAAGCTTCTTTATCGGGTTCGCCCTTATCTAAGTGTGGACATGCGAGTTACTCTGTGTGAGTCCCTTGTCCTTTCTAAGCTCAATTATGCAGACACTGTGTATGGCTCTTGTCTGCTTAAAAGAACTGAGAGGCTCATACAAAGAGTTCAAAATGCATGTGCTCGGTTTTGTTTTGTTGTTCCGCCTCGTTCCCATGTCACCCCATACCTGAATAGGGGGAACCTGATGAAGATGGCAGCACGTAGAAAACTACACCTAGCAACTTTATTATTTGGTGTAGTACTCAATAAATCACCAGTTTATCTGTATAATAAGCTGACGTGGTCATGCTATCACAATAAATATAACACCAGGGCATCAAAATATCTCATGACTATGACAAGACATAAGACGGCTGCATTTCGTGGTAGCTTTAAATTTGCTGCAACCCGATGCTGGAACGACCTCCCTCCACCGTTTCGTGACCTGAAAACAGTGCGCTCATTTAACAATAAATATAGACAACATCTACTTACCCTGCAAAAATCTGTCTTATAACTTTTGACCTTACCTGTGGTTGCGCACGCTGCATTCCGGCATTTGGTGGATTGTGTCTGCCGTCTGGCATCATGAATCATGATAGTTATTGTCCCGGATATCTTATTAAAATCTATTCGTACATGTTATGTTCTGCGATCACACACTTTATATCATAGCTCCATTATTATACATACATAATTGTACTATTACATAATTCATTCTATAATCCCTATTTATATATTACTTTCTAGTTATTTGCGTTGTGAACTATCCAACACTGACTAATAATAAATAATAGTTCTCTATTATTTTTTGACGTTTTCTGTTGCTTTTGTTACTGTCACTGTCAAGCAAAAATTGTTCTGTGTTGTCAAGTGTCATAGCCACAGACTACTTAGAAAGAACTGACGTTCACAGAATAAAACCGTAGACCATACAGGCTGCCAATATAAATATTTTATTATTAGTTTAAATATTATTCACTTTTTATTTATTTTTTTTATTTTTTGTTCTCGTAGCTATATTAATTTAATTTAGTAATATTTATTGTATTTTAGATTTACTATTTATGTAGTTTATTAAAACAGTTATGCTGACCGTGATAGCACCCTGGGTTACCATCTGAAAACCAGCGCTGCAGCGCTTAACACGTTGTAGCATTTGAGCTGAGATGGGACCATTTACGGCCTCACACAACTGATTAATAGGCATTCTTTGCCTAATATACTTGTTAGGCTATTGTAATTGTAAACTGTGTTATAAGTTTTTCTCGTTTTGTATCTTGTCATGTGCAGTAGGTATTGTAGCTAAGCGATGTATTAGTCTTAGGTATTAGTGTGAGATACCGTAATAAACACATTTCTTTCTTTCTTTCTTTCTTTAAACTCAGCAGCAAGCTGCTACTTTAGGCCAGTTTTCTGTGAGACAGTGGTAACAACCCGGAGGAGCCGGCCCATTCATGCTGTAGACAAAACTGTGTACAGCGTGGCTCTACCACTCTATATACTCTCATGAGACGGAAATAAGCTCGACGTACTAGTAGAGACACTATTTAGATACCCTCCGTGGCGCAGCGGGCGAGTAGCCGGCTACGAAGCGAGAGGCCGTGGGTTCGATTCCCGCACTGAGACAAATGATTGTGTGATCCATAAAAATATGTTTCGGGTCTGGGTGTTGTGGGACCGCAAGTCCTTCGTAGATCCTGATACAAAAGTATACATCAAAGAACCTAGGTAAGTTACATTCTTTTTCTGCCTGGCGTTTTCCAAGCTTAATGCCAGTGGGCTTAATGGTCTGCCTTCTCATCATGATTTGAGTGTGGATTCGATATTATGTGGGGCGACCCGCCGTATGACTGCCACAATCGGCAATGGGAACGAAGTGTCACCATTGCCGCGTCCGTTAATTAGCAATGCACCGTGCAGGTGAGGTTGGCTTTGGGCCTAAGATGTTGGTAGCATTTTACAAGGTGGTAGGAGGTCCCTCGTATGCGAAAGGCCAGCTGGGTTGGTACCACCGCTTTGTCTATTTCTGCCGCCAAGCAACAGTGTGTAAGCACTGTTGTGTTCCGGTTTGAAGGGCATTGAAGCCAGTGAAATTACTGGGCATTATGAGACTTAACACCTTATGTCTCGGGCTGACGAACGCAGTCCAAAGTCATGCAGTGCTTTGTTATATAAAGTTCTGTGTGGCGTTGCTTCTGTTTATGAGCAGGCGTGGCGCTTACCATCAGGCGAGCGACCTGCCCGTCTCGTCATTCAAGCTAATAAAAAAAAACATGTTTGCAATTCACACGTGGTAGAAGTGAAACCTTCAAACATTTTGGCTTCAAGATAATGAGACGAATGTAAAATTTCGGGAAATGTATAATGCTTCCTATCTCATTTTCTCCCACGTTAAATCTTATGAATTTATGTGTCTGTCTCTTTTTCGTTTCATCGCTTTTTCTTTTCATCGATTTTCAAATCACAACGACGCTAAAGAAGTTTTCATTAAAAAGCCTTATATTCCCAAGGTACCATTAATAAATAAATAGAAATAGATAAAAGATCATAAATTCACTTGAAAAAAAAAACTGATAATGATTATGTAACTAACAATGATGACGATGAGGATAAAACAACAGAACTTGTTAACTAAATTGGTGAATCATTGGCAAGCAAATTTTAATAATATATTCGTGACTCAATTATATAACATAAGTTTCATGCTAAATGTTTACCTATGGTTGATTGAGGACTAACAATTAAAGATAGGCAATCGATTATTTTTTGATACCAGTGGACGAAAAAACGAGCGAGTGGGTCACCAGATGGTACGTTATCTTCGCCACCCATGAATAGCTACAGTACCAGAAGAGTCAATACATGAGGATTGGGAAAAGGGGTGGTTGTTTGGGTCTCCGGAAATATCAATCACCCTACGAAATATAGCACCAAGTTGCTATTTCACATTGGTTTTTTGCGGCCCATTTATGCTGTACGAAAAAATTACTATAGTGTGGCTGTACCACTGTAAATTAGATTGCCTCGGTGGCGCAGTTAGAATGCGTACGCGTTACGACTGATGTGCCTAGGTCATGGGTTCGATCCCCGGGTCGGGTAAAAGTGATATTGAGTTTTTCTAACACGAAATGCTTAGTATCAGCTCGGAGTCTGATATTGTGTCCGGTATGGCGATAAGCTCGCATACACACCATAGGACGGATATAAGCTCGGCGAAATTTGAATGTACTAGTTACACCTCTGCCTACCCCTTCGGGGGTAATAGGCGTGAGTGCGTATATTAAAGTTTGACCTCATTTTTTCACCAAATTTGACCTCCTTTTGTCCTTTACGAGAACAATATTTCCATGAGAAAACCTACTAAATATGTAGAAATTAGAAGTGTGTCAATATTTAAAAGACCGTTAACACCACTCAAATTAGTATCATTTGCGTTTGGAATACATAAGGCTCCTTCAAGAAGCAGACCATCATTAACGCCAATCAACACTCGGTTATTAAAAAACACTGTAAATATTAACTCTTCGAAAAAGTTACGAAAATCTGACAAACATTTATGAAGTGAGTCACGCCGGCGCTCTCGAAATGTGTTATGTAATTGTTTATTGGCGATATTCGTTTGTTTAATTTAATTATAGCTATTGAAATTATTGGGCATTACGAGACTTAATATAGGCAGGCGTGGCGCTTACCGTCAGGCGTCATTCAATCTAATAAAAAATAAAATATTACCTACGGCTGAGTTTCGTGGTGCTTCTTCTCAGACCAGTGGAGATTTCCGGAGCACCGGTACATTCTAAAGTTCACGTCCTTGGTGGACTAATTACTTAATAAAGGATTTGATTTAATATTTTTTTATTTTTATAGTATAGGCCGGCAAACGAGCAAGTGGGTCACCTGATGGTAAGTGATCTCCACCGCCCATGTACGCCCACAATACTAAAATAATCATGGGCGCGTTGCCGGCCTTAAAGGAAAGGGATAAGTAAGGGATTGGGATGGGGAGGGGAATTTGGGCCTCCGGATACCTCACTCACCGTACGAAACGCAGCAGCAAGCTACTACTTTACGCCGGTTTTCTGTGAGACAGTGGTAATGACCCGGACGAGCCGGCCCATACATGCTGTAGACAAAAGTGTCTACAGCGTGGCTCTACCACTCATAAAATATATGGAAACAATTAAGTCATTCAATTTACGTTCGTCCACATTTATGACATTTCGCTGCACCGAGAGGCTGTGGTTGTCTCACGTACTTGCTACGCTTAATGTGGAAGAGAGTTCTGACATATAACCGTAACTGATATATAAAATGTGTGTGACAAAAAATGACTGGGTCTCGGAACGGATCGCTTTGTGACATTAGGTCGTAACATTTGGCAACCGTCCGCACTTGTATCTTTGTTAAACATATCTGGCATGGTCATGGAGTGTCGGCGCGCGAAATGTCACAAATGTAGACGCAATTTAAAGAAAACATTAATAGTAAATTTAACATAGCTAAAACATTATGCTGAGTATTTTTATTTTTTATTTTTTTTTTATTAGATTGAATGACGAGACGAGCAGGTCGCTCGCCTGATGGTAAGCGCCACGCCCGCTCATAAACAGAAGCAACGCCACACAGAACTTTAAATAAAGCACTGCATGACACTGGACTGCGCTCGTCACCCCGAGACATAAGGTGTTAAGTCTCATAATGCCCAGTAATTACACTGGCTTCAATGTCCTTCACACCGGAACACAACAGTGCTTACACACTGTTGTTTGGCGGCAGAAATAGACAAAGCGGTGGTACCAACCCAGCCGGTCTCTCGCAAACGAGGGACTTACCATCTTGTAAAGAGTATAGTGATACATGAGTCAATTTGAAATTATATGATCGTGTCATCGGTCTAGTGGCAGTGGTCTGAGAAATGGTTTCAACCATGGGTTCAATTGCCAGGTCGTGCAATCACAACTTGTGTTTGAGATTACGAGTATGGCGATAGGCTCTATCACATCATGGGACGGCGAAATGTGTGTGCAGCACTAATTGCATCTCTATCATCCTTCGGGGATAAAGGTGTATTTTTTCACTAGCTTTGTATTATATACGTCCCACTGCTGGGCACGGGCTTCCTCTACTGAATGAGAGGGAGTTAAGACTTAGTCTACCACGCTGGCCTAATGCGGGTTGACAGACTTCACATATCTTCGAAATTCTTATGGAGAACTTCTCAGGTATACAGGTATCCTCACGATTCATCGTTAAAGCAAGTAATAATCAGCAGATATTACACACGTAACTTAAAAAAGTCGGAGGTGTATGCTCTTAGGGCTGGTTTCGAACCTGCAACTTTCGTCTCGACAGTCCGTACCACTCCCGATTGAGCTATCAGTGCTAATTATAGAATGAGCATAAGTATAATTAAAATAAGAGTGGTCAAAATGCATTCATTTCATTATTTTTTTACAGACGAATTGTCCAGTGGATATGCACCTTGATACAATGAGCTATGATGAATCACAGAGTTTAGAAATGTATAGTAATGACACCGCCCTGTACCGATTTTGTAATCGTCTAAGCGCCTCCAACAGTCGCGATCGATCAATGTAGCTTGCGCAAGCTGTGTCTCCTATGCTATTGTTTTTGGCAAACTAAAGTGGGCTTAAGATTGGCAATGATTAGTAAAAAAATAAATAAATAGTGTAGTGTCATCGACCTGGTTGTAATTTAAGTGCAATTAAAGATTATATTTTTAGGTTGGTAACAGAACCAAGACTAACACTAGATTGTGTGTCTGTCTGTTTGTATGCTCTAGTTTTAAAGAGTTTTTATATTTTTAACCGCAATTGGTAGCCGGCTGAGAATTACACAGAATATATTTTGTTATGGCGATATTCTAACAAAAATAATAATTTAAGTTAAAATGTTATGCACTGTCCCACAGTAAAGTAGTTGCGTTTCGTATGTATAGTGTGATCCGAAGGCCCAAATTCCCCTTCCCAATACATTTTTTATTCTCTTCTTTAAGATCGGCAACGCGTCAATAATTCTTCTGGCAGGTATTGTGGGCGTTCATGGGCGGCTTTTGTACTTGTTATTTTTTCAAGAAACGCCATAGTTTCAGAGATATTGTAGTTTAAATATTTTATAAAAACTACGCACACATAACCCTTGAAGTCGCAGGCGGAACGGTTCTTTTGTATTGTGCCGCCAAGTCGTTAGCTTCAAATCACGCGACTGAGTTATGCGTTTTATTAATTTAAAAAACAATACTTACTTTTTATATGAAACTAATTTTCTTTTTATGTAAACCGTACAAACTCTTATCAGCGAAACTTTAAGTCGGCCACGGCTTAGTACACCCTTTCTGACTAACCTTGTATATAGAATGATTCCTCTGTAATTGGCTAGTCTTGTTCAGTATTTCCAAAGAATTTCCAAAAGATATCAGAAAGAAAAGGTGAGTTGGTAGACAGGCCCACATACTAAAGGAGCGGCCTACAACCAACGCTATGAAGTGATTGTGCTAAAATAATTAAGATTAGCAATGTGACATCACTTATGTGACCTTCGAGCTCTCGCTGAGTAAAGGTCGCAGAAACAATTCCCACTAAACGACTCCACGGATATCGACCGCTGCCAAAATATCACCGTGTATCATAAAATGTTTGCATTGTGGAGAATACGAGCGTCATTATGATCGGAATTGGTTTTTAAAATGTCAGATTTAAATGTTTATTTAATATGGGAAGATCTACATTGATTTATCACTTATCTATAATTTTAACAATAGTGTGTGATATTTGGAATTTTATGTTCTTTCCCACACGTAATTGGTGTTAGTATTATTAGAAAGAGAGTATTTTCAATCACAATTGTTTTGTGTTTCCGTTTTCGATTTTATGTATCACACATTTATTGTGTGGTAGAGCCACGCTGTAGACACTTTTGTATACAGCATGAATGGGCCGGCTCGTCCGGGTCGTTACCACTGTCTCACAGTAAGCCGGCGTAAAGTAGCAGCTTGCTGCAGCGTTTTGTACGTTGAGTGAGATATCCGAAGGCTCAAACCCCCTCCCATCCCCAATCCCTTAAATTATCCCTTTCCTTTAAGGTCGGCAACGCGCCTATAATTATTTTGGTATTGTGGGCGTCCATGGGCGGTGGGGATCACTTACTATCAGGTAACCTACTGGCTCGTTTGCCGGCTTATGCAATAAAAAAAAAACTCCCTGAAAGGGTAGGCAGAGGTGTAACTAGTACACCCATGATGTGATAGGGGGCGAGCCTATCGCCATGTCGGGCACAATTCCAGACTCAGGTTGATACTAAGCATTTCATTATAGAAAAACCCAATATCACTTTACCCGACCCGGGGATCGAACCCGAGACCTCAGCACAGCAGTCGTACCGCATTACAACTGCGCCACCGAGGCAGTTTCGATAATTTAACACCAATTTTGATCAAACAATATTGTTACAACGGTTGTTAAACCAATCATATTTTATGTAAAATCGTTCAAAAATCAATAATGACGCTTTTCCTTGTGAATATTTTAGAATTTATTATTTCCTCAATTTGAAGTGAGGTATGTTGATTCCTAGGTGTTTTGGCCTCGACTAAAATTATTCATTCGGGTGCATCGTCCTAATGTTTACTCGTATCGGTTAACTGTTAAAAATCTTTTTTAAACGTTGGTTATAATTGCATTTTTTCCGTGTTTTAATGATTATGTTGTTTGGTACTGAAATAACATATTATACATACACACGCACTCACGCCTGTAATCCCCGAAGGGGTAGGTGTAATGAAAACACTCACATTTCCCAGAGCGTATCTCCGTGCCGTGATGTAATAGGGGACGAGCCTATCGCCATACCCAGTACAATTCCAGACTCCGGGCTGATACTGAGCATTTCGTAATAGACACACCTAATATCACTTTACCTGGCCTGGTGATCGAACCCCACACTTCAGCGTCAACCTCAGTCGTAACGCGTGCGCATAACAACTGCGCCACCGATGTAGTCCTAACTATATATATCGGGATTAATTAACAGTTATTATTGGGAACACAATTGTTTTCGCAAGCCAGTGAGTCAGCTGGATCCACATCCAGCCCATGCCCACGCATGGTGTTGTAACTGAGGTGTTTAGCACTTGACTCGCCCACCGACCCACGCCGCTTTGACATTGGGTATCCATAACGTTTATAACTGAGCTTCTACTGACGCCAAGTATGAATTACAGTAATATTATAATTTAAGGAGTATAAGTGGCGTATGACAGCCTCCGTGGCGCAGTAGGCGAGTAGCCGGATGCGAAGCGAGAGGCCGTGGGTTCGATTCCCGCACCGATACAAATATTAGTGGGATCCACAAATATTTGTTCGTGTCTGGGTGTTGTGGGACCGCAAGTCCCTTGTAGTTCCTGATACCCACGATACAGGTTTACCTAGTGTGGGGTCAGGACTATGTGAGTGACTGTTGGGTGTATTTATAAACGCAGAAGTCTAGGGTCCAACAGGATAACCCTTATAGTCTGGAATTGAAACTGGTAATTAACTCTCAATGGTAGTTTTACTTATTAAAATATCCCAAAACAAGTATTGTTGGTTCATCATGACTCAGAGTAAAGCAAAGTGTATTTAATTGTAAATCAGCTGAGTTGTTAATAGCCTCGTAAAGGAGACAGCAACGATCTATCGTAATAATGAACTATTGGATAACTAGGGATTTGGTTAACGCCATCCAGTTGCGCATCCATTAGTATTAAATATATAGGTAAAGTAATTATAATTTTTG
Organism: Mimas tiliae; assembly: GCA_905332985.1. NCBI lineage: Eukaryota > Metazoa > Arthropoda > Insecta > Lepidoptera > Sphingidae > Mimas > Mimas tiliae. The sequence goes on from HG995254.1 coordinate 4,844,324, forward strand.
GAACAACTATCAGTATTATAGCCTCCGTGGTGTAGTGGGTGTGTAGCCGACTGCAAAGCGAGAGGCCGTGGGTTGGGTCCGAACAAAAAATTTTGGAGCACAAAAACATTTGTCTCGGTGCGGGAATCGAACCTACGGCCTCTTGCTTCGCAGCCGGCTTTTGCCCGCTATGCCACGGAGTCTGTCAGGTGTTATTTACTATCATCTCACCAGTATCCCAAGGACGTCAATATACATTCTTCTTCTTACGTCTATCCCAATTCCAGTTGAGTTGTTTTTTATAGCATTGACCGGAAAACGAGAAAGTGGGTCATAGGATGATAAGTGATCTACACCGCCCATGTACACCCACAATACCAGAAGAATCATGGGCGCCTTGCCGACTTTAAAGGGAAGGGATAAATAAGGGATTGGAAGGAAAGTGGTGTTTGGGCCTCCAAATATCTCGCACACCGTACCAAACTCAGCAGCAAACCACTACTTTAAGTCGGTTTTCTGTGAGACATTGGTAAGGACCGGATCGAGCGCCAGTCCATGTAGACAAAACTGTGGTTTTTATTAAAAAAATACTAAAACAAGATTCCTAAGATTGTACAAAAGACTGTATGGATTTGAAATGACATCAATCGACAAGGTCCTTAAATTTTGTATAACTTGGTATCCAAGATACCATGATAGCAGCGATAGCTTAAATCAAATCAAATCAAATCAAATAATTTATTTGCAAGAATGTAGGTGTACAGTATGTATGGTCTTAGATATAATATAAGTGGCCCTTATACATTCTACCATATTTAAATGGTGTGCAAATATTAGTTATCAGCGGGGAATGGTACGGACTGTCGAGACGAAAGACGCAGGTTCGAAACTAGCCCCAAGAGCATGCACCTCTGACTTTTTTAAGTTACGTGTGTATTAATTGTTAATTATCGCTTACTTTAACGGTGAAGGAAACACGTGAGGAAACCTGCATATCTGAGACGTTCTTCATAAGAATTTCGAAAGTATGTAAAGTCTACCAACCAGTATTAGACCAGCGTGGTGGACTAAGGCCTAACACCTCTCATTCAGTAGAGGAGGTCCGTGCCCAGCAGTGGGACGTGGATAATACAGGGCTAGTATTTTGGTATCCAAGAACTTATATAAAACTATATCAAAACAACACAAAACTACGGTGATTTAGTACGTAACGCATTTCACAATACACATTGCCGTGGTGCACGCGAAACACCGTAATGTGACATAAATCCATTATAATATTACTCTATAGATCACGGCACCGAACCTGCGGTCACAGGCCCGCTGACCGTCGGGCACAATCTTTATAATTGTCTCAATCAACGAGCCTCGGGTCATTATTAACTTTGCAGTGTATTTACACTTGACGATGTTTGAACTTTGGTGTCATCAAAATCTTCTGTGAATAGATAGACACATATGTGTATATACATACGCACGTACGCACGCACGCACGCAAAGGGGTAGGCAGAGGTGAAACCAGTACACCCACATTTTGCTGAGTGTATCTCTGTCCCATGATGTGATAGGGGGCGAGCCTATCGCCATGCCGAACACAAATTCCAGACTCCAGGCTGATACCGAGCACTTCGCAATAGAAAAACCATAGATCACCTTTATCTGATTCGGGGCTCGAACCCGAGACCCCAGTGTCAGCCTCAAGTGTAACGCGTACGCATTGAGCAAGGGTTTAGGGTACAAATAGCTACCAGCTACTAGATAAATGTAACATAATAAGTAAAGCAGTTGCGTGGTACAGCCACGCTGTAGACACTTTTATCTACGGCACGAATTGAACAGTTCCACATAAAGCTAACGTAAAGTATCGGCTTGCTGTTACATTTCGTACTGTGAAAGAGATATCCGGAGGCCCAAATCTCCCTCCAATCCCTTTCCTTTAAGATCGGCAACGCACCTATGATTCTCATATTGTGTTCACCATCAGGTGATGTTTGCCGGCCTATGGTATAGAAAACCATTAGTCATTTTTTATGAGATAATAAATGAACTTTTTTATGTCGCCTGCAAATTCTGAGTATTACACTAGAGATAAAACTAATATAAGCAGTACTAAATTAAGGCCGACTTGTACGAAGATCCTAAATCGAGATTTACAATTAAATTTATTTACTTATGTAACATTTCTTGAACTTGGAATCTAAATGTCGGCCCACTTGCAAGACGATTCTAAACCGAGTTTAATCCAGTAATAAATAAGTTTTATGGTAAATCTCGATGTAGGATCGTCGTACTTACATTTTAAAACTCGACATTTAATTTTGGTTCCTCAATCAATTCATTGTCACACCATAACTCGATGTGCACGGTGTATACAACCTTGAACTATGAATAAGTGCCGCCAAATAAGTTGCGGTCACGGTACGCTCTAATGTGGGCACGGAGTGACATTCTAAAATTACCTTTGTCATGATACATCTAAGGAGGTATATTATATGGCGGAGAAAGTATGTCGCATGATCAGTGCGTCAACCATGAGTTTGTCTCAGTAAAATCGTTAGCGATGACCTAAGATATTTATATGAAAAACTCAGTGGCGCCTCCATCGGAAACTAAATTTTGTCATACAAGTATTATACGTAGTCTTCTTCTTCTTCTTATCGAATGGTTAGTGGCCAACCTAGTGTCAAGCCAGTGAGTTTTTCAAGCCGCCCAAAGGCCTCCGACTTGGCTTAACGACTGCTATCAGTTGATAACAGCCGGGACCGACATTTTACATGCCCTCCGAAGCACGGAGACGCTCTGTTGAAATACCACTAAGCGGTCACCCATCCATAGACTGACCGCAACCAAGGGTTGCTGAACTCGCTTATCGTTTACAGATTAGTGAGTGCAACTAGCTATGAACGCCTCAAGTAGTTTTAAGTAGTGTGATTAGTGATGTGGAATTCCTCATCTACGAATGTATGGGTTTTTGGATAATTAGTTTAGACTGCCTCGGATGCGCAATTGTAATGCGTGTGTGGTACGATTGCTGTGCTGTCTCGGGTTTGACCTGCGGGTCGGGTAAAAGTGAAATAAGCACAGCGAAATTATACCATATTATACATACCGGACACAATTCGAGACTCCGGGCTGATGCTGAGCATTTCGAAATAGAAAAAAACCAATACCACTTTTATCCGACCCGGGGTCGAACCCGATACCTCAGCGGCAGCATCAGTCGTAACACGTACGCATTACAACTGCGCCACCACGGCAATCCACAATTAAGACATATTTAAATTATAACATAAGCGATAAAGGTACAAATGGTATTTATAGTATTATATTGCTTTTTCGAAATTGTTAATTAAAATATAAAAGGCCGGCCAAGTGCGTGTCGGACTACGCACAGCAAAGGGTTCCGTGATGTAACCGAAAATATCCCATATCTCAAACACTATACAACCTAACTTAATGAAACCAATTTTCATTGTAGTAGTCGTCTATTTTTTTAAGATAAATTGCAGCCTTGAATTTTTTTAGAATAATCCACCTTGCAGTTTAAAAGTTAGATGGGGCACACACATTTTTCATGTCTTTGAACACGAATCTCACAATCAAATGTTTAAAAAAATAATTTAATGATGTTTAGATAATTTTAAAAGACCTATTCAATAATATATACCCCACATGTCTATGTGGATTGGGGGAAAACTAATTTCAGGTATGTGTTGAGATCCACCCCAAAAGTTTTTTCTTAATTGTACTATACTTTTGTGTAGCGGTTCATAGAATACACCTAACATCCAAAGTTCATCCAATTAATGCTCATAGTCTCCGAATAAAATGACTGTGACGGACAGATAGCGCACGGACAAGATAAGATAAGAATTCCAGTATTGCCATTTGGCTAAGGAACCCTAAAAATGAACATGCATCTACACTAAATGTTGAAACAAAGTTACACATTATAGGCAGATGATGGAACGTATAAGTAACATACGATCATCAAGTGTCTTTTACTGTGTATAATTGTTATTAAACCATAAACTTTATTAAGGTAAAGTGCCATTACTCAAGCCTCAAAATCGGACTTGCTTAAGACACTTTAATTACGTAATGCGATATTTATTAATGAATCATTTCGCAAAACAATCGTGGGATTTTGACAATCACCACGGCGATTATTTGATGTTAAATTTGGTCATAAAATTTTAGCACTGACGCCTACGTGGTCTGCTGATGTATGAATAAACCGTCTCAAATTTATAGTTGCAGTTATGGGTTCTATTACACATGATGTGGGTTAAGCCTCCTTAGGAACAGGACAAGCTGATTACAATTGATTTATATTCAGATGATTGCGGAATCGTATCTAGATCGATTTCAAATACGTAGTTAGAGTTTATCATAAAGTACAATAATCTCCTACATATTCAAGGAAACGAGCCCTTAGACATAATTATGAGTCCATTGGATCAAGAGATAGAGAAGACTTTTTTTATTTGCTTGTATAACGAAACGAACAGGTCGCTCGCCTGATGGTAAGCGCCACGCCTGCACATTAACAGAAGCAACGTCATACATCACTTTAAACTACTAAGTACTGCACGGTACTGAATTGCGTTCGTCACCCGAGACATAAGTTGTTAAGTCTCATAATGCCTAGTAATTTCACTGGCTTCAATGCCCTTCAAACGTAAATATAACAGTGCTTACACACTTCTGCTTGGCGGCAGAAATAGACAAAGCGGTGGTACCGACCCAGACGCCTCTCACATACGAGGGACCTACCATCTAATGAACACCTAGTGAGACTTAACAGAGAAGATAATATTGAACATAGTGCGTTTGTTATTTGATAAAACACCATTTCGAAATCTTAATATATGAACTAAGAAAATTTAAAATATACACCCTTTAATTAACGCTGGAATTTATGCTGATTTTGGCCTTTGCAGGGATGATTAGCCTGATTTGGATGAATTCAATCCAGTAGTATTGCTTTCTTATCTTGCACCGACGAGAACGCTAGTACAAGTATTTTCGACCTGGTTTAAACAGTTGCTTAAGACAAGTGTGTACCACCAAATAGACTCACAATTGCGGAGGACGAAGATCTTATTATTGATAACATTAAATTTCAAAAGGAGTAAAGGCGTGGTACAATACTTTATGTATATCCGCCAAATGAAGAGTTCGCAATCTCGAATGTGTAAGAATAGTTGTATAAATTAATCTTTGTCGCAAACGACACCGGTTGTAGGCTTAGTGACGCGCTTCGATAACTTGTCGATTTATTGCCACACAAATTTATAGTGAATGAATATTTATTAGTGCATAATTGTTTTGTAGCGATTGTTTATGAATTTACGAGCGGCGGTGCCTTGTTATAATATTCTTCTATTATTTCATGCATCAAAGAGTGAATGATGACATGTAGTGATTAATTTTGCGAAAATCCATAGAGCACTGACCTCAGGTTCGTTATTCTAATAAAAATGAATTATTATCTAATTAATAGTTATTTAATCTTCGAAAATAATTGGAATTATTAACGGCGGTCAGTTTTGCATTCATTTACATTTTAAGCCTCAATTTTGTGTTGATGTTCGGAGTCTGTCATTATTTCATTTGTTTATTTAAGCTTTTGAATTTTTTGCATCACGATTGTTTTCGGTCATATTATTAGCTGTCATTATTAATAATCACGTAATATACACAGCGGTACTATGTAGTTACAGAAATCATTACCTGTTAACGCATATATTTTAGAGTTATGGGTGTTGGAAATTAGCTAAATGTAATTTCAAGTACTTAACTAAACACGCAAGTGAGATTTTATTTTGTCAGAATCATTTGTATACATTAAACCATGGCTCAGCACTTAAGATTTATAATCTTGTTTATCTAATGGCCCGATGTATTTTTCTGGGCATGAAATTCAAATTACCTTGGGAGAGTTCATAAAAGAGCAATATCGTTTTCAATAGTTTTTACTAGAGCCACCATTGGGCTAATTCAAACTTTGATAGCAGAGGCTGGTGAACGAGCAAGTGGGTCTCCTTATGGTATTTGATCATCATGAATACGAACAATACCAGCAAAGTAATGGGTACGTTAACGACGTACCTAAGTTATAGTTGACGATAAAAATTGGATCGATGTTAACAATTCGATGTTCATATCGATAAAGCACATCACTGATCATGCGTTGTCGTGTCGTTCAGTCGAGATCGGCGATTGTTAATGCGACAAATTTGTAATGCACCGCACAAATTGGGCGCGCCCGTGAGAATTTCGTCTTTTGGCCTCTAACGGTTATAGCTAACATTAATTTTGTAAGATTTGACACGAACCTGTTGACTGCTGTCGAGCGATTATCGCTTGTTATTATAGATTGCTCTATGTAAGGAGATGTTTGGCGTAAGTTATGAGGTATTTGAATATTTAAAATAGACTACAATTAAAACAAAAGAAAAAACGAATATTGAAACCAAAATATTTTTTAATTAATAATGATAAGTGTTATGACAATTTAGTAGTTTTCTCGTAATTTCTTAACATATTTGTTCCCGGATTGTTCCCGATCCCGGAAAATTATAACGCCAAATGTTTGTTATTAATAATCCTATTACTTTTATTAATATTCCTATAATACTAAAAAAACCATTGAAAATTTCGAAGTTTTGTGAAGTCTACCAACCTGCATTGGGCGTGGTGGACTAAGGCCTAACCCCTCTTATTAGTACAGAAGTCCGTGCACAGCAGTGGAGCTGATTTATTTTGTTTGTTTAAATATCGTCAGGTCCTTTTTTCATATAATAAATTCATAATCACAACACTATTCTGATCTATGTTGATTAATTTACAACTTTTTTTTGTAGTACATAAACAATACAACCCGATAACTTCGAAACAATTTTTTGTAAACAAAACACATTTTATTCATACCCAAATTGTTAAATAATACCAATTAAATACCTCTTATAACTTGAGGCACAAAACAAAAAGCGGTATCCCACGGTTATTACGACAAATGCTTTATCTCAGTGCTAATTGCACATGCCAAAGTTTTTGTACAATTTGCGACTTTAAAACTACGAGGAAATCGATTTGTTGTTAATAGGATCAGATTGTGCCATTGTTGTAATAAAAAAATGCAGTTTTGATTGTCTAGGAACTGAAAAATTACCTAGTAAGGTCAGGCACATCATGATTTTTGTACATTGCGTACTATCTAATGCAATTAAGTAAATGTCAAACATTCTAGAAGGAAGACCGGCGTGTGCAAATTGCGTAATTAAAATTCGATTCATTTTGCTGTTGCTGATAGCTAATTCGTATGATCACTGTGGTAGGTGATTTTTTCATGGTCGTATCTTGGTTGCGTTAAATAGCTAGATACTTAGTGACTCAATGATTGATGACTCTTGATTGATTTATGTTTTCTATTGTGTTTGAAGCTAAATAGAGTAATAGATTGGAATAAAAAAGAACGATAACTGCTACTATTTCAGTTCAATATAATGGACGTGGGATTAATTTAAAGTATTTTATCGAATCCAAAGACAACATTTGATTTTTAACATTATGATTACTTTATATTAAGCACCTATTCTAAGGACAGATTTAATTTAATTTTGTTTTCTCTGTAACAGGGCACGATGGGGTTGACGTATCCTTTTAGATAACAGCCCCTTTAAATAAAGATAAAAAAGAGTAATAGATTAAATATTGGAATTGTAAGCTCGATTTGCACCGAAGATTCCGTACACAAGTCACAGTAGTAGGATAACAATATGGGACGGGCATGAGATCCGCGAACCGTGAGTGCGACTAGTTGCACCTCCTCCTACTCCTTTGGGGATATAGGCGTGAGCGTTAACCATATGTTAGTAACTATAAAAAAATAAGTTTTAACAATACTTAACATTCGGCTTTAAAAAAATAACACTGAAAATTCAATAAGCGAGCAGCAAACGAACATGATCGTCACCTGCTGGTAAGTGATTTCCACCACCCATGTACGCCCATAATACCAGAAATACCGACCTTAAAGGAAAGGCATAATTAAGGGATTGGGAAGGGGAGGGGGATTTGAAAGAAGATTTGAAGAATGTAGTGCAAATATTGTTAACTGTTGTAAAAGAGCAACGTTAGAGTTCCTTACCCGTGCTTCTCTAGCGAAACAACCTTTCGAACTAGCGGTAGAATAATAATTTGACTGAATCTAAATTATGTATAGCATTTTATGTATTCAATGAATATATTTTTTTTATTGGACTTGACATGTTTTTTTATTATTGTTTAATACTGCGCTTAATATAGCGCTACATTATAATTTTACAGTTTTGTGATAAAACTCTATTATTTCCAAATCTATTTAATTTGAAATTAAAAAGAGATTTTAGTGTTTAATTAAAAAACTATTATTATTGTGTTTGAACACTAGGGACATTAGAAAATGCAAACACAGTCATAAAGCCAGACATACAAATTACATGGAGTAATGATTGTTATTTAGCCTCCACGACCCGAGTCCGGTCATAGCTATTTCCAAAGATAATAGTTTTGCATAATTGCTTTACTTAATTTAACAGCAAATTATGCTGCTTAAGTTCCAGGTATGACATTGAAAATATATTAAATATATTATGACATTTAAATGATTGGAAAGTATAAGTAATACTAGAAGTATAGATAGATAGATAAAATGTTCTTTATTGCACACGAAATAAATTAGGTAGCTTATAAACGAGCATCATACAGTAAGGGTGATACAATGGGCGGTGATTTCTTCCAGATAACTTTACAGACAGTTTTGTATACAACGTGAATGGGCGGCTTGATCTTGTTGACCACTGTCTCACTGAAAACTGAAGTGAAGTAGCAGCTTACTGTTGCGTTTCGTATTAGTTGTTTGATTTATAATTAGAGAACGGTCTCTAGAGAATCCTGAGATGAGGTTGTGGTCTGTAAAGTAGTAATATTATAAATGTAACCAATAAACTATGAGTTAAAGTGTTTACTGTCGTTTGGTATTAATAGAATAATACTCGTCTCACGTAACTTCTAGCAAAAGTAGCAGCTTGCTGTTGCGTTCCGTACGGTGAGTGAGATATCTGGAGGTATAAATTTCCTTCCCCTTCCCGATCCCTTAATCATTCCTATCCTTGAAGGTTGAAGGCTTTCATGATTCTTGACGTAACCACAATCGAGGCATAGGTCACTAGCCACCAGGTGAACCTCTTGCTCGTTTGCCATTCCGTTACTATAAAAAAGTATTGTTCTACAGATAAACATTAAGCCTAATAATATAATTCCTAACCAAACAATTACGCGAAACATAATTCACGCTTTAATCAAACAAAACTCCACGTAATACAAAAGTCATCCCCGGAATGTAAAATAAGTTAAATCCACAATCCTGTACAAATATTTCAACAAAAGATTTTGAGACGCGGCGACCTTCCCTTTTTGTTGTGTCAAAGCATACTTGATCCGGTCTGTTAAATAAATTGTACGGTTATCGTTAGTGGAGTGTGGGTCGGAAAAACGTCCGAAATCTATGAGAAAAGCCACCAAAGCAAATATTTGAAAAGTTCGCGAGTCGCAGAGCACCTGCGGTCACCCTTATACTGTCCGTTTGCTTGAGGATCCATCTAGAGTAAATACAATCAACCCGAATTTTAAATATGGTTTTTAATCATCTACGGAGTTACGAAGATAGAGTGAGACAGCAATCTTTGAAACATTACGGAAACTTATATATACATAACTTGCTTAAGGATATGGGAAATATCATGATAAAAAAAATACTTAACATGCGTTGAGTTGGTATAACATTTACTTAGTATCTTCAACGAGATTACCCTGAACATGGTGGTATTTTTTTATTGAAATCATCGCGGGTTGGTCCCTTGTTTCTTATGCATGATTTTTCCCAGAATACATTACAATTAGGTACTGGTAAGATGATATTTCAAAACAAAATATATTTTTCTCTGGCGTCTCGATTATTATCCGCTTTAAATGTCAATTTTTTATGACACGTTTCATTAATCAAAGTCATCGTGTATTTTTAAAACATTAAGGTTATATTTATACCTACACTTTGACAAAAATATTAACATTAATTGAAGTTTTATTTTTGAATTAAGGAGAATTTACGTGATTAGGTAAGTAATAAATTTTAGGGATAAAAATGACCTACAAGTTGTTGGTATCTTACAATGGAAAAACATTATTAAATTAAATGACTGCCTCGGTGGCGCAGTTGTAATGCGTACGCGTTACGATTGAGGTCAACGCTGAGGTCTCGGACATTAGGGACGGTAATACGCTCGGCGAAATGTGGGTGTACTGCTTACACCTCTGCCTACCCCTTCGGGGATAACAGGCGTGAGTGGGTATGTATGTATGTATTAAATGTTATTCTTAATTAACCATGTAGATATACTATTTAGGCACATAAAACCTAAATTAGTAATTTTAGAATTTTTTAAGCAATATACTTAAATTGTACCTTCATTATGTGAAAAGTTGGTACCCACAACTCTTTAAAATTCCTTAGCTAGGATTTTCACATACTCTTTTCTACCCTTGTTTTATTTCGCGACTCAATACATTCTCTATTTTAGTCCTTCGTGAGTGTTTGCCCTTTTCCCTTTGTAAGAGTGCCGAGGGTCGGTGAGAAGAATACTGAGTGAGCCCTTTAACTTGGCCCTTAAGTGTCGAATGGCCGTTTCTTTTGCAATTTTATTAGTTGTCGTAGGCAGCCAGTAATTGTATTAGTTCGGTGCGAAGGGGTTGAGGGTGGAAATATGTCTGTTATTGTAATTCTAGTCAGGATGTATTACACGAGTTGTTTACGACTGCCCTCATGTTTGTTTATGTTAGTAATTTTTTTGGTGTTAAATGTTACTCAGTTTTGGAGCATAGAAGTATTTTAGAGTTTCTTTAGACACAATTGCGATCATTATGTTTGATCGAGTGTATCTGGGTTGAAGAGATTATTTAGCGTAGGTTGATTTAAATAGTCAGTAAAAATACGTCAAATTTCCATATTTAGTTCACGAAATTACTTCTTAAATCCACTTTAACTATAGTGACGGTTGGAAACAGTACACTCAAATGCTTCTACGGACGAGACACAACTTATTCATGAAAATAATGGCGTGCTGCTGCGTTTCGTACGGTGAGTGACATATCCAGTGGCCCAAATTTTTACAACACTGCATACGTTCGTTCGAATGAACTACCTGATTTAGGTTGTGTCGATTGCGGTCTGTCGTATATTAAGAAAACTCAAAATCGCCAGAAATCTCAAAACTTTATTAAGATAAGTTCCTAGCCTAACATAATATAATTTCATATAAAGGGACATTGTTGGAAGGTAATCGTATAGGTCGTAAGTATAGTACTGCGAGACAATTAATCCCATGTTGTTATCTCGCCAAAGTGATCTTTCTTGGAGACCATTTCGAACCGCTCTAGGCGGTGTTTCCTTTACCTTATGAGTATGGAGTGGGTAACACAGATTATTATGTAGATGCGATGAAATTTTATTATGATATGGTGTTCAATCAACATTTTCTTTTTTCCTGGCGTTACTCCGGTTAAATTTAATGGGCGTGAAGGAGGCCAAAGAGGTACGAAAGCATCGTAGCAAGTGGAAATCCGTTGTCTCTGCCTACCCCTATGGGAAACAGGCGTGAGTCTATGTATGTATGTATGTAGTCCGGCTTAGTGCTAGGTTTAAGCCTCTTTTTTATAAATAAACTAGCTCTTGCTCGCGGCTCCGCCCGCGTGAACGGCCTTTTCCGGGATAAAAAGTATGTCACCTGGGGATAATGTAGCTTTCCAACAGTGAAAGATTTTTTCCAATCGCTTCAGTAGTTTCGGAGCCTATTCAATGCAAACAAACAAACAATCAAATCTTTCCTCTTTATATTTTTTTTTTACTGCTTGGATAGGCAGACGAGCAAACGGGCCATCTGATGGTAAGTAGTCACCGCCGCCCATAGACTTCTGCAATGCCAGGGCACAGGAAAGCCGCTGCCTACCGTTATAATATATTAAGTATAGATTAGTATAGATAAATAAATACACCCAACAGTCACACAGATAGTCTTGACCTCACAGTAAGCTCGCAACCAGCCTCAAGATCATGCACCTCGACTTTCCAAGTTACGTGTGTATTATTTATTGATTTTTAATTATCGCTTGTTTTAATGATGAAGAAAAAATTGCGAGGAAACCTGCATACCTGAGAACTTCTCTACATGAATTTCGAAACCCGCATTAGGCCAGCGTGGCGGACTAAGGCCTAACCACTCTCGTTCAGTAGATGAGGCCCGTGCCCAGCAGTGGGACGTATATAATACAGGGCTAGTATTAGTATATTAGTAATATCTTAAATTAATTAATCAAAATAATTGCACAAATAAACCTAGTTAGCAGTTAGGTATAAACTAAACCCCTATCTATTTAATCTATGCGCCGCCTACACACTTCTCATAGGTTGGTTCTAGTACAGGCCGTGTCTAATTTTGAAGACAATGTCAGCATTTAGATATTGTTAAATATCAGTAATGTACAGTACTTGGGTTAAGTAATGTGCCACGCTTGAATAACCCTTGGGTACGTTTAGAGATATATGCAGTTATGTATGATTATATGACTAATCTGCTTAGGGCTCGGATTTTTATTTTCGAAAAGCATTTTAGTTGTGAATGGTAGAGCCACGCTGTAGACACTTTTATCTTCTAAGTAAGTAAGTAAGTTTTAAAGCCTCCGTGGCGCAGTGGGCGAGTAGCCGACTGTGAAATGTGAGGCCGCGGATTCAATCCAAATATTTGTCTAATCCACAAATATTTGTTTCGGGTCTGGGTGTTGTGAGACCGAAAGTCTTTTGTAGTGTCTGATGCCCACGACACAAGACTAGTATCTTACTGTGGGATCAGAGGGGCGAGCACGAACAACTTACGAATAAGTATTCGAATCGAGAACGCTAGCATTTGTATGAAGTTTCAAACAATTTTTTGACATTTCGATACGAACACGTTCTCGCAAGTTATTCGTACCAGGACTAGCCCGTCAGGACTATGTGTGTGACTGTTGGGTATTATAATTATAATAGTAATAGTAGACTGCCTCGGTGGTGCAGTTGTAATGCGCATGCGTTACGACTGAGGCTAACGCTGAGGTCTCGGGTTCGATCCTCGGGTCGGGTAAAAGTGATATTGGGTGTTTCTATTACGAAAAAGCTCAGTATCAACCCGGAGTCTGGAATTTGTGCCCGGTATGGCGATAGGTTCGCCCCCTATCACATCATGGGACGGAGATACGCTCGGCGAAATGTGGGTGTACTGCTTACACCTCTCCCTACCCCTTCGGGGATTACAGGCGTGAGTGCGTATGAATGTACTAAATGGTAAGACCGTCAAGAGACATTGCGTCCGTCAACGGTTGACAGAGTTTTGTCGGCATGAAGTTACTGGATATACTCCGTGGCGCAGCGGGTGAGTAGTCGGCTGCGAAGCGAGAGGCCGTGGGTTCGATTCCTACACCGAGACAAACGTTTGTGTGAACCACAAATATTGGTCTCGGGTCTGGGTGTTGTGGGACCGCAAGCCCCTCGTAGTTATTGATACCCACGAGACAGGTTTACCTAATGTGGGGTCAGGACTATGTGTGTGACTGTTGAGTGTATTATTTATTTATTTATTTATACACTAGCTGACTCTTGAACGCGCCTCGCATGAATGAGTCACTATGGTGGGGTTTTCACCATGTGTAAGGTGTTCCTATACGGTCAAAATGGGTATAATGTCCTTCAAACCGAAACACAATACTGTTTACACCAACAAGGTGGTAGGTCCCTCGTATACGAGAGGCCGTCTGCGTTGGTACCACTGATTTATCTCTTTCTTTCGCCAAGCAGCACTAATGTGCTATGGTTCGAAGGAAATTGAATCCAGTGAAATTACTGGGCAATATGAGACTTAACATCTTATGTCTCGGGATGACGAGCGCAGTTCAAGTGCCATGCAGTGCTCTGTAATCTAGAGTTCTGTGTGACGTTCCTTCTGTTTTTGGGCAGGCGTGACGCTTAACATCAGGCGAGGGATTTGCTCGCTTCGTCATTCAAACAAATAAAAAAACACACTGCTTCTTGGTGGCAGAAATAGATGAAGCGGTGATATCATCACGATTTCTCTAAAGAAATTTACAGCGACCCGCTTACGTGACAAACCAATTATTTGCTCTATCACGTAGTGAAGCGAAATATTGGCCGTTTCAAATTCATAATACCAACCACTTTGCTACTTGTTTAAATAATTATAGTTCGTGATGCGACGTTACCATTTGACATTTTGCAAAATGACCCAATTCCGCGTCCACAATTGAATGGAAAGGCAACGTGCAATATGTCAGTGGATAGCCCCGCCTAATCTATACTTAAGAATCTAAGTACACCATTATTCTAATACAAAACAATAATTCCCTTCAGAGCGCATGACATTAAGAAATTATTAGGTTGGGCTGCATCCGCGTAAGGGTCTCCGCTTGCGGCTTTTAGGCTTTATGCAGACTGAGCGGGTTTTATTTAAGCGTTATTGATTGCCTCGGTGGCGCAGTTGTAATGGGTACGCGTTACGACTGAGGCTAACGCTAAGGTCTCGGGTTCAATCCCTGGGTCGGGTAAAAGTGATATTGGGTTTTTCTATTACGAAATGTTCAGTATCAGGATTAAGCTTAAAAATATGAAGTATGTCAGCACTATATCTATTTCTTGTTTATGCATATATTTGCCTTTTTGGTTGTGTTGTAATCAGTAGCCGGCGGGTTTAGACGACCTACGTAATTTTAAGATCATATCATTGAGTTAATACTATCTTTATAGTACAGAAATGATTGCGTTAGAAACATGCGCCTCATTGGTCAAAATTGCCATATAGGATTTCAAAGTTTCAATCTATTGGTATCAAATCAGAAAATATGTTTTCGTTAATGGTTTTCTCCTCTTTTGTCGTGGTCTGTCCCCATTTAGAAGTTAATCTATGACGCAATGGCTGCCTATAGATTTACTAACTAAGTTATAGGTTTTTAAAACACGGGCGATGTTCAATGAAACAGGGCAGGACTCGCAGGGCCCGTGGTTTATTCTCTATCACGCGAGCCAACACGCTGCATGTGTTAACGCGCGGTGTGTATACAGCCCAACACTAGGAGATGCTCAGTGAGACAGGAGACGTATAAGTGCGCACGTGGGCGCTCCGGCCGCGGGGCTCGCGGCCTGTTCTCTATCACACGAGCCGCCACGTTGCATGTGTTAGCCCGTGAAGGCTTTTTAGTCCATCGCCGAAGGTAATTAAAATCTTCAGTTTATCATTCGCTATTACCTATTGTAGGAATTGCTGAATGTGGCTTTAACTGAAGGAAGTTAGTTTTGATTACAATATGCATAAGCTCATAAGCTCACGCCTGTATCTCCGGACGGAAAGACGGAAATGCAACTACCACGGTTCGCCGCGCCTACATCTGCCTCATGCTTATTGTTCGTAGTATGACTGAATATAAAACGTTGATAAATTGTCATTAAAATAAAATATTGTTGTTTTACTTGAACTTAGCTGGCTACACCATAAGAGCGGGATCACATATATTTTATCAACTGACTTGAATCAACAAAAGCAGTATGGTTTTTATTGATTAATTCGATTATAAATATGTTCAATTGAAATCGAACAGGACGGAAATAAGTTAAGCGAAACGTGCCTGCACTAGTAGCACCTCTGCTTAATTCTTATGGGATAAAGGCGTGATCTTATATTAAGTTAATTTCAAACACTTATCAGCTTGCAACACGTAAAACAAAATCTTCGTTACCTTTGTTACATTCAACTTTTGTTCTACATAATGCAATCCATCAAATATTTCAACATAACAATTAACATAAATAAGTATTCGAGACAATATAGGTAACATTTACGTTCGTGATGATCGAACGAAGATACTAGTTAATGGGCCAGCAGCTTTTAAACAACAATACAGACACGCCCACACCTATTAATGTGTTTATAATCAGAGATCTTTCTCAGGATGCTTTAGGATTCTGAAGTCTTCTCAAGGTCGTATCGGTTTTGTAATGGATTAAGGACAGTCTATGAAAGGATCGTCTTATTGGTCTTTTGGCAACGTACATTGTGTGTGTGTGGGGTTGGTCGGGTCGTCTGACAGTGCGGTCGGTTGATGTCTTATTTTAATTAACATGAAATAAACATTGAAGGTGATGAACAGTGTATGGAAATATAGGTCAGGGTATAGATCGACCTCGGTCATTCGGTCTGCTTGGAGAAAATCGTCTATGAAGCATCGTACTGGAAGGAATTGACACCATAACTCCGACAAGACTTTGAAATCGGCCACACCGCTGTTTCGTAGTTCTTGTGACGATTTGTAAATGCGTTTTTCTGTGACGTGAAGAAATATACGAGAAAAGGAACTAAGCAACGAAATGTCAAAGAAAATGTTCGGCAAAACAAACAGTAGGTACGTATAGACGGTTAAGAAAGGGTCGCGGTGTCTATCACAAGTTCTGTAATTACCTCGGGGCGAATTCTCGATGTCACGCCATATGTCCCTGAAGTGGGCGCGGATTTGGGAATTAATTGTTGTTTTTATTGCAAGTCATCATCAGAAGTGAATGTCGTTGATGTTGGGACATTAAAAGATATAAATATGTGTAAGTTTTACAATATAAGAAGTTTGGTGATGTGATGTCATCAGTCCAATTTTTATAAGTCGATAAATATTTATTTGTATCAGAAATATTTATGTTGTATCATTATTTGTTTATTTAATCATTAAGCCACTACGAGCGCTTTTACACGTTAATTTATGACAATAATTTACCGGTGGTTACTGGTTTCAATTTAATTTCTAATTTATAGCTTAAAAAGAGGCGGTGGTCGACAGATTTTTACATTCCTTACAGTACTTAAAAAGCAGCGATAGTTCAGAGGGGGGTGGTACAGACTATCGAGACGATAGCCGCAGGTTCAAAACCAACCCCAAGAACATGCACCTCTGACTTTTCTTAATTACGTGTGTATTAATTTTATCGCTTGCTTTAACGGCGAAGAAAACATCGTGAGGAAACCTGCATACCTGAGTTCTCTATAATAAGAAACCGTTTTGGACTAAGACCTAACCCTTCTCATTCAGTAGAGGAGGCCCAGCAGTGGAATTTTTGTAATACAGGGCTAGTATTATATTTATTATATAGTATTTAACTACATCATTATACATGTATTCATATCATTATATTTTCCTATTGTCTAGCACACTATTCATAATAAGAAAATAAGCAAATAATGGACTTATTCAATTGGTTACATAATAATATTAATTGTTTTTAAGTGTTATTACTTCGATCCATACATAGTTTGCAGCAGTAAAAATATTTTGAACACGTAAGGAAGAAGATGACATAGTTAGTAAAATATTGTTGCATGAAATGACCTAATAAAACCAACCCCACCTGAGCCAAACGAGGTACTTCAGATTTCAGCCGTGTGTTGCCAGCGCGGTCACGTACCAGCAAATATGGCAATACATTAAGTAATACGTCACAACGTAATCCGGACCTGTTTTGTCCTCGCCACCCCATCACTTAACGTCTGAAGGACACGCTTCTCGAGTTACTTTGGACTGAGACTTGAGTGATAGGCAAAAGCGTGGAAAACGTATTTTTGTGGATGATTGACGACTTGTTATGGACACAGATCGACATTTTCAGTTTTTAATTGGTACCGAGATATTCCTGAGACTCCACAATTTTATGTATGTACTCGTACGTAATAAATATTTATGTATTATGAACTCTGTGAAATAGCCGTCGTAAAGTTGAGGCCAGCAACTTTACTCAGAATAAAAACTAATTAGGTACCGATGTTTATTTTTCATTATTTGTCCACTAATAATATTTTACCCGAAAAATTGTACTATTGTGTATATTTATATATTTTTATTAACTTCTATATATCATACCATTGCTCGGCAAAGGTCCCTTATATCGCGATCCACTGCCACTCCAAGCCAATGTGACTCAAATGCGTCACCGTTTCCTAGTTTTTATTGAGTTAGTTTAGTTTTTTATATACTTATTCGTTTTTTGTTGTTTTTTATGTTGCTCATGCTATCAAATACATAGAAAAATGAACACCACAAAATAATTAAACCGCTATCCGCACATGCGTATGTGCATTACGTCTTCAAGTGAGGGAACATGCTTTCCTACCTGCCCGGCGACGTGACAGCAATGCTCAGGGTTTTCCTTTGATATTTTCTTGTGGACACGTTGTGCTAAATTGTGTGGAAGAGCTTTAAGAGCCGAGCTTCACTTGTACCAGATTGTATTGCGAACTTTTTAAGGTTTGTTAGTTTGGTGAAGTTTTGATATTAATTCTAGTCATTATTGTGTTATTAAGTGATGGATGTGGTGGCAGGGTCAATATGAGGATAGTCAACTTAATTTAAGTTTTTTATGGCATAAGTCACCAACGAGCAAGTGGGTCACCTGATGGTAAGTGATCTTCACCGCCCATGTACGTCCACAATCATCGAAATAAGATCCCACAATACCAAAAGAATCATGGATACGTTGCCGACTTTAAAGGAAAGGGATAATTAAGGGATTGGGAAGGCGAGGAGGTTTGAGACTTCGGATATCTCACTCACCGTACGAAACACAGCAGCAAGCTGCTACTTTACGTTGATTTTCTATTAGAAAATGGTAACGACCCGGACGAGCCAGCCTATTCATAGTGTAGACAATAGTGTCTACAGCGTGACACTACCACTCAAAAAGTATTTTATATATACATATATATTATATAACATGTGATATTTAGGACATTTTTTAAATGTGCATTATTATATCTAAAGAAATAAACAACGCATACAATGAATATTACAAGTATATGAACAACAACTCTTAAGGACTGTTTTACTGACTGTTATTTTTTTATCATAGAAATAACACATTACATAGTTAATTTTATAAGTACATATATACCAATTTTGTATGTGCTGTCTTACATTTAATTAATACGTTACATTTACTTGAACTTGTGAAAGCGTTTACAGTATTTTAGAATACTTAAAATACCTTCTCTAAGCATTTATTCCTCAGCCACGGGTCGAAGGTATGCGTAGAACCGTGAGGTATGCATTCCAATGATGCCAAGAGCCGTTCAGATTTAGGAGGACACTTCACTGTAATCTTAGTTCAGTTTGTCTTCTATTAACTGTTAATAGTATATCCGTAACAACTAACGTGATAAGCAAATTATTATGCTTAAATGTTAAAATCCATTTTTAAGAATATTTCTAAGTGGGACGACGTTGTAGAAAGGCAAGCTAGGTCTAATTTTATTCTTATTTTGGATGATTGCTCTATCGATAGCGAGCAAGGCCAAAGTTGGTAGAAGAGTGTTTAAATAACGGACACTATTTTTATTAGTTTGTGCGACAAAACGAGCAGAAGGCCAATTCTCGTAATTTTAAACGTTCAAAATATCATTCCGATCTAATCTCAGCGTCAAGAAAGTTGCAAATGGTATTCTCTTAAACCAATAATCAACGTCAAATGTGAACATAAATCGTAATGAGATTTAATGTAAAATAAAAGTCGACTAAAGCCAAAACGGTATAATGCTACTGCTAATGCTAGGTGCATTTGACGTTGATTATTGGTTTAAGAGAATACCATTTGCAACTTTCTTGACGCTGAGATTAGATCGGAATGATATTTTGAACCTTTAAAATTACGAGAATTGGCCTTCTGGTCGCTGGCCGGATGGTAAACGCTACGCCTGCTCATAAACAGAAGCAACACCACACAGAACTCTGAATTACAAAGCACTGCATGGCATTAGATTGCGCTCGTCAACCTGAGATGTAGAGATAAGATGTGGCTTAGTTGTACCAGAATTCGCGTTGCGGGTTGTGGGGGTCTGCAGGTCGCCCCATATAATATCAAATAACGTCAAATAAAATACACGAGTACAATCTAATACAGGGCTGATAAGTTTATTATTTATGTCAAAAATTAAATTTAAACAACACTTAAAACTGACTTAAAAAAATAATTTCTAGGGGCCTTTTTGGAGTCAGTGCCGATGCCACTGCCAGTTAATTGAATTTTCATGAAATCGGTAGATAGGGGCAGCTACTTTCTGGCCCCTACAACCCGCAACGGCAAGTCAAAATATTTTTTTTTTTGAATAAAATCGGTCCTCACTAGTTAGACAAAAGCGCAGAATCGAGAATCTACTACTTTTTAGAACATGAAATCAAATTAAGAATAGCTCCACTACAAACACATTTTATGATGAGGATAGGAAAATAAGATCACGTGTCGGAAAACTACCACAAATTCTTTAGGAAGGAAATTCTAAGGGATTACTGTTCGACGACAATCTGTAGATCTATGATAATACCTACGACATCTTGGGTTTGACAAGAATAAATTTATGAGGAAACATTCGTAAGGAAAGTAAATTCGTAAGTAGTATGTCTTTGTGACTCAATCATAAAACTAATGGATTTTTAGACCATTATCCTGTTTGAATAGTTTGGTATAAATTTTGTCCTCAAATATTACTTTTTCTTAGACTTCAAGAAATTAGATGAAACGAGTTGATGCTTAGTAAATGAGCTGGCGATGGTGTTCGGGAAATGAAATTAGTATATGTATTTTATTTTTGCCTTGACTGCCTCGGTGGCGCAGTTGTAATGCCGTACGCATTACGATTGAGGCTAACGCTGAGGTCTCGGGTTCGATCCTCGGGTCGGGTAAAGTGGTTTTTCTATTACGAAATGCTCAGTATCAGCCCGGAGTCTGGAATTTGTGCCCGGTATGGCGATAGGCTCGCCCCCTACCACATCGTGGGACGGAGATATGCTCGGCGAAATGAGGGTGTACTGGTTACACCTCTGCCTACCCCTTCGGGGATTACAGGCGTATGTTATTTTTAAGTACTTATAACGTAATACAGCCTCCGTGGCGCAGTGGGCCAGTAGCTGGCTGTGAAGCGAGAGGTTGCGGTTTCAAATCCTGCACCGAGACAAATGTTTGTCTGATCGACAAATACTTTTTTCGGGTCAGAGTGTTTTGTCTCCAAAGTCAGGCAGGCAGTAAAAATTACAACCCAAATCTTTCTGCAACATGTGTTAATAGCATGTTGCGCCGACCTTACTGCGAGTGGGATAAGGGCATAACGTAATCCGTAACGTAAACCGTGTTGCGTAGTTACATCTCTGCCTACCCCTTTAGGGATACGGACGTAGGCTTCTGTTATTATGCCAAATAAAAACTGAAAGATATACCTTGTCCATAATATACCATACACTTGAAATAAAATAAATAATAAATAAATACACCCAACAGTCACACACATAGTCCTGACCCCACACTAGGTTAACCTGTATCGTGGGTATCAGGAACTACGAGGGACTTGCGGTCCCACAACACTCAGACCCGAGACAAATATTAGTGGATCACACAAACATTTGTCTCGGTGCGGGAATCGAACCCACGGCCTCTCGCTTCGCAGGCGGCTACTCGCCCGCTGCGCCACGGAGGCTGTCTAATTAAAACTAATTTATACGGATTTTGTCACGGTTTAATTTTTATTTTATTCCCGACGTTTCGAAAGCTTTTCAGCCTTCGTGGTCACGGGAGAACAAAAATTTAAACCGCGATAAAATCCGTATAAACTAATTTTATTTCAAAGTATAATATTCGCGTAAACATAAGAAATCACTAACAATCAAACACTTTAATGTATACTACTAGACGGCTGTTTAGAAGTAAAACTACGTCACATAACGCGGGGGTTTGACAGCTCACAAACGGGGAGCGCGATAGGGGTTCTAGTTGAGAGTAAGCGACATGGTAATATTGAGTTACGGTCAATTGACCGCAACTTAGTGGTACAATTTCTATGTACCGCGCTGCTTGTCTCGTAGTATACATTAAAGTCGTTGCTAACAATTCACTGTTTATTTACTAACAACATTGTAATTGGATAACACAAAGTTATTACAAAAAGTAAATAATGAAAACAGCGTCACGTAGGTACTTTGACTTTTGGCAGTTGTTTGTATTGATTCGATCAGAAGGGACGAGGGGAGTTAGCGGTTCATTGGTCTGCAATTAAAAGAGGGTAGTATGGATCGAGTGATATGGAGTTTCGGATGCTGGCCGAGAATTGATTGTGTCAGCTTTTCTTGATCACGTGTTTTGAACTTGTATTGATGGTGTTTTGATGAGGTCATGGTGTGAAATGGATTTTTAGATTTCTTCAATTATTTATTTATTTTGATTGCGAGTAGAGGGTAGGATTTAAATGGTCTTTTTGTTTTACGACCTTATCTCGGTTCGGTTACCTTACCGCGGTTATCTCGGTTATGTTTGGATTGAAAACAGCTTAAAGTTTTAGCTGCCCACGTACGTAAGTGGGTAAGTATCTAAATTTAACATTTTGATAGTCAAAATAAATGTTGGATTTTAACCGATTTAAAAAAGGAGGAAATAAAACTTATAATATTACCTTGTTCTTAGGTCACGTATAGTTCGAGCATACTTTAAAAAATGATTTATGCAGTTCATACCATAATCTACCATCAGCGGAGAGATCAAAAAGACCAATAAAGGTCACCGATAGGTTAGCTATTACAAATATCGTTATTGACATCGATAATATGTCGATTTTAAAAAGCTTACCACACCACCAACGTGTTGAATCTTAATAACGCATTCAAACAACATAATCCAGTGGAGAACGAGTAATGATAGCAATCTGTTGGCAATAAATCCTTAATGGCCTATCGCTGTCCACTGCGCTTGTGGACTTGCGAACTTAGGTGGCGAGAGCCGAGATGAAGATGGTATTGTTGCGATAATATAACGATATTAGAACGATACATTGTGTGTTTAAACATTACGGAAGTCCCAGACATGGAACAGTACGTATTTAAAATATTATGGTTGTACTATCTTACGAGTGGTAGAGCCACGCTGTAGACAATTTTCTTTACAGCTTAAGCTTAAGTATATTCTTGTATTGCTTCCAGTTGGCTAATTTGTAATTTCGATTCCTACTATAGTGTCTATTTGGCATATAATCTAGTAATATTTTAATAATTAAATGATCGCTGCCGAGGTTTTCATTTAATACTCTCCATTTATGTATATTATTGAATAGAGTTTTTACTTCGTCACCACAGGAAACTACAAGACGCTAACCTTTACTAATTCAAAAGTACACGATATTTTGAGTAGGTTTTTTGTATCTCTGACTCACCACATATGGTATTTACAGTTTACAAAGTTAAGGACAAATATTGTAATTTTAATAGCGGGTGTTTCCCCTAAACAAAACATGAGTGGTAGAGCCACGCTGTAGACACTTTTGCCCACAGCATGTATGGGCCGGCTCGTCCGGGTCGTTACCACTGTCTCACAGAAAACCGGCGTAAAGTAGCAGCTTGCTGCTGCGTTTCGTACGATGAGTGAGATATCCGGAGGCCCAAATCCCCTCCCCTTCCCAATTCCTTAATTATCCCTTTCCTTTAAGGTCGGCAACGCGCCCATGATTCTTTGGGTATTGTGGGCGTACATGGGCGGTGGTGTACACTTACCATCAGGTGACCCACTTGCGCGTTTGTCGGCCTATACAATAAAAAAAAAAAACACCGCAGATTATAGATAAGTTAATGACATCAGGCGACATGAAGACTAGGACAGAATGAGTCAGGTGTAATATTGCCGAGAATGAAAGAGGAAAGCAGAGGTATATCCAAGAATGGACCACGAACAGGCCATGATGATGATGATGCTATGTTTAAATTCGACCGTCGTCGTACCGTCAAGTTAGATCAAAAAAATCTATGGCATGCGGTAGACAAATACTGACTGATGGACGGTAGCATATCAAATAGATAACCTATTATGAAAAACTACTTAAAACTGCAAAGATTGCATGTAATTTGCCATTTATAGATAATTTTTAAAAACTTTTTGGTTTTGTGACTTATATAAAGTATTAAAACCAACCAGTTTTTAAAAATATTTTAATGAATAAACATGAGCCCGTTACAGTATTATAATAGTATGGATAATAGCAGGTTTGTGTACAATTAAATTGGTTATGCATAATATTTTTCAACACGGGTTACTACTTTGATATTATTAAAATTTTACTTCGTAATTATAGGTGTCATTGCTTCATAATTATTATTTAAGAATTGTCCCCAGGTTATGCACATGTTCAAATGTACAACTTGTTTTGCTTTGATAATAACATAAGTAACTTTGCACCATTCAAATTTGGAACGTAAGTTGTTTTCATAGTTTTCATCTTTTAAACTGACACAAAAAAATCTGACTAAAAAAATAGAGGCTTTTAATTCGACTCGTATATCTGACATATTTTTTATAATACAACTTAACTAACTGAAGTATCAGATTCATCATCATGCTAAAAATCTCGTCTCATCTTCGTAAGTCCAGATACGACAAAGCGTAGGCTGTAGCCTCCAGGCGCGGGTGATACGCGACTGAACTTTCACCGTGTGTCCGCGACTTTAGATATCCCGCAATTTATACTCCTCGCCTAGTTACTAACGTGGATTTAGATAATGTTTCTCTAAGACAGTTTCTTTATCGAAGAGTTTACCTGAAAGGCACATCTTTAGTTAGATGATCGAAGAGTTGAGATGTACATGAATTACTGGTTATCTTCTATTATAAGATTACGGGCTGCTTAAAATATTTAAATATGAGTCATGGCTGGACAAGTGAAATACATTAGCGCTGTCGTAAAATTTCAAGAAACTTCTTTTTTATAGTAGGGTCCCGAAAAGATAAGTGACTTATCATGGCACCGCGCCAACCACATGCACCACCGCCCATGGCACCCACAATACCTAAAGAACCATGAACGCGTTGCCGACCATAAAGGAAAGGGATGATGATGGGATTGGGCCTCCGGCTATCTCATTCACCGTACGAAACACTAACAGCAAATTGCATGATTTTCTGTGAGATAGTGGTAACAGCCGACCCCGTTCATGCTGTAGACAAAACTGTCTACAGCATCTACCAATGTCTATAATAATCTATTAATTATTAGATACATTACATTGTCCTGAAATCAAGAAAATAAGCAGCATTTGACTCAATAATTAACAAGAGATTTTCAGATGCCTCGGTGGCGCAGTTGTAATACATACGCAGTACGACTGCTGTACTGAGGTCTTGGGTTCATCCCCGGGTCAGGTGATATTGGGTTTTTATATTATGAAATGCTTAGTATCAACCTGGAGTCTGGAATTGTGCCCGATATGGCGATAGGCTCGCCCCTTATCACATCATGGGACGGAAATAAACTCGGCGAAATATGGGTGTTCTGGTTATACCTCGGCCTACAACATCGGGGAGTACAGGAGTGAGTACGTACGAGTACGAGATTTTCAACTTAAATCAAGCTCAAAGATAACGGTATCATAACAATAAAAAATAAATCAAGTGCAACATGTAAACACGACAGGAACGAACCTGTATTCACCCAGTGACAGGTCGCCGCCGGCAGCTAAGCACAATGGCGATTGTTCCACTGTTGCATTGATGGCCTAGCTCCTCCTTCACTTGAGCTTTATTATTTATTGTTTTACATAACAATTGATTGCGTTTAATGTGAAGGTTTACGATTGTCTTTTATTTGATGATCATGGAATTCCAGTATTAAAGAGGTCAAAGTATATCTATCTATACAATGTGTTTTTTAACACAGGCAGTATATATACCTTCATAGAAGACACTGGAAAATTTACTAATGTACCTTTAGGCCTATCCTATTCTTTGGAAATCGGTTGATTATTACTACTTTAAAAACATATGTTTAATATGCCTTAGGTGGCGTAGTTGTAACGAGTACGCAGTATGACTGCTGTTCTGAGGTGTCGCGTTCAGTCCCCGAGTCGTGTAAAAGTAATTTTGGGTACATAGTAGAAAAAAGTAGTTAACTGCGTTTGTCTGTTTGTTAGTCAGATTATTTCTCCTAAACTATGCAACTGATTTAGATTCCGTTTCCACTAATAATTAGAGAATTTATTCCGGAAGATTTATACATAAGTAAATCACGCTATGACGCATGGGAGCAGGGCAGTAACATGTCTAAAGTAAAACAGCTAGTTGAATATACAGTAAATATCAATACCAAGATTACATAAAATATAAATTTCAACACGAAAATATAAGAAGCTATATTTTCAAATTTGAAATGATTACATAAAATATTAACGAATAGTCGAAATTTAAAAATATTTATTCATTCGCACACTATGCAAATACACATATCAATAATCAATCAAGCCGACATGCAACTTTTGACAGTACCGACATTGACATTCCAAGAGCTATAGAGCTACCAAAATCTTATAAATTATTTTATACATGGATTAATTTTTGGTTGTACTCGGCTTATTTAGAATTTAAATACATACATAAGATTACGCCTATATCCTCGAAGATGTAGGTAGAGGAGCATCTACATTTCGCTGAGCTTAACTTTTTTATACCATGATATGATAACTAAGAATACCAACGTCTATCGGTCATAAATTCCAAAACCGGGTAATTTTATGTGGGAATTTTAGTACTTATTTAAACTTGTTGCACTTAGGTATTTCACTTATTGCGATTACCCGACTTTGGATTTGAACGCAGGACCAATGAGCATAGCATGAAAGCGTAAAAACAAACACACTTTCGCATTATTATAGTTAGAATACAGGCATGATTCTCGAAAAATGAAAGGAATACAAACATACAGACATCCAATTACAAATTCCTTCGTATGATTACTATTCGCCTATAATTATACACAGGCTCGGTACGTGATACGTGACGTTTGTATCTTACAAGGTAGTCTTTTGTGCCATCGTCATTGCTTGTCAGATATATGTTTTGTTTGATAACCTTTTCATATCATAATGCACTTCAACAGTTCTTTTATTACCCCTCTCAGGCCTTCAATCCATACACACGCGGGAGGCAGGGTAGTTCGAGCTACAAAAGCTTTAATATACCATCGAAAACCAATAATCAGATGTAATCATGTACAACGAATAATTTTTCATCGTGACGAGGTTTTTTTTATCAATTTTGTCGTGTTTTTTTATGGCTCAATGTCAGAGAGCGTCGTACGTTCGATTGACATAAAATTATATGTGATTACGTGTATAGGACTGGACGTTTGCCCATCTCGTTTGTATCCTGTTCTTAATAGGTGTATCGGAGATAGTGTGTGTACGCGGCTTTGTCTATCTTTATGAAGAACTTTGAAAAATAGTAGAATTTTAAAAGAATGCTATTTTTAACTCCTGATAAACATTAGTTATCTGTGTATGTCTGTCTGTCTGTGCCATCTGTTAGCCTCAAAATAGTAATAGTACCGTTTATTGGTGTTATAGAGGGTACTCTGGAGAATAACTATGTCAAGTGGGTAAATATAGGATTGTGAGGCATGGTGGAGGTGGTTGGTGAGGTATATAAGAGTGTGCGTTATTAATTTAGGGAACGCCGTCTTGGAACATTTACGTGGAAACGCTGGTCAAGTACAGTTGTAATCATTAGCAAAGTATTAGACTTCTTACACATCATAGTGAATAAAGGGATGGGCCGAATCGACAAAAAAAATTTGGAAGCTTTTTGTTATTAACTTAAATGACGAGATGAGCAGGTCGCTCGCCTGATGGTGAATGCCACGCCTGCCCATAAACAGAGCAACACTTAGAACTTTGAGTTACAATAAACTGCTGCACAGGTGTTAACTCTCATACTGCCATCTAAAGCCGATTTGGAGCGATATTACGTTGCAAACGAAACCGAGCCTAATATCAGAGTGGCGAAAAATATTGCCATCTTCAAATTGCTTAGACGTACCGACACATATCTCGGACCCTACGGATGTACAACCAGGCTTTTATGATGGCAACTGTGAACTACGCTTAACCGTGAACCGGTGCGGCTAACTACAACTAACAACTTTATAAGTGGGGTGCCACTGATACGTCTGGGTGCGATTGTGGAGCCTTCCTCTCAAACCAACCAGCACATCGTTGAGAAATGCCCGAAAATAAACTTTTCGGGTAGACTCACAGGCCTTCTTCAGCTAGAGGCTAGAGCCTGGATTGCTGGGTTGGACATACAATTATAATAAAGCGCAAAATACTAGTCCTACACGCCATACGATTTAAGTTTCATTATGCCCAGTAATTTTACTGGCATCAATGTCCTTTAAACCGGAACACAAGAATCATCCGCGAATGTATTTTTCTTTATGCCATAGGCCGGCAAACGAGCAAGTGGGTACCTGATGGTAAGTGATCTCCACCGCCCATGTACGCCCACAATACCAAAAGAGTTATGGGTGCATTGCCGACCATAAAGGAAAGGGATAATTAAGGAATTGGGAAGGGGAGGAGGTTTGGGCCTCCGAATATCTCACTCACCGTACGAAATGCAGCAGCAAGCTGCTACTTTACGCCGGTTTTCTGTGAGACAGTGGTAATGACCCGGACGAGCCGGCCCATACATGCTGTGGGCAAAAGTGTCTACAGCGTGGCTCTACCACTCATGTTTTGTTTAGGGGAAACACCCGCTATTAAAATTACAATATTTGTCCTTAACTTTGTAAACTGTAAATACCATATGTGGTGAGTCAGAGATACAAAAAACCTACTCAAAATATCGTGTACTTTTGAATTAGTAAAGGTTAGCGTCTTGTAGTTTCCTGTGGTGACGAAGTAAAAACTCTATTCAATAATATACATAAATGGAGAGTATTAAATGAAAACCTCGGCAGCGATCATTTAATTATTAAAATATTACTAGATTATATGCCAAATAGACACTATAGTAGGAATCGAAATTACAAATTAGCCAACTGGAAGCAATACAAGAATATACTTAAGACTGCTTTTAGTAACCCTGTTATAAGACATATTATTAATGTTCAAGAAAAATATGATTTCTTTATTCAACAAATTAACAATGCGGCTGATCGGTGTATCCTAATGATAAAAATATGTACAGATCCTACATCTAAATTTCAACCTAAATCCTGGTGGAATTCTGAACTCTCAAAGTCTGTAGCTCAACGTCGATTATTATTAAAAAGATTTAGGAAAAATCCTACCCCCAATAACTTCTCCATATTAGAACAAAAAACAGATGAAACAAAACAGTTAATAAGGAAAGCTAAGACCCTGAGCTGGCATCAATTTTGTGATGGTATTGATGAGACTGTATCAGTCTCTGAGATGTGGCAACGAATGCGGTGGATAAAGGGTTACAAAAGGAACCAATTGCAAGCTTCTGATAAACAGAAAGAAGAATTGTTATGCAGCTTGGCACCTGATTCTGTTCTTCCACAAGCACCAGCCTTTAATTCGACGAATGTATCTTTAGAGATTAATTTTAACATAGAGGAAATGGTCAAATGTCTTAAGAAGAAAGATACAGCTCCTGGAAGTGATCTCATTACCTACTCTATGTTATTCAATTTGCCATCAGTAGCTAAATACTTTTTATTAGACATTTTTAACCTAATTCTCACTTATAGCTTTATTCCATTACAGTGGCGTAGTGTCCAAATTTGTCCAATCCCTAAAGCCAATGCACCTGCGAGCTCCACATTCAAATTGATGCCAATTGCACTAATGTCATGTGTTTGCAAAATTTTCCATACAATGTTGACAAAACGCCTTGAGTGGTTTATTCAGAAAAATATATACTTATCACACAATACTACTGGGTTTAGACGTGCACAATCAACTTTAGATTCTCTAGTTAGATTAATTTGTTATGTTCAAATCGAGTTCTCGAAAAATTTGTCATCACTTGCATGTTTCCTAGATATTGGTAACGCATATAATAACATTTTGATTGATAAACTTGTGTGTACATTAGAAGAAATAAACGTGGGTGCTAAAATATCTAGATATTTAAGGTTCTATTTTAGTGATAGACGACTTTTAATTCAAATGAATAGTGACAATAGCTCAAGTATTCTATTTCGATTGACAAATAAAGGCATTGGTCAAGGTGATCCCCTCTCTCCTTTACTTTTTAATATTGCTACATATAAAGTTTGCCAAAATATAACAAATGTAATAATATCTCAGTATGCAGATGATTTCATTCAGTATACTAGTCATTATAAACTTGTTGACAGTGTAAGTAGTATGCAAAATGCATTGGATACAATGTTTACAATTTTACAGGATATTGGCCTTCAGTTATCAGCAGATAAGTCAAAATATGTTATTTTTAGCAGAGGACATAAAAAACAAGAAGCTCGGCTTCGAATCAACGACGTTACTTTGCAGAAATCGTAAAATTTTAAATATTTGGGTGTGTGGCTTGATAGGTCATTGCGCTGGGGAAAACATATAAATGAAACAAATCAAAAAACTCTTAAATATCTAAACCTTTTAAAACTTCTATCAGGGTCTTCGTGGGGTATCCGTCCAAAATATCTACGGAGATTGTATATTACATTAATCAGAAGTAGAATAGATTATGCTAGTTTCATTTATGACAGTAGCGCTAAGACACACATACATAAGTTGGATATAGTTCAGAATCAGGCTCTAAGGATAGTCGGCGGTTTCATCAGAAGCACACACATACACGTTATGGAGTGCGAGCTAAGTATTCCACCTTTGTTTGTTCGTAGAGAATATTTGGCCATAAAGTACTTATTGAAGGCAAAATCGTGGTTTAATAACTTAACCATTCGTTTGTTAGATGAACTCAGCCCCATTTGCACCAACCGATATTGGCTTAACAAAAAGAAACCACTTTTAGTGACAGCATATAATAAAATTAAGCACGAAACCATAAATACTAGTAATCCTCTAAAAATGTTCACTTTAGATACTTGGGTTACAAACATTAAAATTTTTGAACTATTGAATTGTAACTTAGACTGTATAAAATCAAGTAAAAACTTTTACAATCCTGATACACTGAAATTTAATATTCTGGAAGAACTTTCTTGTAAGTATAAAGGCTGGCACAAAATTTACACTGATGGCTCAAAGAATGCTAGTGGTATAGGGGCGGCATTTTTTGACCCATACTGCAAGAGTAGTGGTAGTTTTAAGATTTCTAATGCAAACATCTGTATAATGACTGTAGAGCTTACTGCCATTTTAGAGGCGTTACGGTACGTAAAAAGAAATTCTTTTAATAAGGTGGCAATTTTCACTGATAGCAAAAGCGCTTTGCAACATTTGGCTCGATGCGCCTCTGGATACAGAGGTGCTTCGGTAGCCTATGATATCATGACTCTGATGCGTTGGTTTGAAATTAATAAATGTGTCTTTAAGGTTGCAGTGGGTTCCATCGTTCCTTTCTTCTTTTAGGATTAAAAGGAAACGAGGAGGTTGACATTTTAGCGAAAAATGCAAGTATAAATGGGCCAATAGTTGATGTAAAACCCATGTTATTTTGAAGTATTGAATAAATACAATTTTATTTGTTATAAAATTTGGAATGAATATTTTGACGAACATGCTAAGGTAAAAGGTATTTGGTACAGAACCATGAAATGTGAACCTCCTCGTATACCATGGTTTACGAATGTTGAAATTGGCAAAAGTTTTGTAGTGACTGCACATAGATTAAGATCTGGACACATACCATTGAATAAGTTTGGCTTCTTAATGAAGGAAACTAGCAGCCCAAACTGCGATCAATGCGGAATTGTAGAAGATGTCCACCACATATTGATGGAATGTGTCCGATATAAAAAGGAAAGAGAAATATTAATGCGGGAATTAAAACTTAATATTTGGGATATAGGTGTGTTTCATACAATCTTATCCAAACCTTACTGTAAGGATGCTCTAAAAGTATACAAATTCATGAGCAATTTAAAGATAACGTACCTAATGTTTCTCTTTCTGTGAGGTAAACTATTAATTTTTGGTTACGATGAGGCTGGCATAATCTTTTTGATTCAAAGCCTCTAAATAATTATAGATTTAAAAAAAATTAAAAATAATAATAATATAAATACATACGCTCTCACGCCTGTAATCCCCGAAGGCATAGGCAGAGGTGTAAACCAGTACACCCACATTTCGCAGAGCTTATCTCCGTCCCACGAAGTGATAGGGGACGAGTCTATCGCCATACCGGGTACAAATTCCAGACTCCGGGCTGATACTGAGCATTTCGTAATAGAAAAACCCAATACACTTTACCCAACCCGGGGATCGAACCAGAGACCTCAGCGTAAGCTCAATCGTAACGCGTACGCATTACAACTGCGCCACCGAGGCAGTCGATTCAATAATATCAGGGCTGTTATAACTGTACCACTACTGGGCACGTGTCGCATATACTTAGACCTTAGTTCACTATGCTGGCCTAATGTACACTTCGCATCCCTTCGAAATTCTTATTTGTAGAATTAGTTTCCCGACAAAACAGACGATCAACACTGAATAAAATCAACTTGTAAAATATGTTTTGGTCCGTCCCACTCCTCACTAAGCTATAGAAACACTATGAAAATACCATTAGAAACAAAATAAAAAGGAGGTATAAACAAAATGACAAGTTCATTATATTGATAGGTATTGAAGTATTTTGTTTGAAACAATTAAATGTTCGCTACGGTTTATCAAAGTGTATCCTGTACTATTTTAGGATACAATTTGAATAATTAATGGTGACTTTAATGTGTTTATTTCGACTTCATGTTACGTTCATGAAAGTTGGTAAAGCTTTGACGGGATTGTAGAAAGTGTATGTGTGTGAATTTAAATACTTACACACTCATGCCTGAATTCCCGAAGAGGTAGGCAGAGGTGTACCTAGAATATTTTTTCGTCCGATAACGTGGTAGAGGGGGGATTCTATCGTCATACCGGGCACAATTCCATACTCCGGACTGATACTAAGAAGTGTCCACACACTACTACATATCTACTTAAATTTCATGAAGGACAAGTATATTGGTACCCTTCCTTCCCCTTCCATCTGCCCTTATCCCACTCGCAGTGGGGTCGCAACATGCTTTTTAACACATGTTACAGAAAGATTTGGTTTGTAGTTATTATGACGGTCCGCCTGCCAGACGTCAACCCCTCTGGAGAGAAAACACCCAGATCCGAAACAAATATTTGTGGATAGCACAAACATTTTATCTCGGTAAGGGAATCGAATCCACGGCCAAGAGGCCGTGCAAGCAAGAGCTTCACAGCCGACTATTCGCCCACTGCGCCACGGGGGCTGAGAGTTATATTGGTACACTGTAGTAATCCTATAATAACCTGTACCTAAATTACTCCTTGTTATATTTTAAATTTATTTAGGTTGGAGGGGCTTTTGGCCTTTGGAAATCTCACTCATTGTACAAAACACAATAGCAGACTACTTTACATTGGTTTTCTGTGAAACAGTGGTACTGACCTGGTCGACACGGGCCATTCAGACTGTAGACAGAACTGTCCACATATACTCTACTCACGGCTCCATCCGTACAGTCTTTTTCGGGATAAAAAGTAGCCTATAACCGTCTCCAGGGTCCCATCTGTCACCTGTACCAAAATTCATCAAAATCGGTTCAGCGATTTATGCGAGAAAGCGTAACAAATGAACAAAGTTTCACATTTATAATATTAGTTAGGATGTTAGTAAATTGGGATGATTGTGAGTTTGGAAATTTGGATGATTGTTTATCAATAACGATATAACCGCTGAATGGATTTGAATGAAATTGGCACATACTTACCTAATAATATATGTAATGTATGTGTAATGTCGCGTAAACCTAAGAAATCACTGTACTTACCTAGAACATTATCAGCATTAAGACATATAATACCAAATAGAAAGAAACAAGACAGAAATAAAGAAATGTTTATTGCCAAAATTAGATTATAACAGCTAACTTAAAAATAAACAGTACAGACAAAAAAATGGCAAAAGGGCATGCCTCACTTAAACCTACTTAAGTACCGTCAAATCTGACACGAGAAGTTAGGAAGGTATTGATCCGTGATAACGTCAGACAGAAAGAAAGTAAAATAGTTTCATCTCGCTCAAACTAGTATATCTATACGTTATCACTACGCAATCTACACCTCAATTATCATCACCAATCCCGAACTTAATCACCACGGATAAAGGATAATTAAAATGTTTAAGATATGAGACGCCGCTAATTGCCACGTAATTCGTAGACTGGTTGAATACACGTATAACTCTACTCATCTAAAGTGACGCTCATAGGCACTGAATTCTGAACCTTACTGCTTACAAAATTAAGTGGTACAAGGATTGAGGGAGCGGATCAACGTAGTTCCAAACAACTATAATATCGTTATAGTGAAATTGACATAAGAGTGGCGATTGAAGGCGATCAAAGGCGGCATGAGAATTTCAATAAAACAGATTGACTAATAATGAACACGAGTGGATAATCGGGCCGAACTGTCGTGAGAACTTCGGACCGTTAACTGAGAATTTTACAACTTTGATGGGAGCCATGAAGTCAGCGGACAAATAGAATCTAAAGTGAAGTCTGTTAAAGCGCTCATAGTCATTGCACTGATGCTCTTATAGCCAGTTGCATTCACTAATCGGTGAACGATTAGCTAATTAAGCAACCCTTGGCTTGCTCAGTCTATGGATGGGTGACCGCGTAGTGGTATTTCAACTGAGCGTCTCTTCCCGACTTCGGTCCCGGCTTTTATCAACTGACAGTAGTCGTTGAGCCAAGAAAAGCCTTCGAGAGGTTTAAAAAACATGGACACTAAGTTAGTCACTAACCATCCTAAGTGTGTAATATAATATTATAAATGCGAAAGTGAGTTTTTTTATTGTTTGTCACTTTCACGCCTAAATCACTGAACCGATTTTGATGAGTTTTGGTACAGAGATAGGTATCCCTGAAAAGGCCTATCACGCAGGCGGCGCCGCGAGCAAAAGCTAGTAAGTAAATAAGTTTAGTGGTATGAGATATACCACGACATGATTTAGGATCGTCGTGCAAGTCGGCCTAAATGATCATTCCGATATAAACAAAAATATAACTAAAGTTTCATAGCCCAACATTTAACTGCGACTTTTACAGCAGACACACTCAAAAGAAATCCACCTATTTCGGATTCGTCACGCAATTTGTCAATCAATTCGGCGTCACCGCTTCACAGATCATCTCGACTCCATTATTGTGTCAATTTGTAAGAAAAACACATTTCTCAGAACGCCCGCTCGCATATTAATTCCTATAAAATTAATTGCGATGACAAATCCATTAATACAAATTGCCCAAGACCGGTCGCGTAGTGAGCTTTTAACATTTGAACTCGGTTCAAAGTTTCAACTTAAGTTCACGTAATGATTCAATACTTTCTCGGTTTTATTTTTAAAACAGGTATTACATGGTATTGTAACTGCTTTGACGAGTGACATTTGAAAAAAATGAGTTTTCTATAAAAATATTTGACATGTAAATGTTGGTAATCCAAAACTTGATTTTTTTAGTGTCGTGGAATATGCGAGAATATTTTGCGTAGTTTTTTAAACATGTCATAAATTCCTGTACCTGAAGAGGCAGGTAGAGGTGCAACTAAATCCATGATTTTGTATGATAAATACTCATTTCGATTGTTCGCAACCTGGGCATCGAGTCCAGGTATCCTGCCACTAGAACTAGAAGTTGATTTCAATGTAGGTAATAAAAACATCATGCATTACATCTGTAGGTGTATCATAATATCTTATCGTTGATTATCACAGACATAAATCTAAATAGATATCGCAATTATATCTACTTCGCGTGCCAAGTTGAAGCATGAGATCTTCGAGCACATGTAATCTGATTTAGTCTGCACTCGACGATAATACAGTAAGACATTAGCTGAATACACGAAAATACCGTTCATGCCGGGAAATTAGTAAAAACTTCAATAAAGTATTCCAATAGTATTTTTCGTTATTAAATTGTTAATGTCACAGGTATTAAAAATTTGACACGCTTAGTTTTATACAGATTGGAGTACTTGCGATTATTTGCAACTGTACCATACAAACTGGGATCGCCAAACCAGGATACAAAACCCTAATTACATATGACTGATATCTACCACTTACCTTGGGACTCGGAGTTCGAATCTTGAGTAGGTCACACAGTTGTCCGTCAGTATTTTCTATTGAGTATCCCCCAGGGAGGAGTCCAAACTTATAGTAAACTAGGGAAATCTACATAAGTGTGTATGTTAATGCTAGTCTTGTCCAGCGAGCCCAGCGCCAACTCGGCTACCGCGTGGCGACCACCTGAGGTTCTCCGCTACACTTCTACTGGATTAAAGTTTATCCCGAACCAAATATGTGTTTATATCCTGCATCGGTGTTTCCCGAGCGTTATAACCTGTCCTTCTTTAAGCGAGGCTTAAGAGTTTTCCTTCAACGGTAGGCAGCCGCTTGGCATTGCTGAGGTCTTTGGGATGCGGTAACCACTTACCATCAGGTACTTACCGTCTGCTCGTCTGCCTATCTAGGCAATAAAAAATATATCACCATCACTACTATCACTATTAAAGCAAAGGTCCCCAAGGCACCAAACCGCGTTTAAACAACCGAAATTCGCGCGTGATATGCACCACTGCTTTACACGACCGGGACCGATGACGTATGGTCCATCTCGTGCATTTGCCGAACGCGAAGTCACCGCTCGGCCGATTAAAAAGTAAACAAATATGAGGGTAATCGATCACAATTGGAATAATGATTACCGCCAGATAAACAATAATTTCTATTCCGAACAATAAATTTAATGTATACTACTAGACAAGCTGCGCGGTACATAGAAATGCTACCACTAAGTTGCGGTCAACTGACCATAACTCAATATTACCATCTCGCTTACTTTGAGTTAAAACCCCTATCGTGCTTCCTGTCTGTGAGCTGTAAAACTCCCGCGTTACGTGACGCAATTTTACTTCTAAACAGCCCGTCTAGTATAGTATAATTAGTCTTTAATTCCGTACAATGATTTAGAAAGAAAGAAACGTTTATTGCCATCACGAAAACATGCAACATAATAAAGGTGATGTACAATTTCAATAATAAATAAATAATTAACCTAGCAAGTTGCAAGTTCTCACGATGACAATAGGTGGCATGCTCAGCATAATGCCACCTATTACCACAACAAGGTGATAGGTCCCTCGTATGCGAGGCCGTCTGGGTTAGTATCACCGCTTTGTCTATTTCTGCCGCCAAGCAGCAGTGTGTAAACACTGTTGTGTTCCGGTTTGAAGGACATTGAAGCTAGTGGGCATTATGAGACTAATCATCTCATGTATCGGGATGACGAGCGCAGTCCATGCAGTACTTTGTAATTCAGTGTTCTGATTGATGTTGCTTCTGTTGATGGGCTGGCGTGACGCTTACCATCAGGCGAGCGTCCTGCTCTATTGCTCTATTCTATTTCTTCACTAAACCTAATTAAAAATGACTGTTTTTCAGTAGCCACCTAATTTATACACACACTACATATTTAGGTCTATGGCAGTGTTGACAGTAGTGTTCTAAAGCTATTAGTGTTTATTTATGAATTCACATAAGGATATTAAGAGTTTTAATAAATCTTTGTCATGCTGGTTGGAATAAATGTCACCTCTTAGTTCAAGGTCCGGCAACCGTTTGGCAGGCCAAGAATAATTGTGATGATAAATTGTTGTACGAGTATTTTAAAATTCGCATCGAAAATATACCAATAAATATTTTTATACATTGCGATCTAACATAGAGAGATAGAGTTTTTTTTTATTAGCTTGAATGACGAGAGGAGCACGTCGCTCGCCTGATGGTAAGCGCCACGCCTGCTCATAAGCAGAAGCAACGCCACACAGAACTTTACGTAACAAAGCACTGCATGACACTGGACTGCGCTCGTCACCCCGAGGCATAAGGTGTTAAGTCTCATAATGCCCAGTAATTTCACTGGTTTCAATGTCCTTCAAACCGAAACACAACAGTACTTACACACTGTTGCTTGGCGGCAGAAATAAACAATACACAAGAGTGATAGATAATGCCAAAAGAATACACTCACGCACCTACATACATATACCTCGAAACAAATTCACATACCTCCTCCTACAGTTGGGTAAAACGGACACGCTAACAACATTTCTGAGCACATAAACATCTAACTTTTAAATCGTTTAGAAGAGTTGATTTTGGATATAAAAATAATACTGAAATCCAGAATTATTGGCATTTTACCATCATTGTTTTTTATAAGCCGATGAACCTTGATAAAAGTGTGCCACTGTTCAAACCAGCGCATAAAATGTAATGTCACTGCGAAACAACGAATTAATGAATACTTTAAATTTTCTATTGCTTAGGGCTGTCACACCTATATCGAATAAAGGTGGGTAAGGTATATTTTTAGATAAGTATTTGAATTGATAGTACACAGGTGTCAGCTAATATATTGCTTTTAAATTATATGTATTTTTATTAGTTTCACCTTTATTGGCCAGGACATTTCTTTGTCCTTAAGTGAGCCATTTGCTTGCCTTTTAATTTTGTGTAGGTACTTACATATTATAAAGAGGGCATAACCTACATACACCTAACCTAGATATCCTTTTTCGTACTATTTCTAACCTACTTAATAATGGGTTTCAAGTTCTAAACCTACTTAATAATGGGTTTCAAGTTCTAGGCTCTAAAATAGTGATTTTATGACCAATAAATTACTTAAGCTGAGTCATATATAGATTTGGTGGGAAGTTGCCAGCTTCCCACAAAATTGTTTACCAGAATTGACTTTAGTGAAAAAAAATGCAACAACCCTAAAACTTTGAATGACAAAAAAACGATACACAGCACATGTGCAATTAAGTAGAATTTTGTATCAATAACTACAGAATGAATAGTGCGTGGTGAATATTTTATTGGTGGGTTGGCAGACGTCATTATTATTTATAACATTGCCGTTTATGTTAACTGTTTATGTTGTTAAGTTTTCAGAATATTTTTGGAAAGTGTCAATGTCTTTCATTCGGTTGCTTTCTGTTTAAAAATATGTTTTTTTCTGTCTGGGATTGAAATATTAAATGTGGGTAGTATTTTATTAATATTGAAAAAATAAAAATGTCTAAACTACAGCTAATTATTCTATAAATAATTTTCCTAATCGTATTATAAATAGATGCAATAGGAGTGTAAGTAGAGCACCAACATCTTAGGCTCAAAATCAACCTCACCTGCACGTGGCAAACTCTGTTAAAAATGGCGAGACTATCAAGTCTTATACTTACTACTTACTGTCTGACTGTCTTACTGTCTTCTACGTACTGTCTTACGATTCGCGTTGCGATCATCCCGTTGCGGGTTGTGGGGGTCAGACAGTCAGACAGCGCGGTGCGGCAGGCCACTCCATACCGTCAAATCTATAGTATGGAAAGCGGACCCTGGAATTAAGCCAAGTTAGCGCCAGGCTGACAGAAAAATATAAATGGCCGGTCATTTTGACATATATATGGTTGTATAAAATGTTCTTATTTTTGAATTACTAAAAGTTCTCATTATAAGATACTAGCAATGCATTAGAAATCATGTAAATAATATATTGAAATTAAATTATAAATATAGAATACAGTATGACAAAATCTATCTTCCATAAAATAATCAGAGGGGCTAGCACGGAAAACTGTCGGAATCGTAATGTAAAGGTATCGAGGGCTTGATAGATAATTCCATATATATCATTGGTCTATATTCCATAAATATTAGTTTCTTTTACGTACGATAGAGGCGCTGTACCAAAATCTCATAGAAATTGTTGTCGATGACAGCTCGAATAATTTTTCGCAAGTTTTCCGTGCTAGCCCCTCTGGTATTATATCAGACGCGTTATTGGATATTGCCAGAACTACCCGATTTTGAACTCTCCTACAACATTTGAATGATAAACACATCTAAACCCATTCGCACATCTCGACCAAAGATGGCCACGGTTTTTATACATTAATTTTAATGTTTAGAAATCTTACATAGTTGTGCAATCTACATGTCATGCGTCAATTAAATTCTATAGGTGTTTTTAAGACCAATTAGTAGAAAGTTCCCGTTGCTTGACAAACAAGTCGATTGGAATCACCGGCTTTATGTCGTATTCGTGATGTACCAATAGAATATTGAATCTTCTACGGATACATATGTTATGGTATTTCCCGGTATTATTGGAGTTTTATTCATATAAAACACCATCAAAATAAATAACAGAGTTTCTTGCGCGTGAAATTTTTGATGAAGTTGCAAAATAACGATACTGGTGAAGTTCTCATCATCTATTAGATAATAAAATCGCATCTGTATTCATCAACTTATTAATATAATAATACTAGCCCTGAATTATACACGTGCCACTGCTGGGCACGGGCCTCCTCTACTGAATGAGAGGGGTTAGGCCTTAGTCCACCACGCTGGCCTAATGCGGGTTGGCAGACTTTACATAACTTCGAAATTCTTATGAAAAACTTCTCAGGTATGCAGGTTTCCTCACGATATTTCCTTCACCGTTAAAGCGAGTGATAATTAACAATTAATACACACATAACTCAGAAAAGTCAGAGGTGTATGCACTTGGGGCCGGTTTGGAAACCTGCGACTTTCGTCCACGCCCGCCAATAAACAGAAACAACACCAAACAGAAGTTTGAATTACAAAGCACTGCCAATGCCATATTGACTGCGCTCGTCACCCCGAGACATAAGATGTTAAGTCTCATAATGCCCAGTAATTTCACCGGCTTCAATGTCCTTCAAACCAGAACACAACAGTGCTCACACACTGCTACTTGGCGGCAAAAATAAACAAAGTGGTGGTACCAACCCAGACGGCCTCTCGCGCATGTGAGACCTACCACCTTGTAAATAATGTAATTTTTGATGCATGTGATGATAAAAACTTGTACTTCTAAAGGAATGAAATGTTTTGAGAGATATAAAAGCCAGATTTCAATTTACTTGCGAGTTTGCTAGTTGCTAGTGTAATTTAGAGATACTGTATCAAGTAAATAGAACTTACAATGCACAGCGCGGCAGAGCTACGCTATCGCGACTCTTTTGTCTTTCAAATTATTTAAATAGAGAACAATGCTCGAACAGTTTGTGTTTTGTTTATTCGTAGACATCTATTGTTGCAGTCACTTACCGGAAAATTACACGGCAGAACATTACATACCTTAATACATGAGATATGTACAATTCTATTGTGCCTCCCGAACGCATTGTCCTATTGGACGAGACGATTTGAACTGTCAATTACGCAGCGACAAAACCATCAGACCGTGTCGCACCAGCGAATGTAAAAGTACCGCCAGTGTCTTCAATTTCAGCAATTACTATTGTTCTTTTATCGCCAATCTGTGGCATGAGACATACTGGCCGCTACAATTGCCGTTTTGCGCGTCCTATATGAGATTAAAAAAAAATATCGCACGTATTGTGAGGTATTTGGGTAACGTTTGAATTTGGAATGCGTAAATGTTATAGTTGTTTGCGAGTGGCCAGTCGCCAGGCGTCACGGTTTGGTTCTTGCGTGTTGCTTCACATTTCTGTCCGAGGTTGCAAAAGCTGTCGTAGATAATGTACTGTGATGATTACACTGATATGTGTAACGGAGTCTCTTTACGTGACGTGACTCCGTATTGAACAATCTTTTTTTTAGTTTCCTCATAGTTTTTACGGCTAGTCGTTAGTGTGCGTAGAGCAATTATTGCCGACATTTTAATATTTATTGATGATAATATAGACTTTTGTGAGTTCCGAGAATTAAATGGTTATGTGTGCTATTCTTTTATTGCTCTAATTGTTACTATAACTGAAATACTTAGATTTCGAACGGTTCTTAGGATAAATTTGAAAAAATAACACATAAATATAATTTAACAATAAAAATATTATTATGTTGAAGTAAGAAATAAAACATTGGCAACCAAAAAAATGTATCTTTAAAAAAACAAGATCTTTTCGAATGTCAAATGTAGAGTATTTTGGCGGTTTTCTTAATAATTCCGACGGTTGATCTCTTATTTTAATTATTTCCTAAACTTGTTAGATATATATTTGTATAGATATATTTGTTGTTTAAATTGGGTGTAGATTTACACAATAAACATTGACAGTGATGAACAGTGTATTGAAACATTGAAAATGAATTAGGTAATTTTTGACCAAATGTATTGATCTACCTTGGTCATTCGATCCGCTTGGAGAAAATCGTCTATAAAGCGTCGTACTGAAAGGAATTGACACCAAAACTCCAACAAAACTTTGATATCGCCCACACCGGTGTTTCATCGTCATTGGCCATATGCATAAATAATGTGAAGCCATAATTAAACAAAAATAAAATGTCAAATGTGAGTTGCAATCAAGACTGGCCACAAATAAATAAGGTTTCATTTAAAATTACAAAAAAAGAACTTTGATTTCGATACTGTAATTGCACTGTCAAACTCAATTTGGTAGTCAATATAATATCCTACGGCTTTG
The DNA here is from genome assembly GCA_905332985.1 of Mimas tiliae. Classification (NCBI taxonomy): domain Eukaryota; kingdom Metazoa; phylum Arthropoda; class Insecta; order Lepidoptera; family Sphingidae; genus Mimas; species Mimas tiliae. The sequence goes on from HG995254.1 coordinate 4,886,966, forward strand.
TAACATCCGAACGACGACGTATAGAGGAAAGAATTTGTCAAAAAAGTGGCGTCATCGGCCCGGAGCGAGAGTGCCATGTTATTATGCAAATCTCTTTGACTCTCGGAGGATTGGGTGGACGAAAGTGGGAGGGCTACATGGGTATGTTAGATTTTTTAAGTAAATTATTTCTTTAAGTAATCTCTTTGGACATAGGTGTGAGTATGGTACAGGATACTTGCTAATTTAAAAGCGTTTTTTATAAGCAGGCATTTTATTTGACAAATTTAATGATATCATTTAATTCAAAATATAGATAGTGAATATAAAGGAAAGCTTAAGACGTGTGGAGGAGAGACGTAGCTAAAACTACAAGTGTTAAAAATCAGTCAAATAATATTTTTTTTATACTTTAATGTCTAAAATAATCTGTAAGTACATTTAAATTATGAATGCGCCATTTTTTGCCACACGATGTAAAATTATCTTCTTCTTAATCACATCACTCTTGACAGAGTGGTTGTGGACATCATGTAGTAGTGGTATGGGCTGGCTCACCTCACGAAGTCTCGCCATCTTTCCCGGTTGCTATTCATTCTGTTACACATATGCAAGGGACCACCAATGGCTGATTTAATTTGGTCGGTCCATAGCATGGGCGATCTTCCTCAGGGCCTAGGGCCCTCTACTCTGGCTTGGAAGACCAGCCGTTGTATAGAGCCGCCATCTCGTTTTGACACGTGCCCGAAAAATTTGAAAATACGAGATTGAATCAAAACAAAAATTATAATAAACTGTAATAGTTTAAAATGTATCCAATAAGCAATTAATGCCAAAATGAAACGTCTAAAGTTCTCTAACTGTTATGATGTCATTAATTTCCTAATCTGTTAAAAGTAATTAACTGACATGTAACCATGTAAACCAAACTTAACCCAGCTTCAAGGGCGGTGACGGAATGTCAAAAAATCTCTCGAAAAGCGTCTAGCGCAGTTTCAATACTAAATCATTGGTGTCGGCTGGCGTCCGGCCGCGGGACAAATGGCGATATTCTCAGAAAACACATATTATATTATCATTGTATCAGTGAGTCACAATGTTACTATGCTGAATGAGTTTGATGGAGTTTGGTGACTTACCATAATATCTGAAGAATTATGGACGCGTTGCCGACCTTAGAAAAAGGGATGCCTATCGCCATACCGGACACAATTCCAGACTCCGGGTTGATACTGAGCATTTCGCAATAGAAAAACCCAATATCCCTTTTATCCGAACCCGAGACCTCAGCACAGTCGTACCGCGTACGCATTACAACTGCGCCACCGAGGCAGTAAATATTCTAAACTAACATTTAGGCCATAAACACACACATACACATAATGTAATGTGTATTCTTCAAAGACAAGTATTATTCATACGCGGTGTAGTATATCATCTTTATAAAGTTTTTGTAAGTGTTTTCTCATAATAATTCGACATCCTGTTATCTATCATAACCAATCTCTAATTATTAACCAACCTGTAATAAAAGTGGTAATAATATCAAATCTTACAACATCAACAGGTGCGCAGTTAGATTTATGTTTTTACATTTCAGAAAGTGTCAATGTAACTATAATTAAATAAAATGTCTTCGCCGATTTCACTTATTGATCCAGTGCACGTAAAAATGGCGAAGCATAATCTCACGCGTTTATTCCTGAAGGGGTAGGCGAAGGAGCAACTATGCTGCACCCACGTTTCGCTAAGATTATTTCCGTCCAATGATGTGATAGGGGGCGACCCCACCGCCACAAATTCCAATTCCGGGCAAATAATGTATAATTTTTCGAATTATAAACTCAAACACAATTTGTAATTGATTGACTTGGGAATTGAACTTATGAGTTCTCAGCCTCAATACGATACTACTAGCCCCATTGGATAAGCCGAAAACCGAAGGATGTTTGTTTTATTTTGTACTGGCTTTTGCGGCTCCGCCCGCGTGAATATCATTTCCGGGATGAAAAGTAGCCTATAACGGACTTCAGAGTCCCGTCTATCACTGTACCAAAGTTTATCAAAATCGGTTCAGCGATTTAGCCGTGAAAGTGTAACAAACAAATTCACCTTCGCATTTATACTATTAGTTAAGAGTTTATGTATCCGCCAAATATAGACCAACTGGGATGATTATTTTTGGGTTTATATCGATCGAAATCTCATTTAAATTTGAAGAAAAAATTATCCGTTAAGGGGGAAATCGGTGACGCAATATTAAAACTCCAATATTTATGCACCGATTTCGATGATTGTATAACTAAGAAAATATATACAGACGAATGGAGAACCTTTGTGTTATGTGTTGGTTAAAAATAGTAACATAAAAACATTCTAAGAAAAACAAAACCGACTCAAAATTTTCAAAATAAAATTGGACAATTTTGAGTCGGTCGTATCAGTCACTGAACATTAAACAACAATAGCACCAACTCAAAACTGTTTACATTCATGTTTTCATTTATTTGGTTCTATATCTCGCTAATCTCAAACAGATGTGACAAGGTGGTAGGTCCCTCGTTTGCGAGAGACCGGCTGGGTTGGTACCACCGCTTTGTCTATTTCTGCCGCCAAGCAACAGTGTGTAAGCACTGTTGTGTTCCGGTGTGAAGGACATTGAAGCCAGTGTAATTACTGGGCATTATGAGACTTAACACCTTATGTCTCGGGGTGACGAGCGCAGTCCAGTGTCATGCAGAGCTTTATTTAAAGTTCTGTGTGGCGTTGCTTCTGTTTATGAGCAGGCGTGGCGCTTACCATCAGGCGAGCGACCTGCTCGTCTCGTCATTCAATGTAATAAAAAAAAAAGAAGATGTTTGAGAACTTCGCGCTTAACATAAGGCATCGAGAAAATGTTGTCGACTCGTTTTTCTTTTAGCGTTTGCGCGCGATATCTCGTGGGGTCATGCTAAGCGGGCTGAAAACATTTAATCTCCGCGTGGGTTATGATTCGTATATGCTTTATTTATATTAACATTTTTTTGGCTAATTAATTCATGAACCCTGTTGTTTAGAACGCTCCATTTGGTACATTATGATCATTCGCAATTGACCTTTTACTCGTGTAAATACGTTACACTAATGCGAGTTAATTTACCCCACAAAAAGTAATACTTATTTGCTTTTTGTCGAGAACATAAGACACTAGCGATTCACAAAATAAATCGCGTTATTATCGTATAGTACGAGACCGAAGTGCTTAACGCGTGCATTTTAAAAGGAGATTTTGAATTCGACCCGTATGTATGTAAATTTGATCGCGATTTCTCACAAAATTATTCATTAGTTGGAATCACCAGACGAGCAACCGTCATTCCTAATTCCGGGGTAGCAATATTCTGTCTTGCCCCGCTATAAGAAAAATGGTCGCTCGCTGAATGGTAAGTAACCTGTAAATAAACAACACCAATGCTACACAGACCTTTGAATTACAAAGTATTACATGTCATTTACAAGGTGGTAGGTCACTCGTATGCGAGAGGCCGGCTGAGTTGGTACCACCGCTTTGTCTATTTCTGCCGCCAAGCAACAGTGTGTAAGCACTGTTGTGTCCCGGTTTGAAGCACATTGGTGCCAGTGAAATTACTAGGCATTATAAGACTTAACACCTTATGTCTCGGGGTGACGAGCGCAGTCCAGTGTCATGCAGTGCTTTGTTACGTAAAGTTCTGTGTGGCGTTGCTTCTGTTTATAAGCAGGCGTGGCGCTTACCATCAGGCGAGCGACCTGCTTGTCTCGTCATTCAAGCTAATAAAAAAAAACATTTCACTACGCTTGTCACCCCAAGACTTACCTTAGCTGGATAACACCCAGTAATGTCAGTGGTTTCAATATCCTTCAAACCGAAACGCAACAGTGGGTATACACTGCTGCATGGCAGACAAAATGGTGACCTACCTACTAGTAAGTTCTGTTGGCAGCAAATTATAATATTATTCTGGACTAGCTTTTGCTCGCGGCTCCGCCCGTGCTTGTCATTTTCCGGGATCTAAAAGTACCCAAGTAGCCTAAGTTACTCCTTATTACATCAGCTATCTGCCAGTGAAAGTCCCGTCAAAATCGGTCCAGCTGTTCCATAGATTAGCTGGAACAAACAGACAGACAGACAGACAACAATTGTAAAAAATGTTATTTTGAATAAAAATGAATCATGCATATGAAAATATTCATATGCATGTAGTAAAAAGCGGTTATTTTAATATTACAAACAGACACTTCAATTTTATTTATTTGTATGTATAGATTGGATCGAAGTTATCCGTTAAAGTTAAAATGAAAAGTACGTTGTTTTGCAATGATATAAATTTCAATCAACATATCCCGATGGCGAAAAATATTTATGAACTATTTAAACAATTAAAAATGATTGATCTTTATGGCGATCTATTAGTACATTCTTTCGATCACTTTCGATATCGGTTATTCGAATTTCGTTAGAGATCAATTATTTTAATTATTATCAATATCTGGTCAGATACTAATTGACTTCGTATACATGTCAACAGCCGATATTTCGATAGAAAAAAACAATTTTAGAGAAGCCACTTTATTAAAAATCTAGCACCTTTGATAATTTTGTACGAAAAAAATAGCCGATGGCAAATTATTAATCGAATATTTCTTAACTGATGTTGAAAATAAAATAGAATTATAATTAAATAATAATTAATGGCACGGGAATTGTCATTAATGCAAAAGCACATTAAAGTTTATTATGCGATTTAAAAAATATAGGAAATTCGACTTGTCATCTGTCACTTGAAGTTTTTTTAAGAAGACAAGAAACATATTTTGCTTAAATGTTCGAAGTGCATACCTACATAACCTGCGTTATTTAACTGATTATATTACAAAATCTATTGAATAACATTGATGTCATAGATAAGTTATACCCTATTTTTATAGGGATCATATAGTGAGTACTTAAAATTCCAGTATAGGTAATTATGTCTTGAAGTTTTGAAGTTATATTGTTTTAAAACTTTTGCTTCTTTGTATTTTTATGTCTTCACTTTTTTATAATAGATTAATCTTAGTTTAAGGTAGTCTAACATGTGATTATATTTGTGATTTTATCTGTAAAAGCTATGAATAATTACGTTTAATGTAAAAGCTGTGTGAGTGAGAAGAAGCGATTAAGCAGGCAAGCATAATTCTGCCGATCTACGATAGATACAGTGTCTATAGTTGGTCGACACAATTCTTGGATTGCGCTACACTTACCTACCATCAGCAGGCCAATTCTCGTAATTTTAAATGTTCTAAATACCATTCCGATCTAGTATCAGCGTCAAGAAAGTTGCAAATGGCATTCTCTTAAACCAATCATCAACGTCAAATGCACCTAACATTAGCAGTAGCATTATACCGTTTTGTCTTCAGTCAACTTTTATTCTATATTCAATCTCGTTTCGATTTATGTTCACATTGACGTTGATTATTGGTTTAAGAGAATTTGCAACTTTCTTGACGCTGAGACTAGATCGGAATGATATTTTGAACATTTAAAATTACGAGAATTGGCCTGCAGGTGTAGCGTAGTCACTTTACCGAACCAGGATAAAAAAGGCTCTTTTTTATGTTTGCAATATTGTGAATAATAAATAAATAATACAAGACAAAGAACCCTCTTTTCGAAGTCGGTTGAAAAATGACACGGGGCCCACCCACCCCCGGATCTTGGACCGCTCCGTCCCGCGATGGTGACCGCTAGTCGCAGTGTGCTGTGACCGTTCCGGCGGACGATCGCTGAATAATTCATATCTGCACTTAATTAAATGTCTTGGCCGCGTAAAAACCGCTGGCACCTTCCTGTGGGATTTGTGAAAGGTCTGCATGATTTAGTGATAGTAAAAAGTTGGGCCAACGACATTCAGGGCCTTACTTATAAACGTCACTTACGCATTGATTAGTTAAACACTCTTATGTCTTTCTCTGTCAACGCTATTTATAAATTGGCTAGAAAGGGACGAAAACAGTGTTTAACTAATTAGTCCTTAAAAAGATTATAAATAAAAGGCACTCAAATTACAACGGTTTAAACTATTATTTAAATTGTTTATTTACATTCAAACAATAATAATAAATACACCCAACAGTCACACATATAGTTTGACCCCAGACTAGGTTAACCTGTATCGTGGGTATCAGGAACTACGAGGGACTTGCGGTCCCACAACACCTAGACCTAAAACAAACATTTGTGGATCACACAAACATTTGTCTACGTGCGGGAACTCGGTAAATTTTTTGATCGATTTGAGATTTGAAAAAACGTAAATTGATTTAATCAAGTGTCGTATTAACAAAAATAATGTCATAATACGCAGTAATTAATACTAAATATACAGTGATTTTTTTATTCAACTAAAAATAATTTAATCAATTAATGTCGTGTTAGCAAAAACATCTCTAAATTAATGGAATTATGAAGTAATTATGCTAAATACAGGGTGATGTTACTGAGGCGTAGAAGTTGTAAATGTCAAGTACACTACAGTAATGCTTCCTATGTAATTGCTTTATGTTCGTTTTAGCTGGTCTAATGATAATCATTGGTTGTGCATTTTAGATTTTGACCCTGGTGTAAAATAAAAATATGTTATTCGTGATTTGTGGCGGAATTAACTCGTTTAAAATCTCATGTCTTTTGTCACAGCCTCCGTGGCGTAGTAGGCGAGTAGCCGGTTGTGAAGCGACAGGCCGCGGGTTCAATTCCGGCACCGAGAATATTTTTTTGTGTGATCTACAAATATTTGTTCCGAGTCTGGGTGTTTTCTCCCTAGTGGGGTTGACGTCAGGCAGGCGGCCGGTCGTAAAAACTCCAAGCCAAATCTTTCTGTAATATGTGTTAAAATCATGTTGCGCCGGCCCCACTATGAGTGGGATAAGGGCAGGTGAAATAAGAAGAAGATGTCTCATGTCTTTTATGCAAATTGTGACATTATGCTTTTTTAAACTTACAATCAAGGTGAGCCAGTGACAGAGGACTAGGTGGTAATTCAAATTCAAATTATTTATTGAATCCATAAAATGTTATACGTCATTTAGATTCAGTAAAATTTTAACTCTACCGCCAGTTCGGAACGCTGTTTCGCTAGAGAAGAACAGACAAGAAACTCTAACGTTGCTCTTTTCAAAACTGATTCAAAATATTGATATTACATTAAAACAAGCGGCTCAGTTTATGCCAAGAGGAACATTATAACACAAAATAATGATTATTGAGCATGATTCCCATGACCACTATGAATAAACTAATAAATATTATAAAAAATAATAAAATAAATTAATAATTCCCACGTATGCCAGAGGCCGTTGGGGTTCCTTCCTACCACCACCTTGTCTATTTCCGCCGCCAAGGAACAGTGTGTAAGGACTGTTGTGTTTTGGTTTAAAGGACATGGAGCCCAGTGAAATTACTGGATATTATAAGACTCAATATATTATGTCTCGGTATGACGAGCGCAGTCCAATGCCATTTGCTTTGTAATTCAAAGTTTCGTGCAGTGTTGCTTCTTATTATGGGTAGGCGTAGCGCTTGCCATCAGGCGAGTGACTTGCTCGTTTCGTCATTCAGGATAATCATAGTGATGTTGTAGTAAATAGTGGTATTTCAATGCACGATAATAAACAATAATTATTATAAACCCAACACATAAAAATGCAATAAAAAAAATTATAACCTAAAAAATTTAATCGTTCACCTAAATTAATGTTGCTCTAATTAGTGTCAACATTTAAAGTTAGAAGACTAATAATTACCAACGTGGATTACGAGTTCAACTATAATCTTTTGCAATTTTCTCTTAATCGCTCGAGATTTACCTTGACCACTATAATTAGAACTCAATACTTTATGCGGAGCGATTACTGACGTGGTTTATGGTCGCTGGTTGTAAATGGTACCCCGAGACATTTGGACTTATGTGATAATTCTAGGGCGAGTTGAAGAAATTTGATAATTCGCGGTTAGGGGAAACGATCGTTTTAATCATAAGTTGGGTCGCATTGTTAGTGAATCACCTATGGAACAGAAAAGGCGTGGAGTGGACATATTTTATTAGTATTTTTTTAATTAAATATAAAGTTATATTTTATTATTTTTAATATTAAATTAATATTATTAAATATTTAATAATTAAATTTAATAATATTCATTCGTAGTTTACGTTTTACCAGAAATATTTTTAACGTGCAAGTGACTCACCTGATGTAGCTGATCTCTACCCCCCATATTACCAGAAGAATCATGGACGCGTTGCTGACCTTAAAGTAAAGGGATAATTAAAGGAATGGGAAGGGGAAGCGGATTAAAGTTTCGATATGTCTCACTTAGCGTTCGAAACGCAGCAGTAAGCTGCTACTATATGACGTTTTCTTGTGAAATAGTGGTTGTCGAGCCGGCCCATTCATGATGTAGGTAAAACTATCTATGTATAGTATAGCTCTACCACTTATTTATCTTTATTTGATCCTATTCTTATAAAATAAGAAATAAACTAAAATAGCTATAGCGTATCATTAGTCTAGTGGTGGTCTATCAGTGTAAATAGGTAGATCGTTGAGGTTTTGGGTTCAAATTCCAAGTCAGGCAATCACAATCCATGTTTCAGTTTCCGAATCGAAGAATCATACATGCGTTGCCGGAATTCGAATTTGTGGTCAATGTGAGAATAGGCGCGTCACTTAACATAACATGGGACAGAAATAAACACGGCGGACCCTGGGTGTACCAGTTGCTCTGCTTACCCTTTCTTCAGGTTCATTATGTAAATAAAAATAGTGATCAATAACGTAATCTGGTTCTCAAATTCTTTTATTAGCCTGAATGACGTAACATGCAGATGAACATGTCTCTCGTGTGATGGTAAGCACTGCACCTGCCCATAAACAGAAGCAACCTCACACAGAACCTTGAATTGAAACACTGTATGGCATTGGACTGCGCTCGTCACCCTGAGACATGAGATGTCTGAGTAATTTCATTGGCTTTAATGTCCTTTATACCGAAATACAACAGTGCTTATATACTACCACTTGGTGGCAGAAATAGACAAGTCGGTGGTACTAACTCAAACAGCCTCTCGCATACGAGGGACCTACCACCCGGTAAATAAAAATAGTTATCAATTCTGAATTTCTACAAAAATATTTAAAACAGTAACTCCATGGCACCCGTCGTTAAAGCGGCCAAGACGACCATTTATCAAAGACCCGTCAAAATCTAATTGTCCCGCCTCGCTAACCGATGCATTGTGACCGTAATTACGGTCTAATTTTTTTACCCAAAGAACTAAATCGACTTATAAACCTTTTTTGTTGCCGTGCTGCGCGTTTCGCTACATATTTCAAATATTTTATAATGAGTATCGAAAATTTGGACCGTTACCGTTTAAAGTTGTTTATATTTTTGTGGTAAAACGGTCCTTTATTTCAGTCTATTATTTTTATTATCACCTCATTGGATTGGTGGGGTACTGGGTTCAAATATTAGATGCAGAAATCACACTTTGTGTTTGAATATTTCGTTTTGAAAAATCACTTTGAGTTGACCGGTATTGGATTTGTACCCTTTATCATATCATGGGACGGAAATAAGCTCAGCGAACTGTGGTACTAGTTGCGCCTCTGCCCACCCGGCCGAGCATGCAGGCGTGAGCTTATCTTGTATATGTCTTGGAAATTATTTTCGATAATATTCTCTCGACTGCCTCGGTGGCACAGTTATAATGCGTACGCGTTAAGATTAAGCTAACGCTGAGGTCTCGGGTTCGATCCCCGAGTCGGGTAAAGTGGTATTGGGTTTTTCTATTACGAAATGCTCAGTATCAGCCCGGAGTCTGGAATTTCCAGCCCCCTATCACATCATGGGACGGAGATACGCTCGGCGAAATATGGGTGTACTGGTTACACCTCTGCCTACCCCTTCGGGGATTACAGGCATGAGTGCGTATGTATGAATAAATATTAAAGTCATTAAGTCATCCATACTTAATTTAACTTTTAAACTCTAAAATATGATAATGGTAGGCGGCCACAGCCGTTCATGGAAGTCGTCAATGTCAGGAGCACAGCCAAGCCTACCGACATATGCATGTACAGAATATGTCAATTTTAGTAATTTTGTTAGATAGATCGATAGAATATTCTTTATTGCACACTAAATAAAGTATATAAGTAGGTAGATTATAAACAAGGATCATACAGTAAGTGTGATACAATGGGCGGTCTTATCGCAAACGGCGATTTCCTTCAAATTCAAATCATTTATTCTGTAAATTGGATCATAAATATCACTTTTACATGTCAATCATTTTTTAAGCTATATTACATTTACGACGGCATTTCAGGGCTAGCCATGAGAAGAAATGCCGAAACAAACTCATGGGTCTATATGGCCTCTTTTAATGTCCAGACATTGTTTTAAAGAAATTATGCGAGTATAATGTACAGAAATTCCTGGATTGGCCCTTTCAAGAGATAGCCAAAAGTATATCAGACATACGTAGCACTCGCACTCACATTAAAAAAATAAATGAAATAATTTATAACAAAAAAAAAACAAAATGTCAATATTCCCTTACATACTAATATTGCACCAATAGAGCAGTCAATATTAAATAATATAATATATAAAAAAAAAGAGAACTATGTACATCCAATTTTGTAAGGAGTGAGCGGCTTAATTCCAAGCTGTTTTGTCTTCCAGGTAATCTTTCACATTATAATAACCTTTTTGGCAAAGCCTGAGTTTAATACATAATTTAAATTTATTAAGGCCTAATAGTTGAATATGGCTTGGAATTTTGTTGTAGAAACGTATACTTTGACACTTGAAGGAGTTACAATTTTTTTTAAGTCTGGTCATGGGCAATATCAGTTTATTCTTATTTCTAGTATTTATCTTATGAATGTCGCTGTTTGTTGTAAAAGTATTAATATTCTTTTTTACATACATTAGGTTCTCATATATATACTGAGAGGCGACAGTCAATATATTTATTTCTTTAAATAAATCCTTCAGACAACCTTAATTAATTAACCTTTTGTTATTAGATATGGCGCTGTTTTTATTAATAATATCAAATCTACATATCAATCAATCATCAATTTACTACATATTGTCCCACAGCTGGGAACAGTAGGGTAGTTGACTAGATTTTTTTTATTATTTAAATCAATAAGTTACGTTACTCAAAATCTATTGCAGAAAGAATTTTATAAATCGGACCAAAAATAAATAAGATAGAAGCCATTGAAATCCTGTAGAAGGGGTAATTGTCAAATGACAGACGATGCAACCTTTGACGTCACTGTGTAAAATGTTCATTATAGTGCACGCGTGCAAGCGAGATAGTGAGATATCCCTACTACGCACCCACTTTTCCTCATACCAACATTTAAAGTCATAACTGCGGCCACATTTCTGAACCAATTATGATTGTGTTTTAATAAAAGGGTTTCTTTTGCGTATCATTTTCTGTTGCTTATAAAATAATGTATAAAATTCAATATAGGAAACTACCCTGTTCTATCATTAGTCATTACTAATGAGAGAGGCTAGGCCTTTCCTCCTATCATTTGGCTGCTGTTTATTGATGTAGCAAAAATATCAATTGAAAACAGAATCTAATCTCATACAATAATCATTATTGCACGAGTTTCTCCCCACAGGTGTTGACGCCAGACAGGCGGCCGGTCTACAAGTCAAATCTTTCTGTAACGTGGTAAAGAGCATGTAGCACAGATCCCACTACAAATGAGATAAGGGCAGGTGGAAAAAGAATAGTTATTACACGATAACATATAATCAGATATTTTAAAAAAGATGGCGCTCCTATTGCAACATTTATCTAAGCATTAGGTTAATTTTGTTTATTTATTTGTATGTATGGTATAATCTCTGGAACTAAGAACTACTGCGTTCCGCTGGCATCCTTTAGCAACAGGATAAAAGAAGCGAGAAGGGTGTTGTTTTGATTATTAGATCCCCACCCCATGACCTAACGGTAGCTTTAGTCAGTGGCAATCGCCCATTTCCAATAGAAGTCGATGTAAACATGTTTTTATGTATAGATAGATTCAAACAAAATTACACGGTTCTAATATTTTTAGGGTTAGGAAGGCGTTTCTAATATAATATCTTGTTGAGGGTTGAATCAGCCACCTTGGGAGCCACGGGGTGGCTATTAAGGCCTGTAGTGCACCAAATAATGAAGCTTAAGCTCTGTCTACATCAGATAAGATGAAAGACTTTTATTCTTTGTTGTGAATTTATTGGATTTGATGAACTATGAATAGGCATAAATTTAAGATTAAAATATTTTTAAGACATAATTCTATGTTAACTTAATTGTGATATTTTAAATTGTTTATTATATTATTTTTATTTTGTATAGAGGATATTCGTGACTATGACGTGAAGTGATTTTACGCGCAGGCTTTGTTAAAAAATACAACGTAGACATAATTATATTGTTTGGCATAGCTTATATTTGAATATTTTCGCAATTATTATTTTGTGAACATGTTGCGCTGTTAACCGTAAAAATAGGAAACGACACACACGTGATACATAATACATAACTGAATGGTTTTTTAATTTTAATATTCTCATAAAAAATATAAGATTTTAATATTATTTTTGTATTAAACAATAACTTAATACACAATAATAGGAAAATTAGACACAATCTGTCTTTTGGCGTCTTCCAAAATATTATTATTTATCAGGAGGATTTTTAAAAAACTAATTTATTATTTAAATGCGATTCGACTTTTATATAGTTACTTTTAGACTTTCATTTTTAAACAGTGAACTAAAACACTAATAACTATGAGTAAGGAAGTGTACCTAACAATACTAAAAGAAAAAATGTTTTCTTTTATACAATTGTGTACACGCCATAAATAAAATGCTCTATAAAAAGTGATTAGATTCTCATTTGACGTTAGAGAATTGTATGGCCAGCCTAACTATCAATCACCCGATGTGGGATGACTCTAATTATAGGGATTAAGGGTGCACCGGGCCCAGGTAATGGGTTCGATGCCGGCAGTTTTAATAGATACCGAAACTGTGTTTGCGTCGTGCCCGCTTCGTATTAAAAACGATTTTAATTAAACGGACTAACAATATAGTTCATAGCCACATGTGAATATTAAAAGAAACGATATTTCAATATTTATAAAATAACTTCACGTTACTAGATAATTTTCTAATGTATTTAGGATAAAGATCAATTGTTTATTATTATTTACAATCTGCTCGTCTCGTTATTAACGTTAATAAATAAAACGTACTTATAAAATAAATATATTTGCATCAACAAGAACAAACCAACTTTAGATTAAATAAGTACAAGTTCAGAAAGCGCATGGCACAAGTAAAAATCAAGTCAAAGCCCAATATTTTCCTAAAAGTAACTGGTGGTCATGAATTCTTTCATCAATTTAATTAAATCTTTTACATACGTAATAATAACATTTATGTAGTCTTTGATCGATTTAATTTAAATTTGAAAAATAAATCGAAACGACGTAAAAACATTTATTTAGTCATTAAACGGTTTAATCTAAATTTGAAAAATAAATTCACTCTACTTTAAATAAAATTTAGTAAGTCAATAATTGATAATTTAAATTTGAAAAAAAAATCCATACAACGCAAAAATTGCATTTTCTAAGCCTGTTGGCCAAGCTTAGAAATAATTCTATACCCATCTGTTCCCAGTAATTTTCAACATTTTTCAAAGTGAAAAAAAATGTAATCGCTATCACGGCAAACCTATTATTTTGCGGTCGCTGTATTTACGGACCTCAGATGTGAGTTAATTAGACAAATCGGATTCCTCCGTCTAAATCTTGTAGGGTGTCATTACACGATTATTAATTGGGCGTAAACGGTTAGCTCGCCTTCAGATTAGGGTCCAATTTTGATTCCACTGTATGTGGTAACATTATGCTGTCTTACAAATGGAATTTAATCGGGTTATGTGTGAACATTAATTTTGTTATATATTTCATTCATCTTAAATTATTTTGAACTCTTTTTAAAGAAATAGGTTTTTTACATTCGACTACTGTGTTTTAGTCTCATCCACAATTTGACCATATTATTGTATTCTAAGCGAAACGAACGTACTATCAATAAAATATCGTGTGTTAGTATAATTTTGGATTTTGAGCTTTTTTATCTTTACCGTCGATATTCAGGAAATCTGAATTGGAATTCTCAATAAGAATTTCGAGGTTATGTGAAGTCTACCAACCCAGGCCAGCGTGTACTATACCCTAATCCTTCTCATTAGTAGAAGAAGCCCGTGGGCACATATTTTTACCTTTGTACAACACACCGATCAAAACAATCCATACTTTTGATTAAAGTAATACCACTTCGTCAGTCATTTTTACCTGTCAATAATAATTACGAAAGGGCCCCAAATATAATGATGACAAAACACAAAGCGACAACAGGTTCGACCGAAAGCTTTCATAGCGAACCAAAATAGACGGCAAATTGACAGATGACAAATAAGTACGTTAACACTACGGTCATGCTATGACCAGTTAAGATAGACCTCCGAAAGAAACAACAATCACCGACGATTAAAAGAATTATGTGAAGGAGTAACGGGCGAGGAAGGTCTTACAAACTGGATTGTGATAGTAAATATTTTTACCGAAGCTAAATGTGATAAAATATATCAAGACATTGTCGTTAGCACAAGATAGATGGCGAGTTTGGTCTATTGAATCTATGTTCCATAATTAAAGTCTTTGTTAATGCTGCTGAATGGTGTAATCAAAATGGTAAAATAATTGTGATATTGATGAGACGTTGTAATATGAAAGAAATATTTAGCTATGCCACCTCGTTTTAATTTTGATACTTAGAAGTGATGTGATGACTAAAATTTTACCAAGTTGAATTTAATTTTTGATCTCACAAATACTCAGAGTAGATTTCTCTGAAATGCCTTTGGGTGTATCCTGGTTGATGACAATTTTATTTTTAGGTAATTATTTCGTATTGAGTGGTCGTGGAATATGCGGAGTTGACAGCCAACATTCAATAGTGAATAGGCACCACAAGAGAGAGAGAGAGAGAGTGGTCTCGGGTTCTATTACCGTGTCGGCTAAAAGTGATATTGGATTTTTCTATTACAAAAGATACGGCACGAACGGTATGGCGATAGGCTCGCCACTTATCACATTATGTTACACATTTGCTTACCCTTTTGGGGATTACAGACGTGAGTGTGTGTACTTATGTATGTACTAGAACTTTTATATCAGATTTTTTTGTTACAAAAGGTTTTTAATTACAATTTCCTTCTCGACCTGTGGCCAAGCGCACCAGCAATTGAGACAAAGGGCATAAGGGTCGACCCTTCCAGAGTGTATGGGTGTGGCGGGCTTAAATTTTCGCATTGACAGCCCAAACGGCCCCCGGGGACGGGCAGGCACTTTTACTGCCTTTATTCGTTATGGCTAATGCCGCATCTAGTTTATGAGCATGTATTGTTACTTACTTCTTACATTAATGGCGAGTACTTTGGTTGTTTTGGTAATTTTGGTAGATGAAGAATTAAAGATGTTTACTTTTATCAGACTCTAGATATGATGATGTTACTTTCCACCCATGATTCTCCTAGATTCATGGGGATTTATGGATTTCAAGATCGCACAAAGGTTTGTGTCGGTGCGGGAATCGAACCCGCTGTCTCTCGTTTCACAGCCAATTACTGCATCACGGAGGCTAGTGTGTGTAAAATTATTATACGTTTAATTTACAAAAATTGTAACTCATGCGATATTCAGCTGTGTATCTTAATACACAACAAGTGACCATTAAATCATCCATAAATCATAATGTAAGGAATTCATGCTCAATTTGTATAAATATCACATCATTTACACGTTATAACGAGGTCATAATATCTTATTTCTTTTTTTTAGAAGGATATCTTTATATCGTATTGTGGAACATATTTTACTATTCAGAGCTGTCAAAATGTCTGCATTTGACACGTCAACAACGATGTAAACGTCACTTGTCAGGAATGAAGAGTGAACGGAATGGTTTGTGGATTGAATCATTCGATTTGTGAGTGAATGTTTCAAGTTTCTGCGTTTGACATTGTGAGTAAAACTTATATCGGTCCTAAAAATACGAGATTTGAAATTTTGTTGATATTTCAGAATAACTATAAGGAAATGCATTTTGTCCTTGTAGTTACATTTACTTAGTTTCAAGGATAACTTTTTAGAGACATTAAAGCCAATGATCCCACTACGGTGGATGCTCAAGATTGGGCAAAGTGGTGGCGTCTTAGTAGGAAGGCGGATCGTGGCATTAAGCCGGGATAGCGCCGCCTTATGTAAAAAAAAACTAAATAGTGTTACTTGCTTGTTTAAACTTATTTGCTGCTTTCGTAGCTTAAAAATATATTATAATAATACCAGTCCTATTATATATACGTCCCACAGCTGGGCACGGGCCTCCTCTACTGAATTAGAAGGATTAGGCCTTAGTCCATAATGTGGGTTACCTTCGCACACCTTGGAAGTTCTTATGGAGAACTTCTCAGATATGCAGGTTTCCTCACGATGTTTCCTTCACCATTGTAAATTTGTATTAATTACAACAAAATACGTGGTTTTAAACAGGAAACTCAAGCTTTTTGCATATTTCATGTCTTCATATCTGGAGTTAGATAAATGAATTTTAGTTATAATACTGTAGGTAAATATTACGTCTTGATTCATCGAAAAAATGACCGAACTATAATGCCGACTCTCTAAATAATAAAAGTGACTAACTGAGATGGAACGAACGAAATGGCACCGGCTATCAATCAATATGTAACACGAAAATTATGTATATTGTTCCTACGGCGGCACTCCCTTACAAATGGCCCCCTTTGAGACGTCGCATTATCGATATGAATTTTGACAGACACGATTTTTTAGTTACTGAGGTGTCGTTCACTCGATATTGAAGGTTTAAAATTGGGATTAATAAATATTATTATGAATTTATGATTTTCTATAACAATATAAAATATTTATATATCATGTTCAGACAATACTGAAATAACGTTAAATGTATTTTCATAGTTTTAAAGCAACTTTTCACTTTAGAACAAATCTGTTTTCTAGAATCTAAGATGCATATTAACTTCATTCCAGTACATGTCATTTTAAACTAGGGAACTCTTCTCAAATGGTTTACCTGAGTCTTTACCATAATCACACATTGAAAACAAAAATGGCAGTTTTCAAAAACTCAACTATACAATACAAAATGGACGTTGAAAGTTGAACGATTGTTTTTTCTCTTAGAAGTATTTGGATGAAAAAAAATCGTACCCTAACAAACCTTTTAGTGTAAGCAATGGTTAAAAACTTAAAACATTAATGTGTTTAAATAAATAATACGACTTAGAAATTATTTAGTTACCAATACCCACAACACAGGTTTACATAGTGTGGGGTCAGAACTATGTGTGTGACTGTTGAATGTATTTATTATTATTATTATTAATAGCTAGCCTATGTCGTAATCCAGGTCATGGTGTATATGTGTGCCAAAATTCATCCAAAACTGTTCAGCCGTTAAGGCATGATTGACTAACAAACATCCAAATTCACAAACATCCAAACTTTCACATTTATAATAGTAGTGGGATTATTATTTTAATATTATTGTAGCTAAGGACTGTCAATTTTGGATAGTGTCACTTTGTTTGCAATTGACCAATCCCACTGTTCCAGTAATTATCCGTTTCTAATACTTTCTATAATTTTCAAAATGTCACATCTTGTTGATCAACTTAGCGATCCCGTTAAGCATTTAACAAACGCTTTAGTTTGAAACGGAACTCAAGTATGGAGGTTTCATCGATGGTGGTCAGTCAGCATGGCCATTCATCATTGACGTCTGCTAACGAGGCCGCGTCGCTTATACTGCTATATTGTGCTATCTTCATTTAACATAGTTGAAAACCACGAGTAAAATGGTTGAGAAGTAGATAAATACATCTCACAGTTATAATTGGTAGAGACACGCTGTAGACCGTTTTGTCTACAGCACAAATGGGCTGGGTTGACCGGGTTCTTATCTGTCTCATAGAAAACCCACATAGAGTGGCAACTTACTGTTATATTAAGTACAGTGAGTAAGATTACTGATGGTCCAAATCTCTTCCTCTTCCTTTCCTTCCTTTCCCAAATCCCATTCTTGTCAGTTAAAATCGGCAACGCATTATTCTGTTATTGTGGGTGGTCATGGGTGGCAGAGACCACACCATCAGGTGAGCCATTTGTTAATTGCCGGCCTATAACAAAAAGTATCATAGATATTGCATCACATATATAAAAATATAGTTAAACGAGAACCTCCTAAATTTTAAATCAGTTGTAAAATAGCACTTTTTTAAAGCATAAGCCAGCAAACGAACGCCCTCAATACCAGAAGAATCATGGACGCGTTGCCGACCTTAAAGGGAAGGGATAATTAAGGGACTGGGAAGGGGAGGAGGAATTGGGCTTCCGGATATCTCATTTATCGTACCAAACGCAACAGCAAGCCGCTAATTTACGTTTGTTTTCTGTGAGGCAGTGGTAACGATCCGGTCGAGCCGGTCCATTCGTGCTGTAGACATAACTCTCTAAAGCGTGGCTCTACCACTCTAAAACTTACTCTATTATTTCACTTTTACCATAAATGCGTAATGCAACCATTGAGGAATTGTAATTTCTGGACCAGTCTTCCGAAACTGTAAACTATAAATCAAGTAAATTCACACAAATAAAAATATTACTATTGTGTATATACTTACGATGCAAAAACCAAATTAAATATTCTTATTTTCCATATCTTAATTTATGGAAAATTTGTGTTTCGTATCTTTCTGTAATCTACGTTAATTTCGATTTCATTTTAAAATAGTAGTTGTGTAATAATTATGCACACAACTTTTAAATAACGTTCTAACGAGGAAATATTAAATTGCATTCAAAAATAGCAGTGATAGCTCAGTGAGGAGTGGTACGGACTGCCGAGGCGAAAGTCGCAGGTTGGAAACCAGCCCCGAGAGCATACACCTCTGATTTTTTTAAGTTACGTGTGTATTAATTGTTAATTATCACTTGCCTTAACGGTGAAGGAAACAGCGTGAGTAAACCTGCATACGTGAAAAGTTCTGCATAAGAATTTCGAAGGTATGTGAAGTCTGCCAACCCGCATTAGGCCAGCGTGGTGGACTAAAGCCTAACCCCTCTCATTCCGTATTCAGCATCATTCCCCCTTCTCATTCGTGCCCAGCAGTGGGAGGTATATAATACAGGGCTAGTATTCGTCTCGGTGCCGCAATGGAACCCGCGGTCTTTCGCTTCTCAACTCGCCCACTGTGCCACGGATGCTGTCGGAGGCTATCTGGCTATTTTGAGTGTAAATAGATATGCAGTATTTCCTTAAATTAGTTCCTAATTAGTTCCTATGTATAGGACATATCTCCTACTAGGTGGTAGATATGCGAGAGACCATCTGCGTAGGTACCACCGCTTTGTCTATTTCTTCCGTCAAGCACTTTTGTGTTGTATGTGAAGGAAATTGCAGCGTGTGAAATGACTGAATATTATGAGAATTATCATCATAAGGGATGTCAAGCGTAGTACAGTGACACTTACTTTGTAATTCAAAGTTCTGAAAAGTGTTGCTGTATGGGCAGGTGGCTCCGTACCATCGAGCGGCCTTCTCGACATTTAAAAATATATAGAGTTAGTTGGTGGTGCAGTTGTAATGCGTACGCGTTACAACTAAGGTTGATGCTGAGGTCTCGGGTTCGATCCCCGGGTCGGGTAAAAGTGACGTTTTTTTATTACGAAATGCTCAGTTTCACCCGGAGTCTGGAATAGTAGTGTGGCGATAGGCTCACCCCCGATCACATCATGGTACGGAGATAAAATCGGCGAAATGTGGGTATACTGGTTACACCTCTGCCTACCCCTTGGGCATTACAGGCGTGAGTGTGTATGTATAGTTCCTATAATGATGGATCCCTATTTTACGAATCTTGCAACCCCTCCCCAAAGGGGTTGACGTCAGACTGGCGGCCGGTCGTAAGAACTACAAGCCAAATCGTTCTGTAACATGTATGTTACGCCGACCCCACTGCGAGTGGGATAAGGGCAGGTGGAATAAGAAGAGGAGGATTCTACGAACCTTTCGATACAAAAATATCGCACACGACATCATCTAAGTTTTCCTTCAGCAAGATTTACGACGGCAATCCCTCCCTGCCAAGTGGACATCTCGTATCAGATCGTACATGTCATAAATAATACTCGAATGGTATTTATCACGACGCCGAGTAATGTTGGTAATAGGACGATTTATTGCCCCAAATTATAGTTGGTACGGGACTTGGTAAAAATATTTGATAGCATTTTCTTTATTTAGAACGCCTTTGATATAGTGGTAGTTGACGTGAACTTATCGAGATTGTTTCATGGGTTTTAACCTACTTCGGAAAAAGAGGAGACTCCCAATTTGACGATTTTTTTCATATTATCCTGGCACGTAAAACTGATTACACCTGATGACCTGATATTAAGCACATACGCACTCACGCCTGTAATCCCGAAAAGGGTAGGCAGAGGTGTAACCAGTACATGCACATTTTGCCGAGCATATCTCCGTCCCATGACCTGATAGGGGCGGCGAGGGGGGAAATATATATATCTATGTAGATGCTAATTAATAAAAAAAGCAAAAAAAACGTGCCGAATTTAGAACCTCCTCCGTTTTTGAAGTCGGTTAAAACAATAAGATAAACCAATACCAAAAGAACTGTATAATGTATAATACTGACGATATTATTATGCTATTTAAACATAACTATTATTATTATTTCTTACTTTTTGTTTCTTCCCAGATGACGTTAATTCCATAATTTGTTATATTCGTATAAATACATACAAATGAATGTTTAATTGTATAATTATGTAATTTCTATTGCAAGTTTTAGATGTATATTTTGTTTTATTCTCAATTACGTTATAAACTCTTTTGCAATAAAACGAGCTCTTCACAAAATAACCTATTTCAATGGCATCATTAGTTAATTTAATTATTATTGTAGCATGTGTCTTCAGAATCTTGTAAATTAATAACTAGCGAGTAGTAATTTCATCATTAAATTTAAATGGAATCAATTAAAAATTATAAATACATACACACATAGACTCACGCCTGTTTCCCATAGGGTTAGGCAGAGACAACGGATTCCCACTTGCTATGATCCTTGCATACCTCTTTGGCCTCATTCAATCTGATTAAATTTTTCATACATGCACGTCGGTTTAGGGTACTCCTGACCTGGCCTTTCTCGAGAATATCTCCAACTTGATCTATGAAAGTTCGCCGAGGCCTTCCTCTCTCAAATGTATCATTCACACTCGCAATGTATATTTGTTTCGTCAATCTTCTTTCATCCATCCTCTCTACATGCCCAAACCATCTTAGTATTCCTTTCTCAATCTTCATCACTACATCCTCTTTCACACCACACCTCTCTCTTACCTCACTATTTCTTACTCTATCTCTCATAGTTACACCACACATACTTCTCAGAGCTCTCATTTCTACTGCAGTTATAGGACTTTCGTTCGTTCTTCTTCTTCTTTCATTAAAAAATATGTCAAACTAAATCCAAACAGTCCATCGTGTGACTCAGGTGAAAAACGGACAAAAGAAATATTTTAATAACGTAAAAGAAACAGTTTTAACTGATTTTAGCAAAACTTAGAAGCAGACTTCAAAATAAAAACACTGAAATTCGGTGCCTGTGTCGCTGCCAGTCAAATGAAATTGCACCGACTCCAAAGAAACTTATAGAAATAGTTATTATTGACTTTCAGTGTTTTTTTAAAAGTAAATTTTAAGTTTTGTTAAACTAATTTTATTTTAAATTTTTAGTACTAGGTGCCAGCTATGGCTTGTAAAGGGCAATGCCCATCAGCCATACAAAAAATGCCTGAAATGTACAACAATGAAATATACGCCAAATCGTAGTACAAATCGCAGGAAACCCATTACAATTTCGATAATTATCAAAAAACTAGGCAGAAGCCAGTCCCAACAATTTTCTTTTAAATATAGGTTAAGGATTAAACAACGTATTTCATCGTTTTGCACTATTATGAGGTTACGTCTCATCCTTGCAATATCGAGATAGCAAATATTACTGTGTAGATGTCTATCCATTTTGAAACAACAAAGGGCAAAAGTCCAAACAACCCGTTGTCCGTTGTGAGAAAGCCGAGTCGTCGTTTAGGCGGGTCCAATCTAAGTCCGTGTTCAAAAATGGGTAACGTGTGCAGAAGTAAAATCAAAATCCTTAAAAAATGCCCACAATCGTCGTTAAATATCTTAAAAGCAATCTGTAACTAAAATCGCAAACGCAAAACCATAAATCAAGTAAAAGTAAACAATCGAAAACATGGAATGCAGTATGTCAAACTGTCACTAAGGCAAAGGACATGTGTTTCATATAGCCTGCGATACGTTTTCTATTTTGAAAATAATGATAACTGTGGAATAATTCTGTTCATGTTATGTTATGTTTTATTATGTTACTTTTTATGTTATGGAATAATTCTATAAAATAGTTACCTCAGAATTATTTACAATTCTTGCTTGGCTGAATGTTACCTTACTCATGTCAAATAAACATTGACCACCAATAAACAATAATAATGAATTAGACGGATATCAAGTTTAATATTTTAAATATCGTTATATTTTTGCCCTAGTCAAACAAACTTGAGAATTATTTCATTAAACATATTTTATTCTAAATACAATTAAGGACAATTAAAAGTTACTGTCCATGTCAGACATTTTTTGGGCGTTCCCCTTTCAATACAATGACACAATCGCGATGACTATGGTGTTATCAGTTGAAGAGTTTCATTTTTTACTCTGTAGTCTGTCATTAGATCTTAACCAAATTTATATAGAATCATATTGTAGCTAAACTCTATAGAAGGATTGCTTCAATAAAATCTGATATCATAAAGTCAAAGCAAAAAAATTGACGAATTGAGATCCTCCTTCTTTTTGAAGTCGGTTAATAAGAAAACTTTAATATCGAGTGTGGCCATCTTTCTAAAAATGACAGCTTGCATTCATCGAGGCATGCTATCGATGATATTCTTAATGGCTTCTTGTGGAATACATTCGCACTCCGCGGCAATTACACTCTTTAGCTTCCTGATGTATTGCGGAGCGGGCTGCACTGATCTTACTTGTCGCTTTGGAACATCCAAGATGTTCTTTATTGGATTTTGGTCTCGAGACTTCGAGGTGGCCAATCCAAAATCACGAATTCCGACCTCTTCAATATACGCTTTCACATCGCCAGAGCGGTGGGGAAAAAAGAGTGAGTGGTAGACAGTTTTGTCTACAGCATGAATGGGCCGGCTCGTCCGGGTCATTACCACTGGTTCACAGGAAACCGGTGTGAAGTATAAGCTTGCTGCTGCGTTTCGTACGGTGAGTGAGATATCCGGAAGCCCAAATCCCCCTCTTATTCCCAATCACTTAATTATACCGTTCCATTAAAGTCGGCAACGCGCCCATAATCCTTTTAGTATGGTGGGCGTACATGGGCGGTGGAGATCCCTTACCATCAGGTATCCACTGGCTCGTTTACCGGCCTATGATATAAAAAAAAACCGCTGTAGGCATGGAGTATGTTTTCCCCAGACAGCTAATCATTCGCCACGACACGGAAATCAGCAAAAATTAATCAGTTTCATTATTGAATTTTGTAAAGATGCGTTCTTGAAAAAGAACTTGTATAAATGCATAGTTACAATGAACATACAAAATAAATAAAATTGAATGTAAATTAGACAATACGAGCAATTAATACCTCTTTTTATCCGTTCACACGGGAGTCGAACTTTGACCCCGTGTCCGTAAGCACTGCCTCACGTTGCCTCAAGCTACTGTCACATCGGAATTACGTAATTATAGTGTTCAATGAGTAGGTAGACTTTGAGGCCTTTTTAAGTCGATCTAAAGGTACGCGACTCAGGCAATAGCGACACATGCACTTAAATGAAATTGTATGGAAACGCTCGCTTCTATTTCGGTCGCACACCTAATACGTACTCATACAACTGCATACAAATCCGACGTGTGGCTGTCTCACGCGTCGCGGTCTCTTGTCTCCGTCACGCATTTTAAAACATACTTACCTAAAGGAATAATTATTTTGGTATTGTGAGTGTACATGGGCGGTGGTGATCACTTACCATCAGGTGACCCACTTGCTCGTTTGTCGGCCTATGCAATAAAAAAAGGAATAATGCCTAATATAACGATAGATATCATGATTCAGTGGTTGGTGCATTATTGCCACAGACATGAATTTAAATAGACGTAGTAGGCGTAGTAGGTAAATATACGTTGTCGACTTATAATTTTTTGTCCGTAATGCTCACCATTAAACACAGCCGAATATTTTTTTTTCTTCTAGATATTTACAAATAAACCGTTGCAATTCTATGGTGTAATAGAAGCGACAGTGTAAGCACTGTTGTGTTCCGGTTTGAAGGACATTGAAGCCAGTGAAATTACTGGGCATTATGAGACTTAACCTTATGTCTCGGGGTGACGAGCGCAGTCCAGTATCATGCAGTGCTTTGTTATTTAAAGTTCTGTGTGGCGTTGCTTCTGTTTATGAGCAGGCGTGGCGCTTACCATCAGGCGAGCGACCTGCTCGTCTCGTCATTCAAGCGAATAAAAAAAAACTTTATGGAATATAAAAGTACTAGTACTTTAACAAAAACAGTACATCCAGTACTAGGATACACCATGTGAAAATGAAAGAAAAATAAGTTTTTAAGATAACTGTAAAGACTTCACAGCAACCCCGTTTTGATAGTGTAGAAAAATGCCAGAAAAAAAAAAAAAAAATGGCATTATTTTACGGTCTAAAACCTAATGGCGATATTTATCAATTCTGATTATTTTTACGACACCATTATTAACATATGAATTCAATTAGATCGTCGGAGATAATTTGGAAATCTAGACGCTTCAGAGCGATAAATTTCCACTTGGCTAGGCACTGAACATTGCTTTTTACTTAGACTACGACGTTTTTAAATTTAGATATTTGTAACTTGTCTCGAGTTTCTAATTTTATTTTCGAGAGACCTGCTCATCTCGACATTCACGCTAATAATAAAACAAATTTTAGTAAACATACAGACTTGAAAACCTTGAAACAGACCGTCATTATTATTTAAAAAACAACTAAAAAAATATCAGTGTTTATTAAAAAAGCGGAAAATCCATTCCCACAATCCGTTTGTCATACACAGGAAAGACGCTCAGTCGCTTCAGTCCCATGCAATTAGCATATAAACGACGAGCGATTACATCGCGATTAGAGTGTCGCAGACAACTGAATTCATTAGTTCAGCTCACCTGATTTTATTTAATTAAAATGTAAGTATTACTGTAGGGGTTTATAATGAACCGTAGTTTAACCTACGGTTAGTTTTTAAGAAGTTGTATGATGAATGTTTGTATTTTTATTATTATTTAAAAGAGAAATATCAGTTTTTTAAGTTAGCTAAATATTTTTAAACGATTCATCTTTCGTTTTTATTTGCTAATGTTAAGGACATATATATCTCTTATTATACCTGTTCCTTTTGACGTCTTACTGCGATAATATCGAATGCAAAGTAAATAAAATTAGTTGCGATGTCTATGTAAATAGATCTCTGTGCCTTATGACGTATAATAATATGTATATTTTAATGGACATCTCTATTTTTTATCCTGGTAAATTGACAACAATGCAATGGTAATTACAGTGCAGATCAAATACAATGTATCCTCGAAGAACTATTATTTATGCATCATATAAACGTTTGTCTCGATGTAACAGGCACTTGAATATTCTATAAACCCCGGTTTTGCCTGTTACTCATTCTTCATGCGCTTGTTTTTTTTGTGAGACTTTGTCTACGGCGTCTTCACTAGTACGCACTGTACGCGCACATTTACTGCCAAAATCGGTCAGCCACGCCTGATCATGAATCTACGATCAACTGATCAGTCAGAAATAGTCTCCATAGCTGAAACCGGCATGGATCATGCCGGATCATTATGTGTTTTTTTTTGTGTTAACGAAAGATTACCTAGCCATAGTAATAAACTTGATAACGAATGATTAACTAGTAACAATCGCCCCGCAAGTATAAGAAATACGCATGTCTGAGTGAAATGTCTCGGGGTTCGGCCACAGCCCAGCGGAGCGACAAGTTGGGAACGATCCGTTGTCACCGGTCACCGACATTACCGACTTTATGCTAATGTACTTTATTATTCATTATTGTGAAGAGGACTTGTTTAATTACACACAAAAAATGGAACGAGGGTGGTCGCGCGAGACATAATCATCTTTAATGTTTTTTTTCTAGATGTTTAAAGGTCTATAAACTACATTTGCTGAACGAATACAGCTAAGTATTGTAATTGGCAAACATAAAAAAATACAATATCATTTCTTAATACGTACATGAAGAAAATGAACGAATGCAACATTTTTACCGGAGTCGGTGCCGATGCCGGTTGTACTTCCCCATCATTCAAATTATTATTCAAATCGTCATTGGCTAAATGTGTAAGAAGTGCGGAGCAATAGAGAAATAAGAAAATACTTGTGAACATTATTTTAAATCATATTGACTAAGATTAGAAATAAGCTCGGCGTAATGTGGGTGTAGATACTATCTATGGATATAGAATCTGGTTACACCTCTGCCTACCTCTTCGGGAATTATAGGCGTGTCTATGTATGTATGTACTGTAAGCTTAATTACGTTGATTATTTCACACCGCACTGAAACAATTAAGTTAAACCGTACTTATTCGAACTAAACGTTGTCAAGACAAAAATGTTAAGATGGTTAAAATATTTCGTTCACAACCAATTTTCATTTACGCTTACCATGTATATAACATAAGCAAGTCACACCAAGTAAAAAGTTTATCATAAGTCATTACGTGGGGCCAATATAAAAATATTTTAATAGCGCCTTGATAATTACTTGGCAAGATCATTATTGGTCTAGTAATAGCGGTGAGAGCAAAGAGTCAACAATGTATGGAGGAGCGAGCAGATTTACGATGCGAAATAGTGCCGGTGTACACAACATATTTTAATTAAGAATTTTAGTACAGTCTGCCGCAGTGGCGCAGTTGTAATACGTACGCGTTAAGTCTGAGGCTGACGCTGAGGTCTCGATCCCCGGGTCGGGTAAAAGTGATATTGGGTTTTTCTATTACGAAATTCTTAGTAAAAGCCCGGAGTCTGGAATTTGTGCTCGGTTTGGCGATACGCTCGCTCCCTATCACATCATGGGACGTAGATACGCTCGGCGAAATGTGGGTGTACTGGTTACACCTCTGCCTACCCCTTTGGGGATTACACGCGTAAGTGCGTATGTATATAATTTTAGTACAGTATTTCTTCCTGCCTGGCATTATCCTCGCTAAAGTGGTAGAGCCACGCTGTAGACAGTTTTGTCTATAGCATGAATGGGCTGGCTCGATCGGGTTGTTACCGATGCCTCAAAACCGACGTGAAGTAGTAGCTTGCTGTTACGTTTCGTACAGTGAGTGAGATATCCGGAGGTCCAAATCCTCCCCGTCCCAATCCCTTAATTATTCCTATCCTTTAAAGTCGGCAACGCGCCTATGATTTTTCTGGTATTGTGCGTGTACATGGGCGTTGGAGATCACTTACCATCTGGTGACACTGATGTGAATACTAAACGCACGAAACGCAGCAAGCAACTGCTACTTTACGTCGGCTTTCTGTTATGTGGCTCTACCACTCAAAAAGAGTTATCAGACTAATAAATAAAACTATGTGTACTAAGCTTGATATTGAATTGTGATGCTATCTCTTTTTACCCCGCCTCGTTTGCGTTTATCGTTGGTAGATGTCGTCAATTTTATAGTATAAGCTCTGAAGCAGCGGCTAAATGTTGCCTTAGTCGGCTAGTTTACAGCATATTGTTAAGTTTTTGTGTTGTGTGATGTATCTAGCTGTGTAGATGTTTAAGAGGCAGTGGCTTGCTGTGTGGATGGCTTTAAAGGAAATTGATATTTGTTATGATCGGCGTTACAAGACAGTATTTAGTATTAAAAAATCTATGAAATAACATTGACGTCATATTATGAGATAAGTTATTCCCTATTCTTAATTTATTTCTTAGCATATGCACCACGAGATGATGTTGTAGACTCGTTTTGTAGCGTTGTTAATTTACATGCCTACCACATACGCAGCGATATGAAATTCTTCATACATCTTGCATTAATAAACGCATCAATTAGAATAGCATAGATTTTATAACAATCATCCTCTTATTCCACTTGCCCTTATCCCACTCGCAGTGGGGTCGGAGCAACATGTTTTTTAGTACATGTTACAGAAAGATTTGAATTGTAGTTTTTACGACCGCCTGCCTGACGTCAACCCCTCTGGGGAGTCACCGCCCAGACCTGAAACACATATTTAAGGATCAAAAACATTTTGTGTCAGTGGGGGAATCGAACACACAACCTTTCGTTTCACAGCTAGCTACTCGCCCACTGCGCCACGGAGGCTGTCAATCCAGTCTAAAATTTCCGTGATCAACTAGCTCCAAGGCACGATTTGCTCATGATCAGATATGTGACCAATATGGCTAGAAACCGTGATCCAACACGGAACACGGAAATGCCATAGTTGAAAAGAAATTTCACTTAATATACCGCCATCTATCCTTTATAATACATAATATGTGATGATGATTTGATGGACTGCCTCGGTGGCGCAGTTGTAATGCGTACGCGTTACGATTGAGGCCAACGCTGAGGTCTCGGGTTTGATCCCCGGGTCAGGTAAAGTGGTATTAGTGGGTTTTTCTATTACGAAATGCTCAGTATCAGCCCGCAGTCTGGTATTTGTGCCCGGTATGGCAATAGGTTCGACCCCTATCACATCGTGGACGGAGAGACGCTCGGCGAAATGTGGGTGTACTGGTTACACCTCTGCCTATAGCAACCGAGCGAGTAGGTCACCTGATGGTAAGTGATCTCCACCGCCCATGTACGTCTACAATACCAGAAGAATCATGGGTGCGTTGCCGACGTTTAAGGAAAGGGATAATTAAGGGATTACGAAGGGGAGGGCTTGTAGTTTTTACGACCGGCCGCTTATCTGACGTATACCCCTCTGAGGAGAAAACATATACACGATAAATATATTTGTGCATCACACAAACATTTGTCTTGGTGCAGGAATCGAATCCATGACCTCTCGTTTCACAGCTGACTACTCACCCACTGCGCCATGAAGGCTATCATACGTTGGCCTCTAACCATTCGATATATAATTGCAAAGAATTCTCGCATGAAAACAAGTCGTAACCCTAAAACGCCGCTGGGTGGCGTGACGAGCCAGTTACCCAACTTCCTCGGCGGCTTCCTTCCGCGCGTCCATCGGCGTGTCGATCATCCTTCCTTGTTGCGAAACTGTTCTAGCATGACCTCATTCGGAACCAGGAGAAAGTTGATTATGGATTGTCTTTGACGAATGAAGCGACCCTCTATTGTTACAATATTTGGAATTGAAAGACGGATATGTTAGTATTTAAATAGTGTAATCATCTGACGATATAATTATATGAATAGGTGGTGGTTTTTTTCAAATTAATTTAATTAATGATGATAGTCACTTTTGATAGCCTCCGTGGCGCTGTGGGCGAATAGTTTGCCGTGAAGCGCAAGGCCACATGTTCAATTCCCGCACCGAGATAAAACGTTTCAGTTATCTACAAAAATGTTTCGTGTCTAGGTATTCTCTTATGAGGTTAACGTCAGAAAATATTTGTGGATCACACATACACATTTGTCTTGGTGTGGGAATCGAACCCGCGGCCTCTAGCTTCACAGTCAGCTCGACCACTGCCCCACTGACGCTAATAAATAAATGAAACTCGTGTATAAAAGGCACTCCATAGTTTTATTCCAACCGACACAAACCACTAGATGCTGTGATAAGTGCTGGTGCGGTCAGCCGCGTATCACTTTTTCTATTAAGCCGCGACGTGTGTGATGGCGCTTGGCTAGAGCCGAGCGTACTGTGAGACACAAAGGATCCGACGACCGCGAGGACTTTAAAAATACATACACTACTTTAGGGTTATTGAGATATACCAAGAGGATGGTTTAATTATAAATAGATTTATGTCTTTAGGTAATGTATTAAAGATTTTATGTGTCCCTTTAATTCATCAAACCACCGCTTTTGGGCATCGTACCCCTGTTACGGTCTGGCTCAGGCATAGGTACTCCTGCGATTTTCTTGAAACGTAACCAAACCACCTCAAGCGACATTCATGAAGTTTATCTGCGACGTTTTGGACTCTAAGGCTGCCGCGGATGTACTCGTTACGTATACATGTAACGTTGCACATCCGCCAGCAGCTTCAACAAAGTTGTAATAGAATAATAGGTAATATTATTTTGGTACTAGAATACAGACTTATTGTTTAAACCTCAATCAGTACTTTTGGAACATTCAGAAACCCAAACTGCCAATATAAAACTTCAGTAAGACATAAATCGGTCAAATCATAATTAGTATTCAATTATAAGTATTGAACTATATTCGCGGACAATTATCGTGTAAACAATTGACATGAAAGAACTTGCAATTGACGTCAACTATGTGTTACAAGGAAATAAAGGTGTGGACGTAGTTAAGGGCTGGAACTGAGAAGTTATATTCCATGGAGAGACATTACTTTTTAAAGCAGAAGACAGCAAACAGAAGTGGATCTCTTGATGGTAAGTGATCTCCACTGCCCATGAATATCCACAGTATCTGAATAATCATTGACGTGTTGTTGAATGCAAAGGAAAAGGATGCTTAAGAGATTGGGACGGTGAAGTAGTCTGGGGCCTCCGGATCTCTCACTCACCGTGCGAAACGGAACAGCAAGCTACTTCTCATCAATTTTCTATGAGACAGTTGTAACAAGCCGGTCGAGCCAGTACTCATGCTGTAGACAAAACTGTCTACACTGTGGCTCTACCACTTGTACACTTCCTTTTTTTAAGCAATATCAAAGTATTGCCACTCGTATAAAAATCGTTAATCTATTAATTAAAGATGAATTTATTCCTTTTAACAGATAAACTTCTAACTTCTAACTTTTTCTTTTTTCAGTGCAAGCGGGATTTAAAAGTGGAAGAGGCCTACATTCAGTAGTGATATAAAAGCATTTCATAAAATTTTAATGTCAACAAGTAGGCTTATTGATAAAACTACGGAGATTTTTGTCATAATTGTTAGTATGAGGGATGCCGTATTATCTGAATAACAGTCTCTTGAAATAAAGGAGTATTAAAATAGATCGTACGTGGTATATGAAAACGACTTTGGGTTATCAAGAATAGAAATGTTTGCGGAGGACATCTAGAGGGGCTTATACATCATTCCAAAAGTGTGTTAATTTATGAATTCAAGCGCTTCGAATTTCATATCTCTTTATATCTTTAAGAAA
This sequence comes from Mimas tiliae, assembly GCA_905332985.1. Classification (NCBI taxonomy): domain Eukaryota; kingdom Metazoa; phylum Arthropoda; class Insecta; order Lepidoptera; family Sphingidae; genus Mimas; species Mimas tiliae. The sequence continues at coordinate 4,918,646 of HG995254.1, forward strand.
ATAATCAACCGTGACTTGAGGTCTCCCTACAGTTTAAGAAAATAAAAACTTCGTCATATATCAGTGATAATAATGTTAGTGAGAATTAACCTCAAAAAACTTGCTACATGTGTGTGCCTTCTCCATCATGAAGAACACAAGGGGACTGACCTCCCCACGTCGCGCGTCGTAAGTCCGTCCGAGTCCACACGAGATTGTGCAAGCACTTGTGGTCACAGAGCGAGACATATACATATTTATGAGGTGACTTTAATATACAATTTCTATGTATTATCTGTGATGCAGGAAGTGGCGATGATTGTCTAACGGTCGCACGCGGCCTCACGTCTTGATTGTACCTTTTTGTTTCTTCGTAATTAACTTTGGTTTCGTCGGTGTCAATTTTTGTTGGAAAACTAAGTCTTTACATTCTTTACTATTCTTTTTTCTTTCTTTATGGAGTTTTTTGAAAGCTAAAATTAAAATTTGAAGAGTTTATTGAAGCGACCGGAATTCAATTTTAACCTCTTTATTTCGTATGAAAAAGATTTTCAACAATTTTATGCTTAAAAATTACGTCGTCATCATCGTGTCTAGATGATCGTAATGGGTCAATATTATTTATTAGATAGATGTAATACCTATTTTATGGTTAGGTTTTTGTTAATTTACAAAGTTCATGCTTAAATTATTTCTTTCTTTATAGGTTTTAACGTCTTATTTGCGTAATTATCATTCTATAAATCATATTAAAGAGGAAAATCAACTAACATACCACTTAACATGTCAGCATGAATCAATTTGATGCTTCAATCATTAAAAAAACCAAGCTTTTAATGTCACTGTCGTATAATCGATTAAAAATACGAATAACATAACTAATATTGATAATTATTAGTTTTTTTATGAATGATCACATTTTGGACTTACATTAGGCTATGACTTAATATTTCATAGAATCATCGTCTATTAGTTTGTGATTTCGTATCGCTAACGCCGACAAAGTGTTTGATTTGACAGCTCGATGTGTTCCTTCTAAAGCTAATTAATAAGCAGATACAACCACTTAAGATAAGTAAAAATATTTTCATCCCGAAACTGCACCGGATATAGATTGTATCGGCATGACAAAGCGTGGCGCCAAGAGAAGACCCAGACCGCCATTCGATACTCAACTTCAAATACATTACATTTTGGTTCAATTTCCTTTCCAGTTGCTCCACAATTACTGAACGAATCATGCCATAAATTACATTCGACTTTATTGTCATTACTATAAAGTTCAATATCGTCAAATTCATCAAAAATTTCATTAACATTGAAAGATTTGTCAGCAACATTGACGATACCCTGCAATTTGATCTTTAAATCTACATAACTAAGGTTGAAATTATGTCGCTGATCATCTGAAGTGGCGCAATCAGAATCTATTGATGCTCCTCTAAAAGCTTCAGCCGCAGTCTCAAGTGCAGGTGGTATGACTCCTGTGTCTCCGAAAATAAATGAAATGGTCATTGTCAGATAAGATTTCTTGGTATTGCTACAGTACTAATGTATGCTTTGAACTGGGGAAGTGATATGAACACGTACTTTAGGTACAGATAATGGATATTATTATGAGACTATCCAAAATGCGTCATTTTCAAAAGGTTTATATTGCTGGGGCCCCAAATCCCTTCCATATCCCAATCTTTTCTTTTAAAGTAGGAAACGCATCCAGGATTCTTCTGGTATTGTGGGTTTACATGGGCGGTGGGCATGATTTACTATCAGGTGACCCACTTGCTCGTTTGACGGCTTATACTGTAAAAAAAATGTGACCTACTTGCTCGTTTGCTGACCGCTACTATAATTTTTTTTTTTTTTGCCGATAACCTGTGTCTCCATTTCATTAATAATCGTCAGATAGTCGTGGGTGAGTGGCTCTCAGAGAAACATAAGTTAGTGGTTTCGATGTCGCCAGTATACGAAATGATATGTGCAGTCGTAGCTCGCCTTTAGTGCGTAATTTTAACTCTTAGATAATTTCTATGTAAATATGTCATTATAATTAATTCAATTAAAATTATTATATCAATCATTTCCCCAGAGGGATTGACGTCAGGCAGGCGGCCGGTCATAAAAACTACAAGCCAAAGATCATGGAGAACTGTGAGGTCCTGGGTTTAATTCACAGGACGGGTACCTAATCTCAATTTGTGTTTGCAGTTTAGATTTAAAAAATTACACATATATTGTCTGGGATTGGAATTTGTGTCCCGCATGGTGATTGGCTCGTTCCTATCACAACATGGGACGGAAATAAGCAGCGAAATATAGGTACAATACTAGTTGTATCTCTATCTCCCTCTTCGGGAATATATGCGTCAGTTTATGTATGTAGTATTATCAAACCATATTCTCGAAAGAACAGTAAATTTCCACATATAATAATTATATAATATTACCTTTACAATTAAACCCACCTATAATTCCGCAGCACCGATATAATTGCTCGATTAATGGTCACCGCAATCAACGGGGAATGGATCCCTTGTCTCGGACAATGGCAGAATGGTTGTAATCCGGGATCAGGGGGCCACAGAAAGCTTATGCGTGTAAGGCGCGATAATGGCACTGCCAATCATTGACCAAATAATGATAAAGTTCTTTTGTTTTTCCTAATTCCCTTGTGTTTGCGAGATATTCGCATGTTATTCTTTTGTATAGTGCATTGAATCATTACATTATTAGGACAGCCTCCATGGCGCAGTGGATGAGTAGCCGGCTGTGAAACTTAAGGCCGCGGGTTCGATTTCCGCAACGAGACAGATGTTTGTGTGATCCTCGAATATTTGTTTCGGGTCTGCGTGTTGTGGGACCGTAAGTCCCTCGTAGTTTCTGATACCCACGATACAGATTTAGGATGATGTTCCTTTCACTGAAAATAAATAATAGTCAAATAAAATGTTTAAAAAAACTGAAAAAAAAACAAATGCTACTGCGACTCCACCCGCGTGAATGGTCTTTTCCGGGATAAAAAGACTATCCAGGTTATGGTCTATCTGCGTGCCAAATTTTACCCAAAACCGTTCAGCTGTTAAGGCGTGATTGACAATCATCCAAATTCACAAACTCATAAACATCCAAACTTTCATATAGTAGTAGAATAATTAAAACGGAATAATTTAGAGTCGGTGTTATCAATTATTGACTTATTAATAGCTAATAAACTATAGCACCACAGACTCAAGATTGTTTTGTTTTTAGCATTTTGTTATGGGTCGGTTTTATTTTTTCTTAAAATGTTTTTATTGGAGTTCATACATAACTCATATTCATATATATATGTACATGACGTGACCGTCTACAGCGTGGCTCAACCACTTATTATAATGAAGCTGCAGTCCTGTCTATATAAACCAACCGTTTAAAAGCTATTTATTCGAAGTGAATCGAGGAGGAATGTAAGGAGAATTTTCTCGTTATCAAGGGCTGTGGAAAGGGCAAGGGCGGACAAATGTCTAAGGTTGCTTTATGATTTGGTAGCGGCGAGGTAGAATGGCATAACTTCGTATGTAATTTATTTTACGTACAGTAAAATGGGGTGAATAGAAACAAAACTGTTTTAGTTTTACTTACACATATAAACTGAGGTAAAAAATAAATACCTTCAACATTACGCAAAAAAAAATAACTTGAGCCTTGATTTTATTTTCACCTCCATTCACCTCTGCATTAGTAGCGATTAGCGAGCTAAGCAACCCTTCAACAACACTTCAAGCAACACTTCTTAGGGCACGTAAAATGTCGATCCCAGCTGTTATCAATTGACAGCAGTCGTTGGCCGAACTTGGGTGAAAAGTGTCAATTTTGTGGCAGTGCGACTTAACTAAAACCAAACTAAGCAAAGTCAAGTAATTTTAATATATTCCAGTTAATACAGAGTCGATCTACAGTGTCGTGTGTATGTCAATCTGCAATTTATGATAGTCTCCTCAAACTAAACTTATTTAAGATATTTGCCGTTGCCACCTATTTCACGGGAGTAATTTATAATGTTTTAGTTAAGTTTAGTATTATATATATTAAAAAATATTTATTGTACCCTAGAACATGGCTAAATAATAAACAGTAAAAATAAGATAAGTACAATTGTTTAATAGTTTATTTTGTAAACTAAATTGACACTAAAATGTGTCCAGTATTAAACGATCGAAAATGTGTATGTGACTGATATGGCGATAAGCGTTCCTAACAGATTATATTTCGAACATACAGCAATATGATAATACTATCGAGTATCATCAACAATCTCCGTAGCCTTTTAAAGATACGACAATCAATATTGTCATCTATATAATTTTTATTCGAAAACCACAAAATCATACTTACGCACTCTTGTGGGCGGGGCATGGCAACGTGTTTTGGACCGCAATCAATGTCCACGGTGAGTGGCACGTGACGGGGCTCTTATACCCAACTAATTAGACGACTTTAGTGCCCAGTGACAGACCGACAAGCATTACTGGGGGAGCAGTGCCTACATACGGGTAGTGGGATTTCATATCCAGTAGATTTATATTAATTCGTCGTAAACAGCGTCCATGAACTATAATATGCTCTCGTAGACATTAAATGTATCTTAAAGGAATAAAAATGAATATATCTTCTTCCATCTGCCCTCATCCCACTTGCAGTGGGGTTGCGTGTTGCTTTTTAACACATGTTACAGCAAGTTTTGGCTAGTAGTTTTTACGACCGGCCGTCTGTCTGACGTCAACTCCTCTGGGAAGAAAACGCCCAAAACCGAAACACATTATTATATTTGTGGATATAGCCTCGGTGCGGGAATCGAAGCCGCGGCCTCTCGCTTCACAGCTGACTATTCGCACACTAAACTATATCGAATGAATGTTTTCTAGCAAAATCTGTACACAGAGTTTACTGAGTTTTTTGAGTAGTAGAGCCACGCTGTAGACAGTTCTGTCTACAGCATGAATGGGCCGGCTCGTCCGGGTCGTTAACACTATCTCATAGAAAACCGGCGTAAAGTAGCAGCTTGCTGCTGCGTTTCGTACGGTGAGTGAGATATCCGAGGCCCAAATTCCCCTCCCCTTCCCTATCCCTAACTTATCCCTTTCCTTTAAGGTCGGCAACGCGCCCATGATTATTTTAATTTTGTGGGCGTACATGGGCAGTGGAGATCACTTACAATCAGGTGACCCACTTGCTCGTTTGCCGGCCTATACTATAAAAATAAAACACAATTGACGGAGAAATCGATGTAAATACATAAAAAAGCAAAAAGACAATAATACGCACCGAATTGAGAACCTCCTCCTTTTTTGAAGTCGGTTAAAAAAGCACAATCAATGATAGATGACGTCGTTGTAATCACAATACAGGCTTTATAAAGTACTATGATCCCATACTTTATAATAATCTCCATTCTCGTCGCTTCCATTGATATAGTATTACAAAAGCTTATCACGGCTTATCATGTCTACGTGCTTTGTCATTATCACTAAATATCATTGTAATCAGTGCTTATGTGAAGTACATCACATGATGAATTCCCACGGTATAGTTATTCATTTTAACATTTAACACATGAACAAAGTGTTTCATATTATCAGACTCTAAGAAAATTCTAAGGGCATTATTCTTAGTTTAATTAAACTTATTAAGTAGAGAATTAAGTTAGATTAAAATTGCTTATTAGTCTTATAGTCTAGATTGTAATTAATTATTAAGAACTTTGTTTTCTTTTAGGGAATAAAATACTTGATTTGTCCTAGTTTTTTTTAGGGTTACATAGCCAAATGGGAAAAACGGAATCCTTATAATTTCGTTATGACTGTCTGTCCGTCCATAATATGTCACAACTCACAGCTATTTACTCGCAGACTATTTTAAATTTCGGTGGTTGGTATATTCTATGATAAAGAGGATGCTAAACATCGTTGCTAAATAACTTTAATGTATAAGTCATTCTTTTTTAAAATAGACTTACTTTTAAGTTACGGTAGGTATTACGGTACGGTATTTCAAAATGAAGGTAAGCAATGTAACATTTATTTTTCGAGACGACCTACCCTCAGTCTCTCCGTGACCACGAAGGCAGAAAAGCTTTCGAAACGTCTGGACTAAAATAAAATTAAACCGCGATATAATCCGTATAAACTAGTTATCTTTCAATGACAAATATGTACTTTCACATTTATAAAATTAGCAGAATACAAATTCTAATTGTATGCGAGTGTAGTTTCTTTACACTTTCCCTAGTTCGCCAGACGGTTAATATGTTAAGAGCGTGTGATTGATCAGATGTGAGCAGTGGAAGACGACAGTTAATAAATCGCACCCCTCTATACTGAGGTGTGAGGGACAGGCGAAGGCGGTGAGTTCGATTTATTTATTACTAGCCTTTGCTCGCGGCTCCGCCCACGTGAACGGCCTTTTCCGAGATAAAAAGGAGCCTACGTCACCCGGGGATAGTGTAGCTTCCCAACAATGAAAGATTTTTTCAAATCGGTTCAGAAGTTTCGGAGCCTATTCAATGCAAACAAACAAACAATCAAATCTTTACTCTTTATAATATTATTATTAGTATAGATTGGCGTAAAGTAGCAGCTTGCTGCTGCGTTTCGTACGGTGAGTGAGATATCCGGAGGCCCAAATCCCTCTCCCCTTCCCAATCCCTTATTATCCCTTTCCTTTGGGGTCGGCAACGCGCCCATGATTCTTTTGTATTGTGGGCGTACATGGGCGGTGGAGATCACTTACCACCAGGTGACCCACTTGCTCGTTTGCCGGCCTACACTATAAAAAAAAATATCTTCAATGCTTCGCTTATGACTCAAGGTCATCGTTACTGAACCTGCGACAGTCATCTTGACCACATTTCTACCTATAGTTTGTCCAAGCTACAAGCACCCTCCATGTACCATAGGGTCTAGATATTACAAAACCTCTAATCATACTAATCTCGGCCCATGGTTTAGAAAACACGTATGTTACGAACCTGCTGCGTGCAGTGGGTGATTTTTATTCTGCAATTCTTTGTTACTCCGGTGAAATTCAATTTGGTCGGATTGTGGCCGGTGGGAAACGAGTGGATGTAGGGAACTGGAAATGTCTTGTATATTTTAAATTAATTAGGTTTGCTTGGGGTAATTCATATTATGATTATTGAAATAAAAACTAGTTTATACAGATTTAATTTTTATTTGAATATTTTATCTCAATGTGTAATATTTGCGTAAACATACGAAACCAATATTATAATTATTTTGGTAATGTTCTTTTATTTACTGCTTTATTGTTCCATTTTTTTTTTCTGGCGTTTTCCCGGCCGAATGATTCTTTTGGTATTGTAGGCGTACATGGGCGGTGGAGATCACTTACCACCAGGTGACACACTCGCTCGTTTCCGACATATGCCATAAAAAAGAAGAGTCAAAACATTTATTAAATTCAAAATGTTTATTGACAGTAATTATTTTTGTGATTATGAGCTCGTAAAAATCAGGCGGTTCAAGCTTAGTCGTTAACACGTAAGTAATGTGACCGGCAGTGACCGTTCCGCTAGAACGAAGCGGATTCCAATCCCAGACAGAGAAATATGTCTAGTTAGACTTACTATACAATATGAAAGAATAAAAGTAAAAACTTGTGTAGAAAAACCAATATAATATTATAACAATATTATGGTCTAATATTGCAATTTTATTTGAAAATAGCACTCTTTCAAAATAATTAAATTTTGAAAATTAATGTTTTGAGTTTATTTTTTATTCAAAAGCTTTTTTTACATAAGCCCATACGTTCTCACCTTTATCCTCGAAGGAGAAGCAGAGTGCAAGTAGTGCTGGATTCACTGATACTCGTATTAGCCTATCGCCATACCGTTAAAAACTCAAACACAAATCGTGATTGCGACGGGGAACGAACCCAAGACCTGAATAAGACGATTTTATTTCAAATAAACCAAGGTTTTATATTTCTTAACCGACGAGAAAAAAAGTTGCTGAATTCGACGCGTACATATTTTCTAATTAGTTTAGTAGTTCAAGACACCGCCATTTGACATTCAAAAAATCCTGTCCATCCAAAGGTTGTCTGGAAGAGATCGCTCACAGCGATAAGACCGCCCATTGTACTTCGCTATACTTCGTTATTGTATTTCTTGTTAATGTTCTATTTTTGTGGTGTAGAATAAAATGTTATATATCTATCTATTTTTGTAATAACCAGACATAACCTTTAACAAGATAATGCCATATTGATAATCCTCTATTCGATAGGATATACAAATGTTAGAAATGTAACTTCCAGCCAAGTTAAATCTTCAAGAAATCCTTTAGAAAACGGTCGTCGGTCGAACTTAGAAAATTACGTACATGCCAAAGCAATTTCCATAAACCGCAAGTCGGGTAAGGCCAGAAAATAAACAGTGGACTCTTTTGTCGTACCGCCGCCGCAAGATTGGCGCGAGACAATGTCTCATGCGGGGTACATTGATTACTATGTCTTCCTACAGTAGTACTGCGCTTAATGTTGTATTTTTAACTGGAGAAAAAAGGAGGTTTTTTTTATTAGTTTGAATGACGGAACTAGCAGGTCACTCGTCTGATGGTAAGCGCAACGCCCTTAAACAGAAACAATACCACATAGAATTTCTTAGCAATATTATTTTTTAATGCATTGGCCGACAAACGAGCAAGCGGGTCATCTGATGGAAAGTGACCCGCCCACAATACCAAAAGAGTCATGAGCGCGTTGCCGACCTTAAAGAAAAGGGATAATTAAGGGATTGAGAAGAGGAGGGAATTTGGGCCTTCGGATATCTCACTCATCGTACGAAACGTAGCAGCAAGCTGCTACTTTACGTCGGTTTTCTGGGAGACAGTGGTAACGACCCGGACGAGCCGGCCCATTCATGCTGTAGACAAAATAAATCAAGTATGAATCAATACATGATACTGGACTGCTCTCGTCACCCCGAGACATGAAGATATGAAATAAGAAGTAAATATGAATCATATGAATCAGTTTTGTTCGACTATAAATAAAAATAGGAATATGAATTATTTTCCTTGCCGTAGTGGGTGAGTAGCCGGCTTCAATGCGAGAGGCCGTGTGTTTGATTCCAGTACTAAGACAAATGTTTAATCCACAAATATTTGTTTCGGGTTGCGTGCTGTGGGACCGCAAGTCCCTCATAGTTCCTGATACCCACGATACAGGTTAACCTAGTGGGAGGGCAGGACTATGTGACTGTTGGGTGTGTCTATAAAAAAGCAGGTACTTTTCACGTAACATTTAACTAGTAAAAGGTCATTGACGGTCATTGTCGTCTCAAGATCACATAATATGTGTTTTATTATTTTTTTATTATACATGTCCCACTGCTGGGCACGGGCCTCCTCTACTGAATGAGAGGGGTTAGGCCTTAGTCCGGTATGTGTTTAGGAAATTAATATCAATGTATGACTTTCTGTAATGACATCATTGATATGGTTGCAATAATTTACATCGCCTTATTGGTCTATTGGCAGCAGACTAGGTCTAAGAAACCAGGTCCTAGGTTTAAATCCCAGGTCAGGCAATCAAAATTTGTGTTTGAGGTTTGGGATTCAAAAAATCACACAAGCGTTCCCCGGAATTGAGATTTGTGTGATATGGCGATATCCCCATCATAATGGGATGAAAATAAGCTCGGCGAAACGTGGGTGCACTAGGTATAACTTTGTCTACCCTACCGTATCGGTATATAGGCATGAGCTTATGTATTTAAAATAATACCAATTACACAACATTTAAAGTACATTGAAAGTTTTAATGAATTTATCGTGCTTATCATATCACATCGCGTACATACGCAAGTACAATAAATCTCATTTGTCGACGCTCATCAATAACGATCCCAATTCGATTATCGATGAACGAATATTCGATATCGATTTAATCTTCAATCACATAGTTATCGGCATGTCCGACATATTGAATTTGGAATGTGTCCTTATTCGTGATCGTGTGTGACATATGAAGTTTTTTACAAACTTTTTTGACAGTCATTGAAAATACTGGCACGTAATAATAGTTGTTATGGCTAGGTAATAAAGAAGTAAGTAATATTTGAATTTGGAATGTGAATTGTGGTGTAAAAACGATCGCGTGCGTACTGCCAATGCAGTTAAAAAATAGCGATGTGACCAACATGACGCAACGAATTTCATAACTGTCCAACGATTGCTCAAAGCTAGACAATTTTACAAACGACCAATTCGTCTCTTAATAGGAGCAAAGTGAATTATCGGTTGTTTTTTTTCTTAAGCAACAAGGTGGATTCACACGGCCCCTCACTTGCGACATTTTGAGATTTCGTAGATGTCGACTCGGAGATAACAGAGGGTTTTGTATTTTTAAATGTTGTATTGTTTATTTCATTTGAGAATATTTGGTGTTCTGCCACATTGAGTAAGTAGGCTGTTTGTTGGCAAATTTGCATATTTTTTTTATTGTATAATGATACATGTGTATAATATGAGCGAGACATTTTATTTCGCTATTGTATATTGTGTATTGGTTTGCGGAACATGTTTTATTTAATAATGGCATTTTATAGGTCGTGTATTATTGTTTATTAGTCTTTGTGAAACGGAAGGTCCTGGGTTCTTTTCCTACGCCGGGTAAATTAATAAGTTTTTTATCCGACAACCGATTAATGACGAGACGAACAGATCACTCGCCTGATTAACGTCATGCCTGGACATAAATAGTAGCAACATCACTTTTTTAAACTTTCAACTTTAGATTGTAAAGCAATACATAGTAATGCACAGCGCTCGTTACAGCAGGCATTAGATATTAAGTCTCATAATACGCAATCATTTCATTCACTTCCATGTCCTTAAAACCGTAACACAACTGTGTTTACACCTGCTGCTTGGCGACAGGAATAGTTAATGCGGTAGAACATACCCATACCTCTCGATTATAAGGGACTTACCTAATGTAAGCTGTAAGTACACGTATAAAAAATGGCCTCAAAAAGCTAAGTGACAACAATTAATATTCAGGCCTTTAATGATATACACGTGCAAGAATGATGTTACTATAAAAAACAACACAAAAACATTTGATTAGGTTGGACAGAATATATTCAATAGAAGTCTTGTCAATAGGATTTTACTTTTATAAATACATAATGTACAATGTGCTTTGGGGTTGATGGCGCTTTAGGCGACTGTACCTTGTTTACATCTTATGTCAAGTGTGTGGTTGTGTTATCACGAGGTTATTTTGCGATATGCGTTACAAAGTGTACTCATTTTTGTCTGTACGTGAACTTTGAATTGAGTTTCGAAGAAGAAATACGTCAAAGGCAGGGTCGTCAAAAGGCTGCTTTGCTTGAAAGGTAGGCACTTTAAATATTTGAGGTTATGTATACCTACTGGATTTTGAAATGTAATATGCTGACCAAAGATTTAATGTATACTACTAGACGGGCTGTTTAGAAGTAAAACTACGTCACATAACGCGGGGGTTTGACAGCTCACAAACGGGGAGCGCGAGAGGAGTTCTAGTTGAGAGTAAGCGATATGGTAATATTGAGTTACGGTCAATTGACCGCAACTTAGTGGTACAATTTCTATGTACCGCGCAGCTTGTCTAGTAGTATACATTAAACTCTTTGATGCTGACGTGTTTTTTTCTTTTAGGTTGGAATCTTAAGTAATTAAGTATTTTAGTTCTCAAATTGATGCGGAACTCCACTAAATGTGTACCGATTTTCTTTTCATTCGAAATATATAATTTAGTCCTCAAAGTTAGTCCCATTCAAATTTCATGAAGAAATCCATTCTAAAGGGGAGAAGTCGCGGGTGAAGGGCTTGAACTTCGATATTTATGCACCGATACTTATATTCTTTCACTAAAAATACTGAAATGAAGACATTTTTTATTTATTAATAATATAAATTGCATATTCGTACTACTATGTGACGACAAATATTGCTGACGCACATAATTTTACTATCTTTTTCTTCTACCTGTCTTTATCCCACTTGCAATGGGGTCGGCGCCAAATGCTTTTTAACACATGTTAGGTACGGAAAGATTTGACTTGTTGTTTTACGGTCGCCTGCATGACGTCAATCTCTTTGGGGAGAAAACACCTAATTCAGAAACAAATATTTGTGGATCACACAAACATTTCTCTCGTTACGGGATCGAACCAACGGCCTCTCGCTTCACAGCCGGCTATATCGCCCACTGCGAAACGGAGGCTGTCCGTGTAATCGTCGTACTGTAATCTTACTTTATTTACCAATCGTCTCATGTTTCTAGACATTCTTGGGTTCAAATCCCATGTCAGACAATCATAATTTTATCAAATTAGAAGCCAGTATCACATCATTGGACGGAACTAAGCTCGGCGAACCTGGAGTGTACTAATTGCATCGCTGCCTACCTCTTCAAAGACACAGGCTTGAGCTTATGTATGTATATAAATATGTGTGACTTCTTAGTTTTTAGGGTTCCGTAGTTAAATGGTAAAAACGGAACCCATATAATTTCGTCATGTCCGTCGGACTGCCTGTCGGTCCGCATGTCCGGACATTATACTCGGAGACTATTAGAGGTATCATCATTCTCCTGCCATGGTCCCAATTCTATTTGAGGTCGCTGCAGCATGTCTTCTTCTTCCATACATGTCTATCAGCCGTCGTCTCATCATTCATCCCTTTCTTTCATGTCCTTCCTCACGCACTCCATCCACCTTTTCTTTGGCCTTTCCATCCATCAACATTCATATTCATCACTTTCTTACCCACATATGTTTCCTCTCTTCTCATAACATGCCTGCTATGGACACTATTAGAGGTATGTGGATGAAATTTGGTTGGTAGGTGTGTTCAATAAACCGCTACACAAAGGTGTAGTGAAATGAAGAAAAAATGAGGATGTCTCTCCATACGAGTACATGTGACTGAGGAATGTTTTTTTCATTGCACATAAGCATGTGTGTACCATTAGAAAGGTCCTTAAAAATGATATAGAGGTTGCTAAATAACTTTTTTATATGAGTCATTAGTTTATGAGAACAAACTTGTAGTTTTAATAACTTTTAAAATAAACGTGTAACTTTAAACGTGTCCAAAGACGTGAAAACTACTAACTTTTAAATTACAGGATAGATAATTCTAAAAAAAAACAAAGTAGTAAGTATAACATAAAAGATACTTGCCACGATTTTTTTCAATAAGCTAGGTTATATGTTGGCTGACAGCCTCCGTGGTGCAGCGGACGAGTAGCCGGCTGCGAAGCCAGAGGCCGTGGGTTCGATTCCCGCACCGAGACAGATGTTTGTGTGATCCACAAATATTTGTTTCGGTCTAGGTATTGTGGGCAAGTCCTTCGTAGTTCCTGATACCCACAATACAAGTTAATCTAGTGTGGGGTCAGGACTATGTGTGTGACTGTAAGGTGTATTATAAATTTTTTGAGAAATGGCATATTTTTAGTTACACTACAGAATCCTTCACTGTACGTGGTCCGTCACGCACTTGGCCGTTTGTTTTTATTTCATCACTACAATGAAGGACGGCTACTTTTGTTTCCAAAATGATTGACGATGTACATCGGTAATGGTAAACGTAAACTAAATCTCAGCATTATAAAAACTCACGCTATGAAATACATGTAATTAATTTGTCACGTTCGTGTCACGGAAGCTTGAGAAGCAATTACACATATTGTTTTGCAAATTGCGAAGGACTTTGCCACGCCGATGGATTCCGGTGTGAATTAATTTAAGAGTTAGATGGCTTTGTTGTGTCGTTTGAGAAAATTAGCCACGAAAAATCTACTGTCTAGGCTAATGACGTTTCCTCGCTCCGATGTGATTCTATTTTTAACCGACTTAAAAAAAGAGGAGGTTCTCAATTCGGCGCGTTTTTTAAATTTTACTTTTGCTTTTTTACGTATGTACATCGATTTCTCCGCCAGTTGTGGACCGATTTTGTAAGAAAAAATTTCACTCGACAGAGTTTAGCAGTTTTAGCAGAGTTTAGTTTTAGAGTGATGTAGTTTCATATAAATTTGGTTAAGAACTGATGACGGAGTACGGAGAAAAAATAAAACTCCTCAACGGACAACAGTCTCGTCGCGATTGTGTTATTGTATTGGAATTTACATGCTATTGCTGTACATTGAAGTCGGTTACTATGTTTTGTTAAACGTTATTAATTATATGCTGTAACGATCAGACATTCTGAAGACATACATACATACGCACTCACGCCTGTAATCCCCGAAGGGGTAGGCAGAGGTGTAACCAGTACACTCACATTTCACCGAGCGTATCTCCGTCCCAAGATGTGATAGGGGGGGCGAGCCTATCGCCATACCGGGCACAAATTCCAGACTCCGGGGCTGATACTGAGCATTTCGTAATAGAAAAACCCAATACCACTTTACCCGACCCAAGACCTCAGCTTTGGACTCAATCGTAACGCGTACGCATTACAACTGCGCCACCGAGGCAGTCTTCATTCTGAAGACGAATACGGTTAAATCTCGCGTTAGGCCTAACGCTTAACCTTAGTAGAGGCTGGTGCACAGCAGTGGAACAGTGTATATAACAGACTGAATATTATTATTTTATTTACCAATAAGTGGAGTGTAGGTGGGCTACCTACATTGTAGGCCTAAAGCCTACCTCATATATACGTTCTGCCGATTAACGAATGCAATGGCAATGGCAATGGCGAAACGTCGTACACGTTGCAGGTTGTGGGTCAAATGTTGGGTCAACCCATATAATACTAAATAACATATAACACCCAAAGAAAATAAACACATTTAAGACTCTACATTATAATACGAAATGATTATCTTGTATCGTATGAAGAAATTTGAGAGACTTTCTGTCTCGTAACACTCAGACTAAAACAAATATTTGCGGATCACACAAACATTTGTCTCGGTGCGGGGATCGAACATATGCCATATCGTTTCACAGCAATAAAAACAATACTTCATATGGACTCTCTATCTCCTACTCGCCCAATTCACAAGAGAAGCTATTAAGTTTATTGATCATTGACTTTATTTAGCCTTGTATTTTGACTGCCTCGGTGGCGTAGTTATAATGCGTACGCGTTATGGCTGGGGCTGACGCTGAGGTCTCGGGTTCGATCCCCGGGACGGGTGAAAGTGATATTGGGTTGTTCTATTACGAAATGCTCCGTATCCGCCCGGAGCCTGGAATTGTGCCCGGTATGGCGATAGGTAACGCACCTCTTGGCACGGAGATAAGCTCGACGTAATATGGGTGTACTAGTTATATCTCTGCCCACCCCTTCGGGGATTACAGACGTGAGTGCGTATGTATGTATGTATTTTATTAATCAATGACGAAAGCAGATGAATATGACGCAAAAGCCGGATGTTTAGGGACGTAGATTTAATCAGCACCTACTATCGGTGATGTCACTGGCTTCTCCGAAATGATTGAATAAAATGTAGGTTATCATAAGGAAAACCATCAAATCACGACAGTCCCAGGAATATTGGAAACAGATGTTGATAAAAAATCTAAGGGAAAACTGACACTATCTGACGAATGCATCTTAAATGTTTAGTCCGACATGATAATGGTCGTTTTTTGTCGTATGGCGTTCATTAGCTGCGAATTGCGATGTTTTTTTATCCTAGCACGACAAAGTAACTACACTGCACCTGATATAAAAAGCAATGAACTTAAGCTCGTAAAAAGAAATTAAATTATGCTATACAATTTCGTCTGCAGTATGAATGGCCGGGCTTATTGAGTTAGTACCAGTCAACAGAAAACCAAGATAGCAACTTGCTGTTTCATTTCATATGGTTGATTAGATTTCCGGAGGGCCAAATCCACCCTTCTATTCCATGAAGGTCGGCAATGCAATTGTGATGTTCATGGCCGGTGGAAATTACTTACCACCAGGTGACTCACTTGCTTGCTGCCAGCAAACTGCTGGATGGTAGCAGAAATATACAGAACGCTGGCCTACCAAGAGGGACACGCATACGAGATACCTACTCAGTATTTCCATTTGGGAAATCCTATTCTGTCAAACTGTCAACCTATCTCTTTCTAATGTTTAAACATATCTTAAATCTACACAGCAGGAGACCACTATATAAAATTAGCGTCAGATCAAACATATTTTTGTAGTAAGTGAATTCCTCATTAATTCTATTATAGACATATCCATACACGGCGTGACAAATGCGTGAATTTGCATACATATGCCTCTGAGTTCTCACGGTTGATATTGTGAGGACAAAAAGTATTGTATGACATAGAATATGTTGTGGTTAGACATGGCATGCCAACTAAAAATTAAAACTAACTCTCTACTGTATGCTGCCGACGAGTCCTTATTTTGGTCATAATAGAAGTCGACCGACGACGACGAATCTTGACAAACTGTTTGTAATAGGGAAAGTAGATGGTAGAAAACCACGCCGGCGCTCACCAATCCGCTGGTCTGATCAGATCAGGGCCATAATAGGACTTACTATTACCACTGCCCTGAGACAGGCTGAAGACAGAGTGGTATGGAAACAGCTAGTCAACGACTCCATTCGAGCTTTATAAGACGGACACGACCTTCAGTAATGAAGATTACGACGAAGAAGAAGATGACATGGCATAATAATGTGGAAATTTAATCTATAAATAATAAATCAATTGCGTTTTATAGTGTTTTCATCAACTCTTTAACTTAAAACTTTATTAACAACTTTTTAAAAGAGGGTTTGTAAATTTGACTGCTTTGTCTATCTGTGTGCCTGTCTACGGTATCATAGCGCATAAAATAGTGGAAAGCGGATTTAATCGAGATGATTATTAGCTATTTTTGAAGAAAATCTAAAGTTACTTGTGTATTCATTGTTAATCGTTTGCTATACCTACTGGTCTGGTGGTAGGTCACTCGTATGCGACAGGCCGTCTGGGTTGGTACCCCCGCTTTATCTATTTCTGATGCCAAGTAGCACCGCGTAACCACTGTTGTGTTTCAGTTTAAATGACATTGAATCCAGTGAAATTATTAAGCATTATGAGACTTACCAATTTAGGTCTCGGGTTAACGAGCGTAGTTGAGTGCCATGCCTCGCTTTGTAATTCAAAATTCCCTGTTGTGTCTGTCTATAGGCAGGCATGGAGCTTACCATCAAGCGAGTAACCTGCTCATTTCACCGTTCAAGTCAATAAAAAAAGGTGAAGATATTGTTAGGAAACCTACATACCAGACAATTCCCCAAAAGAATTTGGAAAGTAGAAATTAGGCCAGCGTCCTGGGCTTAGGCAGAACCCTAGACGGTGACCCTTGCTTAGCAATGGCACAGTGTGTAATGCAGGTGTGATAAAATTATATATTTGGCATGGATGCATTCAATTGATGAACCAAGAGCCCTATGGCGGCCGTAAAGCTTTGAATAGATGGGGTTTTTCTGATAGCAGGAGTGATAAGAAGGTCATCTTTTTTTTCTCTCCATTTCAGTAAAAAAACAGCTCCAGTTTCATTTTCACCTAAACAGTTAAGTTTCCAGTAACCGGCCCAATCAACACATTCGCGACCACTTAGTGTTTTTGTACAACATTCTGTGCATTTCTAATGGGGTCTTTTAATTCGATATGTTGAAAAAGTCCAATTTATTTTGTGTCCAAATCGAAATTACCTATATTAGACGAACTCTAATTTGGACACTTAAATTAAATGGCGGGATACTTGTTGTTGACTTGAATTTTTTAGGTTAGGTTTTGGCGAAGAATGAAATACCTTGTTACTGTATTTAAATGAGCAGCGTTCAAATTGCTGCTGTGTTAGCATCACAATTGAACCTATCTATTTATGTAGCGGTCACCATTGGCGTCTAGGTCTATTACAGTCCATTAAAGTCACACAGTTGAATCGTTGGTCACGTCATTGTGATTGGTTACTTCGAATAGTTAAGACTGTACAATGACCAGGATATTGTGAGGTAGCGAATTCATTAAAACTTCTATTATGGGAATGCTTGGACATCTTGACAGTTGTTTCGATTACCTGAACTAGCGGTCATTTGAATGGTCTACGTGCGACCGTGATTGAAGTAACTTCAATTTTAAAATCAAGCATGCTTATTGGCTAATACGTCTTGTATCTGAAACTTGGATAGTATTTTGATCCGTTAATTGTAGATAGATAGATTATCCGTTAATATGTAGATATTGTAAAGTCAAATCTAAATTTTAAAATGCTGGTACCAAATCAACGTTCGATGACTGCTAATACCAGATATGAAAGTCATTCACTGATCTTGATGGTTTGTCGATCTGCAAAAGTTAAAGTTATGCACCCTGACTATATACATATATAAGATCACGCCTTTATAACCGTAGGCAGGGATGGAACTAATGCTGCAACCTCGTTTTGCCGAGCTTATTTCGGTCTCATGATGTGAGAGACTTTGTAATTCATTTGTGATTTTTCGAATCGAAAACACCATTTGTGATTGCCAGACCTAGGAATTGAACCCAGGACCTCATGATTCAGCCTTTACCATGACTAGTTTACAAAAACACTGAAAATATACCAGCTGATTCCCAAATGGATCATTCTTTCCTGACCAAGAATAATGATCCCTTGAACTGGTATTCGTTAACAGATATTTCTTATGCCTTTAGCACTTATGAGATTTAATAATAACATTGGGTGATGAGCGTCATGCAGTGTTTTGTAATTTAAATGTCTAGGTGGTGGTGCTACTGTTTATAGGCAGGCTTGTCGCTTACCATCAGCCAAGCGACTCGTCTCATCATTCTAGCAAATAAAAAACATTAATCATTAATCAATATAGTCAAATCTATACCCAATATCTTCTAACATCTGTGGCCAAAATGATTGGAAGGCCACGTCAAACCTGACTGATGAATTGAAACAATGATGTCACAATTAGACGAATTGTGTTTCACATCGGTGTCCATACGTGCAGTTACAGCCGATGGTATCAGATGCGACCCTAAGGTCACATGTCATGTCCCACAACAGACATTGGTCTTCGCTTATTCACTATAGTACTTTGACATGTGATTTTGTAGGCTTTGGGTGTGCTTTGATATCTAAGTGGTTTTTTGTTTCAAAATGGCTTAACAATGCATTAAAATTATGTGTAAATTCATTATTAGACCTTTTTAAATTTTGCTTTGAGATATATGATATAACACACGACATCCTCCGTGGCGCAGTGGGCGAGTAGCCGGTTGTGAAGCGAGAGCCGCGGGTTCGATCCCGTGCTGAGACAAGATGTTTGTGTTATCCACAAATATTTGGTTCGGGTTTGGGTGTTTTCTCCCCAGAGAGGTTACTAATCGCATGTCATGATGGGTCGTATCAGGTCGGGCCATAGACAGCGTAAAAATCCGTTCAAATCGAGTCAATACAATTTATGTCATCGGATTATTGGAGCTGAAATATTTTTGTCGAAACGAAAATCAAACAACTGACTGCCTCGGTGGCGTAGTTGTAATGCGTTCGCGTTACGACTGAGGCTGACGCTGAGGTCTCGGGTTCAATCCCCGGGTCGGGTAAAAGTGATATTAGGTTTTTCTATTATGAAATGCTTAGTATATCAGCCCGGAGTCTGGAATTGTGCCCGGTATGGTGATATGCTCGCCCCCTATCACATCATGGGATAAAGATATGTGGGTGTACTGGTTACACCTCTGCCTACCCCTTCGGGGATTACAGGCGTGAGTGCGTATGTATGAAAAACAAACACAAATTGTGACGCCCAGAGCTGGCAGAGCTTCATGATTCTCATCCTTAGTACGCTGCCATTAGATCAATGAGGCGACAATTTTTTTAACAAATAAATAAATGATATATAACACGTTACTGATCATTAGAAATATTATAGCTGTGATGTATTTCATGCCATCTCATTAAGAATCAATGATTAACAATAATATAGATTTCGACGTTTAATTTCACACATCGTAAAATTGTATAAGAAACGGAGGCCATTCTTGTCTCGATTCAGTATTACAGATACTATAAAAGGCTATAACGTTTTAGTTGTACAAATAAACTAATTTGTATATTTTTGAACGGTTATCTACTAATAGATACTAATCTAGGCAAAATAGTTTTTTTTACAGCATAGGACGACAAACGAGCAAGTGGGTCATCTGATGGTAAGTGATCTCCACCGCCCATAAACGCCCACTATACCAGTAGAATCATGGGCGCGTTGCCGACCTTAAAAGAAAGGGATTAGGAAAGGGAAGGGGATTTGGGCCTCCAGATATCTCACCGTACGAAACGTAGCAGCAAGCCGCTACTTTACGTCGGTTTTCTGGAAGACAGTAGTAACGACCCGGTTGAGTCGGCCCATTCGTGCTGTAGACAAAACTTTCTACGGCGAGGCTCTACCACTAAATTTTTTATCTGTATTAACAATTAAATTTGATGAATTTATTACATAACTTGTATACTTACCATCAGGTGACACTATTGCTCCGTTGCACCGTCTTACATAAAAAATGTAGATTTCATTAGATTCCGTTAAAGCCTTTTAATTTGAGATATCTAATGATATTAAAATAATGATTATGTTGTTAATTATTGTAAACACGTTATATCATATAATACATTAATTATTATCATTCATTTATTATTATTATTTATTTTAACGTTACGGAAAATCATTGGGAGGAAATTGGTATACCTGACATTTCTCCATAAGAATGTCGACGGTATGTGAAGTCTATCATCCCGCATTAAGCCAACGTGGTGGACTAAAGCCGACCCGAATAGAGGTTGCGTCATGTTGTCGATAATACTATCTAGAACTTAAATCCTACTATAAATCGTATTATATCAATAAAACTAGCTGTTACCCCGGCTCCGTACGCGTAAATCTCTCTTTATGGGGTAAAAGTAGCCTATGTTCTAATTAATGTATTGGTCTACCTGTATGCCAAATTAATGCAAAACCGTTCAGCCGTATAAACATCCAAACTTTCACATTAATAATATACAAAATTCAAGACCATTTCTACTCAATTTCATAGTCGTATTCCGTTACATAAAAAAGTGTCATACAAAGTTCGACCCCTCCTTTTACCTCTTTAAAATGTAAATTTCCAAAAATCCTTACTTAGCGGATACTTATATTACACAAACTATTATTTGACCAAATTTCATGATCCCAGCTATATACATTTTTGAGATTACGTGATTAATCAGTGAGTGAATACTATTTCGTCCTTATA
This sequence comes from Mimas tiliae, assembly GCA_905332985.1. NCBI lineage: Eukaryota > Metazoa > Arthropoda > Insecta > Lepidoptera > Sphingidae > Mimas > Mimas tiliae. Next base: position 4,939,923 of record HG995254.1, read on the forward strand.
TATTATATAAAGATACCAACGCAACATTCAAAATATACTCAAAACTACAGCTGTACCATTCCATACCATACCATTCTGCAGTATTACACAATCGGTCGCACCTTAACAGACTTCAAGGTCCTATCTATTTCATTACCAAACCATAAAAGTCTAGTTAAGACGACATTGGCTTCTTAGCTTATTAAGTAATATCAAAAAGTGTTCGTGACAAATCCATAATAGAATGCATTCGAAACTTATTCAAACCTCTTAATGGAGAGATCGAAATGAGACTTTATTTTTGAACTATTGAAGTTTAACTTTCAATGGCAATTCATTGTAAAGATGCTTGATAGGAAGAGCTCTTGACACAGATTTTGGTCTAACACAGAGACATATCGTGGGCGACGCTATTTATAATTTAATTCGCATATTAATACGTTTTAAATTAAATATTAGCGGCGTCTTCTGTGAATTTCTATTCTCGTGAAGTATATAAGATTTATGAGTTGAAATTCGTGTCAATTTTATAAGCCAATATAAAATGTATGGCATGGCTTGCAAGTGTTTTGTGTTTTATATGATCGTTGTTAAAATTTTATGTCTGCTACAAGTTCTTCGAAAACGAAGTTAATCATCGAACTGCTCCGAAATTGCATCGTGAAAAAATTGGTGCAATCTTGAAGGATATATTATTATATTTCTGCCTGGCGTTATCCTGGTTATTAAGCTGGGATAACGCAATACCGGGCAACTCATGTGTTATTTTGAATTATAAACTCAAACACAAATTGTCGACCTCGACTGCCTCGGCGACGCAGTTGTAATGCGTACGTGGTACGACTGTTGTGCTGAGATCTCGGGTTTGATGCCCAGGTCGGATATAAGTGATATTGGAATTTTCTATTTCGAAATGCTCAGTATCAGCCCGGAGCCCGTATGTATGTATAAATTGTATAATTGTAATTGCTTAACTGGGGAGTCACACAGACCCGAAACAAATATTTGTGGATCACACAAACATTTGTCTCGGTGCGGGAATCGAACCGACGGCCTCTCGCTTCGCAGCCAGTTACTCGCCCGCTGGGCCACGGAGGCTGTATTTTCCGTCGTATGTCAAGTCTAATGACTGCAATTGAAGTTAGAAAGTAGGTGATCTTGTCGACGGCAAACCACAGATTTGTGGTATAATGTGGGATATACAGGTTGTTTTAGAGATGTGGTATTAATAATAACTGTATAGTATAGGGACTAGTCATTTATCAGTAAAACAAAAGTGGGTCATCTGATGGTAAGTAATCTCCACCGCCCATGTACGTCCACAATACCAGAAGAATCATGAGAGTGTTGTCGAATGGGATTGGAAAGGGGAGAGGGATTTGGACATCCACCCTCTCACCCACCGTACGAAACGCAGCAGCAAGCCTCTACTTTATGTCGATTTTCTGTGAGACAGTGGTAACGACCCGGTCGTGCCGGCCCATTTGTGTTGCAGACGAAACTGTCTACAGCGTGGCTCTGTGATAGCAGACAAAAAGATATTAATAAACATTTCTAAGTCAGTTTTTGACTTTGTAATTAAGCTTTAAACCATACCCTGTGGATTTATTATTGACTAGCCTTTGCTCGCGGCTCCGCCCGCGTGAAAGGCCTTTTCCGGGATAAAAAGTAGCCTATGTTTCTCAGTGATAATGTAGCGGCAAAATAGGTCTAGTAGTTTTTAAGTTTATTCGTTACATACAAAAATACAAAAAAATCTTTCCTCTTTACAATATTAGTAAAGACTAAATTTTGGTCACGGGTCCGCCTGCGTGGAGTAGCCTTTGTCCTCATCCAGGTCATGGTCTACCTGTGTGCCAAATTTCAGCCAAAACCGTTTACCTTTTAAGGCGTGATTGACTAACAAACATCCAAACATTCACATTTATAATAGTAGGATACTATCTTTCTGCAACACTCTGTATATATGTACTATACAAACATACGTATGTGGCCTCATTATGAGACAGTATGTCACGGAATGATTGATGAATTTTAAACATTAATGATTTACCTCGTACTGTGGCTCTATCTGTCTGTATATAACTAAATGTTTAGAATATACTAGTCATTTCAACATACATATGTATGTATGTTCAAATGGCTAGTCTATTAGTACAGGCGTGAGAGCGTACTCACGCCTGTAATCCCGAAGGGGTAGGCAGAGGTATAACCAGTACGTCCACATACGCCGAGCGTATCCTTGACCGAAATATAGACATATAGGAAGACTTAATAATAGGTCGCCATTGGCATTCCTTAGTACAGAACCCTAAAAAGTGTTGTAATCGAACCGTGTTAGCGAATCATCACAAACAGATCAAAATAAAGATAAAGTTCTGATCAGTACATTAAACAAATTTGAAATTACTTTTGCACAGCGCCTGTCGCTACATTTCGCCATGTCAAAACATTTCAAAGCACGCAGGCTAATCAGCCTGATAAAATATAGATAATCTAAATATCCCAACAGAATCCACCGCGGCGCAAGCGCGAACTGTGTCAAATGTAATTGAACAACATGTACTCTGACCCCGTCAGAGAAAAATTTTCGTCAAGATCACTATCTCGGAAACATGACATCTTGAATCAAATGACAAGTATTGTCTAAAGACTCTGCCGCTCTCTTTAACTATCCAGCAAACGAAATTTTACAATTCGATTTTCATCTCTACAGACTTAATCAGAGAGTGTATATTCAGATGAATATGTACAAGGGCCTTTTGTGAAATCGGCGTCAGAATAGTAGCCATTATCCGAGAGAACACACGTTCGGAAATGGTAAAAAAAGGTCGAAATATGATTAATAGAGCGGCGGTATGAGAGTTGGGCCGTGTGTGATTCTTTCCCATTTGACAGATTGTCTCGACTCTCTGACCCGAGCACCCCGTCGAGATACTAATGATGTTGTCACCCTACTCGCCATTGTCGATATCGATATACATAACTGTAATTACGATTGAAATAAAATTAGTTTATACGGATTTTATCGCCAATAAATGAAGGTAGCCAATGTAACATTAACTTTTCGAGACGACCTACACCTCAGTCTCTCCCGTGACCACGAAGGCCGAAAAGCTTTCGAAACTTCGGAACTAAAATAAAAATTAAACCGCGATAAAATCCGTATAAACTAGTTTTATTTCAATGTTCGCGTAAACCTAAGAAATCTCTATGTAATTACGAGGCATTATCGTAATATTAAATTCTTAAGTTTCATAATGCTTAAATATGTAGAGAGAGACTACTATAAGATACTACAAGATACTACGTGCTGTCTGGTTAGGTATCACCGTGCTATCTATTTATACTAACCAAGCAACAGCAATGTGTCAGCACTATTATTTCCCGGTTTGGAGGGCATTGAAGCCAGTGAAATTATTGTGTAATATGAGACTTAACATTGCATATCAGTAATGAGCACAGTTGTATGCCATGTAGTGTTTTGTTGGTCAAAGTTCTGTGTTAATTATTTTTAAGAATCAGTGGGTATTATTATGCAATGAAATAGATTCACAAATATTTTGTTAGTTTTTATCGATATACGTGCGGTAATTCTAGTCCACACCATCGATACTCTTACTAATTCTCAGCGCATCACTAGTCGCGAGGTCGGCTAAGATTACTCTCAGCACGACACTACCCTGCGTCGGCGCTCGTTCGCGACGCTTTGACATCCCGACAAACTGCCAACAAATTGATACAAACCAATAAAATTGCATACACCTTAATACTAACACCATAAGGTTTATTGTCGAAGACAAAATGCCTTCACCAAACGAAAAGCCTATTTCTCAGTACGTCATACGTTGATAGACGGCTAAAGCAGGTCGATGTGAGAGGTTTTTTACCTTTTTTAATATGCAATATGAAGATATTGAACGATTATCAGTCATGTATAGGAATACATTTATTTTCACGTATTTGACGTTTGGTCGTCAGGTCACACGAAAGTGTTATAATGAACTGTCAAAAGATAAATGAAATATCACGTCATGGTATGTGCGAGTTAGTTATCGATAAGCATTGATTTTAATTACATCACTATTTTTAAACGACTGCATTCTAACGTAGGTAATATTTTTCACTATTTTCAAAAAGGACGATTATTTCTATTATACGTCTGTATTTTTTGTTTTGTGTTATGTAACGCGATAGCTCCGCCAAATATGAACACGTTTAGATGATTCGTTTTTGTCGAGGGAATATATAAATATAACTTATAATACCTTATTTTTTGAGTGGTAGAACCACGCTGTAGACTCTTTTGTCTACAGTGAGTGGCCGACTCGTCCGGATCGTTACCACTGTCTCACAGAAAACCGGCGTAAAGTAGCAGCTTGCTGCTGCGTTTCATACGGTCAGTGAGATAACCGGAGGCCCAAATCCCCCTCCCCGTCCCAATCATTATTAAATTTATATTTATTTATTCTATTTAAATTATCGCAGCTCGCAGACGCATTGCACAATAATGCTTAAATAATAAAATAAAAAAAACGAGCTGCGTTAAGTGCTAAAGGATGTCGCAGGTGAGGACAATCACAGTCATTGAGAGTAATTGTTACTTTTGTTTGTCCTCGGCTGAGATAGCCTATACCACTAAACAAACAAGGAGACCGATTTATTTTCAGTAATGTATTTTAATAGGGTTATCAATTTAACATTTTATAATTCTGTAAAAGCAATATTGTAACAAAAAGATGACCGTATTTTTTCTTCTTTTTGTCTGGCGTTATCATGGTCTAACACCAAGGTCCTATTATTTTTCATCCTTGATTATAATTTAGAAATTCAGATCCATCGTCTGGTATATTCAATGTGCGTGTTAGGCACAAATTTTTACCAACAAAATGTTGTGTAATGTGTGATGAAACATCCGCACATCATCTGCCAATATAATATTTAACACCAACTGTAATCGTAGTGACATCAAAACTCGAATGAGATGAAAAATGTTTTTATAGAGCCATGAAAAAGTCGTAAACCAATATCTCAGTTTGTAAACTTCCTACATACAATTCTGCTCGAGTCTCTATGACAAACGCTTTATAATATTTTTCTAAATTCACGAATGTCTGTCATATGTTGAAAATAGATGATTTGCGTCAAAATTTCGATATTTGCGGTGTGGTGTTGGAATTTTTCTGCGCGCATATATTTTGATTGTCAGGTGTTCGCTTTGGTAGCCGTGATCCGTAACGAGTGCTTCTCGGCCGCACGTTTCGATTGTTGAATTAAGCCCGTTGTGTGTGATAAATTACTTTGTGAAGGATTTTCTACAGTTTTTGTCAACTTAGATGTAGTTGCTTTAGTAATGGTTAATGGGTTCGCCTTTGAGTTTTTTTGTCAATTTTACACTAACTTAGTTTTTGATTTCCAAATATCATTCTAATGGCACTGATTATTCAAATTATCATCTCCGTATTTTGGTTGGTTAATGTTTTGTTCGCTAAGTTCTATTTCTGCTTATCTTTTCCATACTTCATCAACACATATGACTGAGACATCGATATAACAGAACTTAATTCCTCATAAAATACCGCTATTCGAATCATCAATCCGATTTCCACTGAACTTTAAGTCCCACCATTATACTTCAATCTCAGATCCAGTTAAGAGGACCAAATGCAAAATCTGGAATGTGTATCACGTATCGTTGAAGAGTGGCTAATGAAGTGAAACTGTTGATGTGTGACCCACCGGAGTTGGCGGGGCTGGCAGTTCCTTAATGGCGGGATTGACAGCACAGTGGAACGGCCGCTGTCAACCCGCCGATTGTTTCTTAACTGAGGCGACGTGGCTGGGAAAATGGCGATTGAATAAGAAAGTGATATAGTTTTATCTTTATTTGTGGATATTTCGGGAAACATCTATAAATGCTTTTAATCAGTGATTATTTTAATCTGTACATAACCTCTTTCACTCTTACATTATTTGACTTAAAGGACAAAGAGAACAGGATTAAAATACTATTAAAATAAATGACATAATTCACTAATGCCAAAATATTTAAGGCTCTCTCAGGCCACGATATAGATGCCAATGATGTTCTGTTTTCAAATTGTTGTATATACCTACGACAAAAAAAATCGTCTGCGATAAAGTCGTCTAGCGCAAGCCTAACAACACTTTAGCTATTATTCATTGGTCACTTTTTGTTTATAATGCTAAAGAAAGGACAGAAATAAAACATTCATTAAAAATACTGATTTAAAATAAAATAAAAGTTAAAGGCCCTTTAACTTTGTGAATAGTATTGGTAAAACTGCATGTAGATAATATTTCCAATGCTACATACACATTTTTGCAGCTTTGTTTATTTATATTGTTAGAAGATTACTATGCAAACATGTTAACATTATAGTGAAAATGTTATCATACTTTAAATTTAATGAGTTGTTTCTAATAATGAATGAGTGTGAATTCGAAAATCTATTATAAAAAAAAAACTGGTTTCTCACATTTAGTGGCCACGATAAAATGTGTACCAAAGAAAGACGTATTTAAATCGCAATGACGTCTTTTTCAAATTGTGAATATAATGGCGTCTGTCTGAAAGGTGTCTTTGGCATATTAAATTTTATTGTACCCACTTGAATGCCTACATTTTCCAGTATTACCGGAATTACAATGTGTTGTGAGGTGCGGAATGTCAATTTAATCCACCTTTTGTTTCGAGAAGTTCTTTGATAAAGGTAAGGAATAAAGATTGTGGTGATTTGAAGGCATAATCAGAATCAGTAACTGGTTCTTTTAATAATAATGATATTGATCATTTTAAGACTGTTTTTTCTAGCGGTGATATTTTGTATCATAGAATATCCAAAAGACATAGCGTGACGAGCTAGTGTATTTAAAGGCCTGGCATAACGATGTCCAAGAGCGAGTATGTGTGGTAGAGGTGTTACGAGGATTTTGCGCAGTTCATAAACATGGTAAGTTGATGGTAGGGTATATATTTTCTTATATGCCTCTTTTTTTATGCCTCTCGCGACCACTATACACAATATGGCGAAAAATCCGCCATAGTAGATTGTTCAGGCGAGTCGCGTCCCGGCGTAAAACAGTATAAATCCAGTAACTTCCACGGTAGGCAGCGGCTTGGCTGTGCCCGTGGCATTGCTCATGTCTATGGGCGACGGTGACCACTTACCAACAGGTGGGCTGTCAGCTCGTCTGCCTTCGAAAGCTAATAAAAACGCCGATCTTTGCGAGCACTCACAACTCTTTTCTCGCTACTTACATCCCCTACGCCGCCTTCTTATTTATCTTCTGACTTTATTTATCTTTCTGATAGCCATGATAGGAATCTTCGCTCTTCTAACAATCTTCTCCTCAAATGTCCTCCTCATTCCTCTGACTTCACCCACTCTTCTTTCGCTATTCAATCTATACTTCTCTGGAACGCACTCCCACTGGAAATCAGGTCGTGCACCACACGAGTGGCTTTCAAGTTGAGAGTTCGTCAACTATTGTTGGACGGATTGGTAGAATCACATTAGTTTCTCCTACATATCGTATATATTTATGTATTGTATTGTATTTTATTGTATTTACTATATATTTTTGTATGTTTATATTTTTTTTCTTTATTCGGTTGTACGTTTTATGTCATATTTTATATTTTGTATCTTCCTTTTTTTGCACCTACTTTGATCATCTCTGCATCGCCCTAAGGTTGACTGGTAGAGAATGCCTTTGGCATTAAGTCCGCCTTTATACATTGTATATAAAGTGTAAAAATAAACAAAATAAAATAAATAAAAAACTTCAGGTCTGTATAATTCCGTCGACTGTCGAGAGAATGTCTCTTGACGCATGAGATAATATTTGGACTGTACTGAAAATCAGGTTCTGGGTAATTATTTTGCCGGGCCAGGATAAAAACATATTTTTAACCGATTTATATTTGCCTTGGTGACTGCCTCGGTGGCGCAGTTGTAATGCGTACGCGTTATGACTAAGCCTGACGCTGAGGTCTCGGGTTCGATCCCCGGGTCGGGTAAAAGTAATATTGGGTTTTTCTATTACGAATTGCTCAGTATCAGCTCGGAGTCTGGAATTGTGCCCGGTATGGCGATAGGTTCGCCCCCTGTCACATCATGGGACGGAGATACGCTCGGCGAAATGTGGGTGTACTGATTACACCTCTGCCCGCCCCTTCGGGGATTACAGGCTTGAGTGCATATTTAGTGCGTATTTATATTTGCTCTTATTATGTGCGCATATTACATTTATTTATAATGTTTTGAATGATGCAATGATATTGAAGTCAATTACTAAAGATTGATCGTTTTAGATAATTACCAGCATATACATACATCATTGATTACAAATTCGCGAAATACACGTGAGGTCAAGATTTGAACGCCCAAGGTCCAACCGCTCTTCCGATAGTGAGGATGAGTTCCTCTTAATACTCCTGAGACTATGATTAATATCGAACTCGAATGAAATTCAGCTTTAAATCATTGGCAACACGAAAAACAGTAATGACTAACGACCAAATAAATTGATCGTCCGTCCGACGCAATTTGTCAAATCCAATCACGAAAAATTCCAAATAAAAATTTCGTTAGAACATAATAACGGTCGGGTTCGCGGTGACTTCTCAGCTTTTTTGCTCGTCCATCCAATTTAAAAACTAATTATGGGTCGCCGTCGATGACTAGGCTGCGGTGTGCAAGGAGCACCCTACAATGCCGTCACAATGAACATAATTTCGTCATGTTAACATGTGGGTGACAAAAAAGTATGATTAATGGTCATACACTGATCACAAAAGATCTGTCAGTTAAGTGTGCGGCTTTACAGCTTGAAGTAGCATTACTTCGGCCAGTTCTCGTATTTGCCGTGATGATTATGTATTTTGTTATGGCCAGTATCGAATAATCATAGCCGTGAACTTTTCGGGTCGTGATCGTAGTGGATCGTGACATCTAAATAAGCGAGGGTCGGCAGTGGTAATCAATGACGGAAGCAATATGACGGAACGGAACGCAATTAGTTTTCGACTATGGCACGACCGACGCAAGGTTGTACGCCGGATTTGAACTGCGGACTTGGTGTTGATGTGTGGACATATTTGGTGGTGTGAATTGTGTCTTTCCGTATTGGAATCCTATTTGGTATTGATTTGAACACCATTTTTCGAAACAATTTATAACGATTAATATTTTATTGTGGAGATTTCGATGGCGCAGTTGTAATGCGTACTTACTTGTTTTGATTGAGGCTAACGCTGAGGTCTCGGATTCGATCCCCGGGTCGGGTAAAATGGTATTGGGTTTTCCTATTACTAAATGCTCAGTATCAGCCCGGAGTCTGGAATTGTGCCCGGTATGGCGATAGGCTCGCCCCTATCACATAATGAGACGGAGATACGCTTGGCGAAATGTAGGTGTACTGGTTACACCTCTGCCTACCCCTTTGAGAATTACAGGCGTGAGTGCGTATGTATTTAAGTATCTTATGACTAATCTGATCAAATCACTTTATAAAATCATGACAATGCTTATTTCTCATAATAATTGTATTGTAAATCAAATGACATTTTCCTATTAAAAGTATATTCAAATGAACTCTCACGATTGAGGTAAACAACAATGTCATATTCATTTAATTTATGGTGGAATAAATCTTGGCGATATATTAGTTTTCCTATTTAGAGAATTAAATAATTTTACATTGTCATTAGGATTTTTACTGACGCATAATTACATAAATTAAAATTATTACACACTAACTTTTACATATTTAGCGATAGATCAGTGGGAAAGTAGTTCAGACTGTCGAGACGAAAGTCGCAGGTTCGAACCAACCAATCCCAAGAGCATGCACCTCTGACTTTTCTAAGTTACGTGTGTTTTAGTTATTAATTATCGCCTGCTTTAACAGTAGAGGAAACATCGTGAGGAAATTTAAAAACATTGCATATCTATAAAGTTCTAGAATTTCGAACGTATGTGAAGTCTACCAACCCAGGTTAGGCCAGCGTGGTGGACTAAGGCCAAATGAAATGAAATGAAATGAAATACTTTTATTAATCATTTAGGCAATAAAAAAAATTTAACCAAAAGAATTCTACTGAAAAGCCAAACCCCTTTCATTCAGTAGAGGAGGCCCGTGGCTAGCAGTGAGACGTGTATAGTACAGGACTGGTATTATTATTATTTATACTAAGTGTTGCCCGCAGCTTCGCTCACGTGATTAAGTTTATCGGTATTATAGTTAGCCCTACACAATAAATTGAGTACGCCTAACATTTTACTTCTTAAAAACATTTTCGCCTACGCGAGATTTGAACCAAATGCCAGGAAAAATTTACACCAGCTTTTCAGTCTAATCATAGCTTTTTAAACACAAAAAGCTTTATAATAGTACAGAGCTTTTTAGTAACAAGAGACACTCACACTCATAAAAAATACAAAGTTTTTTTTAAAGGCTCATCAGGCCTGTTTTTATACGTCTTCCTACTGTTAAACAAGTAATTACGGACCTCCTTTTACTATAGAGAGAAGTTAGTTAAATTGTATAGGCCGACATACGAGCAAGTTGGTCACCTGATGGTAAGTGATCACCACTGCCCATGTACGCCCACAATACCAATTTTTTTTTATAGTATAGGCCGGTAACCGAGCAAGTGGGTCACCTATTATATTCTATATCGAATAGTTAGTGCTCAAAGATTTTAAAATCACCCGTAGGCTTCCGACGTGGCTTAACGCCTGCTATCAGTTGATAACCAGGGTCAACTTTTACGTGCTCTCCGAAGCACGGAGACGCTCAATTGAAATACTACTAAGCAGTAACGCATCCATAGACTGACCGCGCTATCCTTTACTAATCAGTGAGTGCAACTGGCTATGAGCACCTCCAGAGCAATAATAATAACGATGTATGATAAGGTGACTCTATAGCAGTGATAACTCAGTGGGGAGTGGTATGGACTGTCGAGACGAATGCGCAGGTTCGAAACCAGCCCCAAGAGCATACACCTCTGACTTTTCTAAGTTACGTGTATACTATTTGTTAATTATCACTTGCTTTAACGGTGAAGGAAACATCGTGAGGAAACCTACATACCAGAGAAGTTCTCCATAAGAATTTCGAAGGTATGTGAAGTCTGCTAATCCGCATTAGGCCAGCGTGGTGGACTACGGCCTAACCCCTCTCATTCAGTAGAGGAGGCCCGTGCCCAGCAGTGGGACGTGTACATGGCTAGTATTATTTTATGTTATAGGAGTGTAAATGGACAACATCTTAGGATTCAATCCAACCTGCACATAGAGTACAGTCTGTTGATTAACGGACGAGGCAATGGCGACACTGGGCTCACGTTGCGTGTTGTGGGGGTCAGAAGACGTGTCGTCCCACATAACACCAAATCCACAAATTATCGTTCCCAATATTCTGTCTGTCGACAGATTTGCTTACTGGCAGTATAATTTAGACACAATTTGTATGGAAGATCTGTCAAAACACTATTGATTATAAGCAAATCTGTATTTAAACAGAATATAGGGAACGGCCATAAGTCGCATTATGCCAGGATAACGCCAGGCAGAAAGAATGAAAGAACGAGGTACTGTATAATTATTTTCGAGCCATATCCGATCTCATAAACGAAGAGAGTAAGAGTCGCCGTCGACGGATACGTCGTGGAGGACATCATCATCAGTTTAAAGTCCAAAAAACGATTTCAAAACCTAAATCGTGGTGCGTTTTCTGTTATCTGTTTAGGAGTGTCCCATATACCCTCGACACCTTCAGATCTCAATGAAAACTGAGACCATCCTCGATGTAATTACCTTATCAAATACTAAAACAACTTTAAAAATCGATTCACATTTCTCAGAGATATTGCGTAACATACATTAAAAAAGACGAATCGAAAACTTCCTCTTTTTTGAAATTGGTTGAAAATGGAATGAGAGGAGAGGAACGAAATTTAGTATGGAATCATTATGCAATTTGCAAATTCATATGTGTCAATTCAAATTACCAGTTCTTTAAGCTGTTGACAACTTCGAGTCTAATAGATCAATATTAGCATGATGATTAAATCGTTCTTATCATGAGTTCAATCGATTAAGAACTTGACTATTACAAACGAATATATCGGTTATGTATACGGATGCGTTTGCGCGGCCTTGTTGCCCCTTCGTAGTGATGTCATCGGGTCCAAGAAAATGTCAATACTATTTTAGAACAGTGAGGGAAAATGGATACGGAAAACATTATCATCGATATTGACATTTATCGATATAAACTGGTGATTCAATATTCGAATTATCGTGATCTGGGTGGTCTTATTCAAGCTGTCCACGCAATTTGTATTACACGTTTATTGTAATCCATTAAGTAATATTTTATCGAGGTAAATGGTGTTGTTACATATAGTCGATGTTTATAATTTGCTATGTTTGTTGAATAAATTAATATAGTTCAAAATAAATTATTCAAATAATTTCCGTACATATAATAAATCTTTATGCTTTTATTGCCGTCTCAGTATAAAAAGGTGCACGTTGCGGGTATGTCTTTACTCTACTTAATTTTACTTTTATTACATACATACGTACTCATACGCACTCACGCCTATAATCCCCGAAGGCGTAGGCAGAGGTGTAACCAGTACACCCACATTTTGCCGAGCGTATCTCCGTCCCATGATGTGATAGGGGGCGAGCCTATCGCCTTATATTACTTTTATTACAATTATATTAAATTAATATTGGAATAAGATAAATTCTTATTATAAAAGAGGAGTGTTTGTGTTGCATCATGTATTGGGGTCGAGTTTTTTTATGGGTCAGGAATATGTAAATAGACGAAAATATATTCTTTTATTTCCGCAGTCGACAAACCACATTGGAGTCACTGATAATGACTAACACGGGAATAAAGTCGCTGGAAAAAACCTAATATACAAAATCAACCGGCCAAATGCGAGTCGCACATGGAGAATTCTGTAGGTACCACCATCTGATTAAATATTTACTATTTTACTTTCGTTATTTGGGATATCGTCATAATAACAAATTGTATATATTTCAGCCAGCTATATATCATGGTTCCCAAGTTAGAGCTTTTTAAATTATAGTTTTTTTTATTAACTTGCATGACGAGACGATCAGGTCGCTCTCCTGATGGTAAGCGCCACGCCTGCTCATAAAAAGAAGCAACGCCACACAGAACTTTAAATAACAAAGCACTGCATGACATTGGACTGCGCTCGTCACCCCGAAACATAAGGTGTTAAGTCTCATAATGCCCAGTAATTTTATAGTACAGTAATAATCATCCTGTAGGTACCTACGGAACCCTAAAAATGATGTCAACAAACGAATATTTCACAAGTACGCCGCGTGATTATTTTTATCGAAAGCCCAATAATCATGAATCGTAAGAATACGTAGCGGCACATCACTATCAGCGACACGATCGCACGGAGGTATAATTCAGTGCAACTGTCATTGCGAGCAACTCTGATTAAATTGCTTCGGAGTAGCGTCGTGACCTGACGTCACCTGCGTAGGCCTGCCACGCCGCACCGTGCCGTGTCGACGGGTCACAAAAACACATTGGATTTTTAATTATTTTATAGCGGATTAAAAAATTATATACCACTAGCTTTTGCTCGCGGCTCCGCCCGCGTGAATAGACTTTTCCGAAATAAAACGTAGCCCGTAACGTAACGGTCCCATCTATCTCTACATAAAAATTCGTCAAAATCGGTTCAGTGATTTAGGCGTGAAAGCATAACAAACAAATAGTTTTTTTTTCATAAAAAGTATCCTATGTTACTTCTTATATCTCCAAGAATATGTGTATAAAGTTTCATGATAATCGGTTAAGTAGTTATCGCGTGAAAGCGTAACAAACAAATTTACATTCACATTTATAATATTAGTATGATGTGATTCATTTCAAAATAGGAACAACTTTTCTGTGATGCTGTGACATATTGTTTACATTGAAATTAATTTTAAAACCAATTCTAACGTTAATCGATACAATATTATTATAATCAGTTAAATAATGCAATAAAAAGCTAGGCATACAAAACTATTTTATTTATTTGATCTTTTAAAGTGGCAGTTGACAGGTCTATTTTCCTATTCTTACTGGGTACCTTATTATTGCCTTTTATTATAACATATATAAATAAATAAATATACAGTATATATATATATATATATTATAAATAAATAAATATAAAATCGCAACCATATATTTACATTACTATCTAAATTAATATCTTAGGAATCGAATACCCAGTGCTTACCTAAATCGTAATTAATCATCATTATGTGCTGTTTTCACTAGACATGTGTTATATAAAAGCATATCTCATATAAAGTGTATGATAATGCACAACAATATGACTAGGCATCAGAAAGCTACCTCACTAAAAACAAAGGCAAGATGATCAACGTTTTTAAAAGGAATTAAGCAAGGCGTATCGATAATGTTTTTATCGACAAAGGTCATCTATCGACAAATTCACGGCACAGAGGCGGTACTACCGGCATATACGTGTCGCCAATTACCTTCCACAGCGTATTGACTCAGCCGAAACCTCTCATCATTTACATAATAATACTTTACACTCAGTGCGTTGAGTCACAAGTTATGGGAAAAGGCGAGTTGTTTTCTTTGTGAACAAATCATTAAACGGCCAGTAACGCATCGACAATTCTTCTGGTACTGATGGTATCCATGGGTGGCGGTTTCCATCAGGTGACAGACTTACTTGTTTGCCTCCCTCTCTAAAAAAATATATACTAAACTGACTCGTAACTTATGTAAAAAAATTACAGACGACAAAGTTATTTGCAGCTGATTCAAGTGTCATAAAACGATTCTTTTTATACAAATTTTAAAGTACAGAAATTTTTATATTTAAATGTTTTTAATTTTTATCAATAAATAACTCATCACTCCCCCTTTATGTGAAATTATTATTGATACCTATCTATTTAGGTATATCTTTAAAGATCTATATCTATTAGCATGCAATACATCAGATTATGAATGAATTTAGCAAGTATTAAACAAATTATGTATTACATTCTACAAATAATTACTTCTTGTATATAGAATGACGCGCTTACAAAGCCATATCAAAATACTATCACATTTACAAATAAGTCGTTTTTGAGTGGTAAAGCCACACTGTATACAGTTTTGTCTACAGCATGAATGGGCCGGCTCGACTGGGTCGTTAAAACCGACGTAAAGTAACAGCTTTCTGCTGCCTTTCATACGGTGAGAGAGATATCCGGAAGCCCAAATCCCCCTCTCATTCCCAATACCTAAATTATGCCTAAAGGTCGGCAACGCGCCCATGATTCTTCTAGTATTGTACATCAGAGGTGACCCACTGGCTCCTTTGCCAGCCTATACTATATTAAAAGTAGACGTGAAGACACGTCTTCAAAAGTGCAAGTGTAAAAATAAATTGTTATTAAGTGACAATTGCACCTGTCGTGAAGGGTTACACTAATATGGCTTCCTTTGTGTACGCAGGACGTGTCAATTAAATGAACCCTTTAATTTAGCACTCCGCCGACTCAGTCACTTTGTGACATAATTGCACTGATAATTAAAATTACTGTCAATAATGTGGTAATTAATTTTAGCAATTAGTGACGGTAGAGATGGAAAAGATTAGATAATTATAGATATCGTTAATTGTTTTCAGTGCTATGCAATATTTAAAAAAATGACGGGATAAATTACTTATCTTTATATGTATAATTCTACTGTACGTGTGTATGTGACTGAACTCCTCGAAACGGCTGGACCGATTCGAATGATTTTTTTTATGCGTTTGGGTGGCGCCCTGGATGGTTTATATTCACAATTGGACCCGGTAGGTCGCTGCTGTAGCGTGAAACCGCCCGGGACAGCTAGTTTTTAATATAAGCTTGAATGATGAGATGCGAACGTCACTCGCCTGATGGTAAATGTCACGCCTTGCCATAAACAGAAGCAACGCCATAGATAATTTTGAACTACAAAGCACTGCATGAAACTGGACTGCGCTCGTCACCCCGAGACATACGTCGTCGACATTAGCGAGTATATCTTATTTATAACTAGTCATTTGTGCCAATATGTAGATAAGGTACCTGTATCCCCAATGTGATAGGCAGAGTGCCAACTAGCCACTAATGTGACCACGGTTCACGGAGCTTATTTTCCGTTCCATGATATGATAGGTGACGCCTATAGCCTTGTCATGGCGGTTAAAAATTCAATTCCTAGGTAACTCGTGTGTATTTTTTGGAATTGGAAACGCAAACATAAATTGTTATTCTCGACCTGGGATTTGTACACAGTACCTCTCGGTTTCTCCTCCTAAGTACCTACGCTGCCACTAGACTAACAAAGTCATTAAAACTGACCACTGGTCAGAAATTACCGGGCATTATGAGACTTAACATCGTATGTATCGGGGTGGCGAGCGTAGTATAGTGCCATGCAAAGCTTTGTAATTCAAGGTTCTATATGGTGTTGCTTCTGTTTATGGGAAGGCGTGCTTATCGTTAAGTGAGCTTACCGTCAAGCGAGCGACCTGCTCGGTTCGTCATTCAAGCTAATAAAAAAAAGTTTCTTTGGAACTCTTTAGCTACGGAACCCTGAATGATAAATCTATTCCGCTATCGCCTACAACTTGTCCAGTAACCTTGAAATTCTAATTTCGACCGTAGTTTCCCTTTAAAACGTCCAACCGAAATGTTATACGTTAGAGACATAGATTTGTATACGGATAAGAGACTGAACACCGCATTGTTCTGTTTTTCCTATATTATTACCTCTCCGGTAACATTTGATTGATTATCATAAATAATTTGGCGGACAAAAACTATATGTTTGTCAAATTTTTTTTAAGTTAGAATGTTTTGCAAATCCTTATTTCACTTTATTTGTATATTGAATTGAAATTTTTGTGTTGTGATATTGTATAGATATCAAATAAAAACAATAGCGACAATAGTTTTCTCCTTACATACTTTTTACACCCTGATCTGGATCCAATATACAACGTGTTACAGAAAGGTGTGGTCATATTTTAGGGTCATTATATACACCTTACAATTCGTACTTGTGTACCGGATCTTTTCAAAACCAAGACATCCAAAAATTTCATGTTAATTTTAATCACTCGTTTATTAAGATCGATAAGATTGATGGCATCACTATTAATAATTATGAACGACACTCACTTTTTAATAAACTTGAATATGATCTACGTGATTCTACGGACATACGTACGTAACTTCTAATTTATACACAAATTAACACCTGAAAGAGATTGTGTGCTGAATACGATATAGGTACCATCCTCTAGAAGCATTTTAGACTTCATTCTCGGGTCATCCATCTATGAATTTGGCTTAATACAGTCGACGATCCTCTTAAAAGCTGTTATCAGTTACACCAACACAAAGTACCAATACATAATACTTGTTTTTAGTCAAATACAACATATTTTTTGAACTCGTAATCATACTTCATAAAATCAGAAATTGCCGAACTTAATTGACTGCGTCAAATAAATATTGACATTTGACAACTGTTTAATGTTTTTTTAATTATAAAATAAAATAAGTAAATGAAAGGAGGTCTATAGTATCATTGCTTATCATTTAGTGTTGTCCAAAGTTAAAAGTCGATATCGACATGTTTCTCATTCGATAAAAAAGAAAATTCTATAATTATTATCCTAGCAATGCAATCGGATTTGGTACTATGGGAGATAAAATACTTATACCCTATACTATACATTGCTTAAATTTGCCCGCCCCTTTCTATAACACGTTGTATATTGATGGTAAGTGTAGCGCAATCCAAGAATACTGTGGACCAACGACAGACGATGTCCTAGCTATTAAAAAAGGATAAGTTCCTTATACAGTACAGTACAGTAAAAAAATGGTGGACAGTGGATCTGTTATTATCGTCTACGGTTATTGTAATGCCGAGTGACAGACTACGTTGCTATAGGTAATACTATAAATTGAGATGGTATGCCAATCAATGGCCAAGTCAACAAAAGTCAAATGCATTCGTTTTCGACGATTTTAATTTTCATGTGTTGTTCACTTTGACGCAATTATATAATAATTCAAGTATTGATTATTATCCGATTTTCATGGTAAAATGACTAGTGGTTTACACTGTGTATAAGAGAGAGAGTAAAAATATTTTAAGGATAAGGACTTTGGAATAATGTAAAATTCGGTCGGATCGGGCCTAATAAAAGGTATACTCATGACAAGAATTTTCTACCAATTTTTTATTCTTCAAAGTTTGCAAGATCTTGGATCTCTGATGGATTACCTATAATAATATATTCCCTACGCCAACTCCGTCTATTTGTACTATACATAAGTATATAGTACAAATAGACGGAGAATAGTACATAACGTTGGCACATAGGTGGCCGATGATGAAACTATAGTTGTTGTAATGTTGGACAGTCGCGGTCGTTAAATCTTGCCGCTCTGTTACCCGGTGTCCATCGTATTGTGTAGCGGCACCTATAACTGGACTGTGAATGGTGTACATTCGTATCTGTCTCTCAGTACGTCTGTTTATAGTGTACGACTATAAGTGTATTACAAAATAAAAAAAATGGTGATTTCTTACGTTTACGCGAATATTACTCATTGAAATAAAACTAGTTTATACGGATTTTATAAAAAATATGGTTTGTCTTGTCTGTTTATTTGTTTGTAGCGTCGCACCACGTAAATGAATATACCGAATTTAGTCATTGTGTTCTAATTAAAAGCTGGTTTCATCGAGATGTGTTTGAAGAAAATCTATTCAGCATATAAGTATATTACAGATCTTTTCATTTTGGATTGTAATGGTTATGATTTGAAGAACATATATACGCACACACGTCTGTAATCCCCCAAGGTATAACCAGTACACCCACATTTCGCCGAGCGTATCCCCGTCCAAAGATATGATAGGGGGCGAGCCTATCGCCATACCGGGCACAATTCCTGACTCCGGGTTGATACTGAGCATGTCGTAGTAGAAAATCCCAATATCATTCGAAGAAGAATATCATCGATTTCGAAGACGAATTAGAAAATTGTATTACTATTTTGTGGCAGTGTCCTGTAAACTGCCCCATCGGCTATCAGTTCTGCGAGCTATGTGGCCTGCCCACTATCACTTTAACATGCTAATCCGCTGGGATTTGTCGGTTACCTTCGTCTACGGATTTCCTCATTTCTGATTCGATCACGTAGAGAGACACCAAGCGTGGCCCTCTCCATAGCCCGTTGAGTGACAGTGAGTCTACGTATGCGGCCCATAGTAAAAGGCCACGTGTCTGTCAATCCATTACTAGAATAAATAACTTATAATGAAATAGTAGACCAACATTAATTATCTCTTCAATAGGTACGATTTCGTGCTCCGACAATTTATACAAAAGGTCGTGAGGTGTAAATAGATCTTCGTAATTAAAGTTGGTACAGATGTGTAAGTTCGTCTCCAGCGCATGACTGCAATCTCCCGGGCATCATCAATAATGAATTTTTGTTACTGTTCCTATACAATACGACGTACAATGCCGTATCGGACGCGTTACGTGGCGACTTTACATTCATTAGAAATTGAACTTTATAATTGTTTTAGGCCTTCGTCTAAATGGCTTTCTTTTGTGCGAATGAAAGAAGGAATATAATTTGTGATCTTTCATTTTCGAGTAGCTGTCATAACTTCATAATTATAATAAGGGCGTTTAACTACCGCGGCTAAGATAAGTGAACTATTAATTTTAATCTGTAGTTGTTTTTTTTAAATGGAGAGAGTGAACTGTATTGCGTTTTTTACCAACGAAAAAACATAGGTTGTTTTCAATTCGACGCATATTTATGTTTTATTAAAAAAAATACATCGGTCGACAAACGAGTAGGTGGGTCTCTGGTGGTGAATGATCTCCACCGCCCACGTACGTCCACAGTACCAGAAAGTGAATAAATTATGGGAAGAAAAAAAGGAAACGGTGGGGAATTTGGGCCTTCGGATATCTTACTCATCGTGCGAAACGGAGCAGCAAAGCGCCTTGCTAAGTAGCGACTTTACATCGGTTTTCTGTGAGACATCGGTAACGACCTGGTCGAGCCGGCCCAGTCATGTTGTAAACAGAACTGTCTACAGCGTGGCTCTACCACTCACTAAACACATAACTTTTTATGATTTTGATGTTTATTTTTTCATTCGAAAGGATATAGCAGAAAGCTGGTATTATTTCAATTTCACCTCTAAAAGGGTCAAATCGGGGATGAAAGGAATAGATCTAAAAATGAAAACCCCTAAAAATAAAGCTAACTTATTATTTTGAATCAATGCTATTTAAATAATTTATTTATTTAATTTATCATTTATCATAAATTTATAGACTTAAAATGGTCTGATATTGACCATTTTTAGTTTTTTGAATCGGTGTAACAATTAAACAATTAAGTTAAATTATGAATGTTTTTTAAGCTCCTTGGCGCAGTGAGCGAGTAGCCGGCGGCGGAGCGAAAGGTCGTGGGCTCGACTCCCACACCGAGACAAATGCTTGAGCTATCGCTAATTTATATAAGTAATACTACTATTGTATATAATACTCGTTACAATGGAATATTTTATACAAATATAGTTCGCTAAATATGAGCATAGATTTTGTTCGCAGCTCTGCTCGCGTGAATGTTTTTTCTCCGAGACAAAAAGTACCCTTTGTCCTTGTCACAGCCTATAGCCTATCTCCCTACCAAATTTCATTAAAATCTGTTCAACTGTCTAGCCAAGAAAATGTAACAGATAGACAGACAGAGTTACTTTCGCATTAGTATGGATTGAGATATTTTTTAACCAGTTCTGGCGCAAAAAGGGCGCCGAAATTGCGTCTGACATCTGAAGTACCGATTTGATTCCCACAATATAGCAAATTTTAGTGCCGACAATTTTTTTTTTTCCAATCATAGCATGAGATCATAGCTATTATAGAGCCTGACAAGTGTTGTTTATTATTGAAAACTAATTAGCAACGTTAAATTTGTCCGTAACTACGTTCGCGTGATCCGAAGGCAGTTCCCATAATACATAGGTATAATACCTTTATGTTTTTTTTTATGTGAATGAGGAGGTCGTAATGGTAAGCACCACGCTTGCCCATAAACAGAAGCAACACAACACAGAGCTTTGAATTACATTGCATACCTACCGGACTTCGCTCGTCACCCCAAGATATATGGTGTTAAGTTAACATTCTCAGTATCAACCTGAAGTCTAGAATTATGCCCGGTATGGCGATAGGCTCGCCCCTATAACATCATGGGACGTAGATACCTACTCTCGGCGAAATGTGGGAGTACTGGTTACACGTATGCATACACCTTCGGGGATTACAGTGTGAGTGCGTATAATTATGCTAATATATTATTTATTTATTCATTAAATAGGATTCACATACACAAATATTATCTGTGGTCCATTTCTCAACACATGAGTTACAAAACAACAAATTATTAATCGTCATCGCGATCGGTACGCCGGCCGTGTATCTGTAACAATTTGTTATGGTCATTACAGTATACAACGCGGCTCCATCGAACCTAGTTTCCAATTTGGACAACTACATTCGCTCGTTGGTGCGAGTTATAGGCACTGGCGATATAAAGTGTACTGCACTCAGAATACACTCAGACACGTGAATTAGATTGAAGGAATCATTAGCCATTATTTAGAATTCCTTTTTTTTATAGCTTTATATGAGGAGACGAGCAGGTCACGCCTGCATATAAACAGACGCAGCAGCAATCAGAACTTATGAAGTAGGTACTTACTGTATGGTATGAACTGCGTTCGTCACCCTGAGACATAAGGTGTTAAGTCTCACAATGCCCAGTAATTTCACTGAATTCAATGTCCTTCAAACCGGAACACAACTAGGCTTACACACTGTTGTATGGCGTCAGAAATAGACAAAGCGGTGGTTCCTACCCACAGGGCCTCTCGCATACGAGGGACCTACCAACTTACAAATGTTAACGTTATTGTGAAATATCAGAAGAATCGCGGATGCGCTTGAAGCCAGCGAAATTACTGGGCATTATGAGACTTAACAAATTACGTCTCGGGGTGATGAGCGCAGCCCAGTGCCATGCAGTGCTTTGTAATTCAAAGTTCTGTGTGGCGTTGCTTCTGTTTATGGCCAGGTATGGCGATTATCGTCAGGTGAGCGACCTGGGGGGCTAGCACGGAAAACTATCGAAATCGTAATGTAAATGGTATCGAGGGCTCGATAGATAATTCCTTAAATATCATTGGTCTATATTCCATATATATTAGTTTAATTTACGTACTATAGAGCCGCTGTACTAAAATCTCATAGAAATTGTTGTCGATGACAGCTCGAATAACTTTTCGCAAGTTTCCGTGCTAGCCCCTCTGTTCTACTCGTCATTCAAGCTAATTTAAAACAATAACGCTTATAGTTTAAAGCTTAACCCCACTCAAAAGCGAATAAGCTACGGTCATTCCGAGTTGTCCGATCGCCGCGTTATTCCGATATCAATAACGAATTAAAGACTGTATAACAGTTAATTGATCGAGCGTGGTGACATTTCGCCGCGGATGCCGCACACGCGGTGCCTTTGATCCCCGACCGCCATCTTGACTACGCGAACACAAAGGACGCCGCCACTATTAAATTCGTACGTACAAATATGTGACACTTGCCTAGTTTCTGGGTAGATGTGACGGTTGTGACTCGTTTTTATTTTGCGGCGTCATTTGATATCTTTTTATGGTTTAATTACTGAATTAATCATTGAAAATGACGGCGAAAGTTGTTTTAATTGTGCACAAAGAAATAGGAATAGACCGGACTTTAATGAAGGTGGTGGATGAGTTATGTTTAACTGCGTTTTAATTATTAGGAAATATGCCATTACATCCCTTTATAAGTTCATATTTTTTTAACGTTTTTATTCACCTGAATGGGACGACCCATCTTCTTACATCTTAGCCCCAAAGCCATCCTCACCTGCACGTGGTACACTCTGTTGATTAACGGACGAGGAAATGGTGAAACATGATTCCCGTTGCGGATTGTGGGGGTTAGACAGCGAGTCGCCCCACATAGTTCAATCTATGGTAAGAGAAGGCGGACCCTGGTATAAAGCCGGGATAAGGACAGGTAGAAAGAAAGAGTTTTCGAGCAGAAATAGAAATAATGTCTTTTTACTACGTTTTTGAGTAGTAGAGCTACGCTGTAGACAGTTTGGTGTACAGCACCAATAACCCGGTTCGACCGGTTCCACTGTCTGACAGTAAACTGACGTAAATTATAATAAATAAATACCAAAGCAAACAATCAAATATCTATTAAATAGACATGAAGAATGTTAGACGAAAAGTCCAATTTTATCATCGACCACGATTTTGAGTTACGTACATTAATTTATTTCACTCTGCATTTATTTTCTATTTAATTCTAATTCTAACCGTATTTACTTATAAGACAATTTTCCTAGTAAACGCATTCGGGGACATACCAACCGACAAAGGCGTGTCGTCGTTCTACTAAATTACGCGAATTCCCAATAAAACGGGGCCAAGTGTCCCGTAAAATGACGAACGCGTGTGGCCACCGGACGTGCATGCGCCGCTGTCAATGGGACATTGTTAGTTGTACTGAACACCCCGCCACATCATAGTTTGCTATAGAGTATTCTAAGATTATTGTTGTATTTGTTAATTTTGTATGACTTGTGACCAGTCTCACAAGGTGGTAGGTCCCTCGTTTGCGAGAGGCCGGCTGGGTTGGTACCACCGCTTTGTCTATTTCTGCCGACAAGCAACAGTGTGTAAGCACTGTTGTGTTCCGGTTTGTAGGACATTGCAGCCAGTGAAATTACTGGGCATTATGAGACTTAACAGCTCTTGTCTCGGAGTGACAAGCGCATTGTCATGCAGTGCTGTGTTATTTTAAGTTTTGTGAGGCGTTGCTTCTGTTTATGCGCAGGCGTGACGCTTACCATCAGGCGAGCGAGCAGGTCGCGTCTCGTCATTCAAGCTAATAAAAAAAAGTGTCACCATTTTTAATCACAGAGTATGTTTACAAAAAATGTCACGATAAATATTTAAAAAATTGCAGTATTTAATAATACCATACATATTCAGCCGAAAAATATGCTATTATAGAATGATGCTTTGATGTGGATTTAACACACTATCACGAATTTTGAATACAATATACCATTCTACTATAATTAAAAAATTTCAATTTTACCGTTTTCGCCATACCCCATCATCATCCATACCCACCATCGGAGTAAGATCTATCGAATCCAAACAGAATCATCAATATCGGTCCACATTTGGCGAAGTTATGCTTGAAGATACTTTGCGAGCCTCCGCATTCAAGGCGATTAAAACAAGCAATTTTTGGCTGAATATCAAATTCTCAGATTACAAATTTTCAACACGTCTACGTCATAACAATTTATATAACATATAATTGAACATGTAAATATTTTTTCACGAGTTACGAGTAAATACTTTGTCTATTTCTGCCACCAAGCATACAGACAGACAGTCTCCGTGGCGCAGCGGGCGAGTAGCCGACTGAAGCGAGAGGCCGTGGGTTCGATCCCCGCACCGAGACAAATGTTTGTGCGATCCACAAATATTTGTTTCGGGTCTGGGTGTTGTGGGACAGCAAGTCCTTCTTAGTTCCTGAACCACGATACTGGTTAATCTAAAGTGGGGTCAGGACTATATGTGTGACTGTTGGGTGTATTTATTTATTTATTTAAAGCAGCAGTGCGTTTACACACCCTCGCATGCGACAGGTAAACATTGTTCTGTTCCAGTTTGAACGACATGGAAGCCAATGAAATTACTGGTCATAATGAGAGTTAACAGCTTATGTCTCAGCGTGACGAGCGCAGTTCAGTACCTACCATGCAGTGTTTCATAGTTCGAATTTCTGATTGGTGTTGCTTCTGTTTATGGGCAACATGCTAGTCTCGACTCATCTAAAACTCAGTTTGGGATGGCATGATTATTTCTTTCTGCCTGGCGTTATCCCGGTTTAATGCCAAGGTTTGCCTCCCCATCATGATTTGACGGTGGATACTGGATATGATAAGTGAGCGACCCGCCGTTTGATCCCCACAACGCGCAACGGGAACCAAGTATCGCCATTGGCTCGTCCGTTAATCAGCAAAGTGTACCACGTGCAGATGTAGGTTTTGGGCCAAAGAAGTGCAATTTTATTTGACCGGCAGCGACACTGGGACCGACTCTAAAGAAACCTATAGAATTTTTTGACTTTTCAGTGTTTTTATTTTGAAGTCGGTTTCTAGTTTTTTTTTTTACTTATTTTTCGTATTTTTATACAAAGCAGATTTTTTCATCGGGGTTTAAAAATGACAGCCTATGAAAGGTGACAATTAAGTTGCGTTTTACGTCAGCCTATAAAGCAATTGTACACAAATATACTTGTTTCGTCAGATATGTAACTTCCGAGTATGATTCACTGTAAAGTATTTCAATATTTTCGCCATGTGTCATCCAAGCGAGTGCACGCACTTTACCGCGAAGTAGAGCCGATGACAATTCAAAACCCATTTAGCTACGAAGTTATAATTCCAAGTCCGCTACTTTACACCCAGAAAATATACGTGTCATATTTTATCTAAATAGGTACATACATACGCATTCACGTCTGTAATCCCCGAAGGGGTAGGCAGAGGTGTAACGAATACACCCACTTCGCCGAGCCCATCTTCGTCCCATGATGTGATAGGCGGCGGCCTATCGCTATATCGGGCACAATTCCAGAGTCCGGGTTGATACTCAGCATTTCATGATTAAAAAACCAATATCACTTTACCCGACCCAAAATCACTTTACCCGACCCAGGATCGAACCCGAGACCTGAGCACAGCAGTCGTAACGTGTACGCATTACAACTGCGTCACCGAGGCATTTTTAATTTGAATTTATCTAAATTATTATTAAAAACCGTTGCCTCAACTTTCGGTCAGTTCAAAACATCTCCAGCGATCAAAAAACACAAAAACATGTAGCGTCACCCAAAAAACATTCGTAAACGAGTGAGCATAGTCACACGATGGTTCACCTGCGCGCAGTAATTGCCTTAATTGAGTTTTTTACCATTATAACGCGGTCACGGTGGGTGTTACACAGTTTCTTTACCCGCACAGTACAGATCTATATCTTTTTAATTCGCCGGGTTTCCTTCAACACAAGTGGACTAATTGAGCCGCGGTACCAACTCATCGAAAGGCCGTTTGTAAGTCGGCGACAATATATAATTACAAAGCGATTTTTAATCGCAACGACAAATTCGTTATATTAATTAAATCAAAATTTACATTAAGTACTAGAATTGTTAATATGGTCCAAAATGGACCATTGGCTCTCATGTCTCTTTCTAATAAGTCAATCCAACCTTTATGAGCCGTTTGCGTTTGTACTCCTGGTATAGGCAAACGTAACCGCCATATTCCTGTGGTTTCCTTAAAACGTGACTAAACCACCTTAAAAAGATTTTTTTTAATGTCATTGGTTGAGAACGAGCAAGTGGGTCACCTGATGGTAAGTGATATCCCCCGCCCATGTACGCCCACAATACTAAAAATTATGGGCGCGTTGCCGTCCTTAAAGGAAAGGGATTGGAAAGGGTAGGGTGATTAATATTATATTACACCTTAGAATATTGTTATAAATAATAAAAAAATATAAAATAATATAAATAAAAGTTCAAAAACGTACTTTTACCTACTACTTTATAACAGATTCCAAAAACTTACAGAATTATATTAGGTTAAGGGATAAGTGTGAGTTTACTTTAAATTAGAAATGTGTAATGTTTTTGTGAAAAATAACTTTATTTTCAGTAGATTTGCTGTTAAGCTGGTTTCTAACTGCTTCCTTTTCCTCGATAAAACAAATGACATATAAAATAGGCGATTAACGTAATAATAAGTTCATACTGATATGTTGAGTATCTTAGAGGATGTTTAATCTTATTCTATATTCTTAATTCTGCTGAATCACTAACTACTTTAATTGTAAAATAATGTATTTTCAATCACTAGGAAAACAATATTAAACAGAAGCACGAGAGATGATTCAAAGTAGACGAGAAAATGTTTTATGAACTTCATATCTCAATAAAGGACAAAGTCTTCTATTCCTATAAAGGAAGCACAAATAATCCACGACATTGCATCGGTCCAGTGTGGTTTAGTGGATCATGATAGCCGAAAGAAGTTGTTTAGACTCTTAGTTATCTTTATTGGTCGAGAAAAATAATTAAAAAAAATTGCGCTTTAATGGGAATACTTAGAACGGCAAAAATAAATATAAAAATAATATTATTTTTCCACCTGCCTCGGTGGCGCAGTTGTAATACGTATGCGTTACGAATAACGCCGCTGAGGTCTCGGGTTCGATTTCCGGGTCGGGTAAAGTGGTATTGGGTTTTTCTATTACGAAATGCTCAGTATCAGCCCGGAGTCTGGAATTTGTGCCCCGTATGGCGATAGGCTCGCCCCCTATCAGATAAGGGACGGAGATACGCTCGGCGAAATGTGGGTGGGTGTACTGGTTACACTTCTGCCTACCCCTTCGGGAATTACAGGCGTGAGTGCGTATGTATTATTTATCCGTAGAAAGTTGTTTGCGACAAAAAATCGATTGTGTATAAGTAACGTAAAGCAAGTCGGTTTTTACGCTTACGTCACGCTTTGTGGATTCTGCACAGTGACATATAAAAGTAAAAAAGCATAAAAAAACAACGCAATGTTTTGTCAACTTGAGTTTAATATTATTTTGAATCGAGTATGCAAACATTAATGAACCGGTATAATACTGTTAGTACCAAAAGCAGTTCGACTGTTGCGGTTAAGCGTGTTAAAACAACTTTTTAAATTGTAGGGGTTACGTGTTTTTATGATACTACTATAAAAGAGTTTTTCTGAACACATTATCAAAGAACAAAATATTGTAGAATTTTACTAAATTTAATTAAACATCCGTTAAACTTCGCTGTGATCTTTTCCGCCTGGATATCAACCATAACAGGCGAATCAAAAACCTCTCGCATTAATGCGTTTTGTGATTTGCCTACATTATGTTGACTAGCAGGTTTATATTATGGAGCAGTTAAACGACGCGTGATAACGCGAGCTGGGCTAAGTTTTAACCAACGAAAAAACGGAGGAGGTTCTCAATTCGACGCGTTTTTTGTGCATATAACTCCGCCAAATGTAAACAAAGTTGGCTCAATTTTAATTTCAAGAAGAAATTCCACTCCTAAGGGGTTGAAATCGGGACAAAACACATTATGCACAGATTTTGATAATAATTCTTTAAGTTTAATAAAAACTTTGTAACAAAAACAAAACCGAAATAAACAAAACTAAAAACAAAAAAAAATTGAGTCAGTACTTTCTACCTGTAATTGTCATGTTTTAAGGTTTTTATGACCAGACCTAGTCATCATGACTATGTACCACCTTGTAGACAACTGGGTCGGAAGGATGGTCACTCCGGCATAACCATCTCTACACCCCGAGGTTGATAAAGTATCCATAAAAGGGATTTTCCCCACGGAAAAAAAGGGTGCACCTCGTCCGTAGATCAGCTCGCGCTATATCGCGTCGTCTAACTAAACCATTAGCCAATCTTTTAAACCTGGTGCGAGAGAATTGAGTGCCAGGTGATAAGTATAGTGCAGTATTAAAATTACTTTGACGCCACGAACGACGTGTTGACAAGCCTTATAATTACTTATTTGCAGTAAAATTACAATAGTTTGTATAAGAGAAAACCAGATTTGTTTGAAATTCCTACATTTAGAACACTTGCTTTTTAATGAGTATTATTTAGTAAAGTTACAACAGACAGACGACATTCTTATTATTGGCAATGTTGAACAGAAATTGCAGTAGCGGCTAACTGTAAGTCAACAAAACGAGCAAGACACTATTGGACAGACGTCTTTCATTTGATTACAGTAATTTGTGAATACACAATAACATTTACATTCTACCATAATGAATAGTGGTCACAAGAAGTTACGAAATATTGCGAAATGACCAACGATACATCTGCACTACATCAAAATTTCATCATTTAATGTGTTTCATTTTTCTCGGGCCGCCTGCATTAATGTACTTTCGGCCAGTTTAGGAAGACCTATTCTGTTCGCTACTTCATTATGAAATTGTGATATAAGTACTTTTGTTTGTTATTTTTTGATACCATACGCGCCGTCATCGTGCATGTAAGGCATCTGGTATGTGATATCGACCGCTCATGTACAGAAGCTGCATTGCCATCCTTATACTCGTATAATAATAATAATAAAAGGGAATAATAATAGGGATGGGAAATTAGACTTCCGAAAATCTTACTCACCGTATGAAATACAAAAGTACGCTCTACTTCAAGTCTATTTTCTCTGACATAGTGACACTACCTCGGTCAAGCGGGTTCATTCGTGGTACATATCAAAGTTTCTACAGTGTCTATTACTATAATTTGTAGAGTGGCAGGTAAGTTGCGGTGCCGAATTTGCTGAAAACTTTTATGCCTCGACAGCCTCCGTGGCGCAGCGGTTGAGTAGCCGGCCACAAAGCGAGAGGTCGTGGGTTGGATTCCCGCATCGAGACAAATGTTTGTGTGATCCTTAAATATTTGTTTCGGGTCTGGGTGTTGTTGGACTGTAAGTCCCTCGTAGTTCCTGATACCCACGATACAGGTTAACCTAGTGGAGGGCCAGGACTATGTGTGTGACTGTTGGTTGTATTTATTATTATACAGTACTCTTTATTTTATAAGTATTCTTTACATTTTTAAATATCAAATTACTTATAAAATTAAACATTTAAAAATATAAGAAGTATCACCCTCCAATGGCGAGGCCTAGGACCCAAGCCATCGGTGGTTAGGACCCCAGAGTGAGGAGCCTCCTCACAATGCGTGCCGTGTCCAATAACACTGCTTTCGGAATCTGGCTCTTGACCCAACGACCAATTGAGAGCCCCTGGAGGTGTTGATCGAGGCTCTTTGGTATCAACCCATTAGCAGAAACGACTATGGTGACAATCATTGTTGAGTCCACATCCCACATATCAGTAACCTCGTGTGCCAGGTCTAAATATTTGGATATTTTATCTTTTTCCGCTTTAACGAGGTTTTCATCATGTGGAATGGTGACATCAATAAGTATTGCCCGGTGCGCTAATCGATCTACTACCACAATATCTGGCTTATTGGCAACAATAGTCCTGTCTGTGATGATAGATCGATCCCAATACAGCGTTACATGTCCATTTTCGAGAACCGGTTGGGGTACATATTGGTAATATGGCACCTCAGTGGTCACAAGGCAATATTAAAGAGCAAGTTGCTGGTGTATGATCTTGGCTACTAGGTTATGTCTATGCAAATACTCGCCATTAGCAAGATACGAACAACCCGAAATAACATGCCTGCCTTATTATTATTACTGCTTTATCTAATTCTGCCCCCAAGCCGCGATGTGTAAGTATAGTTTTGTTTTGAAGGACATTGTGCTACAGCGATATTACTGCGCATTGTGAGATTTAATATCTCATATTTTAGGGTTTACAGCGCAGTCCAGTAATAAGCAGTGCTTTGTAATTTCAAGCTCTGTGTGGTGTTATGTTTGTTTATGGGTAGATATGCAGCTTATCATCGGGCGAGTGACCTACACGTTTCGTCATTTAGGCTAGTTAAAAAAGCTATACGGCCTCAATATGGTAGTTGACTAGATTTTTATTATTATTAAATCAATAAGTTAATATTATTATTTAAATCAATAAGTTAATATTATTATTTAAATCAATAAGTTAATAAGATAGTGAGATATCCCTACTACGCACTCACTTTTCCTCATACCAACATTTAAAGTCATAACTCATTTCTGAACCAATTTTGATTGTGTTTTAATAAAAGGGTTTCCTTTGCTTATCATTTTCTGTTGCTTGTAAAATAATGTATAAAATTCAATATAGGAAATTACCCTATTGTTTAGTTCTATTACTCAGAACATAACTTAGCAATTGAAGAGGGCTCAAGATATAATGGTCGTGTTATTTATCGACTCTTCGAAGGGGAATATTTCAAGAGGTTATTATTTGTCATGATTTTTAGAAGACTGTCGTAAGTTGAAGTCGTGAGCTCGTTTACTGAATAACTGGTTGAACAGTGAGAGTGATATTTTAGTGCAATTAACATTTTGAGAGCGACTATAAATCGTCCTCTCGGTGTCCTACTTCTGACATTTAAGATCATGTTGCATTAGATTATTTTTGCCGTTATGAAATTCTTTAACGTTTTACGTATGTTGGCACTGGTTACCTTTACGTGTTTTATGCATTTTGCGATAGGTGATATATTTTTGGGAAAGAAATAACTGGGAGTACCGTGGTGTTTATTTTTATCCAAACTCAGTGAAGGTTATTGCTAGATGTCATTGTATTTGATTTAGTTATAATCTAAAAATAGCGATTCAGGTACAAGTTATAACGTATAGATGTGAAAGGTGTACTGATATATATTCTTATTGGTACATCAATTGCTTTTTATATTAGCGACTAGCATACGAGCAAATGGGTCACCTGATAGTAGCTGATTTCCACCACCCATGAGCATCTAAATCCATGAAAAACTATGGACGCGTTGCCGACTTGAAAGAAAATAATGATTAAGGGATTGATAAGGAGAGAGAGATTTGGGTCTCGAAAATAGGTCCTACTGATAGTACATATTAAGGGTACAAGATAACATTTTGGGTAAATAAATTGATCAAGTTTCATGAGATCACATGCTAGAGCATAACTTTAGTTATTCTTATCTTTACATATCTACTTTCTACTTAGCTAAAATTTAGTATCTTTTAGCATATTAGGTAGCCAAGAACTTGCTACAGTTTCGCGGATACTTTACCGAAATAAATACACCCAACAGTCACACACATAGTCCTGACCCCACACTAGGTAAACCTGTATCGTGGGTATCAAGAACTACTTGCGGTCCCACAACACCTAGACCCGAGACAAATATTTGTGGATCAAATCCCCTCCAAATTCCTAATGTCCTCACAGCAGCAAGTGCCCTACGTCAATGACCCCACGTGTGTAAGGTTAAAACGCATCTATAATTAACCGTGGCTCTTGCTCTGGTTTCTGTCGTGGCCGATGTAAAAATTAATGTAAACAAATACTGGTGCGGGTGGGCTGACATACAGACAGATTTAGATGGCCGATGCGTATGGTCGTGCTGATTTTTGGATGGCCGCGGGCTTGTGTGCCAAGTTATGTTGGAGGCGTGTTCTTTAGTATTTTGAAGTAATATTTAAGTGTCGTTGTTTGGTATTTTTTGCTCTTTTTACACCAAAAATAAATGCTGTTGGATAATGGTTATTCCTTAGTAAACTAAGAATGTTGCACTCCTACGAACCTTGAAACTAGTATCTCCCTTTGAATTTGGATCTCAATTACTTGATTGAATATTTAAAAAAAATTGCCTAATCGAGAACTTCCTCCTATTTTGAAGAATTAATAGCTCTCTTTTGCAAAAAGTGTAAAAGTTAGCGTGTCTACAATATTTAAATATGGTAACTAATTTTTATGCTTTCATGATTCTTCTTACTTTAGTCAAAGCTGCTGAATAATGACGTACATTAACAACCCACAATTGCTAATTTTTTTTCTATCCTAGTTAGCTTTTGCATCATGTATTAATAAGTAGTAGAGCCACAATGCCAGTTACATCCTCAGAACGAAACAGCTAGCTCGACCGGGTTGATACCACTATCTCCTAGAAAATCGACGTGAAGTAGCTGAGTTTCGTACGGTGAGTGCAATATCCGGAGGCCCAAATCCTTACCCAATTTCTTTTAATTATCTGTTTCCTCTAAGGTCGATAACGCACCATGGTTATTGCATTATCGGCGTTCATGAGCGGCGAAGATCACTTACCATGAGGTGATCCATTTGCTAATCATTATAAAAAAATCATCCTGGTCACAATCTAGGTCAAAACGAGTTTATAATCTAAGCCAAGGCTCATCTTGTATCATTAATCACTAATAGCAGAAGACCTACTCGACGTGTCTATTAATTTCTTCAAATACCACGAGATATAAATCTTTAACTGCCTTCACGCACTTTACTTAGCATTCTGTCAATGTTTCTTTAATTTTGACCAACTTGAATTACGTAATATCGCCAAACTTATATTGTTACTAAGTGTTGCCCGCGGCTCCGCTCGCGTGAATGCCTATTTCCAGGATCAAAGTAGCCTATGTGGAATTTTCTTATATAGAAACAGTGAGCGATAGCGGTGGGCGCGGCGCGGGGGGTGATCGCAACAAGCGAGTCCCGTCATCGGTGTCAGACACGCTTGACAAAAATACTGTGATGGTTGATGGTAGAAGGGTGAAAATTTAGGGTTGTATTTTTAATGTCACATCATAAAAAATTAAAATAAGAAAATTTGTTAAAAAAAAAAAAAGAGGTGGGTCACCCTAATTATTTATTAGTATGAAAAATAGATTTTGGCCGCTTCTCAGACCTATCCGATATGCACACAATATTTCATACAAATCGGTCCAGCCGTTTTCGGAGGAGTTTGGTGACAAACACCGCGACACGAGAATTTTATATATTGGAAGAAGATTATTGATGTATTTAGAGAAGTGTTGAGAGTTTGGCAAGGGTTTAAGGATATATCTCTATAAGGCGTTATATAAGGTATTTTTTTTTATTGACAGTATGTCTACACAGACAAAGCTAGAGGGTTTCTTAACTGAAGAGGCCGCGGACCCCTCAGACTTAGTCTAAAATGATTATTACTGCTTTATAAGGATCTGTGTTGAACATAGTAATAACTCTTACAGGTCCGATGTTGAAGAAGGTTGGGAAAGCTGGCCAACACTAACTGATAACAATTTTAAGAACCTCATTTGTCGCTTTATTGGTCCACATAAATACATTATATTTCTAAGGTGGATCAAGGGAAGGAATGTTCTATGAAATAATATCTCATTAATCATCAATTATGGATTTCTCATTAATTGACTTAGGTGGTAGGTCTCTCGTATGCGAGAGGTCATCTGGGTTGGTAACACCGCTTTGTCTTCTTCTGCCGACAAGCAGCAGTGTGTAAACACTGTTGTGTTCCAGTTTGAAGAAATTGAACCCAGTGAGACTTAACATCTTATGTCTCGGGGTGACGAGCGCAGTCCAATGCCATGTAGTGCCTTTAATGGTTCTTTGTTTGTTGTTTTGTGGTGTTGCTTCTGTTTATGGGCAGGCGTGGCGTTTACGATTAGGCGAGTGACCAGCTCGTTTCATCACTCAGGCTAATAAAAAAAATCAGAAACTACAGTTCCAGGATTTATGCACGTAACATTAATTGGAATTGCCCTGCGGAAGTAATTTACTTAAGACGTGAAAAAGAAACAATGAATGCACCCAACTAAGGAATAAACACGTTCACGCTCAGTGAGTTAGAAGAAAGTTACATTACAACATAGTACATACATTGTACTGACACTGCATTTCTTTTACATTCTTCGGGTCTTGCAAATGGAACCTTTTATTCCCGGTAATAACGAGCATATAAATTACAATAAATTAGAATAGTGACTGCCTTGGTGGCGCAGTTGTAATGCGTACGTGTTACGATTGAGGCTAAGGTCTCTGATTCGATCCCCGGGTCGGGTAAAATGGTATTGGGTTTTTCTATTACGAAATGCTCAGTATCAGGCCGGAGTCTGGAATTTGTGCCCGGTATGGCGATAGGCTCGCCCCCTATCACATCGTGGGACAGAGATACGCTCGGCGAAATGGGTGTACTGGTTACACCTCTGCCTACCCCTTCGGGGATGACAGGCGTGAGTGCGTATGTATGTGAATATATATTACATTTTACATGTAAGTGAGTGGAGCCGTATTTTTAGCAGATTGGTATGAGAGTCATTTGTTCTAGTCATCTTATTTCGATGGTTTCGTCATAAAAACAATATAATGTACAAATTCACATCATGCTTTGAATATAAATTGAGATTGCACTTTAGAAACATTCGCTAAACAAATACAGCACCCACTTTTAATTATATTTTGAAAACATGTTAGCTCTGTGTTGTTTGAGAGAACAAACATGAGTCGATGCTGTACTAGATTTTTTAATACATTTTGTTTGGCTATAGTACTCTTGGGGACAGTATTTCTCATTAAATATATTTCTTTCTTTTATAGCACACGCTGGCTAACCAGCAAGTGGGCCACCTGATGGTAAGCGATCTCCACCGCCCATGTACGCCCACAATACAAAAGAATTATGGGCGCGTTGCCGACCTTAAAGGAAAGGGATAATAAGGGATTGGGAAGGGGAGGGAGATTTGGGCCTCCGGATATCTCACTCACCGTACGAAACGCAGCAGCAATCTGCAACTTTACGCCGGTTTTCTGTGAGACAGTGGTAACGACCCGGACGAGCCGGCCCATTCATGCTGTAGACAAAATTGTCTACAGCGTGGCTCTACCAACGCTCGGGTCAACGCTAGGTAAGTGTGTTTTTTATGGTTATAAAACGTGTTACAGAAAGGTGATGTCAAATTTAAACGACGTTTAGTGTACGATATAACTATTTCGCTCCACTAGCGTGAACAGTCTTTTTCGGGATAAAAATTATCTGTGCAAGAACGATGGCCTTTGCGCCGTACGCGCGCCTTTGGTTTCGTCAATACACACAGAAATTTTGAAATATGTTTATTTTTTAAGCTACCTGTTTAAGGATAATATCTCGCTTCTTTTTTTTATTTAACTATTTATTTTTATTAAGCTGTCTATAAGTCCATCTTCACAACCTAAAAAGGGCCCACAGGGTTTTTGTTAGATACTGTATAATATGATAATATTGGAGCATATTACGAAGAAATTCTGGTTACCGTAGTATCTAAGTTACACTATACTATTAAGTTTTTAAAATGCGGAAGTCAGTTCAGAATCGATTCAGTAGTTTTACATGCTTCACAGGGAATAAAAAATATACGGCGTATAATAACTCTTAAAAAATGTTTTAAACGGCTGAAAGAAAAAAACATTAAATTTTCCAATTCAAATGTAATAAAAAGCCGCGTTCACACCTTAAACATAAATCATGACATTACCATAAACAAACATTTATTCTAATTAAATTATTTTAATTTATTGTCAGTCAGTGACATTTACAACGCATGAGAATTTAACACTCCATTACTTCTGGAGAAAATATTTTAATACTAATTGGCGACATGACAAGTGGAGACAAAATTCTCTTTGAAGTGACAAAAACTGCTCTCGTTGGGAATCTTTATTTGATTTTAACTATTAACCCTGTGGATTTAGAGCTTACTTTGGGTTGTACGGATTGTTAATTGAAATAAATTGTGTTCGTAATGTGATACTTTTAGATAGTTTTTATTAATTTTAAAGGTTAATTAAGAAGTAATCGGTGGATGTGAAAATTTGTGGTTGTCGTGAGAGCGGATAAGTATGGATTAATCTAATTGGTATGTTAGTTTTAATTAGGCATATTGAGGCTAACATTTACTAATATTTTATGAATTAATGTATTTATTCAACAATGAAATGATAATACTTTTGACTATTTTTTTCTATATCGAAAGGTTAGGTACTGGCCAATCTAGTGTCAAAGGTTTCAAGCCACCCAAAAGCCGGCGACTTGGCTTAGCGACTGCTGTCAGTTAATAACAGCTGGGACTGACTTTATAGTGTGCCCTCCGAAGCTCGCACACAATATAATTTTTACAGAAATCCCACTTGTTCGACTAGTCCACTAGGTTTATTGTTATATCTTTTTTTATAGCATAAGCTGGCAAACGACCAAGTGGGTCACCTTAAGGTAAGTGGTCTCCACTGCCTATTACGCCCACAATATCGAAATAATTATAGGCGCGTTGCCGACCTCAAAGGAAAGGGATAATTAAGGGATTGGGAAGGGGAGGGGGTTTGGGCCTCCGGATATCTCACTCATCGCATGAAACTCAGCATCAAGCAGCTACTTAACGCCGGTTTTCTGTGAGACAGTGGTAACGACCTGCACAAACCGGCCCATTCACGCTGTAGACAAACGTGTCTACAGCGCGGCTCTACCACTCAATAACATATTTCCAGGTTCAGTCATGATCATGTAATAAATAATAAATGTTTAAAGAATTTTATGGTTTAGACAATAATAATCTAGTAGTTTTTGGTTGATAAGTGTATTCAAATGTCATAAGAATGGAAATTTCTTTGGTGAATTAGTAAAAGCAGCTGCTGAGGTTATTTTATATTATTGGTATTTTTTTGTTAGGTTTTGTTGAACCTAGCAAATAATAAAAATATTATAACTTTTTTATTAGCGTGAATGACAAGACGAGCAGATCGCTCAGCTGACGGTAAGCGACACGCCTGCTCTAAAACAGAAACAATGCCACATACAATTTTGAATTCCAAAGCACTCCATGACACTAACTGCTAACTGACTGCGCCCGTCA
Organism: Mimas tiliae; assembly: GCA_905332985.1. Taxonomy (NCBI): domain Eukaryota; kingdom Metazoa; phylum Arthropoda; class Insecta; order Lepidoptera; family Sphingidae; genus Mimas; species Mimas tiliae. Next base: position 4,977,583 of record HG995254.1, read on the forward strand.
CCTCGAAACATACGATGTTAAATCTCATCATGGCCAATTATTTCACTGGCTTCAATACCCTTTAAACCAAAATACAACAGTGCTTACACATCGCTATTTGGTAGAAATAGATAAAGCGGTGGTACCTTCCCTAACGGCCTCTCGCATACGAGATACCTACCACGTAGTATTATAAATACATATTCTGTATTAAGTCACATGAAATATGTAAAATGTGCATACCGGAATATTTAAGATACAATATTTGAATACTATGAAAATTAAACGCCAGTATATATCCAACAGCACAACGTTGTACGAAACAAATGTCTCGAATTAATTTACGCCTTTATAAAAATAAAGTAAAATCATTAATCCACATGAAACACGTAAAAAATAAATCAACGTGAAACAAGAAACGTGCGTGTGATGCGTCAAATAAAAACGGATTGTCTTCACTCCAGAGTTTGTCATCGATCCGAAATAGATAGTTGTAATTCTCTTTCAGTCAACATGGATTGTGAATTACTTCATTCATTCACTTTATTATGGCTGAGTGACTACACTGACGCGATGTTATACATACATACTCACGCCTGTAATCCCCGAAGGGGTAGGCAGAGGTGTAACTAGTACACCCACATTTCGCCGAGCGTATCTCCGTTCCACAATGTGATAGGGGGCGAGCCTATCGCCATACCGGACACACATTCCAGACTCCGGGCTGATACTGAGCATTTCGTAATAGAAAAACCCAATACCACTTTACCTGACACGGGGTCGAACCCGAGACCTCAGCGTTAGCTTAATCGTAATGCGTACGCATAACAACTGCGCCACCGAGGTGATGTAAGTGATGTTATCAACTTATGTACAGTTCAGTCCAAATTTAATGTCAACCGCGTCGAGATTGCGTCCTTCGATGGTCGACTGATGGCGGCCTGAAGTTTAGAATTACACTGTCATTTACAATAAATTTACTTGTACATTGGCTTTAGTTTACTTTAGTTACTTGCGCATTGGCTGACTCCGGAAAGCGACTCCCCTGAACGAGTCACTATGGCGAATTTTTCATCATGTGTACGCTACCATAACTACGTGTCGCTATCCAGTTAGTTTTTTTTAATTTCCTTGAATGACGAGACGATGACGTTAGTTATTCAGACCATATCTTTCAAGGCACAGGGTTTCTGGTTTGTCTACAATATTAGCCACAACTAAAGTGTTAGTTATGCTTGATTTACACAAGAAGAGTTACATGCATGCGTTTAATATGGAGCATTAAGCCACCCTACGGGACAGTACCAAAGAATACGAACTATTATTACTGCGTATCAGCACTACCAGCAGTAAAGTAACATACACTAATACTATGGAATCACGGAACTTAGTTCTAATAAAATCAAACAAAAGAGCATTAAATGATACCAATTATACATAACTTATATAAATTATAACTATTATGTAAATGATTTCCCTATATAATAAAAGAAAAAAGAAAAACATTAATTCATTCACAAGAAAAATAGATCAGCAGTGAACAAGAACGGGTGCGCATGCGTCAAAGTCGTTGGTATTGTATTCAGTCCAGTTTGTCATTAATCCAAAATAGATAGTTGTAAACGGTGGACGAATGGATTTATCGTGATGTTTTTAGTGCGCGACACATGTTCGCGCCGCGCCTGTCACCGCCAGAACGATGGGCTCGCGCCGGATTAAGGGGAGATGATAATATGAAAAAAAACTATTTAGATTTTTCTCAAAAAACAACTGGGAAAACAATTTTGATACTAGGGATGGTATAACGGCACTTGCTAAAGTATTTACTACCTACAGTATTAACAATATAGGATACAAGTAATTTTTCCAAAAAAATATAGTTAAAGCCATCGAAATAAGATAACTATAACGATAACTCTCTTAAGAATCTGCCAAAATACGGCTCCACTTACTTAGACATGAAAAGGTAATAACACTGATAGAAAATCAACACATAACAAAAACATAACACTGATAGAAAATCAACTTTATTTCATAAAAGTTAATGCCTAAATATTATATTTCTAAATCAAGATACTACGTTCTGCACCGCCCAAACAATTAGACGTATTAAGTGTCAACTGGAGATCATGAATATTTTTTTATGAATGGATGAATGAACGAGCTGCACAGACTTTTATAACCCTGCCCCCTTGCACAGAATTTTAGTGGGGTAATTTTTTTGTTTGTTTTGTTTATTTGATAAATTAATTTGTTTGATAGCTCAGTGGGGAGTGGTATGGACTGTTGAGACGAAAGTCGCAGGTTCAAAACCAGCCCCAAGTACATACACCTCTGACTTTTCTAAGTTATGTGTGTATTAATTGTTAATTATCACCTGCTTTAACGGTGAAGGAAACATCGTGAGGAAACCTGCATACCTGAGAATTTCTTCATAAGAATTTCGAAGGTATGTGAAGTCTACCAAGCCGCATTAGGCCAGCGTGGTGGACTAAGGCCTAACCCCTCTCATTCAGTAGAGGAGGCCTGTGCCCAGCAGTGGGACGTATATAATACAGGGCTAGTATTATTATTATTATTATTAATTTTTTTGTTTGAGTTACGTTTCTCGTCATCTTATTTCGATGGCTAAAGCCTAGTAGGCATAATATTACTATTTAAAATTATCATTACATTTTTTATTTGGAAAATTACAACAGAAACTGATTGCAGACTGAATATTTAATAAACACTTTACATCAACACATGAAATGCTTACAATAGTGTTTTAGAAATGAATTATCTTTATTTCACATAACTTTGTAGAACGTGGGTATGTATTATGAATGATCAATGCCAAATTACATAAATCGCATCGTAAAATTGCTTCTCGAGTAATAAGATTCATTCATGAATTGCAAGACTGTAAGCTTTCTATTACGTTGATATCTGTTTTATTTTCGCTTGAACTTCATTTTTGCGATAGGTCATAATTTTTACTGAATCAACGCCCATTTTATTTGTGCGTTACGAAATGATACCAGAGTTTTGATACGATTTGACATTTCATTTTAGCTCAACCAATTCGCAGATTTAATGATATTCTTTGTATTTTTATTTTAAATAATAGATTTGCAATCATAACCTCAATTTCCATAGAATAATTAACTGAGCTCTCAAAAATAATTAACCATATCAGATTCATAAAAGTATACCCCTTAACAAGTCCCCAACCACAGTCTCGGTTGTCACCGTGCCAACAATCCGATCTGTCACTCGACTCATTTGTTTACTAATTGTCGACGATACGACGCCGGCATTAATGGATTTTGTCAATGAAATCACTCTTGTCCCCGATGGAATTAAACGGAACGTTTGATGTGGCGTGTTTATTTTACACAAGACAAATTAGCGACGGTATGCGTGTTGGTTTTAATTTATGTGGGAAAGGGATTTTAGTTGCTTTTAGATCTAGTTCCGTTAGTAAAGATTTTGCGCTTTTGGGTTGGATATTTTACTAACGATTAATACTTAGCGCCTGTTTCACCGCGACTAAGTAATTTACTCATCAAATAAAAGAGAATACGTGCAAAAACAAGTTACGCTCTAATTAACCCAGCCATTCAACATTCTTTCAAAATTTGCTACCAATAAGCTATATATCAAAAATGTCATGACACAGGCTTTTAGAATAATTATAGAATTGCTGAAGAGAAGACTTTTGGAATCTCCGTATATATCGAGAAGGAGTAATACGAAGAGATCTAAATTATCCAATATAATATCTTTAGAGTAATATGAGGGAATATTAGACTGTTCAACTTAGTAATTGTTAGTAAAGCATTTGAATCCACCTGGACATGATCTTTGTAAACAATATGGTAAAATGATGACAATAAAACTCATTCTCGTGGCTGAAGTCTAGGGCCCAGTCAAGTACATTTGCTTTAATGTCTAGTATGGAGATACCGATTGATTATAGTCCGTTCCGATCGATTTGTTAGGGCATCTTGCACTTATTTATAGGTTTTCATTATCATCATCAGCGTATGTTTGCCTACTCCTAAAGAACATACTTTGTAACTTACAAAAAATACTTCTTCTATGTTCTATTGGTCCATTCTTAACTTATTCTTTCATAGGTTTAATGGTAGAGCCACGCTGTAGATAGTTTTCTCTGCAGCATAAATGGGTTGGATCGTAGTTGTAACCTCTATCTCACAGAAAACTCACGTGAAGTAGCAAAGTGGTGTTGCTTTTCCGTACAGTAAGTCAGATATCAAGACGCCCAAATTCTCCTTTTCCTTTCTAATCTTTTATATTTCCATTGCCTTTTCTTTTTCAAGGATGTTCGTAGGCAGTGAAGATCACTTATCGTCAGGTACCCACTTGCTCATTTGCTGACATATGCTATTAAAAAAAATCTTCTTTACAAATATCCTGTCTTCTTTCCCATCATTCGTCTGATTCTTAATATATTTCGAATCACTTAGAAGATGCGTCAACATCACATCTCGAGTGACATCTGTGTTATACACACAACGTAAACAGACCTGTCCCCGTTCTCGTTCTGGGAAACTTTTACACCGGCACAGTTTTTTAAACATTCAAACTTTTTTCCCAGAGACACTTCTGTGATCATTCTTTATGACTATTTCTGGTTGTTACGGGATTTCAGGAAACTGTTATAGTTTCGCTTTGTCATAGGATGTTTTGTTTGTAGATTTGCTTTTTTTATATATCTTTCTTTTATTCAACTGAATGACGAACAGATCGCTTGACTAATGGTAAACCCCACGCCTGCTATAACAGCAGAAAAACTACTCAAAACTTAGAATTATATTGGTAGTTTTACATTAGATGAAATAGATACGATTTTTAGTCCCTAAATGCCCATGATTTTACTGGTTTTCTTTAAATCAAGCGGCAGAAATATAAAAAGCAGCTTCCCCGACGGACTCTCGCATACAAAAGACCTACCTAGCAGTAGTTCCATAATTATAGTTTGCTCAAAGTTACTCGATAACTATTGCCAGGCTCGACATTGTGATTGCAATGCAAATGATGGTCAATGCAGTCCAAAATACATAAAATTAATTTATGCAATTGCTTTACCGTAATAATATAATTTATAATATTGTTGATTACCTTTTACTGCCTCGGTCAGTTGTAATACGTTACGACTGAGGCTGACGCTGAGGTCTCGGGTTCGGTCCCCAGGTTGGCTAGAAGTGATATTGGGTTTTTCTATTACGAAATGCTCCGGAATTGTGCCCGGAATGGCGATAGGTTTGCTGACCCCGCCTCGCCTCTATCACATCATGGGACAGATATACGCTCGGCGAAATTTTGGTATACTGGTTACACCTCTGCGTACCCCTTCGGGGATTACAGTCGTGAGTGCGGATGTATGTTACCTTTTACTGTAGTAGATTAAATCCTCATTCTATTTTTATACCTACCTATCAATAACTGTATTTGATACCATAACGCTATTAGAAATCAGATCATGATGTTTTAACCCAGCCTCGATTCCCGACCAGAAAAACGTATTTGTTTCTCCAACGCGTTCCGTGGATATAATTAGAGGTGCAAGTGTTAAGCATCCTTCCTCGATACGCTTCGACGGTTGTTTGTACGAGCGGTGGCGTCCCGACGACGTCGTCGGCGCCGCCTGTGCGATTTACCTCATCTACCGCCGACAGAGTTCCATTTACACAACCACCAATATACAACTTCCAACTCTATACAATCAGTAATAAAGATTGATTTACAAAATCAACCCCATCCTTTAAGAATGTTATATGAGAACGAGAATCCTAATTCCACAACCAGGAAATTAGACTTTGTTTACGTTACATCAGAAGACAAAATCCTTTGTTCGGCGCAACATCCGTCACAGATGGATTGGTGCAAATGGTGCGAGGGCGCCTCTGTCGCCTACGCTCCAGTTGTTTATAGTGGACGTTGACAAGGAAATTCGTCACCGGAAGAAACCGCATTCGGGACGGACGGAACATAAATCCAGCGTGAGTGACAAGTAAAACTTTATAGCACTATAAATTAGTAGATGTATAACCGGACAAAAATAGGTTGGGCGTTATTGACGTTCACCTAGTGTGAGCTGTCACATGCCATGACTTTACGACCATCCTCCCGGAGTATTGTTTCTCTCAGAGTTTCAACGGCTCCTGCTTTGACGCTGATACTCTTAATGTTTCTCTCGAGGAATGCAGTAAAACATTTTGTATTCTAAATGTATTTTCAAAATTAAATCATGAATGAATTTATTGGAACGATGTTGGAGATGCAGTTGAATAAATTCATTCAGTACAAAAATAAATCTTAAAGCAATAATTAAATAAATCCATACGTTATTTCATATGGCATCGCTTCCAACCCGGAACTATAAAATTAAAAAAAATCATCAATTCGAAAATAGATAGTGAATCAACGAATCTCTTGGAATAAATAAAAACTATCAACGCTAAGACGACCTCCGCACACTCTATATCTGGTACGTGGTAAGTGCATGGTAAGTTATTACCGTTGTAATCGAAGGCCCGAAGCTCTCTACATATCTGTCGCCCGGATCCATCTCGCGACTGGCTAATGTACATCAGTTTGGTAGACTGCCAGTGTAATTTACACACTGTTTATGCGTGCCTTTATTGCCTCGGGACAATATTCGTATTGCTTGATGAGTGAATTCTAATTCTGTGTCATCGTAAAAGCTGTGGCATTTGATGAATCTTGCTGGAAATTTCAGTTTTGACTCGTTATTAATTTGCGTAGAGTCGAAATATTTAGGGTGTTATTATTCTAAATTTAGCAATAGTTATCTTATTAAGTGTGTCGAACTCCAACAAAGTATAATTATTATGTAAGAGAAGATTTAATTTAAATTGAGATTTTCCAAATGACAATGAAAACAAGCTTTATTGTTTGGGTAGATATATAGCCATGGTTGGTAGTTTTTGTCTTCTATTTTTTTAATATAGATATTGCATCATAGACATAACTCAATAAGAACATTTATTCTATGCGAATAACTGGGCTGTTGCGATCAATTCAGCACTGTCAACATCAGTTTTGTCAATATTTCGATGTTTGTCAAGCTAGTACATAACAGAAGGAAAAATATATCAATGAAGTTTAGTATACGCTTCGGTGGTGCAGTTGTAATGCCTACGTGGTACGACTGTTGTGCTTAGGTCTAGGGTTCGATTCACGAGTCGGGGAAAAGTGGTATTGAGTTTTTCTACCATGAAATGCTTAGTATCAGCCCACAGTCGGGAATTGTGCCCGGTATGGCGATAGTCTCACCCCTTATCTTATCACATCGTGGGACGGCAATAAGCTCGGCGAAATGTGGCTGTACTAGTTACACCGCTGCCTTCACCTTTGAGGATTACAGGCTTGAGAGTGTGCGTATGAAGTTTAGTATAATAATAGAACACTATACTATGCCAAATTGTGGCAATAGACATGAGTTATGATAATTAGGTAATCAACACTGACAACCGCGTAATTTGGTTACATATTGTGTAATATCAAAGATCCGACGAAACAACGTTACAATTTATCAAAGGTACTAATTCACCTTTGAGTCTATTATAAAAATGAATACAACGGAATAATCAATTATAACCAACATTAATTAACTTGAAAAACATAAAGAACTATTTTCAAAACCCATAAAATACATATTAACGAGTGATGTTATTTTGGTTTGTAATTACTATAATAATTTTATATTATTCACAACTACTGTTAAAACGAAAATAATAGACGCAACCGTATGAAAGTTACGACTTAGCTACAGTTTTAATATTGTTTAGTTTCTGTGACACGGCGCTCGTTCATGTTTTTTTTATCGCGTCATTAACTTTTTGTCAAAGCTACGCGTTTTGTTTGTTCCCTCTGACAAACGTCCAAAATATATATATAGCGGCCATCACGCCGTTTTAATATTTAAAAATGATACTATTCGTTTAGAATAATGTCATAACATCTATTTAATAACTACACGTGCGGCATGAAAAAATATATGTGAAAAAACATAAAAACGCGGTCGTAAACATTTTGTCTTCTACTAAAAGTCACAAATAATGAAAACAAATATATGTTATCGTTCCTTTAATCTAAATGTGAATATTTCACTTTATGTCGCCATTAAACGCGTGTGAAAAGCTAAGTTTGTGTTGATTCAGTCGCGTATTTATTAGAAGATTGATAGGCTTTTCTCGAATGTCTCTTGTGACGCAAATGGGTCAGAAAAACTAGCTAGGGTTGGAGATCAAAATCGATGAGTAGTTTAGAAAGTCGGATTAAAGCCATAAGATTTAGTTGGAATCGATTCTAATAGTCATTTTAATTTTCACAGTAAGGTTAACAATGCAAAGAGAAATCACACTAGTATCAAAAGAACCAAGAACACATTAGAAAGAGTATAATATTAGTACTAAGAATTATAATGATATAGATGTTTAAATAACTCCAAAAACGGCACTATATTCCAAAAATATCGTCTCAATATCGAAACCAATTTTAAAATCGATTATTTATTACTAAAATCGATTATTTTAAACCCACCCACATCTCTAAACACCGACTGATATATCTCAAACAGTGTTTGTTGACACAGTCTCTGTGAACATGACATTATACAAGTGACAAAATTAGACTTTTTTGTTGTTCCACACGTGTTTTTTGTTTACTTGTTTGTCCCCGTTCCCAAAATAATGAAACGTCTGGAACACGGCATTGTCTTTTTGTTGAATAAATATTTACGAAACACTTCCTAACAAATCAACTTTGGTGTTCAAATTAAACACGAAGTTCAGAGAAAAATTTCCTTCCACGTTTTTATGATTCCGTTTTCTTCTTTTTGGCAAAAGCAAGACCTCTCCTTATTGATCCGCCCATTGCACGTGAGTCATTTACATGAGTCACTCTGACGAGTTTTTCACCACTTGAATCGAGGCTAATGTCTCTCTATGCCTCCAAATCTTTTTTTTATGGCATAGGCCGGGCCGGTAAAGGAGCAAGTGGGTCACCTGATGGTATATTATCTCCACGGTCCATGTACACCCACAATACCAAAAGAATCATGGGTGCGTTGCCGACCTTAAAGGAAAGGGATAATTAAGGAATTGGGAAGGGGAGGGGGTTTGGGCCTCCAGATATCTCAATCACCGTACGAAACGCAGCAACAAGCTGCTACTTTACGCCGGTTTTCAGTGGTAATGACCCGGACGAGCCGGCCCATACATACTGTAGACAAAAGTGTCTACAGCGCGGCTCTACCACTCCAAAACTCCAACAACCTTGTTTGTATCTGATATATTTTTGTACTTGATTGGATAGCAACCATACGCATGGTATCCATTATCATGTTGGCCATAATGGTCCGTTCAGGTGAATCGCGTTCCGGTATCAGTCAGTATCTTCAAGCTGGTTAAGTACTGGCGATCTTCGATAGACGCAACGTCTCTCTACTGTCGACGTTTTTTGTAACTCATCACTTAGAATCTCTTCATCTAGATCAAAGATACAGTTCTAATCAGTACCATCATCAACAAATCTATGGTAGTTATTACCCAAATATATATTCCAAACTCCTATTGTCATAGACGCGTTATCATACTAAAAGATACCACCCAAAGATATGAAGTATGAACATAAAGCTATATTTACACTAGCTAGTTGACCCGATGCAAGTGCCGATGCCGGACCACCCAAACATCAATTGCCGCGATCGTAAACTATAACAGGGTACCGCGGTTTGGGGAGAATATTATAAACACTCCACTGTCGATTAATGTTTTATTTTTATACGTTAACTTTAAAGGTTTTTGTTCACGATGTTTTAATCATTTATGTTAAGTTGCTTCTGGGTTTTAGTTTAGACTGAAAAGTGACTAGACTAACGTTCTTGAGTTTTCTAGTTGAATTTGAATTTAGTATTCTTTATCCTTTGAAATCATTTCTGAGTCAAGAGATATACAAGAGTTACTAGGTGGTAGGTCCCTCGTATGCGAAAGGCCGTCTGGGTTGGTACCACCGGTTTGTCTATTTCTGCCGCAAAACAATAGTATGTAAGCACTGCTATGTTCCGGTTTGAAGGGCATTGAAGCCAGTGAAATTACTGGACAGACTGATACTTAACATCTTATGTCTTTGTGTAATGAGAGCAGTTCAATGTCATGCAGTGCTTGAAAATTCAAAGCTCTGTGTGGTGTTGCTTCTGTTTATGGGCAGGCGTGGGGCTTACCATCAGGCGAGCGGCCTGCTCGTTTCGTGACTCAAGCTAATAAAAAATATTTGTGTCGTATCTGGGTGTTTTTCCCCAGAGGGGTTGACATCAGGCAGGCGGCCTTATCTACAAGCCAAATATTTCATGTGTTAAAAGCATATTGTGTCGACCCTACCGCGAGTGAGATAAGGGCAGGTGGAAAAAGAAGATTTCAATATCAACAAAACACCAACATCCGAGACAACGTCCGTAATTAAACGCCCCAAGATCCTACTGTAATCGTAATTCGAAATAACCTTTAATACTTACATTACTTTGTACCGAATTAGCTCGGCCGTTGAACTCCACACGTGTAAACCATTGATGTATTTTGTCGTCAAACTGTTATGACACATGCATTATGAGGCGCATAAAGGACGATTTATTTTGTCATCGCGTTAAACTCGAGGGCTTAGGCTATTCCCTTTATAGTTGTTAATTTTGTTTTGTCGTAAATCCTTGTTAGAAAGTGTTAAAAATTTGGGGTTATGACGATGTGCAAGCCGCATGTTATTACAAAAAGCGTCCAAGTGCGAGTCGGGCGCGCACACAGGTTTTCTTTTTTTTTTTATTACGCTTTTATTAGCTTCATACGTATGTATGTTTGACTTTGAACATGATTTTGACCTCCAGATATATCTCGCACCATATGAAACGCAGGGGCAAGCCATTACTTGCTACACTAACTACGCTAGCAAACGAGCAAGTAGACGAGCAACAAGATTAAAATTTAGGACAGACGTATATAAATATTTCGTTTGATTTGTGCACAACTTGCCCGGTGTGCGTGAACTTGAAAATATGTAGTTTAAGACGCAGCAGTCGCCATCCTACACAATATACTGACATCCACACAGAGTCATTGTTTCTATACAAACATATCACACACACACAGCAAACTGTGCATAATAAAATAATAAATAATAATACTAGCCCTGTATTGTATTCGTCCCACTGCTGGGGGCCTCCTCTACTGAATGAGAGGGGTTAGGCCTTAGTCCACCACGCTGGACTATTGCGGGTTGGCAGACTTCACATACCTTCGAAATTCTTATAAAGAACTTCTCAGGTATGCAGATTTCCTCACGATGTTTCCTTCACCGTTAAAGCAAGTGATAATTAACAATTTATACACACGTAACTTTAAAAAGTCAGAGGTGTATGCACTTAGGGCTGGTTTCGAATCTGCGACTTTTGTCTCGACAGTTCATACCACTCCCCGCTGAGCTATCACTGCTTTGAACAATGTTGTGCATAAATGAACTGAAATATTTATAGGCACATTTAAAACCTACAGAACCCCTCATTACAATTAGCAATATTAACAAAGATGGCAAGGTAATCCGTGACCTTCGAGTCAGTTGTACCTCGAGTTTTTGACGGCCAGGAGCGCAATTCCAAGTTGATTCAGACTTTTCCTGTAGCTGTCATACAATACAGTAAAGCTAGAAAAATGCATAAGGCAATCACTAAAACAATATAAAATGATAATGAAAACAATACAAAGAAAAAAATTATAACTTTCCAAATTTTTTGAAAGTTGTAAAAAAATTGCTAATAAATAATTTTAATCAAACATTTCAACCTTTGCTAAAATACTTTAAAAAACGCTTCTATTTTCGAAAACAATTTACAAACTTCACACACAAAAACTGTATCGTTGATGCGTATCAAATTAAAGTCCCCCTTGTTTACATTGTGTATCAAAGAGCGGCTCATCTTACAATTAACATTCTTTACTCTGTCCCTACCGTGTCATACTTACACTTGCATACGTCATAAAAGTTTAAAGGGCTTTGATGTCCATTACTGGCGAATCGGGTAATAAAAGTTCAAAAAATTCTATCGACGCTTTTAGAATTAGATACTTCATTTTCCCTTGTAATGTGTGATTTTTCTTTTAAGCTATTGATTTATGTCTATGTTTTTATTTGCTTGATTGACGAGAGGAGCAGAGTGCTCGTCTGAAGGTAAGCGCCATGCTTGCCCATAAACAGTAGCAACACCAGCCAGAGCTTTAACGAATAAAAACTGCAGTGCACTTAGGTAAGATTTTTAGTTTTATAATACATACGCACGCCTGTAATCCCCGAAGGGGTAGGCAGAGATGTAACCAGTACACCCACATTTCGCGCAGTTTCCGTCACACGATGTGATAGGGGGCGAGCCTATCGCCATACCGGGCACAAATTCCAGACTCCGGGCTGATACTGAGCATTTCGTAATAGAAAAACCTAATACCACTTTACCCGACCCAGGGATCGAATCCGAGACCCCAGCGTTAGCCTCAATCGTAACGCGTATGCATTACAACTGCGCCACCGAGGCAGTCTTATAATGCCTAGTAATTTCACTAGCTTCAATGTCCTTCAACCCGGAAAACATGCGTGCTTACACATTAGTTAATTTTAATTATACTATTTAATTAGCTAATGTAACATTAACTTTTTGAGACGACCTACACCTCAGTCTCTCCCGTGACCACGAAGGCTGAAAAGCTTTCGAAACGTCGGGAATAAAATAACATTAAACCGCGATAAAATCCGTATTAACTAGTTTTATTTCAATGTGTAATATTCGCGTAAACTTAAGAAATCATTGGGCGTAATATATTTACAATCAGGTATGTGTGCAGGCATCTGAATACAAAAAACAGTTGATACGTGCTAAAATAACTGTACCATAACGCGCCAAGGTATGGATTGCATTTCGTATCAATATCGTATTGATAATACGTAATTTAAAAAAAAAATCTAATTTTAGATCCATCTGGATCAGCTCCATTGATTTTTGATGATTTTGCCAATGCAGAGTATTATATTAATAATACTACCCCGGAATTATACACGTCCCACTGCTGGGCACGGGCCTCCTCTACTGATTGAAAGGGGTTAGGTCTTAGTCCACCACGCTGACCTCATGCGGGTTGGCAGACTTCACATACCTTCGAAATTCTTATGAAGAACTTCTCAAGTATGCAGGTTTCCTCACGATGTTTCCTTCACCGTTAAAGCAATAATTAACAATTAATACACACATAACTTAGAAAAGTTAGAGGTATGCACTTGGAGCTGGTTTCGAACCTGCGACTTTCGTCTCCACAGTTCATACCACTCCCCGCTGAGCTATCACTGCTTGCTGACATAGATGCTATATTGCTATGCTAGAGTATTACATTGCAATAACAAAATATAAAGATCAACTTATTATTATTATAATTTCAAACAACTTATTAAAACATCAACCAATGATACAATCAGGTTATCAGTGATATCACAGGCCACCAGGGGTCCATCAAAAAACGAGTAGCAAGCCCCAGAACATCGCTACTGATCAGGTTTGGCGTGTCCTTGGCAAAAATCAACGAAGAATAAACTAGCGTGGCTAAAAAAACGTGCAAAAACTTAAACGGCTACGACCACAGAAGTTGACATTTGACAAAAATGACTCCGAATATCTCAGCTTCATCGAAATTGTCCATCCTACCGTTTCGTCGACTTTACTGCGAACTGTCAAAGCCTTTTACGAATATGCCAACTTAGTTTTACCTGTGCGTAAACTTAAAACTATTGGAATATAATCTGTATTGATTTGTAACAAGGGTTAAAGTTATTTTGATGGAGTATATCGTAGCTTATGAACTTATATATCACCAAAGCCAAATTTACTGAGTTATAAAATATTTTTTGGCACGTGTTTTTTTTTCTGAATTGCGAACGTTCTTTTACGTTGAGTGGACATCGTTCCGCGTATTGTTGGATGGAGATAGCTTTTATTTAGCACCGGCCATGTTATGGTTTACGTACTTGTTTTTCAATTTTTTTCTGAATGTGATTTAAAATATTGTAGTATAACACTATGTTATTGTTGTAAGTTAGTACACTTATTCACGGCTGCTTCCGATAGGGGTAGGCAGAGTGTGTTATTTATAAGGAAAACTTTCTAGATGTGCCCTGCTTCATTCTTCATGGTGGTATGACTCTCTCATGCGTCCGTCTGGTTTGTCTTTTACTATACTGACGGCTATCCACAAGAACAGTCTCAGACTCTATTTATTATTATATAGACCTCACACATTACTAGTTGGTAGGTCCCTCGTAAGCGAGATGCCGTCTGGGTTGGTACCACCGCTTTGTCTATTTTTACTGCCAAGCACCAGTGTGTAAGCACTGTTCTGTGCCGGTTGGAAGGACATTGAAGCCAGTGAAATTAATGATCATTTTTTTTATACTACCTATAGGCCGGTAAACGAGCAAGTAGGTCACCTGATGGTAAGTGATCTCCACCGCCAATGTACGCCCACAATACTAAAATAATCATGGGCGCGTTGCTGACCTTAAAGGAACGGGATAAGTTAGGAATTGGGAAGGGGAGGGGAATTTGGGCCTCCGGATATCACACTCATCGTACGAAACGGAGGAGCAAGCTGCTACTTTACGCCGGTTTTCTGTGAGACTGTGGTAACGACCCAGACGAGCCGGCCCATTCATGCTGTAGACAAAACTGTCTACAACGTGGCTCTACCACTCAAAAAGCATTATGAGACTTTTGACATCTTATGTCTCGGGAATAGTGTTTTGTAATTCAAAGTTCTGGTTGGTGTTGTTTCTGTTTATGCGCAGGCGTGACGCTTACCATCAGGCGAGCGACCTGCTGGTTTCATCACAAAAAAAAAACACATAAATGCCAATCCATAGTCAAAGTCCACAACAATAAAGCACTAGACGATTGCATGCTACAGTCCAATCAGGTGCGAGTTTTTCAGCTGTTCCGGCGCTGGCCTGTGTGACCGTCGCGCCCGGCGGACTCGTGAATAATGCAACTGCACTTGTGACGTAGTACCGCCTCGCTAAGGTGAATCCAACTATTATTAAATGTGAAAGTTTGGATGTTTGTGAGTTTGTGAATTTGGACGTTTGTTAGTCAATGACGCCTTAAATATTGAACAGGTGCGCAAAAGCTAGTATTTTCATATATCGTTGGTCGTTACACTTCCTATCGCCATTATTCTTGCACCTTCCCTCATCTCACTTGCAGTGAGTTGGCACAACATGCTTTTTAAAACATGTTACAGAAAGATTTGGCTTGTAGTTTTTACGACTTGGCTTGCCCCCTCAATTCCTCTGGGGAGAAAACACACAGGCCCAAAACATATATTTGTGTATCACACAAACATTTGCCTCGGTGCGGAAAAATTGAACCCGCGGCCTCTCACTTCACCGCCGATTACTCGCCCACTGCCTCACGGAGGCTGGCCTATCGTCATTAGTATGACTAAGAAATGTGAACTCCGAACAAACCACTAAGCAGGGTTTTATTGTATGGACGGTGTTTTTTTTTCTCGGCACGGCAACGTGAAAACATTGGACCTGATGTTGAACAGTGCAGTCCAAATTTTTATTTTGGTAAAGCCACGCTATAGACAGTTTTGTCTACAGCATGAATGGGTCGGCTCGTCCGAAAACCGGCGTAAAGTAGCAGCTTGCTGCTGCGTTTCGTACGGTGAGTGCGATATCCGGAGGCCCAAATTACCCTCGCCTTCCCAATCCCTTACTTACCTATCCCTTTCCTTTAAGGTCGGCAACGCACCCCTGACTATTTTAATATTGTGGGCGTACATAGGCGGTGGAGATCACTTACCATCAGGTGACTGCTCGTTTGCCGGCTTACGCAATAAAAAAAATAAAAAAGTATCACAAAATAAAATTCGCCGTAGCGAGCCGGCACAAGTACAACGAGCGAAGAATAGTATTTATTAACAGATCACGGTTACTTATACGCCGAGTGAGTCCGTACACTGCACATCACGTAACAGGTCCACTCCTTAGCTATGGTTGACGCTTATATGATTATAATGGTGTAATAATTGATATTTAAATATTTTGAGACTACAATATTATAATTTCTAAGGCCGCTATGTCACTATCATATAAAAATTATCCTACTTCTATAGCTCATAGATATATGAGAAATGTAATAGCAACATAAACTTCATATTTTTTTATGATCATATTTCTATGGTCCTATTTCACAGCATGCTGTGACATAGGATCATATATGACGTCATATATAGTATGATGCAAATATGATAGTGGAATAGCGGCCTTACAAGGCCACGTTATGTTATTATGTACGATTTACTTCGCCTAATAGTAATATTTGGTTTTTCTAATACGACATGCACAGCATCAGTCCGGAGTCTGGAATTGTACCCGGTATGGCGATAGGCTCTCCTCCTATCACATCCTTCTTTCCACCTGCGCTTATCCCACTCGTAGTGGGGTCGGCGCAACATGCTTTTTAACACATGTTACAAAAAGATTTGACTTGTAGTTTTTACGACCGGCCGCCTGCCTGACGTCAACCCCTCTGGTATCACATCATGGGACGGAAAAAATCTCGGGGAAATGTGGGTGTACTGGTTACGCCTCTACCTACCCCTTCGGGGATTTCAGGCGTGAGTGCGTATGAATGTATAAAATATTTTGAGCTAAATCTTTTTAGGGTACCGTACCTACCCGTTGCTGGCAATGCCGTTGCCAGATTGATAAGATGTAAAAGGTCCTCTGCAATTGCAGTAAGATCCCATTGCGTATCCAGCTGCTTCAACTTTACAGCTGGCCTATACTTCTATACGGATGTGATGCCTGGACCATTAAAGAACATCTCAGGAAACGTATAGAAGCATTTGATATATGGACCTATAGATGTTTAATATCAATATCTTAAACGCAGAAAATTAGTAATGAGGAAGTCCTTCGACGAGCACTTCATAATACTATAGAAGTAAAAAGACATTAAATTTATTTATTTAAAGATGCATTCGCACATTGGTGGTGGGTGATCATTTTTGTACGCGACTGGATATCGACCACAAAAAACTCACCATAGTGTCTCGTTCAGGCGAGTAGCGTTCCTGGGTCAGCCAGTGTCTATTGAGTAACTTTAGACTGGCATAATTATGCAGACAGTTAAGGGACGTATCGGTCATCATTATATATGGACTGCGCAGTACTTAACTTCAATTCCAATTTAGTCACTTTGTCGTGCCAGGAAGAAAAATATTAACATTTTAATAAATAAACAGAGGCAGCCCTAGGCAATGGATTTTTTCCATCACTTGTCACGGAGCGTGACAAATCCGGTCGGTGCGCACGCGCCGGCGCGCACCCTCGCATCGCAAACACACTGTACGAGGTAAATAATGATAATTGGACATTTCATGAGCGTTCCATTATTGTTATTTTTATTATCAAGTGATTTAGAGGTATCAGAAAGATTGAGGTTATGTCTGCCTATGACTACGTGGTAGGAATCAACTGATTTCCGTTTAGAAAATGAACGATCGCGTCATGTTAAAAACGGTTTCGTCTGTCATTTTTGAGTGGACAGTTTTGTCTACAGCATGAATGGGCCGGCTCGACTGGGTAATTACCACTGTCTCACAGAAATTCAACGTATAGTAACAACTTGCTGCTGCGTTTCGTAAGGTGAGTAAGATATCCGGAAGCCCAAATCCCCTTCCTTAATTATTCCTTTCTTGAAAGATCGGCAACGCGCCCATGATTCTTTAAGTATTATGAGCGTACTAGGGCGGTGGAGATCACTTACCATCAGGTGACCCACTTGCACGTATACCGGTCTATAAAAATAGAGAATGTTTTCCCTTGCATCGAAATAATTATTCATGCAAATAGTATGTATATAAAATAAGAAGGTGCAATAGAAAATTGTACATGCTCGTCAAATAATTTGAGTCTTGTATACCATGTGCTACTGGGGACCACCCCAGAGGGGTTGACGTCGGGTAGGCGGCCGGTCGTAAAAACTACAAGCCAAATATTTCTGTAACATGTATTAAAAATTATGTTGCGAGTGGGATATGGGGAGTTGGAAGAAGATACAATGTCCCACTACTGGGCACGGACCTCCTGTAGTAACGAGAGGGGTAAATCTTTATTCCACAATGCTGGCCTAATGCGAGTTATAGAAAGACCTTCGAAATTCTTATGGATAAATCAGTTAAGAAAGTTTCTTCACAATGTGATCGATATGGTTTATCTCAGGGTCCCATGGTCCCATGTAAATTTGATTAAGATCTGGTGACGTAGTACGAGGGAAAAATTAGAAAAAAAATCCTTTATTAACATGAATAAGAACAACCAACGCGATTTGTGTTTTGAAGTCAGTTTTTGAAATTTTTGTTTTTATAAAAGGAATTGCAAAACCGCTCAAAAATCCAACAAGTGCCCCATCCTTCCACCTGCCCTTATCCCACGCGTAGTGGGTAGTCGCAACATGCTTTAAAACATGTTATAGAAAGATTTGGCTTGTATTTATTACGACCGGCCGCCTGCCTAACGTCAACCGCTCTGGGGAAAAAAACCAGCAAGTACCGCCATCTATAAATTAGACCCCAATTAACACCAATTATAATTGAACACAAATCATGTAGACAAGTCAGTCAGTAGGTAAACATTGCGTGACACTGGATTGTCGTGCAACATGCCGCGTTTGATTTACAACTCTTCCTAAAGATTGAGTAATGTGTGTTACTGTTACGAACGACATACGGAAAATAATAAGGAAAGTGAACATTTATTAGTATAAATTATTACATCAATTTGTTTTCGTGTGAAAGAACTTGGAATGGCAAGTTCCTATTACAATTTAGATTAATAGACAAGCAAATGGATCACCTGATTTCTATTGCGCATGAACACCCACAATACTAGAAGATTCATGGATACGCTGTCTCTTTTTATATCTTTCTTCTTCTTCCTGCCTGCCCTTATCCCACTTGCAGTGGGGTCGGCGCAGCATGTTTAATAACACATCTCACATTTTCTGATTACCGAAATGTAATGGATCGCCCGTAACATTTGAAGCCAGTGAATTGACTGGTTATTCTGAAACTTAGCAACTTATGTCTCGGGGTGACCAGTGCACCAGTGTCATGCAGTGCTTTGTAATTCCAAGCTCTGTGTGGTGTTGCTTCTGTTTATGGTCAGGCGTGGTGCTCACCATCAGGCGAGCGACCGTCTCGTCTCTTCATTCAAACTAATAAAAATAAAAATGATCGTAACAGTTGATGCGTGTTTGTCAAGGTCACGCCTAGCGGTTCGGCAAAATGTCACATGTGGAGATTCTTCCGGTATAGTATATGTCAGAGTGTGATTTTTTTATATTTAATTATTTCGATTATTTGAACGTGTCTTACGCCCGTATCTGTATCATAGTGTGTACATACTATGATACAGAACAGTAAGTAGGGTGTATCGGTCGCCAACGTCCATACCACGTTGAAAACACCGGTTCTCGTCCGATCACCGAAGTCAAGCAACGTCGGGCGCGGTCAGTACTTGGATGGGTGACCGCCTGGGAACACCGCGTGATGTTGGCTTTTTACTTTTTACTTTTTGCTTTTTGTTTGTTTGTTTGTTTGTAGTGTGTACGTACTATGATACAGAACAGTCAGTAGGGTGTGTCGGTCGCCAACGTCCATACCACGTTGAAAACACCGGTTCTCGTCCGATCACCGAAGTCAAGCAACGTCGGGTGCGGTCAGTACTTGGATGGGTGACCGCCTGGGAACACCGCGTGATGTTGGCTTTTTGTTACTTCGTATTTTTTTGATAATTTTTGTATGGCAAACGTATACTACTAGTTTACTTTTTTAGATAGAATCATTTATTTAATATTTGATAATACTAGCTGTTGCCCGCGGCTCCGCCCGCGTGAATGCCTATTTCCAGGATTAAAGTAGCCTAGTGGGCGCCCCCGGTGAGAAACGCGCTTGACAAAAATACTAATGTCGCTATTAAAAAATAGGGGTTGATCGTAGAGAGTTGAAAATTTTGGGTTATATGTATTTTCTAATGCTGTATCATAAAAAAATAAAAACAAAAAATGTTGTCTAAAAAATACATACATACGCACTCATGCCTGTAACCCCCGAAGGGGTAGGCAGAGGTGTAACCAGTACACCCACATTTCGCCGAGCGTATCTCCGTCCCTTATGTGATAGGAGGCGAGCCTATCGCCACACCGGGCACAAATTCCAGACTCCGGGCTGATACTGAGTATTTCTTAATAGAAAAACCCAATACCACTTTGCCTGACCCTGGGATCGAACCCGAGACCTCAGCGTTTGCCTCAATCGTAACGCGTACGCATTACAACTGCGCCACCGAGGCAGTCTAAAAAATAATTTAGGGGTGGACCACTCTTAACATTAAGGGGATGAAAAATAGATGTTGGCGATTTTCATACGTACCCGATATGCACACAAAATTTCATACAAATCGGTCCAGCCATTTCGGAGGAGTATGGGAACGAACAATGTGACACGAGAATTTTATATATTAGATAAGCATGACAACAATGAAACGGTTAATTGTTACCAGTTATTATATTAAATATCTAATGGAAAAATACACGCATAATACAAAATATATTTAAAAAAGAATTAAATAAAACAATGGAAATATACGTTATGGGTTTATTTCGCTGTTAAAAACACAGTGATAATGTTAAAAATGTGAATATTTTGTTGATCATTAATCTCACATTTTAACAACGTGTAAAATAGTCATTATAAAATACAATGACAAAGTAAACAGTTAAACAAGCCGCTGATTTTATTATAATTTGTACATTTGTCGATACAAATCACGGCAATATGACTTTTAAGACTTTTAGCCTACCCGGGGATTAACCCGAGAAGAGTTCAGCACAGCAGTCCTACCATGTATGCATTACAACTGCGCCTTCGAGGCAGTCATTAATATTATTATTTATCTATTGTAATTATATCTAAGCGGGGAGTGGTACAGACTGTCGAGACAAAAGTCGTAGGTTCCAAATGAGTCTCAAGAGCATGCACCTCTAACTCAATTAAGTTACGTAGGTATTCACGTCAATTATTGCTACCCTAAAAGGTGAAAGAAACGTCCTGAGGAAACTTGCATGCCTAACTGAGAAGTTCTTCATTACAAATTCGACTGCGTGTGAAATCTGCCAACCCGCATTAGGCCTGCGTGGCGGACTGAGGCCTAACCCGTCTCATTCGTAGAGGAGACCCGTTCCTGTCCAGAAGGACCTTATACTGTGCTGGTATTATTATACTAGGTATGAAATTATTTTTAATGAATAAATAATTAGATACATAAATGTGCTATTTAGAGAATGTACTTTATAACTAGTAGTACACATAAAGTCTGAATTAGTTTTAAACTTAAAACAAATTAAATATTTATAATCTCCATTTTCTTTTCGATGGCAAAACAACATCATATTACCATTATCATAATGCTCAGTTCTTAGCATTTTGTCCAGTAAGTAATAAATCCGAACATTGTTGAGTGGACTTTAAAACTGAGAAGGCACTCAAAACTTTGATCCTTACGCTTTTTGTGCATTTAAACCACGCCTACTATTTTGAGTTCATGACGCGCTAAGCAACTTCACCAGTATAACTTGAGCCCTTCTTTTTACGTTACACCCCTCCTTTGTTTCCCACTTACAAGGAGCGAGACGGAAGGTCTCGGTAAAACGGTCTAAGGGGTATAATTGCCCCGACTCGTTAAAAAAATTTAATCAGTCGACAAAGTTTTACAAGAGTCTTTGTTAGCGAAACAGCAATTAAGCTTTTTTAATTGTTAATAATAATGTTGCCATTATGTTTAAATGTTTTTATAAGATGCTTTTGCGTGGCTATAAAATGTACAATGTGTCATGGGAAGTTGATGAATTTTACGAGGAAATTCTTTCTGTTTTGTTCATTAAGCCATATTGTGTAGCAAGTTTTTTGAAAAAGACATCAAATATTATTATACTCAAGAGATATCAATAGTACAGACAGCCTGCGTGATGCAGTGGACGAGTAGCTGGCTGTGAAGCGAGAGGCCACGGGTTCGATTCCTGCACCGAGACAAATATTTGTGTGATCCACAAATGTTTGTTTCGGGTCTGGGTGTTATGGGACCGCAAGTTCCTCATAGTAGTAAAAAATTAAACTCCGGCACCGATGGCACCGAATCCAAAATTGCCTATACAGAAACTATTATTTTGTACTTTTCAATATTATTTTTTCTACTTCTTTTAAACGAAACACTCAATGAAATATGTTAGACGGAAAACTGCCTTGTAATTTAGTAAATAA